>CM060592.1:45237640-45931807 GCA_030578255.1 Tiaroga cobitis | reverse complement strand
TTAAGTGACAGTAAAGACATTTATAATAGATGTCTATGTCAAATAAAGGCTGTTCTTTTTAGCTTTCTATTCATCAGACTCCCAAAAAACGTTTCATGGTTTCCACTGTTTTCAAAATCGGTAGTACGATTATTTTTTTTTTTTTTTTCAGCAAATCAGCATATTATTATGATTTTTAAAGAAATGTGACACTGAAGACTGGAGTAATGATGCTGATTATTACGTAATTCATTTATGTGATGGTAAAAAAATAATTCAGTATTCAGTATATACACACCCAAAAAAAAAAGTTATTGTACATTTGTAATAATATTTCACATTATGACTGTAGTTACTATATTTTTGTTTAAATAATGTTTCTGAAAGAAGTCTCTTATGCACTTAAGCACACCAAGGCTACATTTAAGAAATCATACGACCTCAAACTTTCGAACTGTAGTGTGTGCTTCTGGTAAACCCTGCGTTATGGGGTCAAAATGTCCCCACAAAGATGGCGACATCTCCAATCCTAAGACTGTCCACTTCTTGTGGTTTCAAGTTCACACACACTGCTTTTGCGATGCTCTCAACAAGATTAAAACCAAATCCTGTGAGTGAATATCAAAGCGTCAGAGATGTGAGGATGAGAGAGACAGACACACTGAGGAACTGTGACAGACACGAGGAGATTAATCTGGAAATGGACATGTGGATGATAAGGAATCGACTGGCTGCTGTTGGATTTATTGCACATTTAACTCTCTCTCTCTCTCAGACACACTGGCAAGAGGCCAACCAGACGGCTGCTACCACTTCCAGTCTTGGATGATGAGGATAAATCGCTTTTGTTTTACAACACTTAGAACAAAAACAAAAACGACACATTCTTTATTGAGTTTTCTCTCCGTTTCTTTCATTCTCAGTGGAGAACTTGCACTGAGCTTCATGATGCAATTCCGATCGCCAGGCATTCAATATATGCACTACCTTTCAAAACGTTAGGGTCAGTAAGATTGTATTGAGATATGAAGATATGAATACTCATATTCATCAAGGATGCATTAAATTGATTTTAAAAAAGTGACATTAAAGACATTTATTATGTTACAAAAGACTTATTTTTCGAATAAATGCGGTTCTTTTGAACTTTCTATTCATCAAAGAATCCTGAAAAAAAATCTATAATAAATATCATAATCTGATGAGCTGTCAATTGAGACAGGCCCAAACAATATGAATATGCTGGTGTAGTTACAACATCTACCAGATCACTAGTTTCTGGCTTATAAGTGTTTAAAATGTGATTATAATTTAGGCACTATTGCGATTAAACTTTACATCATGTAAACAAAATACTTCAAATCAAATTGATGCGCTTAAACTCATAATCGTAGCAACCATAATCGTAGCAAAACACGTGGCTTATGCAAATGTTTTACCGCAATAAGCCGGCATGCAAACACTTTAATCGCATCTATTCCACTCTGACCAAAGTGTCCATGAGCATTTTTGGGGTTAATGTTGACAAAGTCGAGCGAATACAATGCAGTATGATGGCCGAAAATAATGAATTAGAGATCTTTTAGGCCAAATACCAAAAAACATAGTCTGTGTGCGCTGGAAGAGCTTGGCCAGGAACGCACCTACTGTATGTGAGTTTATCTGTGCCGTGTGTTGAGGTATCTGAATAATGCCGGTAAAAAATATCCACAATTCTTAAAGAATAATGAAAACGAATAATGAAAACTGCATGTAAACGGGAGTGAAGAGGTTTGCTCGTGTCATGCAAACATACTGCGATCAAGTCCTACCTCTGATTAAATAATCACACTATTGGTGCACATGTAAAAGTAGTCAATCGCTATGTTTCCATCCAACTATTTTTAATGCACATTTTGGGATATTGCATATAAAACACTAAATGGAAACGCCAAGATGCGCATACATTCTAAAAGTGTGCACAAAAAAAACGTACGCGCTCAAGTCACGTGCGATGGACACGGTGCTTTATTCGCAAATGTTGTATGCGAAATTCCAATTTTGCGCACGTGAACTTTGCAACTTTGGATGGAAACATAGCTAATGTGCCGTAGCTCCCTACGGAGGACATGGTGATGGTGAAAAAAATCGATAAGAGGTCAAATATGAGATTTGCTCGCAGATTGTTTGCGTTCCACCAAGACACTTTGCATTTACTCACAAAAGATCGGAGTTCTTTGCGAGCAAATGCAGAACGTAAAACATTGAAATACATTTTTTCCTAGCATCTCAATTTATTTCGCTTTAGGGGCTCCCGTAGCTCCCAAAACTTGAAAATGAGCTTTAGACATGAATAAGCCAGTTTATCAGTAAATGATGGAGAAATTCTTTGCCACTTCTTAACCGCAAACTCATTTATAAGTTGGGCTCGACAGATTTGAAATAACCAATGAGAATGCTAGCAGTAGACTGCTGCATGCTTGCTAAAAAAATGCTCTATTTGTTATTCAGAAACTCAATCCACTACGTTTGCAAACGGAAATATGTATTTACGTATAGCCGCAATCTTCGGCTATTTCAAAATTCAAGATGAGTCATGTAAACACAAACAAACTTGAGGAGAACAGACTTCATTCATCCACTAAAAATCACTGCAAGAAACGGCTCGAAAAAGTGAAATTATTTCTGAGAAAAGCTCTAGCAGCATTAGTTTGCAGACGTTTGACTTTTTGGGAACTCTGTGTGTGTGGATGTGCGCATCTGTGTGTGTGTGATGGTTTGTAGCGCTGCACTACACGCGGGCTGCTGAAGAAAGCGTGTACACAGGCTTAAGCTCATAGCAGAATCACAGCGAGTCAGACGTCGCTGGCAGAGGATTAACGGCAGCAAAGCAATTACACTGCTTTACAGTCCTGTTCACTGCACCTGTACACACAACACGGACTCCTGCAGGTCAACCGTGTGTGTGTGTGAGTGCACTGGCTCGGAGCAATCCATAGAAGTGTTCTCCAGGGATCTATCTAAGCGCAATCGCCTTAGTGCTCTTATATCTGTAAGTGTGTGTGTGATTCACATGAACTACACATGAACCTATACCAGATATCAGTGCTGCTGAAAATACAATAATTAGCTAATCTAAATGAGGACATTAAATCAAATTTTAACATTTTTTTTATACAACTAACTATAAAGACTACAGTCTATCTCTAACCACAGACTAAAATGCATTCTTTATTTTATGAATCTTTTGAATCTTTTCTGGACGCCCCTAAAGCCAGGCTTTATCAGATTCAGCTTCTGGCGACAATTCCACACCAATAAACCAACATTCAAACAGCAACCAGTGTTCCATATAAGCCTAGACATATTAGCTTCATCAAATCCAGCCCGTGTTGGCCAACCAATCCTCAGATAACCATTTCTGCTCTGACACAGCCAAACAAACAAAGAGAGAATGCTTTATCCACACATATACAGCACACACACACACACACACACACAGGACATGCCATAGACTTCTATTGTTTTTATATAAAAAATAATGAATGTTAACAGACTAACACTTACCCACCCTAACCATAAAAGAGCAGCATGTTTAGAATAAAATGAATGATTATTATTATTATTAACAACAACAATAACATTTCTACTACTAATAATAATAATTATTATTATTTAAATAGTTGTTTAAACATTAATTGTTTTTCTTATTGACTATTTCTTAAAGGGTCACTCAACATTAATCTTTATTGAAAGTGGGTTATATATGTAGTCGAAATGTAAAAGAAATTTTGAATTTGGTGCCCTCTTGACTTAGAAAAGACAGAAAATAACTTTAGGGCGCATTTGTATGTAAGACAACAACTCCCACAATGCACCATATTGCACAGCTCCGCAAGCCACTCCCACTAATCCAGAACAGCGCGCAAACATCAGAGAAATCCCTCTTCCGTCTACAAGGCTAGCTGCCAAAAGAGTTTGAAATTAATTTCACACAAAATGTCTAGTTAGTTGGCTGTGGCGAGCAGGACGAGGGTGAGAGGACGGCGCGAGTGATAATGAATGACAACTGTGAGACGCAGCGGTCTCATATCTCTCACGGAGGAGCGGAAGCACAAAAGGAACAGGCCTGATTTTATGTTTTGTTTCTGTTGTGTGTGGCTGCTGGCTTATACTTTTGTTTTGTATTTGTTTATTTTACTATTAAAATGTTTAAATGTTCGCCGGTTCCCGCCTCCTTCTTCCCACAACAACGAACCCCGTTACATTGGCAAACTCATTAGCGAATTACTCCTCGCTTGTATATTTTTCTATATGGTGAATTATTGCATGATACCTGGATGTTCAGTCAGAACATATGCGTGCGACACTAGGATGGTTCACATCACAACACAAACGTCCGTGTGCTCGTCTGATTCAGAGATTTCGTCCAGGAGAAATTGCTATCGTTGAAATTCTCTGCAGCAGACGGACTCTATCTGTGTCCGTAGCGCACAGCGAGAGCACAGGCACCAGCAGTCCGCCCAGCTCGAGCCAGTCCGGGCTCCATGTCCGCGACAGGCAGCCGCCTCCTGTTCCTCCATCAGCCTCAGCTGCTCTTCACTATATTGCGGCTCGTAAAGATACCCACGACCAGCGGATTCGAGCAGCAGAATTTCAAAATCCTCGACTACTTCTATATCAAGTTTAGTTTCTTCCATATCATGTTTAGTTTCTTCCGTCATTGTCATAACTTCCTATCTTCACAGCGCTTGTTAGCTTAGCTTATAAACAAGATGGCTGATATTGATTTCAGTATCTACAAGTGAAGTCCCACCCACTGATCTGTGATAGGTCTGTTAGCGCATTAGGTCCAACCTCCTATGGGCGGGTTTGAAAGAGTGGGATCTAGTGCTTGTAGTCTTTAGAGAAATCCCCCCTCTTACACTTCCTCCTACAATGACGTAAAATGACGATTTTTGCGTCATTGTAGAAGGAAGTGAAAAGGGTAAATAGCAGATTTCTCTCGTCTCAGGGGAAAATGAGAGAGTGTTGCACGACCATTCAATAGTATGACTAGGTTTCTAACAATGGAAAGCTTAATGCAAATGGGTGGAGTGTCCCTTTAAAATACAGCCAAATATATATATATATATATATATATATATATATATATATATATATATATATTTACATTTATTTACATTTATTCATTTAGCAGACGCTTACAAATGAGCGACTTACAAATGAGAACAATAGAAGCAGTTAAACTAACAGTAGGACAACAATACGTAAGTGCTATAACCCCTCTCAGTTTAATTTTAGTGCAGTTTTTTTTTTTTTTTTTTTTTTTTTTTTTTTTTAAATAGAATAGAAGAGAAGAGAAAGTGTTAATTCTACTGAATCAAGTGCTGCAGAAAAATATATGTCTTCAGCAGTTTCTTGAAAGTGGCTACTGACTCAGAAGCTCTGGTTGAGTTAGGCAGATCATTCCACCAACAGGGAACAGCCATTGTAAAGGTCCTAGAAAGAGATTTTGTGCCTCTTTGAGATGGTACCACAAGACGACATTCGCTAGCAGAGCGCAGGTTTCTGGATGGCACATAAGTCTGAAGCAATGAGTTTAGGTAAGAGGGAGCAGTGCCAGTGGTTGTTCTGTAGGCAAACGTCTAGGCAAAGTGTCTATATATATACACACACACAATTAATATTATATGCATTAAATGCATTTTTATAATAACATTTTAAAATATATATGTAAATAAATATATACAGATAAATACATAAAACCATTATTTATCAGTTATTTTCCAATTGTGGATTACCCTGAATAACCCCAAAGAGAGGTTTTATTAGAATTAGCTGATTTTTAGGGACTATTCTGTTCTCAAAAATATAGTAAAGAAAACTACCACATACACTCGCACAGTAACCGGCGTTCCACGTAAACCTAGACGCATTAGTTGCATCGAACCCAGACTTGTCGCCAACCAAGCCCCAGATAACAAGTTCTGCTCTTGCTCGGCCAATCGAAGCGGCTAAATCCAAGAGAGAATCCTCTACCTACACGCACAAACAAACCCCAGAACAGAACTGTTTGCCACGTAGCTCCTGGAGAATTAATCTTGAGGATTGTGCTGTCCGGCATCCTCCAATTAAGCAGTGAGCTGTCACCCATCCACACACACACATACTGTACACTCCCAGCAGACATTTCTGAGGAATGTTTTATTTAAGTTCTGATGGAGGCTCGAGGCGATTTGGGCCAGTCCCACTGCACTCCCCACAGAGACACCCACAAATCCCCAGAGAGAGAGAGAGAGAGAGAGAGAAAGAGAGAGAGCAGACCCGCAGACCCTTTCCCTTTTATATATACATTTAAACATATTTCTGTAGCTGCTAGACGCTCCACAAGGAATTTCTAGCAGCAGTTCAGAGAGAAATATTCATTTTGAATCATTTTCTCACCGACAGTAAAATGACCAGGTGTTGCATGGGCCTTCCTCTGAGCAGGTGTTGGGCTAAATTGCAAATGGCCATCTGTATATGTTTCACTGAACGCCATTTTAGACTCTAAATGGAGAATTAAAATGCTGAGGACCTTCAAACACAGCTCTTCAGGAACGCAAACACGAACAGGCACTTTTAGAGTGCAGCCTCATATTCCTTCGATTCAGCGATAAGGTACAATATATCTGAGAATACAGTCACAAATGATGCAAATACAGTCGTCTATCCTTTTAAAACATGAATGTATTCACACTGTTATAAATTAATATAGACAATATTTAGCAGCGTTTCAAATGCATATTGCTTTTTAAAATGGTGACTATTTGATAAGAACATTAAGGACACACCATAATAACTGTTAATTGCAGTGTGTGTGTGTGTATGCAATCTTGTAAGCCTCACAGCCTCTAAGTAATGACTTCAATTTTGCATTCATATGGAAAAAACAACAAAAACAATATTGCTACCTTTTCTCAAGAATGAAAATAAAGAGATACATAATGTCAAATATACTGTATAATGAAACATATGTAAAATCGAAGTGGATTAATAAATAAATACTTTTTGTTAAAAATAATATATTTTTTATATATACCGTATATATATGTATACATCTTTTTTATTCCTTTTTTTTTGTAAAGTTGCACTTTACATTTAAAACCCACTTGGGTTAAAATTGAAACAGCCATTTTTTTCTTTTTTCTTCAGGATTGCTTGATCTTATTAGCGATCTCGGTTTGGGCTACAACTTATTGGGAGTAGAGACCTGTTATGAAGGTAAATCAGTAGCTAAACTCGAGAGCACGTAGATGTGAATTTGAGAACTTGTACAATAAATATTCGTACTTGTATGTGGACATTTACACTCACAGCTCCAATGTGAAAACCTGTAAAATAAAAATCTGAAGTTGAATGTTGAAATTTGCACTCGCAGACAATAGTCACAAACCTGTATTCTGAATCTGAAGCTGTAGACAAGCAGTCACAAATGTGTAAAATGCCATTCACAGAAATACAATGACAGTCACAAACATGTAAAATATATTTGCACTTCTTCTAACATTCAAATTCGCAGTACAACCTCAAATTGGCACTTGCAACTTCTCAAATCGGTCACTGCAAGTTCAAATTTCGCGCCTTGACTTTTGCTACTCTTTTCGCGATATATGAGGTGCAAAACTGATTTGTGCACTTGTAACTCAGTAGTGGCGAGAGAGAGAGAGGGGGGGGCGGGAGCGGGGGTGTTCAAAGAAGCCTTTTTATTGGTTGGTGCCTAGCCAATGAAATGGGACTTCTATTGTACGCGATGATGTCACGAAACGTCTCGGTTACGTATGTAACCCTAGTTCCCTGATAGGGAACGAGACGCTGCGTCGAACGCTGCGGGAACGCCTCTGCGTTGTGCGTCATGAAGCACGTATGGAATCAGCCCAATGGAGAGATGAAACGTCATAGGCGGGTGACGTCATCGACCAGGAAACTATAAAGCACCCCAAAAACATAAGCGCAGTAGCTTCTGATAGGCCTGAAGGAAGCGCTAACGGGAGTGCCGGGAGTATGGCGGAACGACGCAGCGTCTCGTTCCCTATCAGGGAACTAGGGTTACATACGTAACCGAGACGTTCCCTTTCAAGGGAACTCGAGCTGCGTCGAACGCTGCGGGAACGCGAATACCCACGTCGCCATAGGACCAAATGACCGCCATGTGAGAACTAGCGCACAGAGGACGAGAGCACTTGTGCCCCAGGGGTAGAACTTAAGTCTAGGTCATAGAACTTAATAAAAGTATGCGGTGAAGACCATCCAGCCGCATCACAAACATCACTCAGGGAAACCCCCGATAATAGAGCTTTGGAAGCAGCCATACTCCTAGTAGAGTGGGCTCGAACAGCCAAAGGTGAAGGCTGACCAGCCGACTCATAAGCAAGTGAGATAGCCTCGACCACCCACTTGCTCATTCTCTGTTTAGACGCAGGGCACCCTTTCCTGGATGGCCCGAAACATACAAATAGTTGTTCTGATTTCCTCCACAGGGCAGCTCTGTGGACATAAGCGTCTAACGCCCTAACAGGGCAGAGTAAATTAAGTTTCTCCTGGTCCGATGACATAAATGGAGGAGGACAGAAAGCCTGCAGAACCGTAGGTCTAACAACATTAGTAGGGACCTTGGGAACGTAACCTGGTCTAGGATGCAGAAAAACCTTAACCATGCCAGGCAAAAATTCCAGGCACGAGGGTGACACGGACAGAGCCTGCAAATCTCCGATTCTTTTTAATGAGGAGATAGCAAGTAAAAAGATAGTTTTAAAAGTGAGAAACTTCTCAGGAACTTCTTCGATAGGTTCAAAAGGAGCTAGGGAAAGACCTTCCAATACAATGGCCAGATCCCAGGTCAGCACCCTCGTACGAACTGCTGGCCTCAGCCTCAAAGTGCCACGGAGGAAACGAGTTACAAGCGGGTGTCTCCCAAGAGAAACTCCACTGAAAGGGACGTGGTAAGCAGCTAGTGCCGCCACATACACCTTTAGTGTGGAGGGGGATAACCCTGTGGAGAAGCGCTCCTGCAGGAACTCCAGCACTGCACCCACTGGGCAGTTAACTGGGTCCTGCAGGTGTTCTCCACACCAAGAAGTGAAAAGTTTCCACTTCAAGGCATAAAGCTTCCTCGTGGATGGAGCTCTGGAGTGAAGAATGGTCTCAACAACCTCGGTTGAGAGACCAGACTCTATGAGCTGGGCCCCCTCAGAGGCCAAGCCCATAACCTTCATAGATCTGGGCGGGGGTGAAGTAACAACCCGCTCGCCTGAGAGAGAAGGTCCCTCCTCAACGGAATCTCCAGAGGAGAGAAATTAGGTCCGAAAACCAAACTCGGGCCGGCCAGTACGGGGCTACCAACAGTAGACTGACCCCGTCCCGGCGAACCCTCTCCAGAACTCCTGGGAGCAGAGCAATCGGGGGAAATGCGTACAGGCGTGACCTCGGCCACTCCTGTACCATTGTGTCCAACCCCAGAGGGGCTGGAGGACTTAGGGAAAACCACAGATGGCAGTGTGATGTTTCCCTGGATGCAAATAGGTCTGCCTCGGCACGACCGAAATGTTTCCATAGGAGCTCCACCACCTGAGCCACCACTGCAGTGGTCTCACGTACAGCAGGCCGCAAGGTATAACGTTGGATGCTGCTGCCCTGAGACCCAGAATCCTCAGATATCTTTTCACAGTGAGTGACTGGCCTAGCTTTGCCTGTTTGATGGCTGAGAGAATCGAAGCTATACGAGCAGGAGACAGATGTGCCTGCATCGTCGTCGAATCCCAAACCACGCCCAGAAAAAGTGGTCCTCTGTACTGGAGAAATCACACTCTTTTTGGCGTTGAGCCTCAACCCCCACTTTTTGATATGGGCGAGAACGACATCTCGATGCCGAATCGCCTGATGCTCCGATTGAGCCAGAATCAACCAATCGTCGATATAGTTTAAATGCGGACGCCCTGGAGCCGCAGCAGTGCCAGAGCTGCATCCATGCATTTCGTAAAAGTTCGGGGAGAGAGTGCTAGGCCGAACGGAAGAACCCGATACTGGTACGCTTCGCCCCCGAAGGCGAACCTCAGGAACTTCCTGTGTTGTGGAAGGATGGAAATGTGGAAGTATGCGTCCTTTAGGTCTATCGTGACAAACCAGTCCTCGGATCTGATTTGAGACACGATCTGCTTGATAGTGAGCATCTTGAATTTTAGCTTCCCTACCGAGCGATTCAATAGGCGCAGGTCTAAAATTGGACGCAACCCCCCATCCTTCTTTGGAACGATGAAATATCGGCTGTAATAACCTGACTCCAAACTGGGAGGAGGAACCCGTTCTATAGCCTCCTTTTGGAGGAGCGTTTTCACCTCTTGTTCCATTACCAGAGCCTGCTCGGGGCCCACCACTGTGTGCAGAACCCCTCTGAATTTTGGTGGACGACACCTGAACTGGATAGCATATCCTCTTTCTACTGTCTGCAGGACCCAATGAGATATTCTTGGAAGGCTTTTCCACTCTGCCAGAAAATCTACTAAGGGTACCAGTCTCTCGAGACTGGCCTCTGGTGTAACTTGAGCAGCAAACACAGCGCCCTGTAACGGCGCACCGGCAGGGAACGACTGGTTTGACTGCTGTGAGACCCTCCTCAGAGGGAGCGAGCGTCCCTCGGGGAAAACGCTCGCTGGGACCGCCTACGCCCCGGCATGAAGGCGGGGTTGGCAGAACGGCCCCCTGAGGGCACCGAGGAAGAATGGGCACCGTAAAGAGAGGTGAACTCCTTTCCGCCTCGGTGGGGACCACCCTCAGCATCCTGAACGCCTCGGCGTCAGGACTTCTTCTTAGCCGAAGCCTTCTTAGACAATATCACTGTCCTCAGATCAGGTCTATTGCTAGAAGACTTCGGCTGAGAGTGCAGCGCCTGAGCCCACTGTCCAGCAGGGGGAGCACGAGACGCGACACTCTGCTTCTGCTTTTTTTTTTTTTTTTTTATTCAGAGGGAGCGAGCGTCCCTCGGGAAAACGCTCGCTGGGACCGCCTACGCCCCGGCATGAAGGCGGGGTTGGCAGAACGGCCCCCTGAGGGCACCGAGGAAGAATGGGCACCGTAAAGAGAGGTGAACTCCTTTCCGCCTCGGTGGGGACCACCCTCAGCATCCTGAACGCCTCGGCGTCAGGACTTCTTCTTAGCCGAAGCCTTCTTAGACAATATCACTGTCCTCAGATCAGGTCTATTGCTAGAAGACTTCGGCTGAGAGTGCCGCGCCTGAGCCCACTGTCCAGCAGGGGGAGCACGAGACGCGACACTCTGTTTCTGCTGCGCCCTATGGGATGAGCTTGTAGACAGCCGGGGCTGCTCCCGCCCAGCAGCCCCAGGGACGTGAATTTTTAACGGGAGAAATTTTTTGAAAGCTGCAGCTTGTTTTTTCTCTTCCTGGAATTTGTCTATAACAGAATTAACAGCTTCGCCAAATAACCCCGATGGAGAGAGAGGAGCATCTAAAAGAAAAGCTTTTTCTTTGTCTTTCATATTTGTCTGATTTAACCAGAGATGTCTTTCTGCGGCCACCAGAGCTGCCATAGATCGACCCACTAGCTTGGCCGATTCTCTGGTGGCGCGCAGGGATAAATCAGCAGCCTGACGCAGTTCTCGAACTACGTCAGTACTGACTGCCTCACTCTCACTCACGTCCCTCAGCAGGTCAGCCTGGTATGCCTGCAAGATTGATATTGTATGCAGACATGACGCAGCCTGACCTGCAGCCGAATACGCTTTACCCACCAAAGCAGATGTATTTCTAAGGGGCTTGGTGGGTAATACCGGTGTTTTAAAAGATGACGCCGCCTCGGGGGAGAGATAGCTCGCGAGCGTCTCTTCCACGCGAGGCAAAGCGCCATAACCATATGATCTAGCCCCCATTATATTTGAATATGTTGATGTCTGGGGACTAAATATTCTATATGAAACCGGTTTCTTCCACGATCTCGACACCTCAGTGTGGAGATCGTGAAAGAACGGCAGACACCGGCGTGGAGGCTGAACACGTGAGGGCAAAAATCTTTCATCAAGTTTCGATTTTGACACAGACTCCTGTCTAATCACTGGCCATTCAATACTGAGTTTTTCAACAGCTCGTGTTAACACCTCCATAAGCTCATCACTTTCGGGAGAGTGAGGTGGCGAATCCTCAGTCTCTCCCTCCACACTAACAACATCCAGCTCCTCAGAACTGGATAGCTGTAGTACGGGTGCCTCATCCCGAGCGGAAGAAACCGCAGCGCGTGCTTCCGAACCCAGGCATGAGGCACTGGATCTCACAGGTGAAGGGAGAGATAAGGCAGCGCCCGTCTCAACCCCCGCTGAGAGATCCATCTGCGATCCCCACGATAAGCGCCGCCGCTCTGCCTCGGCAGAAGCGGGACCCGAACCGCGGGGAGCGCGCACCGAACCGCTCTCCTCAAAGAGCGATCGGCGGGAGCGGAGCGTCCTTAACGGCAAACGCTCGCAATGCTCACAGTCTGCTCCCTCGAGAGCAAACTGGGCATGCTGAACTCCCAAACAAACAACACAAAGATCATGTGTATCCCCGCTCGTTAAATAACGCGAGCAGGGAGGAACACACTTTCTAAACTGCTGTTCGTCCGCCATAATCTCTCAATATATATATATATAGGATAAATTGTTTGTGTGGTGCAGGGTATGTAAGACAAACAATATCACACAGGGACAGATTCACATGTAGCGCGACTGAAGGCACAGAAGCTACTGCGCTTATGTTTTTGGGGTGCTTTATAGTTTCCTGGTCGATGACGTCACCCGCCTATGACGTTTCATCTCTCCATTGGGCTGATTCCATACGTGCTTCATGACGCACAACGCAGAGGCGTTCCCGCAGCGTTCGACGCAGCTCGAGTTCCCTTGAAAGGGAACCCGCCTCCTCGTGGATGTTCTGAAACGCTAACATGGCTTAATATTTTTTTGCAGTCTATGGGCTTAATGCATTAGACTGATATAAAAGACATAAATGATATTATCAAATTTAGTAAACACAATAATGCATACTACAGAAAAGCAGATGAGCACAGAATATGAACGCAACACGTTAACTTTAGACAGTGGTATTAAAAGACCAAACTCAGGAAACACCATAAAATAAAGCATACAGAAAAGCAATTGAGCAGAAAATTAACGCAACTCGTTTAATTGTACGTTAAGCATTTTCCTCATAGAAAACCAAGGAAACGCTTAATGAGGCTTAATGGACCAACAGTTATATATAAAAAAACAACAACAATTCGTTATACATTATTAATAAAACACAGGCAGCTGGTTTATTTGCACTGAACACAAATTTGCTTTCTTTCATCATATTCTGTGCTCATCTGCTTTTCTGTAGTATGCATTATTAGTATGGCGTTAATATCACTAAGTTATAGTAGAATACAATAGAAGTTCCATTTCATTGGCTAGGCGCCAACCAATAAAACGGCTCCTTCCAACACCCCCGCTCCCGCCCCCCTTCCGCTCTCGCCACTACTGAGTTACAAGTGCACAAATCAGTTTTGCACCTCATATATCGCGAAAAGAGTAGCAAAAGTCAAGGCGCGAAATTTGAACTTGCAGTGACAGATTTGAGAAGTTGCAAGTGCCAATTTGAGGTTGTACTGCGAATTTGAATGTTAGAAGAAGTGCAAATATATTTTACATGTTTGTGACTGTCATTGTATTTCTGTGAATGGCATTTTACACATTTGTGACTGCTTGTCTGCAGCTTCAGATTCAGAATACAGGTTTGTGACTATTGTCTGCGAGTGCAAATTTCAACATTCAACTTCAGATTTTTATTTTACAGGTTTTCACATTGGAGCTGTGAGTGTAAATGTCCACATACAAGTACGAATATTTATTGTACAAGTTCTCAAATTCACATCTACGTGCTCTCGAGTTTAGCTACTGATTTACCTTCATACCTGTGCTCTCAAACTGCTTCTAAAACGATGTTATGACCGACCGCTTCAGTTTAATGCTAATGATAATGACAATAACAGTAATATGATGATGATAATGACTCACTGGTGCAGGGCATGTCTGGCTGCTCTCCGTCTGCTCTGTAGTAGCCGTTCCTGCAGACGCAGATGGTGGCCGCTTCAGATGTCGACCTACTGTTAGACGGACACTGAAGACACAAACCCGTCCCTTGACTGGACTTGAACGTTCCTGGAGGACAAGCTAAAGAGAGAGAGAGACAGAAACAGAGAGAGAGAGAGAGAGAGAGAGAGAGAGAGAGAGAGAGAGAGAGAGAGAGAGAGAGAGAGAGAGAGAGAGAGAGAGAGAGAGAGAGAGAGAGAGAGAGAGAGAGAGATCTTGTTAGTGAGCTATTCTGGTCATTTTCCTCACTGCTTCAATCAAACTCCCAATTAGGAGACTCACAATTCCAAATTTCATCTGGAATATTAGGAAAAATTAGCAGGAGAACTTGTAGATAAACTTGGCTTTCCTGCGACAGACAGCTGCAAAAGTGTAAATATGTACATCATTGTCTAGTAAATCTCATAACCTTTTATGTTTACATCTGGACAAGAACATGATGTCTTTTTTGCAACATGGTGACAACCAGGAATAACAGTATAAGCTTTAGGAGTGAGAAATTCTTATGCAATGCATTACTTATGCAATGCATTACTAGCACAGTGTCTGAAGGAGTCAGTGTCAGTTTGCTACAGACAAAAACTGCGTTCATGAGAGCAAAGCGTGTTTTTGTTCCAGTTTGAGTGCAAGGTGAGACATTTCCTGTTTGCGAGGCCTATTTCAAGTGAAATGAGCGATACAGAGCAAAGGTGCTCCCAAGACACATCATCAGCCAACCTGATGTCTGCAAAAGCAAAGGAGAAAAAAGACTGTGTTTTCTGATTGGATTTAAAAAAAAACACACACACACACACACACACGCACAAGCTGCTCCCCTGACTCTTTTTTGGCATTCGCACAAAGTGTGTTCTTGCATTTGTGTTTCACTGTCCTATACTATTTTTGTGTTTAAACATGCCTGCTTAGATTTGGAGCCCAGTGAATTTCAAATGCAAAATGCACCAAAAAAAATATATAATAATAATAATAAAACTGCTCTCAATATATGGCTATATAATACATATTTTGAAATAAACATGCAAATACATATGCATTAAAAAAATGCATTTAAAATCCACTTGGATATGTCTCTCTTTTTCATTTTCAGTATAGGGCTGCCAGAAACAGGGGTGATGTGTCAGTATTTCAGTCTGTCACTTAGGGCCATTTTGTGCATGGCATACCAAAAAACATCAGTTTAAGCACATTTAACAAATTTAGTCATTCTTTTTAAGCTTTAGAAAGAGCACTTCAGCATCCAAATATTATAGTCATGCTGAACTTTACTTCCAGGGCTTCTGAGGCACGGCAGAGAGTAGTGAATCAATTCTGCTTGCTTTTCCAGGCCGGGTTTATCTCTCTGAATAAAGAGCTGAATAAAGTAATTCCTGTACTCGTTTATCATTAATTCTGCAGCTATTTGAGAGGAACACTTTCTGCTGGTTCAGCTGGATGACCACACGGACCAGGACTCGGTCTGCGTGATCTGATCACAGTGTACTGCTGCTGACACGGATCAAGAAAAAAGAAAAGAAAGAAAAACATTTCATATTGATCCTAAATAAGTCATATTCCAGACAAGGTTTTTTAGTTTTTTGGCACTGATGCCCATTTATAAGGTTACTTAAGGTTTCTTGCACCAAAACAGTGGTTCAGAATTAAACAGGATGTTTTTTGCTACTGACCTTTAAGACTTTTAAAACATTATATTCATTCAACATTTGTCCATAATACAACCACTTTTTGCTTTGGGGATCAATGTTCACACACTCTCCACCAAGCAATATTTCATGTCAGCGCTAGATCAATGTAATATGCCATTAATACCTTGATTAACTGGCATTACGGCAGTGACAGACGGGACGTTTCAGGTCGCAATGGACCTGGATCGACCTGTTCGCATTTAGAACTGTTATTTGCATGACATGAATATGCATCAAACTCATAAATATGAATTAAGGAGCAAACATGAGCTATATGGAGAGTTTAAGATGTGGGTGTGATTACTACACATCAATTTACATACAAAGATAGATGACCGAAATTAATCAATGGTGTGAGATGGAAGATGTGTAGTGCGAGAAAGGGAGGGAGAGAGGACAGGATAATTCATCCCTCCTTCTATCCATATGAAGGAGTGTGACCTGCGCCGCGTGTGAAATCAGACCTCTGTTCTTGAATATCTGCAGCCTTTGAAGAAATTAATTAGATGCTATACAGCTCATTAAAAGTTTAGAGGGTCGGGTCCACTTTATTACTCTGTTCTTTTATCTATCCATCTACTCACCCGCGGACTTATTCATTTAGTCGTTTAATAAATAAGGGGAGGAGAGGAGATTAGACATATATGGAAAGATAGAGAAGAGCAGATTAGAAGTAAAGGGAAAAAAAAGAAGAAAAGAAACGAGGGAAAAGGAAAATAAGAAATGAAAGGAATAGGGTAAGAAAAAAGCTAAAGAAACGGACAAGAGAAAAAGACAAAGAAAGAAGAGAAAGGAAAAGAAAAGAAAATGACAAAAGAAATAGACAAAAAAGACGAGAAGAAAAAATGAGGACAAAATCAAAGAGAAGATAAAAGAAGAGAAGAGAAAAAGACAAGATAAGGGAAAATGAAAAATGAAAGGAAGGAAAAGAAAAGGAAAATGAACAGACAAAGAAGAAAGGAAAAGACAAAAAATAAGAGAAAAAGGAAAGGAAAGGAAAATGAACAGACAAAAAGGAAAGAAAATGAAAGGAAAGGAACAGACAAAAAATAAGAGAAAGAAGACAAAAAAGGAAAGGAAAGGAAATGAGGGGAAATGAAAGGGGATTAGAGGAATACACATACTGTATCAGAGGAACATTTGGTGTGGAGCCCCTCACACACACACACACACAGCAGAATGTGTGAAGGTGTGGGTGTTTGACAGACAGCTTCTGACCCAGCCCATATGACACACACACACACACACAATCACACTCGAACGCCTCTCCCATCCCGCACAACGCCACATTCTCAGTTACGAAACATGCCATGTTTGTCACCACGACAACAAGCACTGCAGCCATGACCTCTGACCCCTGCGGCCCACTCGTACACACCAGAGCAATAGACGGGGAAACTCCTGTTAGAAGGGACAATCCTTTAACACAATGTGTGACAGGTTTTAAATTTAGAAGTACAGTACGAGGCCTCATTTTACAAGAGAGTTCATTTTCGTCTAAGCAACAGATTATTGTGTTTGCTGAACCGTCAAACTTGCAGATTCTCCAACACTGAAAGTGGACCAACATCTGCTGTAAAATACCTGTATCTGAAAGACATCCCCTGAGGGCGACCACTCAAACGCAACAGCTGAGCGCTTGGCTTCAGGCTTCTGCTGTGGTTGTCTGAGGAGACCTCCATCTCTGTAGCTGTAGGCGAAGCCTGAGGAGACAAGCCTGAAAATCCACCACACCAATCATGCAGACACACTCCAACAGCCTCACATACTGAGCAGAGTCGCGGGATCTCAGATCTTTCATGGACCGGTAACAGTGTACATTGAGAAGAAGCCAAACTTGTCTTACCTGACAGAAATATCACAAACATCTTCATACTGTATTGCTCTATAATGCACACACAAATCTCAAAAGCGCCCTCAAAATCCACTAACTGCATTAAAGGCCAAAATAAACACAAGCACACAAATAATTCAACACACTGCGAGCATACACACACCACCTGCCTAATATGCTGTTGGTCCTCTGCGTGCTACAAAACAGCACCGACCTGCCTAGGCATGGCCTCTACAAGACCCCTGAAGGTGTCCTGTGGTATTTGGTACCAAGATGTTAGCAGCAGATCCTTCAAGTCCTGTAGGTTGTGAGGAGAAGCTGCTGTGGATCGAACTTGTTGGTCCAGCACATCTCACAGATCCTCAACTGGGTTGAGATCTGGGGAATTTGGAGGGCAGAACAACACCTTGAACTCTTCATCATGTTCCTCAAACCATTCCTGAAGAATGTGTGCAGTGTGGAAGGGTGTATTTTCCGTCTGAAAGTGGCCACTTCCATCAGGGAACACTATTGTCATGAAGTACCTGGTCTGCAACAATGTTAATGTAGGTGGTATGCGTCAAATGTACGTCCACATGAATGGCCGGACTCAGGGATTCTCAGCAGAACATTGTCCAGAGCATCACACTCCCTCCACCGGCTTTTCGTCGTCCCAGAGTGCATCCTGGTGCCGTCACTTCCCCAGGTAAATAGAGAACACGTACATGAATCATGGTGTAAAAGAAAATTTGACTCATCAGACAAGGCAACCTTCTTCTACTGCTCCAAGGTCCAGTTCGGGCGCTCGTGTGCCCATTGTAGGCACTTTCGACATTGGACAGGGGTCATCATAGGCACTTTGATTGGTCTGTGACTATGCAACAGAGTACGATTCACTGTGCGTTGTGACACATTCCTCCCATAACCATCATTTTGTGTGACTTGTGCCACAGTAGACCTTCTGTTGGGTCAGACTAGATAGGATAGCCTCTGTTGCCCTTATGCATCGATGAGCCTTGGGGACCCAACACTCTGTCACCGGTTAGTGGTTTGTCCTTCCTCGGACCACTGTTGTTAAATTCTCACCATTGCTGACCGGGAACATCCCACAAACCTTGTGGTTTCAGAGATACTCTGACCCAGTTGTCTTGCCATAACAATCTGACCCTTGTCAAAGTCACTCAGATCTTTATTCCAGACAATTTTTCCGGCATCCAACACTTTGATAACGAGAACTGATTGTTTGCTTACCATCTAGTCTACCCAGAGTCTACTATAGTTATATTAAGTACATACATACGTAAATGTATATGCAGTATACTTAGCATATATTTTTTTTATCTGCTATTTTATTTACTTATTGCTATATTTATTTTCACCAGGTTAAACACTGAAAAACACTACAAATCTATTTTAAAAAAAAAAAAGTACAAAAATATTAATGAAATACAAAAAGAAAAAGAAAAAACATTCATGCATCGTTAAAACTAAATACAACTACACTGAAATTGAAAAGCAAAAAAACTACTGACATTTTCAAACCACAATGAATGCGTGTGAAAGTAATGATGTGAGCTCAGTCAGATTGTGTAGCGTCCCTCGGGCTACTGTTTACACTTTAAGCTACTGTTTAAAATGGAGCGTCTAGAGCTGAATCAGCTACTGTGAACAGCCTACAGTCAACGTGAGTGAGTGTGTGAGTCCAAATGCAGTTAAAAATGCATCTTTATGCCTTTGAAGCACATTCTTAAAGCACACACACACACATAAATAAAACATTTCCACACGAACCTGCATGTCCATTGGCTTTCTGACATTGCAAAATGCTATTCTCACTGCGACATTTTCCACTAATTGTCTCGCGCCTGTTCAGCATGACATGAATTAATCCAGGGCCCTTTCTCTCAGTCCCAGGCGCTACAAGGGTCAACTCGGCAAAGAAATGATGACGGAGGGGAACTGAGGACAAGGAACAAGGGAACCAGGCGTGAAAAAAACATCGAACAACAAAAGATAGCAAAAAAAAAAAAGCACAGAACCTGCCATGGGACTGGGTTTTAATTTGGCATTAACGCTACAAACTTTTTCTAAATGACCTTGCACATTAGGAGCACGTGGCTCAGGCGTTAAGCGCATTAATTAGCGCAGGGACGTCTCTCCGCAGCGTTCTGTCAAAGCAGACACGGGAAAGAAGAAAAAAAAAAATCCACCCAGCTTTTCTGTTCAATCTCAGCCTCGGTGAGAAAAGCCATGTTGCTGAAAGCTGAGATCAGCTGGCACAAAGCCCAGCTCGCAGGCGGACTCATTCAGGCCGGGCTGGGAGGAACGGGCGTTTATTCCTCAAAAGAGCAATAAAGCCATTACAGCGAGTAGGGAAAAGAAACATCGCTCATGCATGGCTGCTGAAACATCAGTCAATAGAGCAGGTTTTTGCTTGAGCATGTATATATGTACTCTCGTGTAGCCAGACGTTTGACTAGCTGCATGAAGTTGGTTTACATAGCGTAATATTGTTCACTTTGACAGAAAGACTGGTATGTAAAACAAACAGGGTTGGGTGATGTCTACCAAACTGGCATCAGACGATGTCTACAGTGAAACATCGCGATGGGGTGTGGGGGTCATGGGTTATGTATACTAGTTCGGTAGATGGCCATCTGTCAAAACATTACCATATCATAAAATGTAGTTTTTACCATATCATAAAAATAGTTACAAAAATGTAATATTAGCCATTAGCCATATCCTGAGTATTGACTAATTATTGATTAAAAGAAGAAGAAAAAAAGAAAAAGAAATATATATATTGTACATGCCTATTTTCAAGGATGCAATGCTTCGAATCTGGCAGCAAGTTTTTCTTACTAGGCACAAATTGGCAGAGCTGATTTTCCAGGTTAGGTTTTGCCAGAAAAGTTCAGTATTTTTGCAATAAAAAATAAAAAATCTGCTACAGTAACACAAAAAAAATGTTTAAAAAAATAACAAAAAGAATGAAAATTATTTAATAAAAATGAAAAGGAAGTTGCGATAGCGTTTTCTTGATGTGAAACAAGAAAAGAAAAAGTAGGGCAGGATTTGGTTGGTTTAATTGATTGGTTTACATGGTTTGCTATTGGTCGATCTCATGTGAGTGACAGGTTGTCCCGCCCTCGTGCCAGTAGAGAAGAGATGTTACTGCAAGAGGAAGGGGAAGTTATTTTGATTAAAGATTACAAGGGCACTATCAATACATTCAATTGTATATTATTTTATAAGGAATATGACCTTTAAAATCTTTTTCAAATTATAATTACATTCAGACAACATTCATCAAAAGGTGATTATGCAAGACTTCTAATCAGGCACTGATTATAGTACCTGTGCATCCTGCCTGCTAGAAATTGTGTAAAACCAGCATTAGATTGTTCCTAAATGCTTTGTGAAGGCTCTTGTGATGTCTGTGTGAAATATGCATCAGACGATCCACGAACAGTCCGTAGGCGTACTGTCTGAAGCTGAGACAACTGCAAACTCAGAGTCCATCGGTGTTAGCTTATCATCTTGTAAATTCCCACACAAATTTCACTAGCCTCTCACAAGCAACAAACAAACAAACCAAAGCAAAAGACTAAACCAAAACCCTCTGATCTCAGTCTTGCAGAAAACAAGCTCTTTTCTTATTGAAGTGATGTTTTGAGTCAAATTTGAAGTTCAATGTTTTATCTTTCTCTACAGCGCGTGCAAGTATAATCCAAAACAACTGTTATGTCTTGATTATAGTTCCACCATTGTACTCTCGCACACATACGCTATTAAAACCGTGAGACTGCACTTCATACGCCGTAATTGAAAATGGAAATGAATTCCAAAGAAAATAAGCTACATGAGTTTGCATATTCATGTAATGGGGTGTGTGAAGTCAGAGAGAGCAGGGAACATCATGGCCTTTTCCACGGCCGTTTTGATTAACTTTTGTTCAAGGAATATCAAATATCTCACAGCACAAGCACTTTACAAAGTGAGTCACATCCACGGGCCAAACGCTTAGCCTTTCGGGAAATTCTTCATCTGTAATGTTAATGAAAATCATGATCTGCATATGTACGGCCATAAAGAGGGATGGAAGATAAGCTAAATTAAATCTGCAGCAATCAGATCGAGAAAACACAGAGATAGAGAGAGACTGCTGCTGAAGTCATAAAGGCCGTTTACACCGACAGCGATTACATCGTTTGAGGTCGCTGTACTGTATCGCAATGTGTATCATACGTTACAATGTCTGCACTCCCATTGGTAGGCGCCACATTGTGTCACTGCATATTTGCATAGAGCTGAACAGCTGAACTCCGCTCACTTGTCGCATCGCCAAAGGCCTCATTTGACTCAAATCTCAAAATGAAAGACTTCTGGTTGTCAATAGGGGCTTTCCCACCAGAGGAACGTTTTTACAGTTCCTATGACCCGCTTTTGGCATGTGCACACCGCAGGAACTGGGAGTGATTTTAGTTTTTGGGGGACTAAAATAGCTCCTATTTCAGAGTAGGGTCAAACCCAGCACAATAGAAACTACCAGTGAGTGCACTTTGATTGGCCGAACGCATGCCATACAAAACGCCAGCACACGAACATGGAAAACAAAGCTAATGTTCACAGCATTTACCTGTCGCCTTTGTGCGCCGTTGTGTTCTTTTCTCAGCCCGATGATATGTAGCACTTCTAGTTGTAGTAGGATATTTAGTCTCTTAGCCTTCCTTTTTTGCTCTTTCAATCGCACAACTTACACATCTGCATTGCATCTCCATTGTCACGAAACCCACGGCGCGATCACGGTGTCCTCCCTTCCCCAGACGCTGTTGAGTGTTGCACTTAAATCCATTTTCACCCAGAATTTAATTATGTCATTAATTACTCACCCTCATGTCGTTTCAAACCCGTAAGACTTTCATTCATTTTCGAAACATAAAAAAAGATCTAGTAGAAGGAAATCCAAGCCACTCTTCTTAGGAATTAATGGAATTAAATAAAGATCTTTTTGATAAAATCTGAGCTTTCTGTCCTGCATTGACAGCTACACAACTTTGACGCTTCAGACAAAACGAGATAAAACTAATCTATAAGAATTGAGCGGTTTAGTCCAACATTTTCTGAAGAGGGACGATTGCTTTATATGATGAACAGATTAAATTTAGACTTTTATTCAAATATAAACATTCATTGACTCACACATCAGTTGTGGTAAACGGGAGCTCAGGAATGTTTGCTTGACATGCGAGAACCAATGAGGTTCATTCTCATGTTACTCAGCACGTTTGAGCTTCAGCAAGAACCAATGAGGTTCATTCTCATGTTACTCAGCACGTTTGAGCTTCAGCAAGAACCAATGAGGTTCATTCTCTTGTTACTCAGCACGTTTGAGCTTCAGCAAGAGGTTTGTTCTCGTGCGTCAAGCAGGTTCGGTTGAGCTTCTGTTTATGTTTGCTGATCAATGTATATATATGAATAAAAGCCTGAATTAAATCTGTTCACCGTGTCAATTGCGTAGCTGTCAATGGAGGGACAGAAAGCTCTCAGAATTAATCAAAAAGATCTTCATTTGGGTTTGGAGCGATTAATTAATGACATAATTTTCATTTTTGGGTGAACTATCCCTTGACGGCCGGCTTACGTCACTTCAGAGTTCCTACTGGCGGTGCGAATGCAACCAGGAAAATAGCCAGAGGGGAAATATTTGTTCTCTGGGGACAATCCTAGTGGCTAATTCCTATAACTGAGTTCCTGTAAGTACCCTGTGCGAAAGCCCCTAATGTGAACCTTTGTCAATGTGGGCCTATCAAAACTGCCTCTAGCATAAACATTGCAAATGAACAAAATGTGCATCAAAGAGCCTTGACCTGAGAATGAATATGTTGTTATGTGACAATATTCAAGCAAAGTTCTGTTGCTGCTGGCTATTTCTGACAAGATACTGAACCGAAAGAAAAATGCACTTTTAACTAAAATCAGATAGCATTTAGCAACCATCCACAATTTTACAAGTGATGTTGCCACTATCGTCACCACTCACAGGGTTGGGCAGGGCAAGAATTCAAAAATGAACAGAAAGCACTTTAATTACTGCACAATGAATGAAATGGCACAAACAGTTCAGTAGCCAACTGCATGTTCAAGGTATTTGTGATAGTTGGCTGCATGGTGAGAAAGCTTGTAGCAACCTGTGATATGAGCTCAGCTGTAGTCGGTGTATAATCTTTTATTCATCTCTCATGTGGCTAGATACTGAAACTGCTTTCTTGCAGTTCTCAAACATATAAGACCTCGGACAGAAAAGCCCACTGGTTCACTGAAAGCTTCACAGCAATGTTTGGAGCCATCAGGGTGAACGGAGTACGCTCCTAAAAAAAGAGTCCACATTTACCAAATGGCCAAAAAATGGGTTGTCAACCACACACCACCTGGCCTTGACTTCCCCCGACAATACACTCTTACACTCTTAGAACCTCTTTCTGTCATGTGCTTTATATATAGAACCTTTCAGGGGATCATTTCATTCATTTAGTTTGAATTCATTCTTAATTTTACTTCAACTTGACAAATTAAAAGGCTCAAACAATTTATCACCAGCTTATTTTTTTTTAAATAACCAGTTAAATAAAGTATTTTGAAACCATTTAAGAAATGTATCCTTATATATCTCCTTTTTGGCATAACATGCTCTTTAAAACTGAGTCAAGATGTAAATTTACTTTCCATTTACTTTTTTTGAAATATGTTGCTTAAAATGTGTATTATCGATGCACCATGTGGACTGATATGTTATAATACATTTAATGACATTCTTATTTAAGTGTGGCTTCAGCATCCAAGCTGTTTGAGAGCCACTGTATTACTCTCTTTTTGTACTGCCAACAATTTATTGAAACAACTGAAATAAGTTTTCCTCTTTGCAACTACACAGAATGTCATTCTGAACTGAATTGTGCCATTTATCACTCTTTTATTGACAACTTTTGAAGAAAAGTCTTTTTGAGTGCCTCTTATGCAAGTCGAACCTTGAATTCAATGTCTATTTTCACTCTCTTCTGTGGATCTTTCTTTTATCTATGCACAAAGTTTTTCAGCAACAGGGTTGTATCTATCTATCTATCTATCTATCTATCTGTCTGTCTGTCTGTCTGTCTGTCTGTCTGTCTCTATCGTTCTCTCCCTTGTTTCTATCCATCCATCCATCCATCCATCCATCCATCTTATCTATGTTTGTCTGTTTATGTATAATATCTATGTTTGTCTGTCTATGTATAATTCTCTCTATTGTTCTCTCCCCGTTTCCATCCATCCATCCATTCATTCTGTATTTGGGTGTGTTTCGGTCTCACTCTCATTACCTCAGTCTGTTGATCATGAGATTCAGACTGTCATCAGACGCATACGGGGTCAAAAGTCATGACCTCTGCTGACCCTGAGGCTTGGATGTGACAGTGTCCTTTAAGTGGCCACTAATCTGTGTCAGCTTTTCACACAACAGTGTCAGTGTGTGCATGTGAGACAAACAGCCTTAGAGTGCATTTTCACTCATCTTTGTGATGAGCAAGCTTGTGTGTGTGAGTGTGTGTGTGTGTGTGCGTGTGTGGTTCCTCTTACCAGAGCGTGACAGTGATGTATGGAGCTGACCAGAACAAACTAAGTTTCACCTTTACAGGCACAGGGAATGGATTACTGTGAGTGTGCGTGATCAGATGTGAGTAGCTGTCATTACCTCTGCCAGACTTAAAATCCCTTTTCTGAGAATCTAAGCTCTGCTCCACTCAGTCTGGAGCCGTCATCGGCGCGCAGATGCATGTCATTTAATGCACTTCATTTGTTTCCAAACATGCCCTGATGAAAACACGCAAACCACAATCTCGAAGTCTAAATCCTCCATTTCATCTGTCAGAGAGTAAAAGCATTAGGCTGCATCATTCTTTATATGAATTGACAAGAACAAACAAGTGAACATCCATTCCATCAAAACCACACATGCACTCAAGAAGCAAAGATCTTGTTCCCCAACTAATACATGTGAAATTATATCTGTGAAGTAAACCGATTTTCTCTGAATGTTTGCCTGGTTTTTCAAAGAAAATATCTGAACATCCTTAAGACGTGTTTACAGAGAAAATATATATAGAATGTGTTCCCAACACAAATTAAATGTATTTTTTTTTTCTTGGTTTAATGGACTGGATAGTTTAAGCATAAATAAAAACAAAATTATGCTTAAAAATGATAAAAAATGCCAATTGACTTTATGCACAGCTGCACTACTTCCTGAACTTAAGCCAGCTCCTTCATTTTCTGTCTTACATTATTGGACACACTGAATAATCCAGTTGTGTCTGATTATTGTTGCTATGACTACTGAGGTCAGGCACACCTGAATTAATCAGTCAATTCAATTGAGTGATAAAAAAATGCACTCTACCAAAAATAGGTTCAAATATTTGAAAACTATCATTCAACCTGCCATTTCCAAAAATAATTAAGATAATGAAAATAATTAAAAAATATATAATTATGTCTTCATCAGGTTACCGTCACTATAGTAAAACCATGGTAAATTATCCATAAAAGATGAAACCAAACCTACAGTGAAATAAATGACAGGATATTGACATTTGTGTCCCAGAGCGTGAAGTGTGTGTGTGTGTGTGTGTGTGTGTGCACATGTGTGTTTGTACCATATGTGTTGTGACTCACAGGACCTGATAGAAAACCTGACAGCCCTCAGAAGGCTGTTGCCACGACAACGCCACAGCTCTCAACTCACTGGCCTCTCCCAGCATCTCCCAACTAACGGTAAGCGCTAACAGTTTCACACTTGAAAAAGTCTTCTTGATGACTGAGTCCTCGGACACGGTCACCAAAACGCCTCTATTCTGTATTTTCCATTTCTTTTAGAGATTAAGATGGACAGTGAGAGAAAGAGACATAATTAGTATTCTAAAGTCCTCCATGGGCACAGTTGAGAGTTGGCAGGGTGCGACATCGCTTCATGAGGAGGTCTGACATCAACTCTTTTCCTCCAAATCGCTCCTCCTCTCTCAGTTCATCTCGGTCAAAGGCTATACACAAGCTCACAGTTATGTATTTGGCATCGTACATGCATTGCATTAGTCATAAAACACTTATTTAATCATTTCTAATAATTTCCCTATCTATCTATCTATCTATCTATCTATCTATCTATCTATCTATCTATCTATCTATCTATATATCTATACATCAATTTTAGTTTACACAGCAACACAGGCCCCTAAAACATCAGTAAAAATATTTAAACAGATTTACAGTTTAAATAATGCACAATTTTTAACAGAGGAATTAATATAAGTGCTTTTATAAAATTATAAGCTTTACATTTCTGCTGTTAAATCCTCCAAAAATTTACGTCATGCACTTCCATTGTCAGCACCTCACTATGATCTCAAAAAAAAAAAAAAAAAGAAAATAAAAAAAAGGGACAAGTCAAAATTACACTGTAAAAAATGAATCATGGGTCTTGTAATTTTCATTAAAAAATAAAAATATTGTGTATATTTTATTAAGAAAATTGTGGTTCCCTTTCGTTGTCACTCCGAGTTCCGTCGGATGATGACGAATGGGGGTTTCGCTTAGAAGCCTATCCACTTCGAGTAATACAAAACGAGCCAATGGCAAAGAAATGCCATGGGTCTGCAGAATTTGCATGGAGCAGCTCCGCCCCACCTCGTGGGTATAAAGGGCGGAAATTCCAGCAAAGCAGTATGTTTTCGCTTCGGAGCCAAGTTCATCCTTCGTTCCACAAGCCATTCCTGATACCGTCAGTTCTACAGACGAGCGAGATTCTCTGGTGCTGGTGTGACGGCGATCTCCGGCAAGCGCGCTTCCTGCTTATCTGTCTGTGATTCGACAGCGAGTGTGTGTCTCCCCGGGCGCTTCAACACAGTCAGAGTTTCTTTTCTCTCACAAAAGAGCTTGCACGTGGCACGTCTTTTTAAAGATGCATCGCCCATGCACTTCTGGTTGCGGTAGACTCGTTGACATCTCTGATGGGCACG
Organism: Tiaroga cobitis; assembly: GCA_030578255.1. NCBI lineage: Eukaryota > Metazoa > Chordata > Actinopteri > Cypriniformes > Leuciscidae > Tiaroga > Tiaroga cobitis. Next base: position 45,904,145 of record CM060592.1, on the reverse strand, counting down.
ACTGTTGAATAGTGGGTTTGGGCATTGATCACGCTAGAGCAGCGCTCGTGGATGACTCATGTTCTCTCTGTGGGAACATGACCATCGCAACATTACGGTCGAGACTCAGTGATCTCGCAAGAGTGAGAGTCCCCTCATCCACCCCCCGTTCTACTGGTTCTAGAGATAGAGCTGGTACTTCGGCTGGTGGCCAGGGTGATCTGAGGGTGACGGTTTGGAACAAAGCGCCGACTATCAGTCCGTGCCCAGCCGCACCCTCTCCAGTGTTGCAACCCGCGAGTGTTCAGGGGATTCCCGCAGGACCATCTTCGGATGCCCCGCGAGTTTCCTTTGGCGCTCCAGAGGAGGACGCGATGTCTATCGCAGCATCACGAGGTGGGTCTGAATCTTCTGGAAGTGAAGACTCAGCGCAGCTGCCACCTGCCGGTGTGCATACGGTTGTGCCTGAGTCGGATCCGGAGATGACGGCCATGCTCGCCCGAGCCGCCGCGAGCATCGGTTTAGAGTGGTCCTCTGTCCCAGAGCCGGATGACAGTGCGCGCCGTCCCCGGACCGTACCACTCTCATCCCCCTCTGACGCCAGACCCCTGGCAGAGCAGACCCCCGCGGAACGTTCGTCCTTCCCTGGTCTGCTCTGTCAGGACGCGGTCAATGACTGCGCCCCCACACCGGGCCGCTATGCCGTCCACGTCTGGGCCAGTCATTCCGCCTCCCTGCACCACCGGTGGGAAGTCTGTAGTTCATTTGATCCCGCTGGTACAGTCGTTGGGAGCTTGGCAAGAGCTTCCCAACCTGTCCCGCTGGGTCGCTCGAACAGTCAGGCTCGGCTACGCGATTCAGTTCGCGCGGTCTCCTCCCCGCTTCAGGGGAGTCCGCTCCACTATGGTCGGTGGCAATGCCCCTATCATGAGAGCGGAGGTTGCTACCCTGCTGGCGAAGGGTGCGATCGAGACTGTCCCTCCAGCCGAAATGAGGTTCGGCTTCTACAGCCCGTACTTCATTGTCCCCAAGAAAACTGGTGGGTTACGGCCAATCCTGGATCTGCGCGTGCTGAACCGCTCCCTTCACAGGCTGCCGTTCAAGATGCTCACCGCCAAACGCGTTTTCGAATGTGTGCAGCACCAGGATTGGTTTGCAGCGATTGACTTGAAGGACGCCTACTTTCATGTCTCCATTCTCCCTAGACACAGACCGTTTCTTCGTTTTGCTTTCGAGGGGCAGGCATATCAGTACGCAGTTCTCCCTTTCGGGCTAGCCCTGTCTCCTCGCGTCTTCACGAAGGTCGTCGAGGCAGCCCTTGTTCCCCTCCGGGAACACGGGGTTCGCATCCTGAACTATATCGACGACTGGCTGATTCTAGCTCACTCTCGAGATCAGCTCTGCGAACACAGGGACTTGGTGCTCCGCCATGTAGCCCGTCTGGGCCTTCGGGTCAACTGGGAGAAGAGCAAACTTTGACCCGTGCAGAGGATCTCTTTTCTCGGTATGGAGATCGACTCGGTCGCCATGTCCGCGCAGCTTACGAGCGAGCGCGCACAATCACTGCTGACTTGCCTGAGACAGTTCGAGGGCAAGAGTGCGGTTCCACTGAAACTTTTTCAGAGGCTCCTGGGGCATATGGCATCTGCAGCCGTGGCAACGCCGCTCGGATTGCTTCATATGAGACCGCTTCAGCTGTGGCTTCGCGACCGAGTCCCGAGGTGGGCATGGCATCACGGCACCTTCCAGAAATCGCAGGGCATACACTGCGATTTCTGTGAGATTTCAGCACGGCTGTAAAGCCAAAGCTCACAAATGATGTGCTCACACTATACGGTCCAATCGTCGAGCCGCGACTTAAATGCTCACACTGTACGTGTGAAATCTGCGCAATAAACCCCCGTGCCGGGTTGTAGGGTAGGCCTACTTTTATTTTTTAAATTCATATTACAATTCATTTTCCACTCAATATTTTCACAGCGCATCACCGCATAACTGACGTGCTGAGAGGATAATAAAAGATTACTCTTGCGTGAAGTTTGCACATTGCTTGTGTGATATCCACTTCATAGCCTTTATGGTTTAAAACGGGGAAAAAATTCCAACATTGCGACGTGACATTTTTCTTTTTCACCAATTACCAAATGATGGATAACGGTTCACATTTCCTGTGATAATAAAATTAAATAAATATGAAATAAATGAAGAAAAAGTGAAACAAGTTAATTAAATGGTATTTTTGCCATTTTTTGGCATGCCAAAATGATTTTCTGGCATGCCAAAAATGAATGAGGTTAATCGCTAATCGTTTCCCCTTGTACACTATGGAATGCCAAAGCTGACTTAATTAAAATAAAAAAACACATAAATAAATAAATATACGAAGAAATGTAAAAAAGCAAAAATACATAAATAAATAAATAAATATACAAAGAAATGTAAAAAAGTACAAATAAATGAGTATTTATACTTTTATTTCCTTATTTATGTATAATTGTATTTTTTCACACATTTATTTATTTTTTATTTATACATTTATTCATTCCCACATTAATTTATGTATATATGTTTTTATGTCTACATTTATTTATTTTCACATTTATTTATTTCTACATTTCTTTGTCCGTATGCTAATGAGGGGGGCGTGTTTTACCTCAGACATCAGCAATCGAGCTCAGAGTGGCAGTGCTGAAGCTTTGAGGCCACAGTGACACCTTGTGGTGTGTGACCAAACGAAACGCAAGAGGTGTGCGGACAATATCGCATTTTAAGTCATGTACATCACCCTAACTGTATGTAGGGTAGGCTATATAGGGTTAACACACGACATAGCACACATGAACATAAACTGCACTTCAACAGGTCTGAGAGCAGACATTTGGACATGGAAGCGCATGAAAGTATCCACTATTAATAACAATGTAAACGCGGTGGATAGGGCTGATAAGAGCTTGCATTTATTGTCGATGAGACTCGCACACCAGCGCAGAGAAACCACGTGTTACTGTTAGATAGTAACACGTACACTGCACGATAAAACTGAAAATCGGCCGGATAAAAAAAAAAAAAAAAAAAAAAAGTTGCACGAGTCAGAATTCAGCTCAAAATCGGACGAATATCGCACAGTGTATGCCCAGCCTTAGCACAAAAACGTTTTATACACATTGTCCATTTATTTTAAATGTCACTACTTGTTTCAGAGTGTTCAAAGAACATTCAAAAGTAATGTTCCCTTAATGTTCGTCTAACTAAGGGCGTGTTTACACGACTCAGTTTTTCCTTTGAGTTTTACCGCGTACAGGCGACACCATTGTCAAAACGATCCCCTTTCACTCGGAAACGACTAAAAACACTGTATTCTGCAGCCAGGCCATTAGATGGCGATGAAACACAGACTGAACACATAAAACGCATGAGCATGACATCATCGTCTTCAAAGATTTGCGTTTTTGTTGTTTACATGGAGACTGTTTTCAAAAACATGCACTTTGAAAGTTTTACGTTTTTAGCTGAAAACGGTGTCATGTAAATGACCCCTAAGGAAATGCTTTTAAAACAATTTAAAAACTGTGCATTTTGAACGTTCAGAAATACGTTAGCAAAACGTTCTTGGAACAAGCTTTCATTAGCTGAGTTAGTGGTTAGCGCATGTGCTACAATGTGCTGAGCAGTCATGCTTACCTAGGGTGACCAGATGGGATGATCCTGGGTTTATGAGCCATGTCGTGCATCCCAACGGAGTTACTGTCAGGATGCCATTTGTCAAGATAATTAGTCTTAACTTTAGCATGATTGCTATAAATGTCTTAAATGGACATTTAACAATGTAATGTGTAGCCTTTAAGGTTCAGTTAATGTAAAAACAATGTCATAATGTCTCATGTCATTACAAACCCCTATGACTTCCGTCTTCCGTTGAACACAAAGGGAGATTTTATAAACAAAAGGCTGGATTTGAAATCAGTTGCCTGCATATAAGTGTTAACGGACAAGATGAAGCATCAACAATCTACATTATCTTTATCAAGGTCATCTGGTCACCCAGTGCTCAACCGACAATATGAATTTGTGAAATATTCCTGAAAAATGGCCAAAAAAAAAAAATGCTAAAAAAGCTGTAGCAATTAACTGTGAATGGTTTTATAAGGAGCACTCTCCTCCTGAATCAGCTCACCGATACGATCGATCCTTCCCATTTCTCCAGTCCCGGCAATGACAGCCCACCTGAGCAAAACGAGCTCTAGTAATTATAAGATGCTTAGAGTGGTATTGTGAATTCTAAAAGAAGCATTTTGATGTCTGAGGTGGTAAAATCCTCTCTTTGGCTGTAATGAAATTTGCCTCGGCTATTAGCTTTGTCTTGCTAAGAGCTGGTCTCTCTTTAAGCGCCGCAGCTCATTAACTGCAAGGGAGGGTCGATTAATCCATAACAGTTAACGAAAGATGCTCACGCACGGCCTTCCTTTCCATTTTCTTTAATGTCTGTGTCTCTAACACTTAAAATGCATGTCATCTATCTCTCTCCTGCTCTAAAACACACACACGCACATCTAGAGAACTCTCCAATACTGTTTCCACACTAATAGCAAAAGACCTAGAGCACTTGCACATATCGATGTCTATTATACTTTTAGGCTTTTTACCAACAACTGCTTGCAGTGTTGTTGTTTTTTAAGTTTGTCGGATGGACGCATGGATGAAACGACAGAGAGGGGTGCGTTTCCCGTACAACGACGTAACTCGCAGCTGAACTACCATAGTACGATGCATCGTTGAAGAAATCAAGTACAGCTAGTCACAACGGTTTCCCGAAACCGTATTGTCGCAAATTGGTTCAACCATGTTGGTTAATGATGTCACGCAGGTGTTGGAGTAATAACTTATTTTAATGAATCGGTTTGAGATCGAATTAAAGCTAGATGTTTTTTCTATAAATTACGGACATGGCATCTGATGACTATCATTTTTCTCAGTTATTCTGCTTTAAGATTCAATCATAGGCTCGTTCTTACGTAGTAGACCACGTTCGCACATGCGCAGTCTTTAAAAATTATTCTTTAAATCTCTTGACAAACTAAAAGATATAAATGACATTGGTATGTATTCTAAATAAAATATATAAATTCTACTGAATGTCAGCTTGCTTATTTGGTTCAAGTTAAGGATTTATTAAGTCCACATGTCATGCAATCTAGAAACTCTGCTTCTAACCACAGCTCGAGAGCTGTCGTTCCAAACACACAACTTTGCGATGCTGTTTGCGAATGTTCGTTAGAACTATAGTTTCGGGAAACAGCGACTCGTTGAACTCTGCTGATAACGACGGAACTTGCAACCATAGTTGGTTAACGATGCTTTCGGGAAACGCACCCCAGAACGGTAGATCGAACGGACAAACGAACAGACGAACAGACGAACAAACAACAAACGAACGAACGAACGGAAAAATGATAAATAGAATGATAGATATAACTAACAAACAATAGATAAACAGATATAATGAACAATAGATAAGTAGATAGATGAACAAACAATAGAACGAATGATAGATAGATATAGAACAAACGATAGATCAACAAATAGAACGAACGAACGATAGAGATATAGAACGATAGAGATATAGAACGATATAGATATAGAACGATAGATAGAACGGTAGATAGAACGATAGAACGCTAGATAGAACGCTAGATAGATAGATAGATAGATAGATAGATAGATAGATAGATAGATAGATAGATAGATAGATAGATAGATAGATAGATAGATAGATAGATAGATAGATAGATAGATAGATGGTGCTAAGTGATCTTTTCTGTTTGTCCACTACAATAAACAAAACAAAAAAACACTATGCGTGTGTGTTTTAAACGAAGGGCGGAAAACTACCTCACCGCCAGTTACAATCTAATTTAGGAACAATGCTCCGAAAGTGGGACTAGAGGGAGAAGCAGATCCACAATATTTCCTATCTTAACAAAAGATCAGCGATGACAGCCCTTTGCTCCATGTGGAAACCTCTGTCTGGGATGCACAGTGAGTGTGTGTGTTGGAGTCGAGGTGTGAGTCTGAACATAAACTAAAGCGAGCGCTCACGTCTGTCCCGGCCTAACTAAATAATCTCTCTCTCTCTCTCTCTCTCTCTCTCTCTCTCTCTCTCTCTCTCTCTCTCTCTCTCTCTCTCTCTCTCTCTCTCTCTCTCTCTCTCTCTCTCTCTCTCTCTCCTCATTACCTGCGCCGCCTGCGAGTGCTTCGATTGTGTATGAAGCGGAGGTGATGAAAGCAGGAGTCTAAAAGCGACACGCTTCGCTTGCACAGCTTTATTCTGTCTGCAGTTTACCCTCGAGAGAAGCGCCACCGCCAGTCTGAGCAGCGAGCTTTTACGCTCGTATTTGCCGCTGGATTAGTTTATTTGTTTTGACTCTTCTGTCGCTATCTGATCTTCATGTGCTGTCACGCCGTTGTTGATTCATCCGGGTGCGTGTTGTTTCTACGGCAGACTGGTGTGTGTCGAGATGTTTGTCTGAGGATATGTGACTTGCAGATGTCAGCTAAACAAATGTCAACTTGCCATTCTGTTGCGGACATAAATAACAAAATAAATATTTATTTCGGGGGGTTTTTCACACAAACTTACTGGTTATTTAGAACAACAACAACACACACACACACACCAAAAAACAGATGCATTAACAAGTTATTTATTTATTACTCTAAGGTGTTGAATATTTCCCTGGTACGTGTTGTCTAGAATAAACAAACAAACAAATGCATATATTTATAGAAACAGTTATGTTTGCAAGTCGGTTTACTAACTCTATAAAAACAATGCATGTATGTATTTGACTTGCTCTATTGTTGCCTTTACTTAATTATCTAACAATAATAGTTTTATTTTTGAGTTTGATATTCTAATGCATAAATATTTATAGAAAACGCTGTACAAGTTTTATTTCTAGGTCTATTTAAACTTGCATTTACTATTTTTTTTTTTATTATTCATTTATTGATTGCTAACGTTAATGAATTGACTTGCTTAATTGTCAGCTTTATTATTTATTTATTTTTCTAAACAAACGAAAAAAATGTAAATAAATAAGCAGATGCATTTAATTATAGGAAATGCTATGTATGTAGTTGAGTGTTCTGATGCGGAAAAAAAAGCAACATCCCCAACATTGATATTCATTAACCTCAGTTTTTTGTAAGTGTGTCTGAAATAAACACACAAATATTTGGCAGAAGCAGGGTCTTTCAGATACAGTGTTTCTCTAGTACGTTTACAGCAACATACACTTCATTAATATTCATTAGCGCAAGTAAGTTATTTTCCAAATGTCTTTAGAATAAACAAATCAAATACATAGATAAACAGATGCATATATTTACAGCAACAACTGCATGCATTCATTTAAATTAATGTCAGGTTGTCATTCTGATAAGTAAATAAAATAAGTAATGTAAATCATTACTCTAGTTTACAGTAATTCCTGCTACATCATCAATACTCATTACCGCTGGTTAATTGTGATTCTGGGTTAAACAAATAACTAAACCAAGTAAACAAATACAGATTATTTATATAAACAACTATATACAGAATGTAGTTAAGTTTTAATTTCAGGTTTGTTTAAACCCGCACTGATTAACGATGCAAAAACCAGCAAATTCAGATCAAATTTTTAAATAAATGGTAATTTATTGTTAGCTTTAATGAAGTATCTAATTAACAGAGCAGCTCAGTATGCAGGATTTTCTCTCTTTGATATCAGAAAGGATGCTGGAATATTTCAACGTGCCAAGCTTTGAAGGTGAGTACACACACACACACACACACACACACACACCTGAGGCCGTGCTGACTTTGGTGACTTTGTCAAAGACTCGCAGCCTCAGGCCAAGTGAAGAAGAGGATTAAACCGCGTACGCGTCGCTCAAGCGATCCAACAAACTAATGAACAAACAATTGAATAAGGAATAAACATGTTAATGACAAACAGATGGGCAAGGTTAGATACGTGGCCTTCCCCGCCTCCTCTTTGTTAGGAGTGCGTTTATTGTGCCAGCAGCGTCCGGTAAGTTCTCTACGCCACATGGCTTTTGATGCCACAAGTTGATAATGTCCCGTTACATAGACTGTAAACATCAGAATGTTGTCGGTACGACAGTGATAGTGTTACTACCTCTCATACTGCACACTCACACATTCACACGCACACAGAGAGATCTGAAAAGGTCTAAACAGCCCCAGAAAAACATTTACTGCACAAAAAGATTTTTTTTTTTCATTCCAAGGCCTATAATAATCAAAACACCCTATGGAGGAAAAGATATTAGTGTCTCTGTAAGTTTTAATGATGATAAAGCTGCTGTTTTTGAGAACAAATTGAAAAAAGAAATATTTAAATTTAAAGTTAAAATACAGTTTTTTTCTGTACATTTACACACACACACACACACACACGCACACACACACACACATTTTATGGGGACAATCCATATATGCATAATGATTTTTATACTGTACAAACTATGAACTATATTCTGTCTCCTCTCAACCTACCCATCACAGAACCCTTTCTGCATTTGTACATGTTCAAAAAAACATCACTTCTGTATGATTATATGATATATAAGCCATTATCCTCATGGGGACCAAAAAAAATCCACACAAGGTCAAGGATTTCGTATATTGCCATCTTTGTGGGGATAATTTTGTCTCCATAAGGTAGCGTTTACACAACATGAAATCACCTGTGAAGTTACTCCAGGGTTTACGGCTTAAAAATAAATAATTGAGCTTTTCACGATGACTTTTCACCCTCTCTGACCTTTAGAATTAAATGGGTTGTTTTTTGATGCTGTCTCTCTTCACAAAACAAATGAAAAACGGCACCTTGCTACGCTCACACATTAACAGCGTGTTTGCGGTCATGTCTAAAATAATTTGCACTGGCCTTCAAAAACTATTAACTTGTGATTAGCTCACAACACACAACACAAACCCTGTTACGATTAGACTGATGTGATCAGCAATCTGCAAAAATATATATATTGTTACAACCCTGGCTCTAGGGAAGCAACATAAAGGACACATCTGCCAAACAAAAGTAAAGTGACAACATTGCTATTGCAGTGTTGGCTGCGAGACCAGAGAGAGAGAGAGAGAGAGAGTTTAAGAGCATGGCTGAATCTGAAATCGCCCCCAAAACCCTCATTCACTATTCCCTACGTTAGTCCACTAATACTGTTCACTTGAGTGAATGAAAAGGAGTGAGCGAATACGGACAGCCGTTTAGTGTACATCGGTTGTACACTCGCTCCCTTCAAGTGTCATCAATTAACCAGTTAGTCACAGGTGAGGTGCCAGGCAGCTGTAAAGAATCACAAATTAGAACTGGTAATACAGGCAAATAGAAGAAAACAAACAACAGGACATAAAACCCTGACCCTTAAAATGTTGCTATAGCTTTGGCAACATCAACAGGTACATGAAACCTAAACGCACAAGTACTTACGACCTTGACAGGGCATTTGCCAAAACATAATCCTTCCCATGAATATAGTGGAATGTAAGATCATATCTCTGCAAAAACAGGCTCCACCGCATTAAGTGCTGATTAGAGTTTCTCATGCTGTGATATATATGTATATATATATATAAAAGTTAGTTATAAAACCGCCAATTTAAAGAATCCAGAAACAACTACGATGATCTGAACCTATAATGTGACATTATTAATATAACTGTAACCACCAAAAGACCATTTAGTAGGGGTTAATGATAAGAATGTGTTAAATAGACTCATCTTTAGTTTCAACAGTGCCACTCACACACATACACTTCCTCTTGTAACGTCACAGTAGATTATGCGAGTTCTTTCTGAGAGGCATGTACGACCCTGTCGCCTTGATCCAGTGTAGATCGACTGGGGTCCTGTGACTCCGTGGCCCTGAGATGGGTTGCTTTTGTGCAGACTGAGATTTGCCTGTCTAAACGCCGGAGTCTAAGCAGCTTTCCAGAAGATTAAGACAGAGGGGTGTCTGAGGGCCCGGTCTGAGGGACCCGGGGGCCGCGCACAAGGTCACCAGGGTGAAATGAAGTCTGCCCTTCCAGACGAACACGCTCTGATGGTACACAAAGGAGAAAGAGACTGATTAATCCTCTTTAAATGGCTGATGAGGGAGGAGAAATGCCTTTTATTGCCTTTTCAGATTTCTAAAACATCCACGGCATTAAAAAAAGGCAAATGACGAATAAATGCATTTAAAAAACAAAAACTATTCTTCATCCTAGCCAACAACATTCCCGGGTTCAAGCCCGCCGAGGGATTATTAAACCATTTTATGGCAGTGAATAGAAACAGAAGGTGTTTTTTTGAGTCGACAGCCCAGAGCAGAGGTCTGTGTGTACATAAAGCTTTGAGACGTACAGAGTTCAGCGCCGTGACGCACCCAGAGGAGAGCAGTCAACTGTGAGACCTGCTGTTCACACGGTGCTGTGTATCCGCAAACCGGCTTTTCACCTTTTCACCAAACGCATATTCAATCTGCAATGACTTATCACCTCCTCAGTACGCTGCATTCATAAACTGAGATAAGCCCTCAGATAACTGGAATTTAAGCAGAGCAGTCTGAGGGAATAGATCTAAGAAATGTCATATTGCCACAGAGAAAATAAAATAGCCTTTTTTTTTTACTGATCAACATAAAGCCAGGTCCCACTTCGAAGCTTATTCTGGCGAACAACTGCCAATTTACACAGCCAATCTGACCAACATGTAGCGATCAACCACATTTTGTTCATTTTTTACTTGATGTTTGGGGGTGATGAATCTAAAATAATGAAACCACCAAAAAATAAAATGAGCAGAAAATGGCCAAGCAGAATAGACAACAACTGGAACAATTTAAAAAAGGAATGGTTTTCCGCACCACAAGTTCGTTCTGCTCCTGTTTCATGAACAAGGTCCAATAAGTTTATCGGGAAAACAATAAGATCCATTAGTGAACGCTATTTAATGCATTAACTAACAATTGGCAAAACATTTCTTACAATATTTATTCATCTTTTTTAATGTTAGTTAAAAAAAATGCAACTGTTCATTGTTAGTTCATGTTAGTTCAGGTCCATTAAATAACACAAGTTTTGATTTTAATAATGCATTAGTAAATGTTGAAATTAAGATTAATGAATGCTTTAGAAGTATTTTCCATAACTAATATCTTAGTTGCACTTTGTTTTACAGTCCTGTTCCCCATGCACATACTATGTACTTATTATAGTAAGTACAATAACTGGGTAATAAGGTACCAACCCTGAACCTATACACCTAAACATAACCCATGCAGTTGCCTTATATTTCCCAGTACTTGCTTGGGTAAATGTAAGTACACGTACGTGCACATACTGTAAATAAAGTGCAACCAATATTTCTCCATAACAGTATAACTCAGAAAACAACATGGAATAAAATGTTCTGCTTGTAAATATCTAGTTGACTTTTGCCTCAGACAAAACTCTGAATAACTTTCTAAGATTTGATACCAGTAACCTGACAAACAAAATAAAATCCTAGTTTCTAGTGTTTCCTCTGAATTGAACGCTGCAGGGATCTAATGTAATATAAGCCAATAGAAACGTGTAGGCAAACGAAGTCTATGCAATTTTTCGATTTCTAGAGGCAATTCTAGAGGTACTTAGTGCTTCATTACTTTCATCAGTCAAGTTAAATTTGCATGGTCAAAAATAAAATAAAGACATAAAACCATTACAACAAACAATGAAATAAATAATGATAAAGTTTTTGAGAAAGAGTCAAATGTAAATCACCCATGGTGGTTTAGACCTTACAATGTGGTAAAGGGTTAAAATGTCATTTGTACATCTTACTTTCTTAACTTTCTTAATGTTTTTAGGCCTTGTGTCTGATGGACATTTGGCTAATCCTCTGGCACCCTGAGGACGTTCAAACGTGTCAGTTTATCTGCCAGCACACGATCAGACGTCCTGGAGAATCTCGGAATCCTTTCTGCTGCTGCCACAGACTCATCACAGAACCCAAACCAAAATGCCATCTGAAATTACATCTCCACCGCCGTTTCTCTTCTGTCGGCCTTCGGCGAATCAAAGGATGGTAAGAAAGACAAGACGGAGAGGAGAAGGAGAAATGTTATGGTTATTGCCCTATGACAGCGCACCATAAATCTCATGTGAACGCCTGAGGCAATGTTGTCAGGTTTCTGCAACCAAGAACATCTAAATGTTCATGTTTGGTGTTGTGAAACACCTTAGATTATTTGAGATTCTTTTCTCAAAATCAGTAAGGAAACATTCAGAGACCTGAACCAGATGGAATGTTCTTCCCTCGCCCCCATCAGGACATTCATTAGGAAAAGCATCTTAGTTGTGGATTCCCAGATCAAATGCGACACCCATGTACGAAATTGAATGACACAACCATGTTATCAGTAACTTCACAAACATCATATTTCTTGACAGGCACATTACTACTTTAACTTGAAACTCTGAATGGGCAGCAACTTACGTGGTCACATTTACCATTGTTCTGTGAAATTTTGCAGGTAAAATCAAAGTAATTTCAATAGTAATCCACATGAACGGGAATGAATGGGCTGTGCGTCATATATTGCTATAATATTGGCAATGGACCGTTCTTGTCTGTGAAATATTTTTCCAAACTTTTGCTAATGGCTACAATACACTGCACAACTTTTAAAATCTGAACACATTTTAAAACACTGGGCATCGTACACTACCAGACTTTAAGATGTTCCGAACACAACAAACTCATGCAGAAACATGTATTGTTGTTGAAGCTAGGAGTCGCATGACAAATGAAAACAATATCGGTGCATCCGAAATCGCATACTGTCTGAGGTACTACATTTGAATGTGAACTTACTTCGCGACCGTTAAAAAAAGTATGTTCTATATTGTATGAATATGGGTATAGTTTGAATAAAATTCAGCGTACTACATCCGAACATACTACTCTGTTGGCGTACTGTTTTTCGCATTCTATATAGTAGGAAAGTATTCGATTTCGGACACAGCGTCTGTGTTCTAAAACTGGCTCAAAATATCAAAAATGTTTGATATCCTCTGACTGTTTGAAGTAAACATGCCAGAAAGTTTCATTGCACTTCAAACTAAGTCAGATATGAATATTTAAATAAAACACAACGAAAAAAAAAAAAAAAAAAAAACTGCTGTGACTTCTGTCGGGTCATATGCTACATGTGTAGCTTTAAGTGGTTAGAAAAAACACACTTGACTGAATTAACCATCTTTCACTTCCTTGCAAATGCTAAAAAAAAAGATATGCATAAAAATAAATAATGTACGTATTATATAACAAAAAACAACGCAAAATACAGTCTTATGTCCAGCGATAAATACTTTCACCAGAGGTTAATGATGAATTCTGATTTCAGCATGTCAACGATTCTGTAACATTTATTCATGTTTATGTATTTTTTCTGAATTTTTGGGGCTTTTTTAAGTGCAAAATACACATCAACATTATTGCTGTTGTTAAAAGTCAAATCTGTCAGATATTTCTCTGTTTTTCTCACTGGAAATAAACAGGTAACTGCAGTAACCATAATTTGTTTTCCTTGGATAGGGTGTCTATGGAGGATGTTCTGTAAACCTGTTTGGAAATACTCATTATTTTGCAATTACATAAAATTTGGTTCAATTGCCAAGTTTTTTTTTTTTCTTTTTTACACCCTCAGATACAGTGTGATTATATACATTCATAAACTGAATTTGTGCAGTTGCTCAGTTGCTGTCTGCTGTGGCAACACACGAGTCTCCAGAACGAAAAAGATCAAGAGAGAGATACAGACTAGATGAAAGAGAAAGGAAAACGTAGAAGCCTTTGCTAATTCAGCATTCATGAACTGCCATGTAAACAAAAACACATTGTCAGTACGCTACTCATTTTCCTTTTTCCTGATTTTTACAGTCACGACCATCCCCTCGTCTCTTTCATTTCCCTACAGCTATTTGATATTTTGCGCAGGCATTTGAAGTAGGCAGCCGTGGCAGGGGATCCTCGCAATCGCTCTCAATGCCGCTCTGTGATCAATAATTTGTCTCTGAAATGCTGTCGGCTGTGTGGACGTCGCCAGTCCGGGGCCAAAAAGGGCTCCTGATGTGAGTGTCCCAGCAACCACCCTGTAGTGGTTACAGATCTAAGGACTCCTGTTGCGACAATATTGAGTTATGTTCTTGCCCACCTGTTCTAGCGACTGTCACTTGAAATGTGCGTTTTGTTTCTTTTAAACATAAAACGACTGTGCATTCTTTGACGAAGTAGTACTTTAGCATTCGTGAATGTTCTAGGACAGTTAGAGGCAGAGTGAGCCTTTTGCATATAAGATTAAATCAGAGACGCAATCATAATATTGCTGTCTTGGCGTTCTCAAATGCACAAGTTAATTAAATTTTATATACTTTTAATTATTCTTATTTCTTTTGATTATTTTAATTTCTTCTATGTAAAGCACTTTGAATTACCATTGTGTATGAAATGTGCTAAATAAACTTGCCTAGCCTTGACTAATGTCCAAAAATCTTCACAATATTTATGATGTTCCATAATTTGCCATTACCAACAAAATAACACTGAATATTTCATACAAATTTGTCAACATTCATAAATGCCTCAGCTTTCGGAGTTTGGATCCCCAGCATGGGATTTTAGCATGCTGAAATTGAACCAGCATGACTTCCTTGGTCAACAAGCTTCAGACTGAAAATATAAGTCGTTATTTATTTACTGAAACTCAAAAATAACTTTTGTATTTCCTCACCTTTAAAACTAGAGCACAATTATGAGACACAGTGTTTAGCATCACTGAGTCAGACTTACACCTCTCACACCATATTTTAATGTACACAAATGCGAAGAGCTACGACTAAAGAGAACAATTGCAGTGTATGATGCCTTAAAAACTAGTATGTGGCTTCAGAAGACTTTAAATTTAAAGGATTAGTTTACTTCAGAATGAAAATTTCCTGATAATTTACTCACCCCCATGTCATCCAAGATGTTTATGTCTTTCTTTCTTCAGTCGAAAAGAAATTAAGGTTTTTGAAGAAAACATTCCAGGATTTTTCTCCATATAGTGCATTTCAATGGCAACCAATGGGTTGAAGGTCCAAATTGCAGTTTCAATGCAGCTCCTTCAAATGGCTCTACACGATCCCAACCAAGGAATAAGGGTCTTATCTAGAGAAACGATCGGTCGTATCAAAGTAAGTAGGTACTTACTTCAAGAGTAATACATTGCAAATATTGTTTGCACCATGTGTAAATAGCAACAATTTAAATTAAATGTCTTTGATTGGCCGTTCAGTTCAACGGACATGTCTGTGATTGGCTACAATGCTCAATGCTGCAAAAGCACATTATAAGTACCTTTGATGCAAAGGGAGAAAATATAAATATAATGCTGTAATATGCACTATTCACAATTAGGTAATTGTGGCAGATGAAATTGTATTCGCAACTATTTTTCTGATTAATTGTTAAGCTCTATGAGAAAGACAAGGTAACAAAACATTCGGGGCTTAAGCCTCCTTGGCCCACCCCTAGAGCCGCCCCTGCTTATGACTACTAATGTGCACTTTGGGGTGAATCCAGGGTTGCAGGACTGAAGATGGAGATGAGCTCATTCAGGGCAAAGACACGCATGAGTTAAACATGCAGATTACATGCTTCATATTCCATCATTATGACATACTGGACAGAGCTGGTGACATGAAGTGAGAGTGTATGTTTGATTTCAGAGCCATCTGCGTGATGGAGCCTATGGAATGCAGTTAGAATGCCCCTAAAATTCAAGATATCAGGGCAAAAATGCACATGTACTGTTAGAGTTTTTTTTCTCATATTTATATGATATAGTTAAGAAATAAATGTATATAGTTCACCCAAAAAATAAAGTTCAGTCATTATTTACTCACCCTCATGGCTGGCGAAGCCTAAACGCTTGTGTAATAAATTCTATGTTGAATCAAATAAAAAAAAACAAATTTTTCTAAAGCTAAAGTAATTAATTGGATACAAAAATGTAATCGTTTGACAACCCTAATTTTAATGTTTATATTTAATTTTACATTATATAAGTATTCAAATTGTTATATTGACTACATTTAACATACAGTGGCCCTGAACTAGTATTTATACACACAAGTCACATATAAAAAAGTACAAGTATGCACAGTATAAATAAATCAAGAAACAAAACATTAAACCAAGAAAGAACCCAAATACGTTTTCCTCTTAATTTTGACCAATTTATACATTTTACAGTAAAACTACTTTTCTGAAATGTGTTTGAAATGTGCTTGTACCATCTTCTAGAAAATAAATGCCACTTGTTATTATATTGAGTTATGTAATGCAAAGGCAAGCAATTTTTAAGTGTGGCTTAAGTGTCCAAATATATTTGGGCATATATTTATCTGTTTACTCTAAAATGATACAAAATGCCATGAGGGGACTTTTTTGAAGTGGACAGTTCAAAAGAACTGATTCATGGAAATGAATCAAACTTACCAACTCTATCAGCACTTTTGTAACAGATTAAATCAGACACGGCATTATAATATCGCTGTCTTAGCGTTCTTAAAATCACGAGTCATGACACAAAATCAGCCTACTGGCGCGGGGCTAAGAAAACCTAATGGCTGAAAATCACAATATTCATGATGTTGCTTCATTTTAGATTGCCAACAACAAAATAACACTGAATATATTGCAAATATTTAATATATTATTAAACCAAGGAGCCAGTAATGAATCTGGGGTGTCAAACCAAGCAGTGGCAAGCCCTAAGCATCTGCAAAACTAACTTTCCGCCTGTATGTGTGTGATTGAGTTTAACTTACTGGTCAATTAGAGCAGAAAATGAATGAATTTAGGAAAAAAAAGGCCACCGTAAAGAAGCCTATTCAGGCTATTCAGCACACTCTCATGCCAGAAGTCTTTCTAACCCGTCTGTCTCTTTCCCTTTTTCATTTGTCGTGTCACCATGGCCTTTTCTCAAGCCACATAATAGGGCCCAGAGCTCGGAGAGGTCAGAGAGCTCTTTAATTGGGTTTCAAGGTGACTTCACAGTATGTGAGTGTGCGAATGGCCATCATTAGGCTGTGTGTGTTTGTACACTCTAATAGCGTATTAATGTCGTCTCTAACAGCATTCAGACACAGGAGGAACTGAAAGGAACCTTCTGAATGCGCCACACATGAGCAGACTTCCTGCCTTTTTTCGGATTTCTTCATTCAGACGCTCACAGAATGAAGGCCACCTCTACTCGCTTTTAGAATTCAAATACCCCTCCGCTTTTTCCCGCTCATACAAACCAACAGCCGTGCTGTGAAAATCCCCGGTGCATTGTGGGAATGTTTTCGAATGCGCGAGCAGTCACAATACCCAAACCGCCTCCTCGCGGCAGCGCTGCCGTCCTTAATGATGTTCTTTACAGAAAGAAAAAAAAGCATTGTGTTGTCGTGAAAATGCAACACCAAGCTGCCACTGCTGATATTTTGACATTCTGTTGACAATAAGTAGCATTGCACCAACGTGTATGTTAGGGGTAGGGTTAGGGTTGGTAGAATAAGTTGACATCTACTTAAAAAGAGTCAGTAGAATATCTGTTGGGGGAGCATCACAATAAAGTGTTAGCAGGTATTAAACAGACAGTCTAATGAGAGTTAGTTGTTGGTGTAGGTGCAAGGTTACTTATAGTAAACAAAATATCTAAAGGGGACCATCAAGTGTTTTAATGCCCTTATATAAGAGACGTTCAGGATTAGCAGAGGACCTTAATTATTGATATCCAAACAACCATTATTTTAATGGTAGTTTGGATATAACTTCCAATTGAGTTATTCTGCTATGATTTCTTAATTATTATTCTACTATTATTCATAAATAATTTGTATTGACTTTGCAGCATTATTAAAAATTCTTAAAGAAAACTGTCATTAACAAAACAATGGATTATTTAGCTGCCAAATTAAATAGATCAACAATTAAAAACAGACCATTTTAAAAATGTTAAATATTCAAATTACAAATATATCTCGTTTTGCAAAACGAAATTATCCCAAGTAAAGCTCAATAATCTCAATAACTCTGCTGATCTCAATAACTCTCAGTTTGCAACAGAAAAACCACACCCTACAATAATATTTCAACTGTTTTTTTTTTTGAGATTGAGAGCCAGAGAAATGCATTCAAATAAACCAAACCAAAGCAATCAAATTAACTGTTGTTTTAATGAAATGATTTTGTTTATGCAAATAATTCAGATGCACTGCATTATGATTATTCATTCTGACCAATCAGAATGAATATTTAAATAATGCAACGTCATTTGCATCCATAAAGGAAGAATAATGATATGAATCCTTTTCCATATTAACAGCCATCATCATCAGAAGAAACATTTCAAACCAGCGTTCAAAGCCTGCTTATCGTCAATCAGGTGGAGAAACTTAGCCAAAATATGAAGTCAAAATAGGATCTCAAAGCAAATGAAACACTGAACAATAAAATAAATTCACCATGATGAAAAAGAGGAGGAATAAATGGCACTGTGATTTGTTCCATCTATTTACTAGGTGTGAAAGATTATACTGTGCTAATAATTATAAAAACTATTTTTAGATATTACAGAGATTATCTGTGCATAAGATCATAATTATCAGAAAAAGCAATTCTGCTTGGCAGAAGCAATATTAAAGGGTTAGTTCACCCATAAATTAAATAATCCTCATGTCGTTCCAAACTTGAATGATTTTTTCTGTTTTACCTGAAACCCAAATGAGATGGATAAGGATTAAAAAAAGTCAAGCTCTGAAAAGTAAATAAAAGTAGCTCATATGATAAGTTTATGTGAGAAACCAGACCAAAATTTAAAGAAGATTGTCACCGAAATGTCAAACATGGTTGCAGTGAACAGATCAGCATAAACCTCCATATTTACTACACCTCAGATCCTTAATGCATTAATAACACAGTCAATATGGATGTATCTATTTCAACATGTCTCTCTCCAGTAACTCAGACAGCAGCTAGTGAACTTCTCTCTGTCCACCGCTCCCTTGAATGTTAAATAAAGTTATTTGAATATTTGTAATATTAATGGCTGCGTGTCGTGAGCGCAACGATGCTGAACTGGAGACATGTGGAAAAGACTGAATCCAGCCGTTCACATCCATCCATGAAGAGAGGGATGATTGATGAAGAAGAGAGAATGAGAGACTCGCCCCCTCCATCCCATTCAATGTCACAGGCGGTGAAAGGGTCAACTAGGCTTGTCTGAAAGCTGCCTGCACACAATACACAATGAGGAGGCCATCCAGCCTCTGTGTGTGTGTGTGTGTGTGTGTGTATTAGTGCTGTGCATGCATGTGGTTTGCATAGAAATGGGCCATCACACAAAGGCTTCAAGCGTGGCAATACGTTTTCAGCATGGTTAACCAATTACAAAAGAATAAAAACATACTGCGACATTCATTCCTCTGAGAGCAAAGTGAAATAAATCACACACACTGCTACTACAGCATAGGAATGGGTCCATTCATTCAACTACAAGAAATACAGACTAAGTGACTGACTAAATGAAAGTACGCAGCCTAGAATATGCAGACTGTTATTCATATAAAACGGATGGTTTTGCCTCTTACACAATTTTGCTTCTCAAGTAAATTAATCGTGTGTCAAAGGTGTTTAGAGATGTTTTACTGGAAAAGGACAAAAAAATTGAAAAGAAAAAAAACAATGGCTATTTAACTGTTAAAAGGGTCATGACATGAGAAATCAAGTGTGACTTGATCTTTTGACATATAAGAGGTCAGCGTATCATTAAAACATCCTGCAAGTTTCAGTTTAAAACGTCCTCCTCATTATAAACCAAGCATTTATTTAATAGAGCTCCAAAAATGGCTCGTTTGGATATTGTGGAATTTGTGACATCATACAGGCAAATACATTTGCATATTCCGGCCTCCAGTGCAAGACATCGACAAATAGTTATACATCATTGCACCATAGGCCCCGCCCACTGGCATTCAGTCGCTTAACAGCTGACATTTGCCTACACTGGATGTGAGCGATGTGTCGAGTCAAAGGCAAATAAAACCCATTATAATAATCACTAACACTGTATACACTTGATACAATATACAGATGCGTGTTCAGTTTCTGACATGTTCCACGCCCTTGAGTCTGTCGACAACAAGACAAATGGAAGAATGGAAGAATGAAAGAAATTTGCTTTGACGTGTCCAGTTTAAACAGCTCATTTGTGTCTATGTACAGACTTCGGAAGGATCCCATTATCAGAAACAAGTGGATGGTTTATTTTGATGGCGTCCCGGGACGAATCAGAGGATTGCATGTTTGTTTGGAGCATTTTGTTGTGTAAATGAGGTACAGTGTAATGTAGAGTTAGCAAAGAAACTTTTGTTGAAAGAAGAAGCAGCCAATTGTATTGGATCTGATAGCAGATGCATCACAGACCGTAAGTAAATGATTTCATAATGCTTTGACTGTAAATGAAGGTTTTATATTGATAATGTTTTTAACCCTCTAGGCGCCACGGTCGAGTTTTGTCAAATTGGGTGTCAAATTTCATTCGACCTCCCCTCCACTGGATGGCAGACATGTCATACTTAATCCCCGAATCAAAAAAACGTCATGTTTCTATACAAAATGTTCGAGTTAGAACGCATTAAATCAGTGCAATCAAAAGCGGAGCTAGTGTGCGAGTGAGCCATTTTATCAGAGCCTCTCCGCAATCGTGGCGACAGTATTGTGGTGGAGATAATAGACCACAATACTATTATTGTCTAATACCACTGGGTATGTTAGACGAGGTCGAAGTATTCATAGGACAGTTAAGAGGCAACGTGGAGGCAAGGTGAGGAGTCGCAATGACAATGACAGTAGTCCAAACTGTGCACACTCGGCGCGCGCGCGAGGCAGATCTGGCCGTGCTGTTAGTATCATCTCACTCATGATCTGTGCCTTGCCGTGGCGAGTGAGCGTTTGAACTGAACAGGTCTTGTGTACTTGTGTTCGTATGCCATATGAATAATATATATGTGCCCCATACATGGAATCAGAGTGCCTAATGTATTTAGTAAATGGAAAATCTCTACAGCAAAAGGCCAACCACTACATGCATTCGGTTTGTTTACTACTTACTATGTACCTGAGCATTCAGTATTGTGCAATATAGCATACAGAAGGTGATGGACATTTTGGGGGGAAAGAAGTGCTGCATTTTATCATTTAAACGTGACTTTTCTTGAAAATTTTATAATCCAAGATTGCCGCCAACATATGACATCACAATATGCAAATTACATGGGAAAATGTAATCCCTACATAAACTTTGGGTCATCCTTAATAATTCTCTAATTTACAGAAAGTCTCTATCTTTTATCACTTTTAAGATATAGCATTTTGAAATTAAGATGTCAACATCGAACGTTTTAGGAAAAAAACCTA
Source organism: Tiaroga cobitis (assembly GCA_030578255.1). Classification (NCBI taxonomy): domain Eukaryota; kingdom Metazoa; phylum Chordata; class Actinopteri; order Cypriniformes; family Leuciscidae; genus Tiaroga; species Tiaroga cobitis. Next base: position 45,882,606 of record CM060592.1, on the reverse strand, counting down.
AAGGGCCTAAAGGGTTAAAACACTTACTTACGTGCAATAGCGAGTGGGCTTTGATACTGTTTCCTATGCAATGACGTTAGCCAATCACAACAGTGGCTGTTTACTGACAAGCCTTAAAAGAATGAGGGTTGAAAGTAATCATATATATATATACATATACATATATGTATATATATATATATATGACCCTTTTAAAATTATTCTAATGAAATCTTTTGTGGACTGTTGCTTTAAGGTGTTATATTTATGTTCTGCCATAAATTATTAAAGGGGTCATGACATGAGAAACCAAATTTGCCTTGATCTTTTGGTATTTAAGAGGTCTTTGTACCATTAAAACCTCCTGCAAGTTTCATAGCTTAAGACGTCCTCCCCATTATAAACGAAGCATTTATTAAATCAAACTCTAAATACAGCTCGTTCTAGATCCTCTGAACTTAGTGACGTCACGGTACGAAGTGACGTACCAGTCGTTTGCATATGACCGCCTCCAGCGCAAGACAACTACGCCTCATTTGACATCATCGCATACGTTGAAGTGCAGCGAGTGGGTCTGTTTACAAGATGACTGCGATGCCACGGAGATGTGCTGTTCCTGGCTGTGGACAAACAACATGTTTGAATGCTGCCGAAAGATCCAGACGTCAGGGAAAGCAGTTGGATGCAGTTTATTTGCAGCATATGCAGCCCACCAAAGCCTTATTTGCTCGGTGAGTGATGTAGATGAGTGTGACAGGGCGCATGTTACTGAAAGAACGAAAAGAGAGAGAGAGAGAGAGAGAGAGAGAGAGAGAGAGAGAGAGAGAGAGAGAGAGAGAGAGAGCCCCGGCCGCGCGCGCGCCTTCAAACTGTTTTGCTCTCCCTCTCTCTCGCGCATATGAATCAAAATCAATTGAGAATTGACACGATGGTAAAAGATCGGTAGACCGAAGTTTCACGTGGCGGAGAATTGTGTAGCCTACATGTGATACAAAATGATTAACGTTAATAATTTATGCATAAGCAGCACTGACGTTAGCCAATCATAACAATGGGCGTTAACACTGAACTCTTAAAGGGGAAACACCTCCAAAACAGACTGTTTGAGGTCATAAATCACTACATTTTTAAATTTTTTTGTACAAAAAACTATAGTAATACTATAATTGCACATAAGGGAACATGATAAAACAAAACAAAAAACCATGTCATGACCCCTTTAATTTAAGCAAAACTGGTTTTGCTATTGCTCAAACAAATGGGTTTATCGTGGTACATTGATTGCTGCACTTTTGGCTGTTTATTGTGTTTCCACAGGCCTCTGAGGTCTCAAGTCAATCAAAAACCAGAAGTGCTTTTCTGGTGTCTCTGCTACATGTTCCCAAACAAAAACCGGCCTATGGTAAAACTCAGAAACAGCTTCTCCTGCCTTATTTCTTCGGTTCTGACCTGTTTCACATCTTCCTTAGAAAGACCCATCTCATTTTCACTGCTGTGTACACACACTCCAGGAACACAAACCTCAGGACATGCTAGCACACATATATCTGAGTCTAAAAGACAGAGCGCTAGGTAATATGAGCTTCTAAAGCAGCGCATTAAATATGCACTAGACAGCTCAGAGAATGGAGAGCACAACTCCTGAATAAATAACCAAACAAACAACAGACTATCAGCCAATCTACAAATCAGCACTGTCAGAGAGAGAGTGGAGATAATAATATACACGCACACACCGCAGGCGTGTGTATTTATGGGTCCCAACTGTCCTCTTCTTTTTCTTTCACATTCACACTCCACACTGAGAGAGCTCTGTTTATCACTCTTACAATCATACAGACCAGACTGGGAATGGTTGCCAATTCCTCACCATAGCATGACTGCTTACATTGGCAGCTGCCTTCTAAGGAGGAATAATCACCAAGATACAACCTCAAGTCATGACTGGTTTGAAATCAATAGCTAATGTTTAGTAATACAATTCGATTCAACTTATTTTAATTACAAAACAAATAATTACAAAGCAGCTTGACAAAAAATGATCCTGACCAACAAGATCCGAAGAATATGATCATGTCAGTCCAATTTTATTCTCTGTACACACCTTTCATGGAACTTACTGCAATGCATTTTGGGATTGTCTGACCTACTGCATACATACATAGAGTGCCGTTCAGAAGTTTGGTATTGTTTTTGAAAGAAGTATCTTATGCTCACCAAGGCTGCATGTATTTGATCAAAAATACAAAAAAACAGTAATATTGTGAAATCTTATTACAATTTAAAATAATTATTTTATATTTTAATATATTTAAAAATGTATTTTTGTCTCCAAACTTTTCAGCATCATTAGTCCAGTCTGCAGTGTCACATGATCCATCTTCGGAATCATTCTAATATGCTGATTCGCTGCTCAAGAAACAGTTGTTTAATATTTTTTGTGGACAACATGATACAAATTCTTCAGGATTTTTTGATGAATAGAAAGTTCATAAGAACAGCATTTTTTTTTAAACCCAGCATGTTTCTCCAGCACTGCACTTTAACCTGCTCAAACTGGTGCATGCAGCAGATATGAAAGGTGCCACAAAGATGATTAGAAAGCATCGGTGGCTTCTTCTGTCTGACACAAACACACACAGTGGGGTGTTGTTGTTGTTGTTGTTGTTGTTGTTTTGGTCCTTTCCTGAGCCAGTGGCTTCGGCCGTTAAATGACAGCTGTTTGTAGTGCCTGAAGCCAGCATGGGTGAGCTAAACAAGCAAGTCTGAGATGTGTGAAAAACTACATCTGAGGTGACAGGACACTGGCTTTGTCGTTTTCTATAATATGGACTTCTGCTCTAACCATTTGAGCTTCTTAAAACAGCCCATAATAAATATCTCAGAAATAATCAATGGACTAATTTGTTCCTCCTTCTTTATCAACATATGTTTGTCTGTTTAAAGGATCAGATACAGTTGTTTTGCTTACATTTTTGGGGATAGTTCACCCCAAAATGAAAATTATGTAATTTCCCTGTATGACTTCATTTCATTCAGCGAAGACAAAAAGACATTAAGCAGAGCGTCTAGGTGTCTCTTTTCCATGCAATGGAAGTGAATGGGAACAACATAAATGTACCCTAATAATAAGCCACATGATGTTCACGCTATTTTCAAAGAGGACGAGAATTTAGGATGTTTCAATTCAACTCTCAGGGCCCTATTTTAAGGATCTAAGCGCATGGTCTAAAGCGCAGGGCACAAGTGCACTTATGGCGTGTCCGAATCCACTTTTGCTAGTTAAACGGCGGGAAAAATGGTCGGCGCACCCGGCGCACGGTCTAAAAGTGTTGTCCCTGTTCTCTTAATGAGTAATGGGTGTGTTTTGGGTGTAACGTGCAATAAACCAATCAGAGTCTCATCTCCCATTCCCTTTAAAAGCCAGTTGCACTCGCACCATGACGGATTGCTGTTTGCATGACGGAATTTGCAAGCGGAAAGACTGAACGCTTCTCCAGCGAGGAAACAGATCTGCTCGTGTGCTAGGTTAAAGCGCGCAAACAGACCATCTACGGACAAGCCGGATTCCACCATATCTTTATGTACACAAATATAATCTTTAACATTGTTATTCTTTTATTTTTAATATTTGGCATGTTTGTGTGCTGCTGTTGTGCACATGTTTGCCCAGAGTGTGTAATAATCAGAGTTGTGCACCCGCCTATAGGCGCATATTACTAATGCGCTCTTTAAATAACAAAAAAATAATAATAATAATACTGCACCATTGACTTTAGACCAGGTTTCAGTTGGTCAATGGTGCAGTCTATTTCAGTTGCCTCAAAATAGCAACACGCCAACAATGCGCCCGAACACTCCTCGTTTTCAGACCAGCACACATGGGCGCACAGATGGGCGCAAATGCATTTGCTATTTAAACAACTTGGCGCAGGATGTCAAAAGATAGGGCCCTTAAAGTGAACATCTCCTGTTCCATGGAACTATGGCAGACATACAGGATTGTAATGACATGAGGGCGAGTAAATGATGATCACTTTTGTGTGATATCTTTCTGTCTTCCAGATTTTACTTTATTTAAATGCATATATGAACAAAGTACTGCACACTTGCATTCATTCGAAATAACACGCAACAACTGCAATTCAACCATTAACAAACATGAGTGATAACCTGTGCTGAAACAAAATGTCAAAATCAGGGGGGGAAAGCCTCTTATCTGGGTCAGAACCAATGCGTGCAGCAGTGAACTAGCAGTCGATCAATCATTGGCCTGTGTGCTGAGCAGTTTGATTGATTGGGAAACAGATTTCTCCCTGCATGTTTCTGGCTATGGGCCGTGTATGGGGCCTCTGGTGCTGGTGTAGGCTTTCCAAACCATTACCCTGACCCGATCAATGACTGACCCACACTTACTGCTAACCTGACGGGCTACTGAAGCAGAAGAACCCTGAAGAACGTGGTTTGCTCCAAATAACTGAAGTAGATATTAATACATTAAGCAGAGCTCAAAGGAGAATGCAGAGCTCATTTTGGAGAGCCAAAATGATATGGCTCAGAGATTGCTCTTTCATTTCTCAGAGGAAATTATGGAGTTAGTTATGTTTAGTATCAACTTTAGTTATGGATGGATGGATGGATGGATGGATGGATGGATGGATGGATGGATGGATGGATGGATGGATGGATGGATGGATGGATGGATGGATGGATGGATGGATGGATGGATGGATGGATGGATGGATGGATGGATGGATGGATGGATGGATGGATGGATGGATGGATGGATGGATGGATAGTACTGTAGAGTGACAGAAAAATAGATGGATAGACAGAGCGATGTATAGATGGATGGATGGACAGTAATATAGACGGACATAAAGATAAATAGACAGACAGATAAACAGAACTATAAAAAACAGAGAGACAGACAGATAGAACGATGGATAGATGGGTAGACAGAACGGCAGAGTGACAGAACAATATTTGGATAGACAGAGCGTAAGAGAAATGGATAGATCGAATGATAGAACGATAGAAAGATAAATAGATGGATTGATGAGTCCAGCAAGTCCAACCTCTTAGAAAGGAAGATTGCACCTCTCCTCAACAAGCAGCAAAATTTAAGAACAACCCTCCAGCCTTCAGTATGAGCAACAGTACACTACTAGTGATGTTGCCATATCAAACACTAATAAATAGTGTGTTTGTATAAGTGGGCGTACAGAATCACATGAACTGATGATTTCACAGTAGCTAAAAGCTCAAAGGTTCCACTTTAAAGTCTCTGTTAAAGGAGAACTCCGGCGCAAAATGAACCTTTGGTCTAATTACACATTGTTACCTAGTCAACCGTTATCTGAGATTTGTTTTCATGATTATCGAATGTAAATAGTTTTATCTCTAAAAACAGTTTAGCCTATAAAGCTAGTATAACGCTAGTATATTGGGCATAGAGTAATGACAAATAAAAATCGCTTGTTATTACCACTAACAAGGCTCAAAATAGCCCCACACTAACACGGTAGCATAATGAGGGTCCCTACCTTCAAACCGAAGCATTGAGAACTTTGTCAGTGTCCAGACAGTTTAATAAGAAGATATTTTAAACATACAGTAAACTTCGCGTATACAGACAGGAGCCATCTTTGAAATACAGTCTTTACCAGTCGATCTACGAACGCCGATCCAAGTGCGCTGGTGAGAATGTGAACGAGCTATAAGTTGTGATAAGGTGAGCGCGAACAGCAGGCTTGGATCGGCGTTCGTAGATCGACTGGTAAAGATTGTATTTCAAAGATGGCTCCTGTCTGTATACGCGAAGTTGACTGTATGTATAAAATATGTTCTTATTAAACTGTCTGGACACTGACAAAGTTCTCAATGCTTCGGTTTGAAGGTAGGGACCCTCATTATGCTACCGTGTTAGTGTGGGGCTATTTTGAGCCTTGTTAGTGGTATTAACAAGCGATTTTTATTTGTCATTACACTATGCCCAATATACTAGCTTTATAGGCTAAACTGTTTTTAGAGATAAAACTATTTACATTCGATAATCATGAAAACAAATCTCAGATAACGGTTGACTAGGTAACAATGTGTAATTAGACCAAAGGTTCATTTTGCGCCGGAGTTCTCCTTTAAAAGGCATCTAGTGTTCTTACAGAACGCACGGTCAGAGTTTATCCTCTCTCAAGATGAAGCCAAAAAGCTCTCTCTCCATCAGAGCAAAGCTAGCGAAGAGCTCTTCTGTTTTTATAGCTTTGTGTACATGGTGTAAACATGAAGATCACAGAGATGGAGCCGTGACACTTCTGAGCGGCAGCGCCGAGGGGAGGGTTTGTTTGTGCTCTTCAAATGTGTAATTAACCAGCATTAAAACACACACACTTTTCATACCGCTGTGTCCTCGATGACTTTAGAGAGAGCAGAGGGACAACGAGAGACAGAGACAAACAGAGAGAGCAGAGAGAGAGAGCGACAGGGAGAAAGAGAGAGACGGATAAACAGAGGTCATATAGCCACTGCAAAGTTTTGAAAGTGCCCCGAAGTCGTTTAAGAAAAAACATAAAAAATAAAATACCATAAAATTCCACAATGTAGTGTAATGACTAAACTTTTGAAACATCATCTCATTCAAATGTACAAATTACACATATTGAAACTTAAATAAAGCATTTGAATATATTTACAAACAAAATGTTAATAACATAACCTTAACCCGACCAAAATATGTTTGTAAAACGTACTACGACATAACTGCAGCCAAAATGCTGAATTTAGTATGCTGTAAAATACAGAATTATAGTTATAAGTTATTATTTTTTTTCAATGGAAACTTTAAACTGATTTTTTTTTTTAAGAAAAACTAAAATCAAAAATTAAAGAAAATACTAATATTTTTTATTATTATTATTATTTAGGTTCACTATTGTTATTGTTTTTTTTTCATGAAAAGTTCAGGAATGCTGAATAAAATAATAAACATTTTTCCAGGTTTCTTTGAGCATATATAAACTTTAGTCTTGAAAATGTTTTAATTGAAAAACGTAAAAGAAAATTAGACATTAGACAACAAAATGTCAAAAGCCCATAAAAAGCCATACACCTTAAACCTAAATTAAAATTAAATACAACTAAAATACCTGTTTGAGGTTTAATGGTCCCAGATAAATGGACATAGCCTAAATGGGTGGATGAGTAGTTATTCAGTTGATATGTGTATTCATTGAATCTGATTATAGAATGTGGTTATCACTTCCCTAAATAACATCATGTGTGTGTACAGCATAAAGCACACAGAAGACATGACAACTGTGTATATGACAATCATATTCAGTGTGTATTCCTATTCCGAGAGCTGGAGACAGAAAGAAACACACAGACTGGATGTCTCTTTTGGCCCTGTTCTAGAGAGAGAAGCAGGAGTCGAAATTACTATATCTGCCACAGTTCTCCTCATTTCGGTCCAAACGCTGCTTTTAGTCAGACACACACACACACACACACACACACACACACACAGAAACACAGACCTAGCACTATTCAGAAGAGTTTGGTTTTCTAAATGGCATTTGATTTACAATTATATATAAAAAAGGACATCTGTGATTTCATGTACTGGTAATGAAGGTGGACCAGGTCGCAAATAAGAAATCTAGCTTTAGTTACGGCATTCGACAAAGGTCAAAATAATATCATACTGCAATTACAGACATTATACACACGGGATTAGATTAGTTGTAACGACACTTGAGTTATCAGAACAAAACAGTAGGTCAAAATCACAAAGTACGTCGGTGAAACACCAATTTACCAAATGCGACTACTCAAATTCAGAAGAACTGAACAGCCAGCTATCCTCTGTTTGCTCCCAAATGTTGGCAGTCGCCATCAGAAAAAATCATGTACACAAATCTGCATCCTCAACACACGCCCCCCATCTGTTCGTGCTTGTTGTGGGTCATTTGGTGGAATTTTTGAGAGGGGAAGAGGGTTCTTCTCTCTGGGAAAAGCAAGGCGGATCATCTCGCATGCTGGAATGCTTTGGAACGTGGAGCGCTGATTGGACCGCACGGTCTAAACTAGACGAGTGGGATCTTCCAGATGTCCAAAACCTGAGCTGTTTGTTGCACGTAATGGTATCAGTGTGTGAGTGTGTGTAGGGGTTTGCTTCTGTACTCTATGACTAGCATGTGTGTGTTTGTTTATGCATGTTTTAATAGAGCTCTGCTGTGTTTGCCTATGCCTGATTGTGCATGTATATAGAGCCGTAGGTGTGTGTTTATGTAACAATGCGAGTGCTTTTCAATGGCCTTTTGTGTGTGTATAGAGCTGCAACGCATGCATGTTTTGCGTGTTTATTTGTCTGTGTCGAACTGTTCAATGTGTATGTAAATCTAAAGGTGTAAGTCTGTTACTTTAATTTATGTAAAAAAAATTCGCTGCATGGGTTTTTATAAGCCTATATCTGTGTGCATTTGCGTACTGTATATATATCTGTGTTTACAGTGAGAGTGTTTGTATGGTATTTATGTGTATTTACATACACAAACAAATTGTATGTGTATTTACAGTATATACACATACAAAATACTTTCAGAGGAAAGTATTTTGTATGTGCATTTAAAGCTATACGTGAGTGAGTGTGTGTTTGTATCGAGCTGTCTGCTCTCTCCAGGTGTGTGTCAGTTCAGACAGCTCTTGCGGTGAGTGTATCTCTGTTCAATTCCGCAGCCTGTGAGGGGTCGTCCAGCCTCTCACCCCTCTGTCAGAGCGCTGGAGACACACGCCGGCAGAATATAGACCCAGATCTGCACCCCAATCGGCTCGACCCAGCCTGGTCCCAATCACTTTTACTGCAGAACCAAAGCTGAGCCGAGCCAACACAACACGGCCTCTCTGTGCTGAGTGCTGTGGTTAATGGGGGAGGTTATTTTATTAATATGCTGATTTTACTCTGGGTGACAGCCATCATTTCTCACCCTCGGGGTGAGATCTAATCCGACTCTCACACAGATATGTGGACATATACACAGTGATTATTCAGACTCCCTCCGAGCAGGGTCAAAATAACAAACCCAGCTGTGCATTAGATAGATAGAGTGAACGAGGGAAATGAGAGAAAAATAGATAAACCTTCCTGGAGACACCTTGGCTGTTCTCAATAGCAAACTTGCATACTACTCACACTATTTTTGCAGCAACTATAATGTGCCAAGTATTAAATGTTTTATATGCATGGGAAACCTGGATGACCCACTTTTTTTTTTTTTTTTTTTGCTAAAGAGCGCAGTATAAACTGCACACTGCACATCCCAGAATGCAATGTACAGTACACAATTTCACTGCCAAAAATCACTTTCTTAGTCATTTTTTTGGTCCTGTTTTCCATTAAAAATATCTAAACATTCTTAAATCATGATGCATTTAGTTTTGTTCCAAAAGAACATATGTGTTGTTTCTTGAGAAATTAAGTCAGTTTTATGTTTATGGAAAAAATATATACCATATACCAGTGGGCTAAAAATAAACCTGCTTTTGCCGGGGGGTTTTTCTTGCCTCATAGGCCATTTATTTTTCTTCTTTTAAGCATAAACCTCACTTAATTTCGATACATTTTTCAGAAAACAAAACTTAATATCACCATTTTCATACTAGAAAATAAGACAAAAAAGTAATAAAATTACTTTGCAGTGTTTGCAGTACACCAAATGTACCATAAGTAATAGCAATGGTGATTTTTAACATATTTTCTTGGCTTACTGTTCAATCAAATTGCCAAAATTGAATAATTGTGTACACAATTTTGAATTAAAAAGCAAACAATTCCTATTTATTTCTAATAATCAACTCACAAAATTAAACATGATCCTAATTAGGTCATCTGACAAGCATAATGAGGTCATGTGATAATGTGGCATACTATTGTTCGCTTTAACTAGTTTTACAACAATAACAAAAAAAAACAGTAGGCAGCACATAGTGTGTAATGTGACTATGTAGTCAGTCGTATGCTGTAATCCCTTCCAAGACACAAAGCTGCTCAGACTTCCTTTGAGACACATTTATAATAGCTCAGATACCTTCATTAACCCAAAAGACCAATTACTCTAATCAACCTCTAAGCACCCTCTCCAGGTCCAAATCGACCAATGAAAGCAGGGGGAGGGGGGAGGGGGGGCGGGGAGGGAGGGGGGGGGGGGGGGGGGGGAAGCTTTGGAACCAGACGACCATCAACAAAAACAGACTAATGAACATTAAAGGAATACTTATTACCCCAGGTTGCCTGTGCTGGTAAAATCAACCCTGGGGAATTTATGGAAACTTTATAAGAATGTAATGTGTGTGTGCATGTTCAGACTGCAATATATTACCCCATCAAAAGCCTTTATGGGAACTCGCAGATCAAAGCGGCAGTAATTAGTGGTGACTTTCTGTGTGCGAAATCGTTAATCCACTAACACACTGGCTTTTAAAAACTGCGGCCACATCTAGATGACAGACTTTACACCAAACACTAACACCCTGCAAAACCTCAACCATCTTTAATCTTTAAACTTTAATCAAAGTTTATGACAACTTTATCACTTCTTCCAGATCACTGAGCATTCCAGAAGACATCCGACATCGACTTTTCATAATTTTTCGGTCACTTCCAGCAATTGTTGGTATGTTTCTGTCCATTTACACCTATATTATTTTTAACTTCACTTGTTCCTTTAATACATTTTGTTATTAAACATTTTTCCTTGCCTTCACTTCAACATGTCAAGACCCAGGTGAAAGCAAAATACTGTACAAAACAAAATACCACAGCCAATCCAAGCATAATTAATGTGTGTGTATGTGTGTGTGTGTGTGTGTGTGTGTGTGTGTGTGTGTGTGTGTGTGTATATATGTATATATATATATATATATATATATATATATATATATATATATATATATATATATATATATAATTTACTGTATATATAAAAGATAAGATAAGAGAGCCTATAGTTGAGGAGTCTGCAGTCTGAAACAGGTTTTAAACAGGGACTATGGACATCATGACCATCTCTCTGTGATAAGAAGACCTTGCCTGAGGATGTCAACGAACTCAACAAAGCTGCCACCTGTGCATGTGCGTTTTTATGTGTAGAGGCACCTGTGGTCCTCAAAGTTGGCCCTACCACACTTGGTGGCATATCTGTTTATTGATCAAGACAGTTAGCTGTCAATCAATCTTATCGTTTCTCTACACGTTTGGTCCTGAGGGAGTCAATATGGCACTGGCCTTGAGTGAAGGCCAAATCGGCCAATTGCAGACCTTGAGAGAACAATATGATTATGTCTGTGTGTGTCAGTGTCCACATGAAAAGAGAGCAGCTAGATATAGACAAGAATGAAAAAACGTGTGCATCATTCAACCCAACATCATTCCGCTCTCTTTCGATCTCAAACACATGCACATTGCCATATTAATCCAGAATAAATCTACTCAAACTCAAAATCTGTTGCTCAGTATTCTTCTCAAATAATCACAAATCTACACATATCTCTCAACTCAATCTAGAGGAAGTTCATTAGTCAAAGCTACTAAAGAACTTTCTAGAGCTAAAGCTCATGAAAAAAGACCAGCTTGGTCACTGGGTTACCAGCAAATGTTGGGTTTTGGTTGCTTTTGTCCACACTTCTCAACTAGCTTAACCAGCAAGATGTCTTTAGTCCCACTACTAAAACGTATTTTTGGTAAATATCATGGCTATACTGTACTGGTCCAGTTCTAAACCAGCATAAACCTGGAATAAAATGGAAAATCATACAGTTTAAAGTCTTTTCAACAAAGATAAATCTTGTCAGTTAGAAAAGCTACGAAAGATACCAAAGACTAATCTTTGCTTTCCACCAACTGAAAAAGATCCATTAAAAACACTTCTAAATAAATCAATAAACATATTTGTATGAACCAAAGATCAACACTACTGGAACCAAAACTCTTACCTCGACAGACGTTCCCGTTGTCCGGCTCAAATCCCGCCTTGCAGGTGCAGCTCCCAATTGGAACCATCCAGTCCCCATCGCCATTACAGTACAACTTAATGGGTACGTCCACTTCCTCAGAGTTCGGGATGCATATCCCGCGAGCGATCACCAGCGAGGTGCTCTCTGCCCCGGTCAGGGTCTCTGGAAAGATTGCAAAGTTCTGCACCACGCTGGGGCATTTCTTAAAAAACACACGCACGGACAGCAGGGACATGCACGCACCATAGTCCTGGAACGCCAGATAAAAGCCATTTTTCGAGAGTGGACCGAAGCTCCGCACCTCCGTGTTCACTTTCATCAATCTACCACCAAAATCCACCTGTGAGAAGCTCTCGTCCGCCGCAATGGTGTCTACTTTCAAATACGGAGCCTCCATCCAGAACGCCCCACCTTTGGTGGCGATGACGGAGTCCGTCTCGTAGTAGTACAGGTTAAAGGTCTCCTTACAGGACCCAGGCACTCGCGGGATGCTGCTGCAGTCTCGGACGGTGAAACGCATCTCCACGTAAATGCGCTGAGCACCGCGCCGAGCGATGAAGGTGGTGAGCAGCCAGTTGTTCTGGTTGGACTCGAAGACGTTGCACACCTGGTACGTTCGAATGGTGTTGAGGTTTTCGTCGTAGCCGCTTACTTCCTCCCACTGGAAAAGAAAAACAATAGGAGGTTTAGCACAACAGAACGAACAATGGCAGATGACCGTACATAGCCTGAATAAAGAACAATGAGTTTCAGTTATCCCTATGCCTTTTAAAAGTTTGATAAAAGTCAAGCCCAACAATTGACAAAATGGAATATTAATTTTGGGGGGAAATTTATAATGTTTAAACTGGAATATCGTATTATAAAAAGGACAATAATAATAGTTTTTTTTGTTTTGTTGTAAATGACTCAATCATTTGAGGGAATATTTGAGGGTAAATGAGGGAATATTTCAAATACTTATTCATAACATACAAAAAAATTGTCTTCACTTACTGGTCTAATGACGTAATGAACAAATCAGAGAACAAATCTGAATGATTTTGGGTGAACTGATTCAAATAATTCTAGTCACTTGGTAAATACATTATACACAGTAATGTGCATGTTAGCACCCAGATAACTTTCCATTTTCAGGTCAATGGTGTGAAAAAAACCTTATTTCATCTTTAAATTGCAAGAGGTGCCTGTTGAAGTGGAATAAAGATGAGAAATATCACTGCTGGTCCATTTGATGCTATCGATGTGGAACCGTGGCCTGAACTCCGACAGGTTTCTGCCTTTCATAAAATATTGATACAAATTGAGTTCCCAGAAACCTCTCTAACCCAATATTCCCCACCCAAAAAAACATCTAAAGGCTTTTAAACACTACATCACTTTGAAACTTTTTTTTTACTCTCTCTGAGATGATGAACCCTTTATGGACTCTATTTCCGAGTTTCAGATCACAAAACCTGTCTCCCTAATCACCTGAGGTAGGAGGAAGCCGCTGCCATCTGCTTCGGTCCAGGCCAAGTGCGGCCAGCCACTTACCATTACAATATTACCATATTATAAAATGTGATGCGTAACAAATTTGAGATTAGGCGCTATCGAATTACAATTAGAAGTAAGTGGAGCAGTATATGGCTGCCCTCCTGCAACCCTGATAAAAAAAAATAAAAAAAAAAGCATTGGCTGATTGTGAAACAGGGCACAGACAGAGAAAAAAAGAGAGATAAAGTGCAGCCATTGACTTTTGACTGCTGTTGCAGGTAGTTCTGCTGCTGGTTGTTGGAGTTGCTCCAAAATGTTGGAAAAACAACATTTTTTCTTTAGACTATACACAACATTATAGTAAAAAAAATGTTTTTGTTTTTCCAACATTTTGAAGCCAAAGGAAGCCTCTTCTTCAGCTGGCTCACAAGAAAGCCTGCAAACAGTTTGCTGAAAGCAACCTGTCCAAGAGCATGCATTACTGGAACCATGTCATGTGGTCTGATGAGACTAAGATAACCTTGTTTGGCGCAGATGGTGTCCAGCATGTGTGGAGATGCCCTGGTGAGGAATACCAAGAACATTGTGTCTTGCCTACAGTCGAGCATGGTGGTGGTAGCATCATGGTCTGGGGCTGCATGAGTGCTCCTGGTACTGGGGAGCTGCACTTCATTGAGGAAAACATGGATTCCAACATGTACTGTGACATTCTGAAGCAGAAAATTATACCCTCCCTTCAGAAACTGGGCCGAACGGCATGATAACGCCTCCAAACACACCGCCAAGATGACAACTGCCTTGCTGAGGAAGCTGAAGGTGAAGGTGATGGAGTTGCCAAGTATTTCTCCAGACCTGAACCCTATTGAGCACCTGTGGGGCGTCATCAAGCGGAAGGTGGAGAAGCACCATGTGTCTAACATCCAGCAGCTCCGTGATGTCCTTATGGACGAGTGGAAGAGGATCCCAGCAACAACATGTGCAGCTCTGGTGAACTCCATGCCTAGGAGGATTAAGGCAGAGCTAGATAACAATGGTGCTCACACAAAATATTGACACTTTGGAAACAGTTTTGACATGTTCACTTAGGGTGTACTCACTTTTGTTGCCAGCTATTTTGACAATAATGGCTGTATGTTGAGTTATTTTCAGAGGACAGTAAATATATACCACTGTACAAGCAGCACAATGACCAATCTAAAATATATCCAAGTTTCATGTCTATAGTATTGTCCCTAAAGATATACTAAAATGTTTGCTGAAATGTGAGGGGTGTACTCACTTTTGTGAGATACTGTATATATATATATATATATGGGTTACATTTTAGGTTGCAGTTAACATTAGTTAATTAATTTAGTTAATATGAACTAAGAATTACCATTGCCTCTACACCATTTATTAGTACATTTCAACATTTACTAATACATTATTAAAATCAAATGTTGTATTTGTTAACATGTGTTACTGCACTGTGAACTAACATGAACAAAATGTTTTGTTTTTTAAGTTTTGCAATATGTTGAAAACTACGGCAATACAAGAATAGATCAAATGTTAATTCTCCCCAAAATGAAAATTCTGTCATCATTTACTCAGCCTCATCTCATTCCCTCATCTTCACATAGATTATTTGAATAGGAAATGTGAATGAGATTTGACGGCTGTAGCTGAGGGCAAGACTATCAAATGATTAATAATGAACTTTTTGGTATTTTCCTCTTAAAAGGCTATTGTATGGCCTTAGAAGACTTTCATGATCATTTTTAGGTCCTTTTTGGAGATTGAAGGCCACTGTATGGAAATGAGCAGCATCAACATTCAACCTACTGTAACATGTCCTTTTGGGTTCTATACGAAAAAGAGTCACACAGGACTGAAACTAGGGTGAGTAAATCATTTTAAAATGTTCATTTTAACCATCGCTGTCCAAACACACGATCCATGCGGTTAGAAGCCTGACTCTTTACTACTGATCCAATCCCTCGGTCCCAGCGGTGGACAGCTGTGAGGTAAAAGTAGGGTCATGTTGCCTGTACGTGATTGCTTTCTGCTTGAACCGTTCAGTTCACTGTTAAAGCTGGATAACAGGCATACCACCGCACGGCCCTGTGGGTAATCTCTACCTTTTAACAGAGCAGGCTGACCGATTGAACCATCCTACGCCATCCCAGAATTCCGTTGAGGTGGCACAGTCGTGGGAGAGGGAAACAAATACAAGGTTTATAAGTGGACTCTTGAGGGCTGTAAACTTATGGTATCGGTACGGGAAGTGTGTGTGTACCTGTGTGGGCACTGTTTGTTTTGTCTAAGTGTGTGTGGCTTCTGGAGGGTTGCTCACTCGTGGACCCTCACCGGATAAAAGTCTGATCCAATGGGCTATCAGCATGTGTGTACACCTTTGCTGCTTGTGTGCGTTATGAAAGCAGAAACAGAGAAAAGGAGAATTCGAGAAAATCTAATCTGAACAGTGATGGATCAGCGTCTGTGTGGCAGTTTGAAACCCAGGAGGAAAAATCAATGCATGAAGTGTTGGCAAAACAGTATAATCTCTCCAGTGTGTGACGCAAAGTAAAACACAGCTGAAATAAATCTAAAAGAAATTGTTCACCTGAAAATTAAACTTTGCTCATTATTTACTCATGCCATTCCAAACCTGGCTTTCTTTCTTCCGAGAAACACAAACAAGGAAAAAAAGAAGAAAAAAAGTTCACTCTTTTCTATGCCATTACAATGAATATGGACTGGAATGCCATTAAAGCATCATAAGAGTGTCCCATTTGACATCATATAGTCTTCTGAAACCATATGATACATTTTTGTGAGCATTTTGTGACCAAAATGTAAGTCTCCAGCAAGCTCTCAATCACTGCAAACGGTCAGCGAGTTGAGAATCATTTCAGTCCAATTCATCAACAAATCATTCATTGAAAAGATTTGGTTCAAAAGAATGATTCGTTCACAAACTGGACATTGATCCTTCTCTCATGAAATGGGCAAGGGGAGCTAAGAGAGCATACATTTCAGTCTATTCCTCTCACAAAAACTAGGAATAGTACATGAGTCATACTTGATGCGTTTTCATCGTTTTTGAGCCTTGAAAAAGCTCCAGTCCACGTTCATTTAAATTGCATGGAAAAGAGCCACTAGTTATATTGTTCAAAACTTCTTTTGGGAGAAAGAAAGTCAGTAATAAAGGTTTGGAACGACATGAGAGTGAGTAAATGATGACATAAATTGCATTTTGGGGTGAAATATCCCTTTAAATGTCACAATAATATTCAGTAGACTTATGTTTAATTTAATAAAGCAGGAAAAGCAAAGAACAATTAATAAAAAAAGCAATCATAAAAAGCCATCTGTAGCTGACTCGTTCATTCAAGCAATTTCTACTTCACTAGAATTAATTCCATTCATCTTGTAATGCCTCTTGCATGATTCATATTTGTTAAATATAAGATTAATGTGAGCAGGCACCCACGGGATAAATGTAACTTCCTACACAACACCACGATTCGATAAATAATTTTGAGAAAACAAGATAAAAAGCAGAAACACAGTCCGTAATGGTGTTAAATCAAAATCCAGCCCTCCAGAACAGTGCAGTTTCCATTTCATGACACATCTGTCACGAGTTTTTTTTCACAGCAATTTCATATCTCCAAGTTTAATTATACATACTGTCATTTTACCTCTTTTGATTGCATCAGGTTGAACCGTTCTTTACGGTAATTTAAAGAGACGTGACTGTCAGACAAAAACGTCGCCCTCCTGTTTACGCTTTTCATCTTTAAAAGACAACATGAAATAAAAATCGACCCTTTCTGCTTCCTTAATAACTGTCTTTAGTGTTATTGTGCACAATTTGTCAGTTATTTGAATAGATTCATAATGTTTTCATAATATTACATAATCAAGAAAATAATATGCGTTATGTAGACACATATACTGTATATATAGATTCAAGATTCAAATAGCTTTATTGGCATGGTGAAAGAATTTTGAATTTTGTATAAAGAAGCATGCTGTTTTGCACATTATTCTCTCTAGATATTAGTCAAATTACTTATATTGGACAGATTGACTATACCTTTCATTTTGAAGTGGAGAATGAAGTTTAAAGTTGTGCTGGCCGTGTCCGATATCCTGGCTTTGCCAATTGTGCAACACCAAATCTCCTTTTATGAATACGGTCAATTTCCGTGTAAATCATAGTCAAATTCATATCATTTTCTTCATTTAGTCAAGCAAGTCACAAGTCCTTAAATTTGCAAGTCGAGTCAAGTCACATTACTGCAGTGCAAATTCCATGTTGTCTTTAAACACAGTAGAAGAGGGAGTGTATCATCACCTCCTAAGAGATGGCAGAGCTGGAAGGCATTGCTCTGGAGGAGAAGGAGGGATGAGAGCGAGAAGAGAGAGGTGGGACTGGTGTGGAGGGGTGGGAGTGTAACAAAGCTGGTATGATGAATGAGTTTACAGAGATCCTGGGCACAAATGAAAGCCCCTTTTTTTCTTCTGACTGCCAAAGCAACTCCCCACCCCTCCACCCCCACACTCCTGTAATGATGATTTATCTGTATTAGATGGACCCGTCCAATCTGGCACGGCGCTGCCATTAATACAGCAGGGCGCTGGGCCCGTCCCTCCCCAGCCTGGTCTAGGGACGCTTGTCTCTCTGTCTGCTGAAATGACCACAATCACTCAACCCGACTCACGCCACAGGCTACGGCAGACAGAGCCGAGTACCAGCTCATATATCACATTACGAACTGTGTTATACCATCAGAGATTTGCACATAATATCATGAGCATGCATGCATTGATACGCGCTCTCACATTAACACTAACACAGTGTCATAATTGCTATGGACATTAAACTTCATGTAAAGTTATCTTTAGAATTATACACACACACACACACACACACACACAGCTTCAGCTACATTTAACAGTATATAAAATGAATCAATTTGGGTTTTATTTTAATAAATAAAAAAAAATGATTATATTTGATCCTGCTAAATGAAAGTTTTATAATCAGTAAAGTCCCTGTAAAGTCCAAATTAAGTATGTGTTCTGAGTTTGTCACACCACAGAAAAATGTGTTATTAGCCACCCAGCCAAATTTGAATGATAAAAAAAGCCGGCAAGTACATAAAATAAGCTATCAAAATCTTGAAAAAGTGACCATTATTCTCTGCTCTTAAATGCTGGGGGCGTGTCCGCTGGCTGCGCTGAAACCACGCCCACTCGAGGGAAAGCTGCAGACGGTGATATTAGGTGATACTGCTTTCGGGACGGGGAGATGAAGGCCGAGGCGGGAGATAGTCGGTTCGGCCCCACTCACCAGTAACAGCGGATTATCAGTGAATCCCAGTTGTCTCCGACGAAAGTTTATAAAAACCATCCCGTGTAAAATGATCACTACAGAGGCGGGTGTTGGCAGTGATCCTCAGCTCTCAGTCAAAGTGGCTCTTCACAAAATTAATCCACCTCTTCTTGATGTGATCGTTTTTAGGAAATTTAAATAAAGACACCGATCTGTTTTGTACATGATCGCATCCAGGTTGTAGCCTACGCATTTCCGTGTCGAAGGCATAGCTAGCTAGCAAACTGTCGGCTGTAGTAACTAATAGTACTGACAGTAACTCGCGATTGAGCGCCAAACTGATGTGAATGTGCTTTGCATCAGTTGTTAGGGGAGGGGCCCGCCTCAGTGGCCTCAGTGTGTCATCAAGTAGGGGCGTGTCCACGAGCTCAGGGGCTCCAGTGCGTCATCGCGCCCCATTTTAGCCCCGCCCAAAAAATCCGGAAAATAGCAATGGTGAAAAACTGTTTAACGGTCTAACTCCACAATTCAGTAATTCACAGTTCACAGTCTTTGTAATATGTTTTAGCAATTCATTTCTAACATTTATAATGGGTTTAGATTTTTTTTTTAGAATTGCCTTTACAGGGACTTTAAGAAAAAATGTAATTTATTTTCTTAAATTAAAAATTATAGAAGAAATATTTAATGCTTGGACCCCTAATCATCCCTTTCCGATTACATGGTCACATGTTAAGCTTACAAGTGCACATGACACGAGGGGTGCATCCGAAATAACATACTTCCCTACTATATACAGTAGTAGACGAAAACATATGACAAAAAAAATGTCCGAATTCACAGTATAAAAGAGTAGGCAAAAAGTACCCGAATTACCTACTACTTCCGACCAGATTCTGAAGTGTGCATATGCTGGACACTTTACTATCCCATGAGGCCACGGGAGAGGATTTGTGAATAGCAGTGAAGCGACGTAACTGATGCTGGTACTGATAACTGACGCTGGTGCTGATAACTGACGCTCAAGAGAGTATGCGATTTTGGACACAGCCAGTAATTACACTGCAGGTCAATAGCATGATAAAATACAACAAATCAAGATCACTGGAAGAGAGAGAAAGAGCCTTAGCTGATAATGATGTAACATAATTTATTACTTTTAACAGTTTAACAGATTTTTTAACATTCCCCTGAATACACACATTCACAGAACACACACACAACAACAAATTCCCTCCACAAGGCTGGAGGCGCACACAAATAAACGGCGAGAAAGAGGTCGACAGAAATGGCAATTTGAGGATTCACAATCTCAGACTGTCTATAAAATGGTGATGAAGTCATTAAAACTGTCCAGTGTGTAGGACAAAAGTAAAATTGTTTTGAAGCCCTCTGGCTTGGACTATAATGATCCTGCTCATAAACTCCCGGACTGCACGCTTTCATCAGCACGGAACTCAACTAGAGCCGGCCGTTTCTCTGCCTGGGATTTACAGGTCCGCTCAGACCCAGGAGGGGTCACAAATATATCAGAGAAAGATGTGGAAATACATTCTTCGCTTTAACAGATTTAATTTGGGGACCTTCATTATACAGTGTAGTGCATGCTACACCACTGAGTAAATTTCCCCTCAGGGATCAATAAAGTACATCTAACTGTTATGGGTGAGAACTGGACCTGTTGTCAAACCAACACATTAATCTCCAGACACAGTCAGAGAGGACAGAACATTAAGCACATGGATTGAGTTAGCCGCGCACTTCTATTTGAATGCATAGTTAAAAACCTATGAAATATGGAAGGCCAGCAAATGTGTACGATATGACTTATTTATAGAGTTTAGAAAGCTATTTTGAAGCTGATCTGTGCTATCCTGTTTGAGAAATTAGATCGATACTAGGGCTGGGTACCGAGTTCGGTACTTTTTAGGTACCGACCGAATTGCCTCGGTACTACCGAGTATCGAAACATGTCTTGTTTTTTGGTACCAAATTTCGGTACCTAAGTGGTTAATCTCGTCAACGTCAGTGAAACATGCATGCAGCATGATTGGCTGTGGAGGAAAAACACTAGTTTACGCGGCTGCCCAGAGACTTGGCTTGTCGCATGTGAGGCTGTAGTGTGTGTGTGTGTGTGTTTGCCAGAAGCACGCGATGCAATATTTTCGACAAGATAATTGCTGCCAAGACCGGTAACACGGTAAATCTGATAAGGCAAAGCGGTGTGTCATACAAAGCACACCGAACGCGAATAGAGCGTCAAATAGGCGTCTATCGCGTCTAGTTAGACGCTTCAATCTTCCGCTCGAGTTCAAAACGCGTCGCCCAATTCGCATCATTCCGACGCCCGGCGCGAATGATGCGTCTATCCCCGTCTTTGACTTTGTATCTAATCTACTAGCGCAAATAATTAAATCCGCGTTCGGTGTGAACAGTGAACACACCATTAGTAAACACTTGTTCATTAATAAACAATTAAAATATCTCCTTGCTGTTGTTTCCCGACACATCCATAATCATTAGGCTACTTTTGCCAGTGCTTTGCGGCAAGCTTGATGTGTGCGGAGCGCGAGTCATATATCCCGCCCCCTAGTAGCCTATATTTAATTTAATTCACATTTATTTGTATAGGATTTTTCACAATACATATCGTTTCAAAGCAGCTTTACAGAAAATGAATGTGTCTAAATTACAATTTAGAGTGATCTGTTATCAGAGGTGACAGTGTAATGCATTTCTATTAATTTTCATTCAATTTCATTGTTAAACAATGCATTAAGTTAAGGAAGAAACAATGAGCTCATTGAAGTAAAGAATACATGTTAAATGATTAGGAAATATAGAAAACTTCAGCATTGGTGCTTTTTTACATACTCAAAATATGAGTGTAAAAAAGTCAACAAACTGAACAAAAAAAAAAAAAATTAGGTAATGTTATATTGTTAAACAAAATTGGTATCGAAAAAAGTATCGTTCAGGAACCGGTATCGAAGTCAAGGTATCGGTATCGGTATCGGTATCGAACATTTTGTTACGATACCCAGCCCTAATCGATACACTACAAGATACTCACAGGGAGCAACTTTTTTGTTGTTTCGTTCCTCTCTCTGTACCACTTTGCAATGTATAAAAGCATTAAAAAAATGATATAATTTTTCAGTGAACGTTGGAACAATATTTATCTGGCATAAAAATGAGGATATCAAACATGGTAGCAGTATCAAACCTGAAAACAAAGTTACAAAAACTACAATATTTGTAATACATATTTTGCTATATTAAAACAATACAACACACTACGAGTCAAAACAGCAATAATAGAAAATATAATAATAATAATAATAATAATAAAATATGTAATAAAATTATTAAATATTGAATTAATATATATTTAACACATTTAATTAAGAAACAACGAAACTGCAATATTTGTATTGTAGTTATACATACAAATATTTAGCAATATTAAAATAATACACCATATTGAGTTTTATATTATATGTTTATATATATATAACAAAATATTTAATGAACATAATCATATTTTAAAATATTTAATTAATTAATTAAAGGTGGGGTATGTGATTTTATTTTTTTACCATTTTTTCAAAATAACTTGAAATCCTATTCCTAACCCACTTACAGCCACTGAGTTAGAAGCATTGAAATTAAACAATTGAATTGAATTGAATCATCTGTGGAACGGGCATCACTCGAAAAACTCCAGCCAATCATTTCCAAGACCACCTAGAATCATTGGACAGTCAGTGCGTCAATAAAACGGTCGTACCATACCCCCCTCCCCCTCGCACGCGTGTCCCCTTCCTGCGCATACTCAAAGCTCGTGACCCAGTCACAGTAAGCGCAAGTCGCCCCGGTACAGAGAGAGAGAGAGAGTAAGTGCAATCTCGCGTATCAGAGTTTTGCAGATGCATGATTGCGCGTCCATGTTCTTCAAATGGGTGGAGTCAGGGCCAGCGTTGGAGGAAAGAAGGTAGGACCTTTTGAGTTGTGTGTATTTTCAAAATCTGCCGACCATTTTGCAAATCCCATACCCTACCTTTAACATGTAGCAGATGGACTCTTCTGAACACTAATGAGTGACTACTGCAATTGGTGAAATGTTTTTTTTGCCAGTTTAAATGAACCATCCAAAAAAAGGATTCTAAAATTAGTCTAAAAATCAATGACACAAGAGAAATACAGTTTCTAGGAGAGGGTGTTGAATAAAAATGACATAAAAAATTCCACTTAGTAACAGAGTCACATTTTTTTTTCTGATATTTTTGCCAGTTTTTTGTTGACTCTGTAGGGCAAGGGCAATAATGAGAAGAAGGGAAAATGGGATCGAGAAATTATGCAACCGAGTCTTGAACTCCCATTTCCCACTTGAGCATCACGACTCGACATGTCAAAGCACACGCACTAAGAGCTAGGGCCCCAACCTTGTCACTTTCAGAAAGGCACACAAGGTTTAAAACAAAAAAAGAGGAAAAGAAAAAGCAGGAGCAAAACAAAGGTATTCCATCATCCATCACCGTAGCAATAATGGAACTCTCCAGGACCCCAACATCCATTTCCCATCTATGACAAGGCTTTAAATAGCCCTGTACGTGCGGCTGGATATATTTTGGTTCCACAGCGCATGTGTGTGCGAGTTAAGAGTGTTCTTAAGCTGTATAATTCAGCCGTGAGATGAGAGTAAACAGGGTTAGCAAGAGAGGTGGAGAGACCTAACCTATCTGCCCAGAGGAAAATAATTACTCAACTAAAGTTCACCATAAACACTGACCTCTGGCTCTTAACTCTCTCTTATATAGTTGTATGGCTGTTCTAACGGTTTATGGCCTAGAAATTTAGTCCGAATAAGATTTCTTGCTCTTAAGGCGAGACACGGCAGGCAAACACATCGATTTTTCATGCAGTGATCAGTTTTGAGATTTTGGGCTAGTTTACTCCCTCAATATATGTTCTTTCAAGCTGCTATAAAGAAAACGTTGAAAATATTACTTTAAGATGTTTATTTTATTACACTTTGTTTACTTGCGGCAGTAAGTTTCTCCCGAATTTACCAAGAAGTTAGCATTCCAACGCTTCCAGTTCCGTCTGTTTACTGAAGTCTGTCATGACCGGCATAGACATAATAAATACATAGACGCCCTATTGGCCGCTGGAGCGTACGTCAACGGCGCCGCCATATTGGGGATGGCAACTTTCCCATACCTCTCATACCGGGAATTGAGAAAAATGCCTGTTTTGTGCGCTGCTTGGGGCTGTACACATCGCCACACAATTGAAAACAGCTTTCGGGGAATTACCTTTCACAAGCTAGACTGAACGTTTGTTTTTGGTTGTATTTGGTCATGATTTAATTGGTAATATTCAGAGGTTCAATTTAAAAATACTACTGTTATTGTGTCACGAAATGTGGTTTTAATAGTTTTTCAGTCGAAAATGTAGTTGTTTAAAGCTCAAATATGTGGTTTGTTTATAAAAATAGCGCCTATTTAAAAATTTGATCTGACGTTTTCGGAGTTATCACCGGGTGTTCAGCACTCATGTACCCCGCCGAGAACAGCCGTACCTCGGCCAGTGCTTCTGGTGTTTGCCGCTGGCTCGGATGTCTCTAATCTACTGGTTAAACAAGAGATATAATTCGTCTTGTACGGGCGATCTTTGGTCTCATTAATCTATAAATGGTTCCCTGGTAAATCGTTTTGGCTGAGGGCAAAGTGAAGTTTCATAACTTTATATTTAGGCTATTTTAACATTGTATCCTGCTGTATGTTTGACTGAA
Source organism: Tiaroga cobitis (assembly GCA_030578255.1). NCBI lineage: Eukaryota > Metazoa > Chordata > Actinopteri > Cypriniformes > Leuciscidae > Tiaroga > Tiaroga cobitis. Next base: position 45,858,013 of record CM060592.1, on the reverse strand, counting down.
GCTACTTCTATTATAATGGCTATTACTGATCAATAAAACTGAAATTTAACAAAAAGAGTTAAATATTGAAGTCACTATTTAAATAATGTTTTATTGTGCGTATTCTGTAATTGATATTTCTTATTCTATTGCTATTATTATAGTATTATTAACAAACTATATGCTATTATCAATATTTTTATGATTGTATTATTGTACTTATGATTTTATATAATTATACTATTCATTACTATTTTATTTGCTGTATACTATTTGTTTATTTTATTGACTAAACTATTTACTATTACTTCTCACTTTATGTTATATTTACTATTTGCATTGCACTGTTGTAGCCTACCATAACATATGTATTATCATAAAGGATCCATCAGTTATCTTTGTTATTGCTAAAATCTGGTCAATCACAGAAAATGCTTTTTCCACAATAAGAAAACTTAAATTATATCTCAGTATGGGGGTCTTCACCATTCTTATTCAAGAATAAAAAGCCAAATACATGACAAGCCTGAGCTTTGGTTACCCGTAAGCCAATCACATAACGTTTGGATATGATGTGTGTTATTCGCCAGCTCAGCCGCATCGAAATTCCACTGTAAACATGTATGATGTGAAAACGAAACCATCGAGTGAAATACCGGAGTGAACATGGCTGACCGAGTTTTGCTGCCTCCTTAACCTGATCCTCCATGAGTGCAACCAAGGGGGGCACAATCACAACTATCGCCTTGCCGGCCTTTGGCCTCCCCAGTGTCTCGCTGATGATCGGTAATATTTGATAAATTAAACTTTTACCAAAACCTTTCGGGAGTAGGGCCACGACATCACCTCCATTCAAAATGTTTCCCAAACACTCTTCTTGTTCGGCCTTCAGTTTGGAAATGCAAGGAATATTCTCCACAACAGAGCGAATAGCATCCGTTTTCTCCAATCTTAAACTCGGCGCTTAGCGTCTACGTCATGGCTCTCAGCCCGCCCTCTGTTCATTGATTGGCCGGCTGTTTTCAGGCCGGAGGAAAACTGAGAGACATATCGATGTCTCAGACTGAGTACAGAAGCGAACTGAAATAGAGCGGAAGTACGAAGTCTGACGTAGTCAGGCTACATCATTCACCCAAATGGAAAGCATATTTACACTGTCTGAATCATTCCCTATCCCCTATATAGTGCACTGTGTCATTCACCATATAGAAAATAGTAATTATGTGAACAAGTGACCAATTTCAGCCACAGCGTCCATTTATAGCATAGGGGGCGGGACACTGCAGATTCTAGAGAGCATATGATTGGACAGAAAATCGAATGAGTAGCTTAGGTCCAGAGTGATGTCATCAAAATCGTTGATCCTTATTGGTGGAAGTGAAAGACTAAGTTTTGAACGCTTATATCTTCTAAATGCAAATTTTATAATTGTTTTTGAGCACACTACCTAACCTGAAGGCTAACATATTCATACTAAAAATTCAATTTTGATTTAATGTGGTAACACGGTTTAATATCAAACACATCCCGCATTTTAACAATAGTAGACTGCATTTTAAAACAATCACTTGTTTGGCTGATTTGGGTGTTAAGTTTGTGTTTTTAGGGAGGAACGAAAGTGCACCACTGTGAAGGAAAGAAGGTGCACTGGATGGAATGTGGCAGCGACATAATCGTTTTACCTCGATTATCTTGTTTTCATAATCGTTGGAAGCCAAAATCGCAAATCAATTACGATTAATTTCACAGCCCTAATAAAAGATTTTGAGTGCTGCATCGGACGACATGAAGATATAATAGCTAATATAATTAATGCTGATAATAATCAATGAATACCAAGGAAGTTTAAAATGAGGTAAGCCTTCATATCATGTAGTCACAGCAGGATTAGGTGAAATTGTTCCTTAGGTGAAATTGCACTGTTGCACCACAGTGAGGATTCATTTCCAGAGTCAATTGAACCTGTAATCTGAGCCAATTCCCAACATTTCGGAATCAAGCAGCCCTACTTAAAGAGTGATAGAGGTGTCCAGGATGCCCACAGAGTCCTCTTGATGTAGGATGGCGCCGCCCCCTTACAGCATTATGAACCAATGAAATTCTGATTTTATTTTTCTATCTACAAATACGTGGATTTACCAGGTCGACCACATCACGGGAAGCAAATAGTTTATGACAGACCTAAATTCTTGAACATTTGCCGGCTGACTTGCCTGGAAGCCCCCCATCATGAGCTCTAGAAACACTGGAGAAATGTGTCATATTTTGTTTGTCATGTTATAGTGACTTAAAATATTGAGACAGGGGGTGGCTTAGTGTTTAATGTGTTGTGTTAATGACCATGAGTTACAGAGAGAGAGAGTTTTGCCCAACAACCCAGTGCCTACTGCTGTTAGAACATGACGGTACTCATAAACAACCATTCATCATATTGGCCTCCAACTGAGAGAGAAAGAGACACGACTGTCCAAACAAGACCAACAGGGGATGCCGGTTTTGATATAAGCTTGGAAAAGATGAAAATACTTGTACTTAATACGTTTCACTTGAATCCCTAACACACACCTCCAAAGAGGACAAAAACTAAAATCTCTCATCTAGATGGTCATCAGCCGTATAACCTCTGAAGCTCAATAAGGCAGTAGTCACAGTTACAGAGACCTTGTATGCTTTTGAGCAAATCCAAAGCTGTTCACCTCTATTAGAGCAACCAAACATTCTGTACGAGAAGCGAAACTGCAAAACAGCCTCTAACAGTAAGCTACTGAGTCAAGGTCCTCTTGTACTATGAGATACAATAATAGCAGAAGTTCTTCACAGCCTAGATTAGGGATGGCCCGATACCGATCGGGCCGATACTGTCCTCATATACTCGTACTCGTACTCATAAAAAATTGCCGATACCACGCACCGATACCACGTACATTTTGCGAAACGAAACTGGCCGCCGCCAGTGCTTTGTCGAGGTGAACTGAGGCATAGGAGAGTATAATGTCGGCAGTTTGGGCTCATTTCAAGATAAAGGATGATGACAACAGCAAGGCAGACTGTAAGTTATGTTCAGCTAAGGTGTCGAGAGGAGGGAAGCAATCTAATTAAACATCTGAAGACGCATCATAGCGCTGAATACACAGTTTAGTAAAGCTAAAGCAACTCAGCAGCCAACATTAACAGGTTTTACTGAAGCACTAGAAAATGCGAGATAATCCACGGGCACTAAAAATAACAGAAGGAATTGCTAGGTCTGTAAATTAATCATAGGCGTCATTTACGGGGGGGACGGGTGGGACATGTCCCTACCACTTTTTGGCAGGGTTTGTCCCCACCACTTTTGAAACATCTCGCGGCACGGATGTACCAATACAAATAAAACATCTTCAGTTAACTAGCAGCATTCGTTTCATTCATTTGTTAAATAAGAGGCGATCTAGCGCTGAAATGTGTTGTCTTCACTCGGACGCGCGCTTCAATCCGTTGCGGAGATTCGATTCGTTCCGTTGAAATCACAAATCAAAATGCACACAAACGTGTCCGTGCTTCTCTGGGTTCTAATCCCCACTCGTATAGTTTTTTTTTCCCCTCATCAAAACCGATAATGTTTATCAGTGATAAAGTATATCAAGATTCTTGATATAACCACTGATAAACATTATCGGTTTTGATGAGGGGAAAAAACTATACGAGTGCGGATTAGAACCCAGAACCTCCGACACGCTTGGCAAAAATTCTGCCACTGGACCATTACAGTCCATAAGCAACATAGGTGGATCTATGTATTTATTCACATAAAAATTCACGATACTAACAACTTATATTAGATCTTATTGTACGACCAATTAAACCCAAAGGACCATCACATTTTTGGCCGGACATCATCACATCTTTGTATACATTTTTATTTATTTACATCAGTAAGCTACAGGACATCGTCTTTCAAAACATGACCTGCGCGAAAGAGAAAAAAGAATGAATGCGTCATTGTACCCAGCACTTTTGAAAATGCACTTCCGAATGCGTCTCTGTCCTGTCCCCAGCACATTTCAAACCAAACTGACGCCCATGAAATCAATAGTCAAATAGATGGTGAATGAATAAATTAATTGCACGATAAAAAAAAATGAGCTAGATATTTTGTATTTGCATGCTTGTCTGTTTTCCTCGTCTCTCTCTACCAAAGAGACTGCTGGATGACAACTCTCGGTTCCTTAGCAGAGGAGGAGTGACCTAGAGCTTATTCTCTGCCCGAGCCCGATATTTCCCGACACTATCCTCGGGCCGGGCCCTTGAGAGACGTGCACTCCCAACGCAAAAGAGTGCGGCGCGGCACTAGATTTGATGGCCGAGTGCGAGCGTGGGCGCGGGCGGTAATGCACTCACTCTGTGTGTGTGGGTTGCGGGAGAGTAAAACGATTCGCGGGACTCCCGCAAACTAGAAATATCTATGAATAAAACATATAAAACGAATAGATTTTTATTCATCTGTTGCAGAAAAGCAACAAGAACAACCAAAACAAAATAGAAACGATTTACAGGCCAGAGATCCAATTCATAACATGTCTGCGGCGTTGAGCGATGTAGCCAATCACAGACATATGTGTTGATTTCTGGAACGCAATGGCCAATCAGAAGCATTTAAGATAGACTCCCCTCACCGCTCTAAACTGACTTTTGTTCAGCGCTGAATTCTGTATGCTGGCAAATCCTCTAATTATAACAAACAAAGTGTGGATATTATGAAAGATTCATTGTGCAGTCAGCTTCATTGATAATTATAGAGATGTGTGAGATCGTGATGAACTGTCGGCTTTTTAGGAATTATTAAGGGAGCGCACTTAACAATGGTTTGTGTGTTAATATACATTTATTATTTTACTTATTATTATTTATTTTTAGACTTGTTAGTCAGGACAGACGAATGGATGGACGGACGGATGGATGGATGGATGGATGATAGATAGATCCTGTAGATGGATGGATGGATGGATGGATGGATGGATGGATAGATAGAGCAGCAAATCAGCATATTAGAATGATTTTTGAAGGATCATGTTTTTGAAAAAAAAAATGGTATCGGGCCATCCCTAGCCTAGGTGCAAATAAAAATAAAATAAAATAAGAAAATGTGTCATTGGTTGACTGAAAGAGGTACCTAAACGCATTATATATGTATATTATTACACATGAATATTATGTTTAATAATTTTTATGTGCCACATTTGGGGGGGGGGGGGGGGGGGGGGGGGGGTTTGAATATCGTCTGTTATAAATTCTGCAAAATAATCTGCTGAACACAGATGAAACCTGACTTATTGGTATAAAGTTTAACATACAAAAATGTTTCTGAAAACTCAACACCAACAGAATGAGACCCATGCTGATAGAGAGGCAATCAATTGTTCTTTTGTGTAGAAATAGTCGGTTAGGTCAAATATTAAGAACAGTTCAAATAAATTGGCCTGTAAAGATCATACTTATCACAGCAAGAATAAAGAAAGGAAAAAAAGGTCTGAAATAAAAGATTCATGAAACTTTCTTAAGAATAAAATTCTCTTTAACTGCTATATAGAGGGTATGCGCATGACGTCACCGTCGGCCGGAGTGAATGCGGTCACGCCCACAAGTGGCAAAAAGACTGAGCGGCAGCATTTGTTTTCAGCGTGAATGCCGTGAAAAACACACAAAACACATCTAAAACGGGAAAGAGCTTTGCGATTGACTGTACAACTAGATTTGACCAGAAATCTGAGGTACTGTATATTTTTACAGACTGCAAAACGCTACAGAACAGACTATATTCTGCATAATTGGATGTTTTTAAATAAACACTGACAAAAAACTATACAAGTTTTAGGGCTGGACGATATGATGATATACAGTATAACATTAATGTAAGTGATCACTCGGATTTAGACCTATCTATATTGTATTTAAATAAAACGTTTACAGGCAAATTTTCTTAATTTATTTCCCCGGGGTCGAAATCAGGCACATAAATGTCAGGAAACACGATTCCTGGCTGCATGTCAATATCCACTGGATCTTTGATAAGTCGTAAGGAACACTATATCGAGTCCAACTTTTAGTTTAAACTGATAATAGTTTTACTCGCGTTTTCGCAGTTTCCCCTATTAACTCCAGCCACGCAGCAGCTCTTTTGCCACTCAGTCCGGCTGAGGGGGGCGTGTTCCGGCGGGAAAGTGACGTTAATGCATTCCCTCTATTCTTCTTCTTCTTTTTTTTTACTTAAAAAAAAGGGTTAGGAATGTTTTATATTTAAAAAGTAAATAAATTGTGCCCATTTAATAAACGTTTAAGGATGTATTTATCTTTTTTTTTTAATTATTCTACAAAACTTAAGTATTTAAATTCTTGAAAAGAATCTTCTTGAAAAGAAGCTTCTTAAAAATCATCGTAAATAACTTTAGAAAACTGAAAATAGCAGTTAAGAATTGTATTATTTTTAAGTTATTTACAATGATTTTTTAAGAAGAGTCTTTCAAGAATTTAGAGTTTTGTTAGAACAATATTTACAAAAGATAATATTATTGAGAAATATTTTCAGGAATATAAAATATTCTCAACTTTTTTTTTCTTAAGAAAATAGCAGTTAAGAATTATTTTCTTAAAAAAAATTTAAAGGGGTGGTAAAGTATCATTTTACTTTTCTAACTTTAGTTAGTGTGTAATGTTGCTGTTTGAGCATAAACAACATTCCCTTTCGTCCTGGGAACTCCGACGTGTCGTCGGGGGAGTTCCCTGACGAATTGGGATCACGCCAGGGAGCCTATTGCCTTTGAGAGAATTAAAACGAGCCAATGGAATTGGCATGCAAAATTTGCATTCCGCAGCCCGCCTACCAGCGCGGGTATAAAAAGCGGAAGTAAATATTGCGTAATGCTTTTAGCTTCGGAGCCTCCAGTGTGTCTCTCTGAGCTGCTGTGTCCTCTGAAAAAGCTTTTGAAGAAGAGAAGAACAGAACGAGCGTCTTTTGGAGAAGAGAGGAATCCTCTGCTGCTGGCGTCACGGCACTCGAGCGACCATCGCTTCCCGCGGCTGGATTGAAACAGAAACAAAAAGCTGTTTTAACGGCTGGTATTGGAGTGCAGCATTCGGGCTTGCAGTTTCCCCGTTTGTCTGCCGCGGTGGTCCCTCTGTGCCTCGGCACATTTAAAGAGTTTTTTTCCTTTCTCTAAAAGAGCATCACGGGTGTTTCGCGTCCTTTTCAGGATGACGTTTCACCCGTGCGTTTCTGGATGCGGTCGATCTCTCCCTCGGGATGATGGCCACAAATACTGCCTCTCGTGCTTGGGCTTAGCGCACGCTGAGGCAGCGTTTGTGGACGAGTCATGTTCTCACTGTGGGAATATGATTCTCGCGACGCTGCGTTCGAGACTGAGAACCCTGAAACATGGGGGAGTCCCTTCAGAAAATCCCAGATCTAGTTCGCCTGTCGATTCAGTTCGGCAGGCGGCTACTTCTGTGATTCCTGTTGGTGAGCGTATGAGGATTACTGTGAGCAATGTTTCGACTGGTGAAAGATCCTATCGGCATCCTCACACCTCTAGTAGCTCGCGGCCATCGGCGCTTCCGTTGGAGCGGCCGGAGCCCCCTCGGGCGGTTCCGGTTGTCTCCTTCGGAGCACCACCTGAGGATCAGATGTCGATCGCGGCATCGGAGGAGGAGCGGTCATCTTCTGGTGATGACTCGGCAGGACTGCCCCCTTCGGGTGTGGTGGTTCAGCCTGAGCCGGATCCAGAAATGGCTGCTATGCTCGAACGGGCGGCTGCGAATGTCGGGCTTGTGTGGAACCCTCCGCCGGGTCCCGAACCTTCGCGGCTGGATGATTGGTGTATTGGAGCGGGCCGTACTGTTGCCCCACGGCCTGCTCCAGTCCCATTCTTCCCTGAAGTGCATGAGGAGTTGAGGAAGTCTTGGCTGGCACCTTTTGCGTCCAGGCGTGGACATCCTCGCTCCTCCCTCCTCACCACCCTGGACAGTGGAGCGGCGCACGGGTACGAGGGAATCCCCCCAGTGGAGCGGTCGGTAGCGATGCTATTGTGTCCTAAGACCGCTTCCGCTTGGCGGAGTGCCCCTTCACTCCCCTCCCGCGCCTGTAGGTTTTCCTCCGGTCTGACCAAGGATGCCTACGTGGCGTGTGGAGACACCGCTTCCACCCTGCATGCCATGGCGCTTTTGCAAGTACATCAAGCAAAGGCGCTCCATGACTTGCAGGCGGGTGGTTCTGACCCGGCTCTGCTGCAGGAGCTGCGTGTGGCGACGGACTTCGCCCTCCGGGCGACGAAAGTCGCCGCACGTTCGCTGGGTCGGGCGATGTCCACTCTAGTGGTCCAGGAACGCCACCTATGGCTGACCCTGGCTGAGATGCGGGAAGCGGAGAAGAACAGACTTCTCAACTTCCCCATTTCCCAGGGCGGCCTCTTCGGCGACGCGGTGGAGACCTTAGCCCAAGAGTTCTCCGCCGCCCAGAAGCAGTCGGAGGCGATACGGCACGTCCTGCACAGGAGACGGGCTGCTGCGGGTCCGTCTTCTGCTCCTGTTGAACCTCCAGCTGCTTCCCGTCGCCGAGGCCGTCCTCCTGCGCCAGCTCCCCCTCCAGCGCAGCCTTCCAACCCTGGAGTGAGGAAGTCTGGTCGTAAGAGGTCGGCCAAACCCGCTCAGACGCCCCCGGCCCCTTCCCGTAAAAGGAAGGGAGGGAAGCGCTCCTGAGACGGGCGACCTGAAGGAGGACCAGATGACTGCTCTTCAGGAGGGTGCCCCTGCACGCCTCCTTCCCCCGGGGGAGGGCCGGGCGGAGAATTTTTTGTTTTGTATGAAAAAACTTTCTGTTCCGCCGCTGGCCACTCGGTCAGCGGTACCCAAAAATTCATTAAAAGAGCAGTTTCTCCTTCCTCCTTCAGGTCATCCTCGGTCGAGACTGGTGGGCACACAGTCTCCTCCGTCCAAGAGGGTCAGAATGGCAGTGGATGCTGTCACCGAGCAGCATCGCTCCCGTTCCCCTCTTCCCAGTCTGCAGAGAGCGGCGACGCTTCCTCGGTTGCGTCGCTCCTCTCGGCGGCTGGGCCCAGAGGGGCAGAGACCAGCTCACGAGGAGGCAGGGCCTCGTACCTCGTCTCTTCCCCTCCTCTCGCCAAGGGGCAGCCCGCAGCAGAAAGCCCACGCGCTCTCTCTGCCGTCTGCCCCTCGGTGGAAGCAGGTCTCTGGCAAACTCCACGCCCAGACCCCGCTTCCAGTGGCCACATCGCCACTGCAGCCGGGTCCCTGCCTTCCACCTCGCTGCCCCTCCGCGGGTACGCCGGTGGTTCGGGTGGGCTTGTTGGCTCGGTACCTGGAAGCCTGGCTAGAGCTTCCGGGTCCGTCTCGATGGCTCATCCGCACCATCCGGTTCGGCTATGTAATTCAGTTTGCACGCCGGCCTCCCAGGTTCAGGGGCGTCCACTTCACCCGTGTGCGGTCAGTGGATGCCCCTGTCCTGCGGAAAGAGATCGATGTCCTGCTGGCGAAGGACGCGATCGAGCCGGTCCCTCCTGCCGAGATGAGGTCCGGGTTCTACAGCCCCTACTTCATTGTACCCAAGAAAGGCGGTGGGTTACGGCCAATCCTGGACCTGCGAGTTTTGAATCGGGCCCTGCACAAACTCCCGTTCAAGATGCTCACGCAGAAGCGCATTTTCGAGTGCATCCGTCCCCAGGATTGGTTTGCAGCGATCGACCTGAAGGACGCGTACTTTCACGTCTCGATTCTTCCTCGTCACAGACCGTTTCTTCGGTTTGCTTTCGAGGGTCGAGCGTATCAGTACAAAGTCCTACCCTTCGGGCTGGCCCTGTCACCCCGCGTCTTCACGAAAGTCGCGGAGGCGGCCATTGTTCCCATGAGAGACCAAGGCGTTCGTATTCTCAACTATCTCGACGACTGGCTCATTCTGGCTCACTCGCGAGATGTGTTGTGCGAGCACAGGGACATGGTGCTACGGCATCTCAGCCGGTTGGGGCTTCAGGTCAACTGGGACAAGAGCAAACTCTGCCCCGTGCAGAGGATCTCTTATCTCGGTATGGAGTTGGACTCGGTCGCCCAGACAGCGCGCCTCACGGAGGAGCGCGTCCAGTCAGTGCTCACCTGCCTCAGTTCTTTTCGAGGCAGGACAGCGGTCCCACTGAAACAATTTCAGAGGCTCCTGGGGCATATGGCAGCCGCAGCCGCAGCCGCAGTAACGCCGCTCGGCCTGTTACATATGAGACCGCTCCAGCACTGGCTTCACGATCGAGTCCCGAGGTGGGCGTGGCAGAGCGGCACGTTCCGGGTCAAAGTGACCCCGCACTGTCGCCAAACCTTCTCCCCGTGGTCGAGTCCTGCGTTTCTACGGGCCGGAGTGCCCCTAGTCCAGGTTTCCAGGCATGCTGTGGTTTTCACAGATGCCTCTGCCATGGGGTGGGGGGCCACGTACAAAGGGCATGCAGTCTCGGGTCTGTGGACGGGGCCCCAGCTGCATTGGCATATCAACTGCCTAGAGTTGTAAGCAGTACGCTTGGCTTTGTGCCGCCTCAAGGGGCTCCTCAAAGACAAGCACGTACTGGTCCGTACGGACAGCACTGCGACCGTTGCGTACATCAACCGACAAGGTGGTCTACGCTCCCGCCGCATGTCGCGACTCGCCTCCCACCTCCTCCTGTGGAGTCAGAAGCATCTGAGGTCGCTTCGCGCCACTCATGTTCCAGGGGAGCTCAACCGTGTGGCAGACGAGCTTTCACGGTTGCCTCCCCTGCCAGGAGAATGGCGACTCCATCCCCAGGCGGTTCAGCTGATCTGGAGTGTTTTCGGACTCGCACAGGTAGACCTGTTTGCCTCTCCGGACACGACCCATTGCCAGTGGTTTTAGTCCCTGTCCGAGGGGACCCTCGGCACGGACGCCCTGGCTCACAGCTGGCCCCGGGACCTGCGCAAGTATGCGTTTTCCCCAGTGAGCCTTCTTGCACAGACTCTGTGCAAGGTCAGGGAGGACGAGGAGCAGGTCCTGTTAGTGGCGCCTTATTGGCCCACCAGGACTTGGTTCACGGAACTCATGCTCCTCACGACAGCCCCTCCTTGGCCGATTCCTCTGAGGAAGGACCTCCTTTCTCAGAGACGGGGCACTCTATGGCACCCGCGTCCAGACCTCTGGAAACTCCATGTCTGGTCCCTGGACGGGACGCGGAGGTTCTAGGTGGTCTACCACAGGCAGTGGTAAACACCATCACTTCTGCTAGAGCCCCCTCTACGAGGCGCCTCTATGCATTGAAATGGAACCTATTCGTCGAATGGTGTTCCTCACACCGGGAGGACCCCCGAACTTGCCCGGTCAGAGTCGTGCTTTCCTTCCTACAAGATGGGTTGGAGCGAAGGCTGTCTCCCTCCACCCTCAAAGTGTATGTTGCCGCAATAGCCGCACATCACGATGTAGTAGAAGGTAAGTCCGTGGGGAAGCACGACCTGATCATCAGATTCCTCAAGGGTGCTAGGAGGTTAAATCCACCTCGTGTTTTACACTCTGTACCCTCTTGGGACCTAGCTCTGGTACTGAGAGCTCTTCAAAGTCCTCCCTTTGAGCCTTTGCTGACAGTCGAGCTGAATATCCTGTCCATTAAGACAGCGCTCCTGTTGGCATTGGCCTCTTTTAAGAGGGTCGGGGATCTGCAAGCTTTTTCGGTCGACGAATCGTGCCTAGAGTTCGGGCCGGGCCTTTCTCGCGTTATATTGAGACCCCGGCCCGGATAAGTGCCCAAGGTTCCTACCACTCCCTTCGTGGATCAGGTAGTGAACCTGCAAGCGCTGCCCCAGGAGGAGGCAGACCCAGCCCTAGCTTTTCTCTGTCCAGTCCGCGCCCTGCGGGTTTACACTGACAGAACGCAAAGCTTCAGGACCTCAGACCAGCTCTTTGTCTGTTACGGAGGCCGGCAGAAGGGGAAGGCCGTCTCCAAGCAGAGGTTAGCTCACTGGTTAGTGGATGCTATCACCCAAGCGTATATAGCTTCGGGTGAGCCTTGTCCTCCCAGGTTGCGTGCTCACTCTACAAGAGGTGTTGCCGCCTCCTGGGCGTTGGCTTAAGGCGCCTCGCTGACAGACATTTGTAGAGCTGCGGGCTGGGCGACACCGAACACGTTCGCTAGATTCTATAACCTACATGTGGAACCTATTTCCTCCCGAGTACTCGCTACGGCCAGTGGTGCGAGGGAATAGGTTGTGTCGGCTTGCTACGCCACTCCGTGCCTCAGCCGGATACGTGCGTCTTTCGCTCCGTTGGCGCCATACGTTGGTTAGCCTCGTGAGTTCCTCCATCACCCCTTCGGTGCCAGGCGTGGCGGACCGCCGGCGCCAGGTCTACTACCTCTATGGGAGTTGTTGTGTAGACTGGGTGTTATGTCCAGTGGTCTCTTCGGTGACCCATTATGCCACGTGCAGTCTAGCCGTGTCTTCCCCTTGACAGACTCGTTCTGTCGTCCCTGTTGAGTACGCTCCCACTCCCCTTGGAGGGGACTACCTCAGGGACTGCCATATGTTTCACTATCCCCCTGGGCTAGTACATATGTGTATTCCAGGCCTTCTTCAGGCATCTGGCTTCCGCAGCGTTCCCTTCCCCTGTTTACGGGTTGGGCACGCTTTCCCAGTGTTATCCTATCCACTGTGCGGGTCTTGCGGAACAGCAGTGCGATTCCCTTGCTAGCTCCCGTAATTTGTAAAACTGCTTGGGTAGCTTAGCTGGGCGCTGGAAGGGGCCAGCACCATGGCGTTTTGTTAGGGATCCCAATTCGTCAGGGAACTCCCCCGACGACACGTCGGAGTTCCCAGGACGAAAGGGAACGTCTCGGTTACGTATGTAACCCTCGTTCCCTGAGTACAGGGAACGGAGACGTGTCGTCCCTTCGCCATGTTGCTGTACCTTCGCGGAGGACTGGACACTGTTCGGCTCCTCAGCGAAAAGCATTACGCAATATTTACTTCCGCTTTTTATACCCGCGCTGGTAGGCGGGCTGCGGAATGCAAATTTTGCATGCCAATTCCATTGGCTCATTTTAATTCTCTCAAAGGCAATAGGCTCCCTTGCGTGATCCCAATTCGTCAGGGAACTCCCCCGACGACACGTCTCCGTTCCCTGTACTCAGGGAACGAGGGTTACATACGTAACCGAGACGTTATCAAAGTTACAACGCTCAAAGTTCAAAGCAAATGGAAGTTATTTGCTTTTAAAGAAAAGGACTACAACAAATGGCTGGTAGGGACTACATGATGTTCCTCCCGGGTTAGTGACATCAGCAACCCCAAAATGTACATAAACCCCGCCCCCGGGAACACGCAGTCCATGTTGAGAAGAGGAAAAGTTGTTGTATAAGAGTACATTTGTGAATCAGCTCAAACTTTAGCATCCATTTTTTCAAATGCAATAGAAAGTCACTCTGTGTGCATCTCACAACAGTTCCTATATGAGCGATTTATAGATTACCATGACAGAATATCCTAATTGAAGATAGTCAACTTCACATCAGCAACATCAACTAACCATTCAGAGACGTCCTGATGCATTCTACATGTTGTCACTTGTAGTCTCCCCATCTTTGACTGACTCAGTTTTAACATTAAAGGGAGAACAGTGTCAGTCACTTTAGTGTGTCTGCGTGAGGTAATCGCAGCTGCTAACACACACAAACCCCGCCCTCTGCCGCAGCTCATTTGCATTTAAAGGGCCAGGCGTTTTTGCAAACCCTCAAAAAGTGACAACTTTAACATGCTATATAAAAATATCTGTGGGGTAGTTTGTGCTAAAACTTCACACACACACACTCATTTTACATCTTGTGGGGGGGGGGGGGGTATATAAGTGCTATTGGCATGATAGTAGAGGGCACAAAAAGCTAGCCAGACTGTATTATGTGAATTCTGTGGAATGTGTGAATTCTTTAAAATGTGTAAGTATGATTTGAACATGGAAAATAATCTGTCTTTTTTTTTTTTTTTTTCATTTTAGAATGCCACCAGCCAGGAAAGGCTGTATTATCTACAAAATGTATGATGTCATTGAAGCCGTCCAAAATGGGAACAGTGATTTTGAAATGGATTCTGATACAAGTGATGAAGAGGAATGTGGATATGTGGAGATGCCTGTAAACTGGAAAATGAAAATAAACTGTTATGTGGATGCAGGGAGATGAACCCAAAACAGACAGAGTGCAACAAACAGGGGGTTTATTGGAACAAAACAGGAAAACAAAACCCACGAGGGGGCAAAACAGGAATGACTAAACTAACACTTGACAAACTAGACTATAAACAGAAACAGGAACAGTAATACAGCCCAAGACTGGTTGCCCACTGAAGCTAAGCAGGGATGAGCCTGGTTAGTACCTGGATAGAGACCTCCTGAGAAAACCAGGTTAACCCGCCAGCATTTTTATAAGTTGGCAGTCAGTGCAAACATTTTTTCACATAACTGTCATGCCCCCCAGAATATTTTGCTGTATGGATACCTGAATATGCAATGTTATATATATATATATATATATATATATATATATATATATATATATATATATATCAATCAAAAGAAAGAACAGAGCCTCTGGTTTTAAACGAAAATCACGTTTTAGTCAAAAACTATGTCCGGATTGGATTCAGAACAATGATCAAAACATAATAATAATAATAATAATAATAAGTTTAATTTATATAGCGCCTTTCCCAAGCTCAAGAACGCTTCACAATAACAGTACAAAAAAAACAATAAGTTCACACATGAATGGACAATAGACATTTGCCCAGTCCGAGCGATTGCAGTTGCATATCGCATTACTTTTTGAAATACAAACAGAAACAGAGACAAAAAACAACACTATATACAGACAGGAAGGTGGACAGTTGAAGTAAAGATGCAAAAGACTAATGGTACCCAATTTAACATTATGACTGTAATACAGAGTTATGAAGAATGTTTAAGAAAAACGTGTCATGACTGATAATACTTTTCTAAACAAATGGGATTTGAGTTTACACTTGAATTCATGCAGCGTGGTTGTTGTCCTAAGAGCCAGGGGAAGAGAGTTCCATAGGGGCTAAAACAGAAAAAGACCTGCCACCCATAGATGACAGGCGAAAGCTCGGCTCACAGAGGAGTTCACGACCAGAGGATCTGAGAGTTCGAGGGGGAATATAAGGAGAGAGTAAGTCAGAAAGATAGGAAGGAGCAAGACCATTGAGTGATTTAAAGGTAAGTAGAAGAATTTTGTAAGTAATGCGGGATGACACGGGTAGCCAGTGGAGTTTGAACAGAATTGGAGTGATATGAGCGGTTTGTTTGGTGTAAGTTAGTAATCTTGCGGCAAAGTTTTGAATATATTGCAAACGTGAGATAGATTGTGCTGGTAGTCCAGAAAAAATAATATTACAGTAGTCGAGGCGAGATGTGATGAACGCATGTACCAGCGATTCAGCGAGATAGATTGAGTAGATCGAGTTCATCAACACCCACAAAGTTAGCACAATCCTATATCTCTTTGTGGCCTCGACATTTCATTCGGTAACATTAGGCAGTTTTGATTTATATGCTGTTAAATGATCGCATTAGCTTACATTGTGCGTAAGGAATCTTCTACCGTTTCTTTCTGCTTCTTCTTCATTTGTGTTTGGATTCGGAGATTCTGTACCATTTCAGAAGAAGCGGAATAGCGCCCTCTACCGTATAACAGTGAAAACGTGGATTGCTGGAAAAAACTTGTCAATGGCGGGGAAGCATTGTGTCATAAATTACGGAAAAACTTGTCAATGGTGGGGAGAGAGTTGAAAGATGTTCAGAGTGTCAGACGGTTTGAGTAGCATAAAAGCAAGACTTACCCTCCTCTAAATGCCACCTACAAATAACACAAATGGCTGTTGATCACATTCCATAATGCCACACGGTCTCTTTCTGTTTAAGTCACCAATTCTTGGCCAGGATAAACTGCAAAGGGGACCAGACTTTGTGCTACCGTCAAAAGTTTGGCTCTGTGCGACTAGACACAAAGAGATCTCAGCTTTTGGAAAAACTTGTCTTGTTTTTAGGACAGGACATGGAGCGCCTTAAATCACCTGCTTGAAGTGGCCTCGGCTGAGTAGTGTGTATATGTAGCGCTGCTGCTAAGTTTAAAAGAGAACAAGACATTAAATATACAAGAAAGAAGGGCAGATATTCTCGTGTACATTCACTTAAGTGATCTGAAGGCAGAAAATACAGAGAGAACATCTATTCTCACACACACCTCGACAGGAGAGCAAGAAAAAAGCCTGTGCACGCTGCCACTTGTCACTAAGTGTTAACTCAAAACTAGCTACAAGACCATCGCAGACTTTACAAACACATACTCTCGTCCATATAGGTTCTTAAGTGACCCAAAGCACTTAACACAGAGAAATCACTTTAAAACACACATACTGCGCCCAGAAGTGTGAGGGATTGCACTTTGTGTAGCGCTGTTGCGGGCCATCGCTCTTTGAAGAACAGTGTTCTTAATGTGCACGAGTAGAGATGGCCTCCCTCTCTCTCTCTCTCTCTCTCTCTCTCTCTCTCTCTCTCTCTCTCTCTCTCTCTCTATATATATATATATATATATATATATATATATATATATATATATATATATATATATAATTTGGTGCAAAACTATCCTTAAAGCTCCAGTAGGTAACTTTTGAAAACATGTATTTGCTAAAACTGTCATTATGTTTTGACAGTAGAATATGAGACAGATAATCTGTGTAAAAATCAAGCTCCTCTGGCTCCTCCCAGTGGTCCTATTGCCATTTGCAAGAAATACACGCTCCCGGTCAGAAACAACCAATCAGAGCCAGGAGGAGTGTCTTAGCACTGTCAATCACGCTCGTGTACGCGCTGATCACACCCCTCTCTTGCACAGCGCGAGCGCCGGAGCGCGAGCCGTCGTTCAAACTCAAGATTGCCGGCGTGCTGCAGCTGTGCTTATGACGGAGAAACAACCTAAACTGCCAATTCTCCATTGACACCTGCTCATAAAACAAAGAGGTAAAAGGAAAAAGACTGATGACGATAAACAAGCGAAAAAGAAAGAATTACACAGAGCCCATTGACTCGGTGTCAAAACTAACATGTAGATAAAATGTCACGCACTCTGCTAAGCAACAATTGAAACCTGCTAATTCACTGGCTTGTCATGTTGCTGAAATAATGTACTAGCACACCTGATCTAGCATTATATATCGCTAGAATAATTACTTACATACTGTAACGTTAGTTACCGTTATATTAACGTTATCTTACTAGCTATTTATAACTTATAGAAAGAGTGCAACGTTATAAAGTTACATGTAGGCTATTGGAAAATACATAATGATTTGAGGACCAAGTTTGTAGTCAAAGTATGGGCAGGCCATAGTCAATGTAAAGCATATTATTGACGTTTAGTCCCTATTAGTGAATGTGCCATAGGCTATAACTTTTTATCCGCTGTTATCGGTGGGCCTGTTTACTAGCCTGCGCGTTCACGACAGGCTCCGCTGTGGAGGACGAGCTGTGGAGGGAGGGCTGTAGCGCAGCAGAGAGCAAGGGGGTGGGACCTGGAAGTTGTACTTGTTCAAATTTTCAGGCTAAGTCAACATTTTCTCAAAACTCCCTACCGCAGCTTTAACCTCATGTTCATACTAAAATAAACCAGCAGTGCACACTAAAAACATTAAAACAAGAGATTCTTACATTTTCTGAGTTGTCCACGTCTTACCGCCACAATGCGTGATGTTTTATTAACAAAGTTCGGGAGGAAACTTTTTTACTTATAATCTGATTATTTGTAAGTGTGAACTCATGAATTGGGTGTCCTAGCTAGTTTCCAGTGCACCACAAAGACGTTGTTAAGCACAATTTTATGTAACATGGTTGCTAGGGTGTTCTGTGTAGCATAGCCACACAGAGCATCATATCAACCACAAAGCAATTGTGTGTGTGTTTTTTGAGTAACAGAAATTAAAGGGACAGCAACACCACCCCTCTTGAAAGTGAAAATGTTATGTGAAGACGGCTGAGAAAAGGAATACAGGTGAAATATATCCTGACCATACCAAAGATTATCTGTGTGTCCCCCAGTTGTTTTTGGTCTTTCTTTCCTGTCTTTTTCTTCTGACAGATTTTACTATAAAAGAGAAGGTGTAAATCCCTAAGGAAATATGCATCGTCTGTACAATATCTGCTCTTAGACATCAATAAATGTCCTGACTTCTCTTCTCAAATATGATTCTGCAAAAGCTACAACAAGTTTCTCAAGCTTATTTGCGGTATGAATCTAAGGTTGGTCATTCGTTAGTGAGATGGAAATGTGGCACATGTAGCAGGCCAACAGTTATACTTATAACTTACATACACACACACATCCTGCTAGAGTGTTTCAGCTGTTTCACACTGCACACATAAGCAGCACCTAAAGAAAAGCAACAGCAGGCTCACATGCTTTTACACTGTGACTATAGAACGAACAAAAAGGACTACATGCAGCACTGCGCTACACACAGTACTTACTGGAATCAATGTGTGATATGTAACCAACATGTATCGATTTTTAATTATTACGTATGCCAATGTATTTAATAAAACTGTATTTTGTTTTATGGCACAGGCAGGAATTTTCACTTGGACAGACGAATGGATGGATGGACGGATGGATGGATGATAGATAGATAGATAGATACTGTAGATAGATAGATGGATGGATGGATAGATAGAGAGAGCAGCAAATCAGCATATTAGATTGATTTTTGAAGGATCACGTGACACTGAAGACTGGAGTAATAATGATGCTGTAAAATCCGGCATTCCCATCACAGGAATTAATTACATTTTAAAATATATTCACAATCACATAGAAAACATAATGGATAACAAATAACAAAACTGTTATTTTAAATGGTAATTATTACAATATGTTTAAAATATTACCATTTTCATTGTATTTTAAACAAATGCAGCCTTGGTGAGCATAAGAAATGTCTTTCAAAACCATAAAAAAATAAAAATAAAAATCTCACCGACCCCCAAATTTTTGCACTGTAGTGTATACAAAAATCCTGATTTCATTTACAGATGTCTAGATATATGAACTGAAAAACAACTAAAATATTGAATCAGAAATGTTTCTTTGCAGTGTAAGGCAAGCAAAATACTTCCCAGACTGAGTGAGAATGAGTGTGAGATTAGAAAAGAAAGGGGAAAAATGAAAGATGAATAAAGAGGGAGTGGAACAAAGGGCATCTGAAAAGCTGCAGGCACATGGTCGGCTGTGATTGAGCTAAGAGAAAACAGCTAAAGATAGTGACCGCCCTTGTTTAGCTTCTCAGAGAGAAGGATAGAGGGCTAAATTGCTTTCAGAGGAACAGAAGAGCAAAAAGACTGGGTAGACTTCAATTAAGGCCTTTTTTAATCTACCACACACACACGCACACACACACACACACACACACACACACACACACACAACACAACACAAGAGTCTTTTTTATATAACAGCAGCAAAGGCTTCTCAATTGGCCCATCCAGAGAAACCACTGAAAGGAATCATGAGGCACAGAGACAGAGAAAGAAAGGCCTACGATAGAAAATAAATCTCGTATGACACAGAATGTAATGGATGTCATTTTATTTTTTTATTTTTTTTCATTTTTGGAGCTTGACTGCCTCTATGCTTTAAGTGATTGTAAAAAAAAATCATATTTACAGTAGAGCTTAAACAGTAGAGTATGACACTAGCAATGCCAAGGCCTTTCGTTTCTGCTCTGAAAGCCGGTGAGTGGGTGTTAAAAATCAGGAATTGCGAGAGAACACTGAGCTTGGTATGTTTTTCATCTTTAAATAAAACTTGGATCTTCAGCAGACAAAGTTTAAATACCGTCTGGCTAGCGCGTTTCCCGTAATGTTAACGCATTAAGTCAGTAGGCGGAGTGCGGGCGGTCTTGTGGCTGTTCGAACACATTCGACCACATGAGCGTTTACTCTACGAAAGCAATGCGATTGAATGCGTTTTCAACTACCTCTAGAAGTGGTCGAAAGTGGGAAAGCTCAAAACGTTTTAGACCCCGCTTACACCTGTATTTAGCGAGATCTTGTGATCCGATCGACTAAAAAAAATCTAAATGCCAAGTGTAAACAGGGCCTTAAGCACCAACTCAGCATATTAGAATGATTTCTGAATGATTACGTGACACTGAAGACTGGAGTAATGATGCTGAAAATTCTGCAGATTCACAGGAATAAATTATTTGAAATTGTAATATTTCACAATATTAAATGCAGTCAAATCAAATAAACACAGCATTGGTGAGCATAAGAGACTTCTTTCAAAAACATTTAGAACAAAAAAAAATCTCACTAACTCCAAACTTTTGCTTGGTAGCACAAGTCACGTTGAATAAAAGTATTTGCCAAATGCATAAATCTAAATGTAAAAGTCATATTTGGAACAACAACAAGGTGAGTAATGATGACTGATCTTGACTATCCCTTTTGCTAAAAGTTTTTAAGCTAAAATAATGCCAACACTAATAAGACAATTTCTAGGTTTGTAGATTAAGTGTAAAAACACACATTCACATACACACAGACATTGTCCCCTGGCTAAATTTGTTTAACATATTCGCATGTGGCTGTCATAAACACCCAGCAGCGCTGCTCCTGTTGCATGCATGACTAAGAGTCTTTTACGTGACACAGCCAGGACAATTCATTCACATTCATATGGAGTGAGTGTCTACTTTCCCTTGCAAATCACTCAGACTCCATACGATCGATATGTTCACACATGCTAAAGTACGATTGCTGTGACAGCAGAAAGGGAAATCATGGTATGGCACATACATCATATAATCAAGAGCACATCTCAAAGTCTCCAGGGAGCACACACACACAAACTGGGGTGATGAATTAAATATGGGCTGCTGAGGAAGCAGACCTGACCTCTGACCTCAGGGTGAGGGACGGGGCAACCAGGTGTGAAAGGTAATCGCAGAGACAGAGGGGAACAATCGGCCATTCGAGCTCAAGATGCGTGCGTGAGCCGTTTTAGCAGGAGTGGCCGGCTGAGGTCTGTGAGGAATTGGGGATTTTAGGTATTTCTTTAAGAGAAAAGGAAGGGGGTGGGGTTAATGGAAAGCGAGATCTATTAGGGAAAGACTGATGCGGGTGTGTTGGAGAGGGGCAGCTGTGAGAATTTGCCAAATGGTGTGAATGAATCGTGAAAGCAGTCAATTGTGCGTGTGAAGGACGAGCAGGGTTAAACCTTCACATGTGACCCCAAAGAGAGAATGAAGTGATGAGAAAAGAGCAGAAGAGTAAGAAGATGGATGGATGGATAGAGTAAGACGAAGGATGGATGGATGGATGGATGGATGGATGGATGGATGGATGGAGTGAGTGAGACGATGGATGGATGGATGGATGGATGGAGTGAGTGAGACGATGGATGGATGGATGGATGGATGGATGTGTGGGTGGATGGATGGATGGATGGATGCATGATGGATGGATGGATGGATGGATGGATGGATGGATGGAGTAAGAGGATGGATGGATAGATGGATGGAGTAAGAGGATGGATGGATGGATGGAGTAAGAGGATAGATGGATGGATGGATGGATGGAGTAAGAGGATGGATGGATGATGGATGGATGGATGGAGTAAGAGGATGGATGGATAGAGTAAGAGGATGGATGGATGGATGGAGTAAGAGGATGGATGGATGATGGATGGATGGATGGATGGATGGATGGATGGATGGAGTAAGAGGATGGATGGATGATGGATGATGGATGGATGGATGTGTGGGTGGATGGATGGATGGATGGATGGATGGATGGATGGATGCATGATGGATGGATGGATGGAGTAAGAGGATGGATGGATAGATGGATGGAGTAAGAGGATGGATGGATGGATGAATGGATGGATGGAGTAAGAGGATGGATGGATGATGGATGGATGGATGGATGGATGGAGTAAGAGGATGGATGGATGATGGATGGATGGAGTAAGAGGATGGATGGATGGATGGATGGATGGAGTAAGAGGATGGATGGATGATGGATGGATTGGTGGATGTATGGATGGATGGAGTAAGAGGATGGATGATGGATGGATGGAGTAAGAGGATGGATGGATGGATGGATGGAGTAAGAGGATGGATGGATGATGGATGGATGGATGGATGGATGGATGGAGTAAGAGGATGGATGGATGGATGGATGGATGGATGTGACATTATCTGAAGTAAATGTGAGTGGTGCTTGTCAAAGTGTAAAGCATGCAACCACAAAGTTAATCATTTGTGTTTGCTCAAATCCTTCACCTTAAGCAATAGTATTAGTGATGCTTGCCTCAGCAAACTGCACCAATTACAGGGGGGAATATGGCTGTCTGTCACATGATGAGCTAATGGATTTCCTCTCACTAAATTCGCTGTCCATCACTGTCAGATATGTGTCATATGCCTGTGTGGGTGTGTGTGTCCTCCGGTGACCATCTGTGGATACTTTTATTATTAAATTTTTATAGCACAGCTGGTCAAACGAACCAGAGAGAGAGAGAGAGAGAGAGAGAGAGAGAGAGAGAGAGAGAGAGAGAGAGAGAGAGAGAGAGAGAGGATCCTGCAATCTCTCAGAAAAATGTAACAATATACAGGGTTTTTCCTGGCTCAAAATGAGGCGGAGGAGGTAAAATCGTAACACTAGGGGTGTCTGGGGGCATGCCCCCCCCGGGAGAAAAATTTTGCACATTTTAAAGATAAATGCATTAATCTGGTGCACTCCGCACGTCATTATGGAATGTTTTCTGGCTCATAATTAGGTGGTAAAAAAAAATCCAGATCATGTGTACACATGATGTACCGCGCCTTCAACTGGCTGAAAAAAAAAAAACACTTTTTACAAGCATGTTTTTTTTTTTTTTGGTATTTTAATAATCAGATAATTAAATTTTATTTACAGTTCATAGGGGCCATATTAACAACAGTGTAGTTGAATAGCAACAAGCATTTGCTTTCATTTACACAACCAGAAAAATGTGGCTCTATTTCCGATTTTTCAAACATTGCATTATCAACTACACAGTGTAGGCTACAACCAGAAGCAGAACATTTCAGCCTCCGATATTTCATTTTATAAAAAAAAATGTGTCTCTTTTCAATGACGACACTTGGCAGATTATTGCTCAAGTGAAAACAGTTTGAAAAGTGAACTTAAAAGTTACAGAATTGTACGTTTATTGTTATGAAAATTTGTATTTTTTCAAGCCCTGTATATCACTTGAATGTAAATAAAGCGCAAAAAAAAACTACTATGCAACGTAAATTAGTAAGCCATGAAATTACAAAACAGTAGTAAATTACGTGCCTGCTAAGTTACTTGTGATAGCTTATTTTATAAAAACGCCAGAAAAATGTTGGACTATTGCCTAAGTAAGGCTGGCTCTATGGATATATTTTAAGTAACTAAGTGTTTTAATTTCACAACAAAGCCAAAGCTTAAGAAAAACACTATCGGTACCTGGCTGTGACAAGTGAAGGCACTTCAATGCTGCGGAAGGAAGGTGCTTCTTGACTTGCGTGCGTCTGTGGTGGTTGTGATGACTGACAGGAGATGTTGAAAAGGGGGAAGGGGCAGCGGCTCGTGCGGTTTCACAGAAATTTACCTTGCTCCGTTCGAGAGAGACCAGCAAGTTTAAATGCTTTTTCTGATGCCGTCGAAATGCGCAGAACGGTTTGAGAATGGACACAGACCGTGAACCCGCAGCGGAACCATGTCGGTGGAAAAGAGGTATCTAATCATGTGATTCCCTGACTTGAGTTTTGTCGAGAGGCGGAGGTGGCCCGAAATTTGACGGAGGCGGCCGCCTCATAATTGTCTATGCAGGAAAAACCCTGAATATACCTTCTCTGAATATACCATAGCTCACTCCAGTCAATCTTATTATAATTAAGACTCATTTTTAGACCTTCTTTAAACAAATGGCTTTAACAAAATGTTCCAGTTTTTTCTGTCCTCGAAGGAAACCAATTGCATGTATGAACTAAATCACAGCTGATCAGAATGTATTTTGATGTTTCATAGTAATGTGAAGTAAAATGATTTGAGACCAGTGTGATTTCAGTGTGGGTGGAGCTACGAGCAGGACGTTACAGAAACCAAAACCGTCGGCCGCATGCATGGATGCAGATGGTTAGGACAAAAGTGATTGTTCACACTGATAAAATCGCCAGTCAGAGTGCTATCATGCAAATATATGTTTCTACTCGACAACAGTATCCAACGGAAACAGTATCACTTTCTACAGAACCTCCATGAAACAATACGGAAAACACTCAGACAGAACAATTGTGTGTGCCCTTATTGAGAGTTCAATGGAAGCTTTATATTTCTCTGCAGGCTGCGTCTGTCATTACAGTATCCCGCTCTCCTCCGGACCACATTTAGATGGATTCAGAGGTGCTTTTTTTACCTTAAGTGGACCCATTATGTCATTAAGTCTTTCTGAACTGAGTGTAATGCGTACAGCGATTGCAATGAGGGTTTTGCTTTGTACCTAGCAGGGAGAGAAAGAGGTGTGTGTGCGCGCGTGCTTGTGTGAGACGTTGATCTCTTAATTTCACTGTTCAGACATGGCACCATATTAGAATAAGGTTTGTGTGTGCTCTTTTACTGTCATATGATATGTGATTAGGGCTGGGATAAACGATTATTTTTTAAACGATTAATCTAGCGATTATTTTTTCGGTGCATCGATTAATCTAACGATTCGTTTTTCTGTCCGATTCGATTTCGATTCGATTCTGTTATCGATTATCTCCCCATTAATTGACTAATACCAATTTATACATGTTGATTTATATATCTGAATGAAAAAAATATGAATTCCTTAACATTGCAATATATGTTTATTGCTCTTAAAATTGCAAAGTAATGCATTCTTAGTCAGAGGTAGCATTCAATAAAACTTTGAAGCCTTGAAAACACATAGGCCTAGCTTACTAAAAAATAGTGCATCTTGTAATTTTTCTTTCAGATGAAAATAACAACTTGATGTCTAGCATTCAATAAAAAAAAAATTCTATAAATATTTTTGAGTCTTCATTTTCTTTTCTGACATAGCCAACTCCAGTTCTTGTTAAAACACACCAGACATGCAAATTCTGTGCATTTTGGGCACTTTTTGAGTGAAATCATATTTATTTTGTCCATCAAAAGTGTGCTTTTACTTTAATTGAGAGCAGTGCTGCAAAAAAATACTCTGCGCCGAGACCCGCGCTTCACTGCTGCTCACACGCTGCTCCTGCTCCCGGTGTGAATGCACTCATTTGTTAACATGCACGCCGGAAAAAAAACCCCGCACTGCTCATGCTTGCGGTGTGAAACGGCCGTAATTCACGAGGTTCCCTACATGTGCGTTCCGTGTGCACGTATGATGCTAATGTTGCGCGATGTTAATCATGCGGCGTTCGAGTGCATTTGACCGGCATAAAATCGGAATATGTCAGACTGAGCGGCCGGTCATGGCCGATCACGTGAAAATCGGGCAATTCCGGTCACCAGCCGATCAATCGGTGCATCTCTACTTTAGAGGAACGAGTGCACTTTGCACCTTGCACTTTGAAAGGCGCCGCCATCTTTGTTTTGGGTCTGACGAATCGACGCGCATATTTTGCGTCGAAGTATTTTTTGTGTCTACTTAATCGATGACGTCGACGCGTTGTCCCAGCCCTATATGTGATCAGTGATCACACATCTTAAGATACAATTTCTTCCACAGTGCAAACATATTTTATGGCAAATTAGACAAATGATTTAGTCTCTCTTCATCTAGTAAGCTGTTGCTGAAGGGTGAATAGAAGGAGGTTTCGGTTTAATGTGCTTTTCTAAAAATAAAAGACAAAGGCTAAGTATTTTAACAGTGTGAGCAGTTCTGTGGGTCATTTATTCACACAAACACACACTCACCCCTGATGAAGGGTATGCCGTCCACCCGAGCTCTGCTGTGGCGGTCCGGGTGTCCATTAATGTTTCTGAAAAGCAGACAAAAAGAAAGATTCATTAGGAATTATTAATATTTAGTTCACTAAGGAATTGTAATAATCATTCATATTAAATAAATCAATGAATACATAAAGTATTTACCTAATAAAAAAAAACGATATTATTAAATAAATATATTATTGAATTAATGAATATTTATTTATTGATAATATTAATAATAATACATATTATTATTATTTATAATTATATTAATATGATAATAATATATAAATAATAATGATAATAATCATTATTATTATCATTATTATTATTATTATTAAATATTAATTCAATCAATCAATTAATCAGGATTGAAAAACACTGCTTTAGAGTAAAAAACTCTGTACAGTGCCACTTTTGCACCCACAATGACCCTGTGTTTCTGAAGACAGATCTAGGATAAGCTGTCTGTGTCCTTTAAGTGGTCAAGCTCTTGTCTGACGTTATCAAGGGAGATATCTTTGACCAGCCGGGATAATAATCCACATACACACACTCCACAAAACACAGATAAGATGGACGAAAGTGATAGAAAACCTGGAGTGAAACCTGACTTTCCCATCAATGACCATAAAAGCAGAGGAAACACAAAATTCTACAAAATGGGTGCCATTTGCATCACTTATACAGTAAATATTTATGTTTAAAAAAAGGACTATATGGAAAATATCCAATGCTACTACCTTTTACATTTTCCAACAGCATAAAAAAACTTTTTTTAATTAAATTATTAAATAAAAAAAATGTAATTATCCATCTTTTTTAATTTATTTTATTTTATTCCACTGACTTTTAATATATTATTGGAATTTGTGTCCCCAGATTGAACATCAAATGTGATTTTATTGTGGAAATAATGAAAGAACATTTAAGGAATACACACACACACACACTAACTAAATATTTTTGGTCTGTCCTCAACCTTGACTACTCCATAATAAAAAATAATAAAAACAAATCTGAATTATAACAATTTAAGAGCGGACACTATGAATATTAGCATCAAATATTAGCATCAAGCACTGTAGCTCATCACAGATATGAAACAGAACATCTCAGTGCGTGTTTAAAATTGAACATACAATGTCTTTAAATCCCTTTATCAAACTGAAAACCGCTGTAAAACTCCAAGGCGCACGTTTGATAGAATTACCTATTTTTTACCGTTTTTGATATTGTTTGTATGCTCATGTTAAATTGCACGCATGAGTAATTGTTTTAAAAAAAAAATGACATAGACATGCTCTGAACACTGCACATCATGTCAGTCCAGTGCTGTTGACTTCAGTTTTGTTGCGCTGTAGGGGCTTCCTGCACAACCCAATTTCACAGCAATTCGTACGAATTCTACGAGGTGGCTAATTCGTATGAATGCATACGACCTCACCCGTACGAATTAGTACGATTTGGGCTCAATCGTACATATTTTACGAGTTGGCCAATTCGTATGAAGTCGTACGAATGACCTACCCCTGACCCCGCCCCTAAACCTACCCATCACGTGGGTTTAGACAAATCGTACGAATTCGTACGAATTAGCCACTTTTTAATCACTCGTACGAATTCGTACGAATTGGTCGTGAGATGGCGTTGTCCTGCACTATGGTCACGTTCAAGTGCCACACAAATTTCTGGAGCCAAACCACATCAGTGTAAACGGATCAACATCCAACTCTTAAACCCACCAACGGCCATTCTCCTTCTACCCTTCCCTCTGGGTCCATCACACACACACACACACGCATGTATATGACGCACTGTGACTTAATTGCATCCCTGTGTGCTCCCGCTCGGAGCGAAGCCTGTCACACCGGGATGGTTATAACTAACGAGTGATGTCAAAAGGGAGAGAAAAGATTAAGAATATCCCTTCTTTCCACAAAACAAAATGTAACGCTACGCACCGGAAGCCAATTGTCATTCCCACTCTCTCTCTCAGCGTCCCTCGTATCTCAATCTCTCTGGAGTTAATCATACGCTCTCTCCTTTGATTCCTCTATATTTCAAGAGGAAGAAAGAGAAGATGATGAAGTAAGAAAGGTTCGCTCTCTTTCGGATAAATGAGGAGAAGCAGATGACAAGCACACTTGAGCTTCCAGCTAAAGGATTCATAACATGATGTATAATTCTGTGATAACGTGCCTCTCCTCCCCGGCCGTCAATAACTCACCGCCGGCTGATCAAGAAAACACATACTCACTTATGATTCATAAACCGTATTGTCAAGCGCTTGAGTAAAGCATCAATAAAGCTCGTAAAGTTTTAATCCAAGCCAGTGGCAGCCGGCAATGCCCAGTTAACTTCCTTAAAAACAACCAATTAAATTAAAATCAGAGTTCCTCAGTCTAACCATGTTCATTCTCTGTATGCAGGCAAGTTCCAAACCAAGAGCTGCACACTTTTCAGGCATCATTAGCCATCAACTATAGCCAACTTATACTGTTTTCTCTCCAACATATCGTTTTGGAGCCCAACTGTTCCAAATTAAGCAGCACTTTTAAGGTAGCATTGAATAATCTTTCATAAATAACATCGTTATTTATATATACAAAGTATAACAAATAATATTCATATATCTATATATATATATATATTTTTTTTTTTTTTTTTTTTTTTTTTTTTTTTACATAATTCGGATGGCAACCATTATTGTTCAATCAAACAGGTAGTATTGCCCAAAAATCAAACACCATGAGCACAGGGTTGAGTGCTAAGTAAAATAATAATTAAAAAAAAATTAAATAGGCTACAATTAAAAAAATAAAAAAATAAAATAAAACCAACCCACAAGCTAAATATTTGACTAAAATTTTATTTAAAATTAAATTATTTAAAATAAAATAAAATGCCAGTCATAAGCTATAATTGAAAAAGTATTTAAAAACTGCTTACAGGAGCGTTAACATAGATAAAGATTGTTATGAGAAAGAGATTATATTAACACATTGAATGATTTAGTTGTTATTGATCGGTGATGACTGATAAGCCTCTGTTGGGGATAATAAGCAGAAGATCATTCATTCTTTGATCAACTATGACATGATTGGGAAAGCGGAGAGTTAAGAGCCAATCAGAGAAGCTCTTTCCTGTTGTGGGCGGGCACATTGTGATGATTGGAAATATTAAATCACTAGACTAAAAAAAATGCACATTGTGGGTTGGCTCGGTTATTAAAATCACACGCCATAATTCAATTTCTCTAAATAGCACAGCCTGTGCGCTTTCTCCAGCAGCTGGTGTCTCAGAGGAGACAGACCTCTGCACATTACTTTCCTCAGGAGATACATCCTCCTCCAGAGAAATCACTCTCAGTCAGTGTGTGAGAGGAGAACCGGGTGGTAGGTTCAGAACTTAATGGTTTTTGAGGTCATATCAGCTTCAAGCTCATTAATATGCAACATGCGGCCTATGATAAATTATCATAATGGCACAAAGGGATCATGGAATCTTGTTAGGATGCAAAACGCCAACAAAGAGATGCAAAATGGAGGCCACCACAGAAATCAGAGAGTAAGAAGGTGCAAGCACATGTAATGACATATTCCATGTATAATAGTAAAGTAAATCTATAGTGACCCTCTTTACCTCTATCATTTCACACAAAATTGCTTCCTTTTATTTTTTGCTTTCTTTGGGTTAAGAAATTCACTGAGCTATTTGTCTGTGTTTTAAATCGTCCGCATCCATTGTGACGAGCTGAAATCGGTTCCGAGGAAAAAACAGTGTATTAATTCGCTGACATCAAATAGGGATGCACGATATTACATTTCTGAGTGATATAATTAAGCAATAATTATTCTCATGGTATAGATGAAAACCGATAGATAACTCAAACACAAAAAAAAACTCATTTAAAATACAACAAGTGAATATAAGCTTCACAACATTATAACAAAGTATGAAAAATGGATAATAATCTTGACATTTGATAAAGATTACCTTTAACAGTCTTATTAAATGAGTGTTTTTAAATATTAGCTTTAAAGTGGCTATGTAAGAATGTTGGTGTGTTATTCGCTTTTTGTATTGCCAATGTAAAGGTTTCGTTATAAGCTACTCACACAGAGACCACCTGTGCAGAATTCAATTGTGTCCGATACGTTTTCCGGTATGTGCCGACTCGCGCATGATCCACTCTGTGCTATTGTTTCTCTGGAACGGAGCAGACTGCATGCGCTGCGGTGGTTCGAGAGACACTAACGTAAAATCAGACTTCATTCACCCCCAATTGAACGGATATTTACACTATCTGAATCATTCCCTATCCCCTATATAGTGCACTATGTGTCATTCACCATGTAGAAAATAGTAATTGTGTGAAAAATTGACAGATTTCAGCCACAGTTTCAGCATTTATAATGTAGGAGGTGGGACACTTCAGATTCTAGAGAGCATTTGATTGAACTGAAAATCTGATGAGAAGCTGAAGTGCAGATTGATCCATATCATTGATCCATATTGGCAGAAGTGAGAAACTGTAGGCTTAGAATGCTTGTATCTTCTAAAAGTGAATTTTGTCATTGATTTGGAGCGCATATATAGCTTATAGATAACAGCAAGGCTAAAATATTCATACTAAAAGCAAAAGCACTTAAATTGTGATTTCATGGGGACTTTAAATAAGCAGTGCCAACATCTGCAAAATATCTCCTTTAGTGTTCTATGGGGGAAAAAATCATACAGGTTTGTAAATGATGCGGGTTTTTGTTTTTGTGAACTATCCCTTTAAAAGCTTAGCTTTGCAATTTGTCTATCTCAAAAGCCCACTCTCATCCTTAAGACACCGATTACAGTACATACATCTCTATTATCCGAAAACATACTGCAAACAAATCCACCTATCCTAGAGCCCCAGCTCACTGGTTTTATTACCAAGCAGAACTTCACTCCCAAAACCAGCAGAGCCACAGTGCAATAAGCAGAGAGTCTGTTTTAATCAGAAATGTGGTCCTGAGAGCCTGAGTGATGTCACAGGCCTTAAATAAAGCTGTGTAAATAGGCTTATTCATCTGGCTGGGTCAGAGCGCTGACTTCCATGACAGTGACAGCGGAGGAATAACCTTCACCACGAAAACAGCCACATCACTCACCCATTGGCAGGCGGGGTCAATAACCCACAACCCCGAGAGCGCTCGACCCCGTCTCTTTCTGCCTGTCGTATTTACACTAGGCGTTCAGGGATGAGACTTTAATATTTAATGCAGGATAGTGCCAGTACAGAAAGAGCGCATTAAACATTGAGCAGGCCTCCGTCCTCCGATCAATACTGGTTCTCACCATGAAATTGCTCACCTGCTCACATATGCAACAGGCCCGTCCAGAGCAACCAGCGAGGCATTATATTGACCAACACCTTGCACAAAGTACACAGAGAGAGTTTCTGATCTAACCATAAACAAGTCTGCCCAGTCAACATTGTTGGAAGCTACTTTACATCTGTAGTACACCAAGATACAAGCTACTTAAAATTTAAAGCAGGTCAACTACAGCCAAGCCTCTTGAAGTAAAAAAAAAAAAAAAAAAAGTAGCTTAACTAAAACAAAGCTTTTATCGGGGCAAGCTCTGTTAAAATCAAGCGGCAACCTTCCTGTCTCTCTCTTGAATCCAACACGGAAGTGACTTAAACTGCAATTCATCGACTGGCCGCTAGAGACAGGCTCCAAAAGAGAGTCAATCCCATAGCCATTGCCATGATAAAATGCCCAACTTTACAGAAGAAAAAAATATGTTTACAGCCTGGTACAGACAGTGGTTTGTATAGCTCATCCAGTTAAATTATATTAAGCCTTAAAGTTCTGCATAATTAAGTGCATGGTCACTTGAGTGATAGGTGTATTGCCGCCGCTGTCACTGCTAGCCGTTTGTCTGCTGTCTGTTAGCCGTAACGTCACCTCAGCTAATCACGCCTTTTTGCCCATTTTCGTTTAGCCGTGAGTGACGCGCAGTGACGCACTACCAAGCTGGCGACGGCCGGCTCTGCCCACATTGGGCTTCAAAAATGCTCTTCAGAAACCTGCGGGTGATGTCACAGACACAACGTCAGAGGGTTAATGTTATAGCCTCTGTCCCTGCCGACCCTGGCATAAGGTGTTAATCCGTTCACACTGGCAGAAAAAGGAAAAAGGATTGAGGAAAATATGATGTATGATGTATGGTGTTGGTTATATTTTGTTCCTTTGTGCACTGGCTAAGGAGATGAGTCTTTGAGTATGAAAAAATACTCACTGAAATAACAAAAATACAAACTGAAAAAATAAAAACCAAAGTTTTTTCTGAGATAATGTGTTATGTAATCATGTTAAAACTGTTTTCATAAAATTGGTATCGAAAAAGTATCGTTCAGGAACCGGTAGGGGAGCGCGGGGCACAACCTAACGCGGGGTTAAATGTAACACGGACCTTTTACATAGTTAGTCGGGATCAAGCCGGTTGTGTTTCCACTCTTTTTCTCTCGCTGCCAGAAGACGGTCTCCCGCGAATTTGCGGAAAGTTTTGATAAGATTTCATGAAGATGCTGGACAAAGAGTGTTTTGACACCATGCAAGTAAATTTTTTCATCATAGGTTTTTTTCGGTTTCTGAGTTGGGTGTGTACGTCACCAAATCTAACTTTATTTTGCCTTAATAACTGTCTTGTTGGCTAAAACATAGCACCGTTTTGAAACATGTCAGCAACTCCAAGCAACTGTTAGCTAGGCTTAAAATATGTTTTACACAGCGGGGTTAGATGTAGCACAGTGTTACAAACAAGCCGCCAAGTGTACAATGATAATCAAATGAAAACAGGGAGCCACACAACTTCTAGGTTTGAGTATTTATTTATATATTTAACTTTGTTGGACTTTCACAAACAATGTTGGAATTTTTTATTTTTTTTTATTTAGTTTACTATGCATTGATCACTTGTTTCTTTTTTTTAAAAATATAGCCTGGTTTTAATGCAATAAACCCTTTAATTTTTTTATTAAAATTTTTTATTAAGTTTTTATTATTATTACTGTTATTATTATCAATAATAATAATTTTACATGCAGCTGCCACACATAAATGTAATTCAATTGCAATTACAATATTTGATGATTTTATTTATTTATTTATGTATTGCTTGCAAAACTGTGCAGCCCTTTTCTATGTCTCTATCCATGATATTGATCCATAATAGAAGGATGATTGGATGAAGGATGGATGTATGGATATCTATCTCTACAGATGCACAAACAATATCAAACTATACAGATAAAATAGTACTGAATTATGTGTGTTACACACAAGTGTTACAACTAACCCCTCTGTCTGTTACAATTAACCCCGCATATGGGGTAGGTTGTAACATTTGCACTTCTGTCACTTTCAGTGCAACTGTACGAAAATGGAAGCTCCTAGAAAAAAACTTTAAGTGTTCATATGTAGCAGAGATGTGTATGTTGCTTGTGTAAAAAAAAGATGAATCTAACTTAATTATTTTTTAAATAATTGAGCCAAAACCAAAATGTGTTAGGTTGTGCCCCGCTCTCCCCTATCGAAATCAAGGCATCGATATCGACATTTTTTGAACGATACCCAGCCCTATATATATATATATATATATATATATATATATATATATATATATATATATATATATATATATATATATATATATATATATATATATATATTAAACTGTCAAATGCAACACAGATTTCATTAACATCAACCGTCTAAACAAACCAATTCGCTAATACGAATCAGTCCAACATGCACGTGAGAGAGCAGGCATTCTGACGAATTCTGACATTCCTTTGTCACGGTCATTTTGCTTAGGACAAAAAATGTATATCTACAGCTTGTATCGCTGACTGAATTTCAGCATTATTATTCTTTCGTTTGTTGATATAACTACATACTGTATCTGTTTGCTAAAGTTGCTAGTTAGGGGACAGCCAGATGGGGTGAAACAGGTCTCACATCAGCCACGACCGAACCACACACACTTATCAGATACTTCAACACCTGTCCCTCCCACTGACGGGGTGAAAATGAATCCTGAGCCACATCTGAGTGTGTGTGAGAGAGACACGGGAGAGGAAATCCTTAATGGAGGCTGTAAGAGTCACGTCTATGAACGGGGGAAATCAGTAAGTGTGAAAGAGAAAGAAACGGAAGAGCGTTAGAGAAGGGACATGCTACAACTGATCGATTTAAATGTGGGGAAAAAAAAAACAAGAAAAATGGAGCAACAGCTTATTATCAGGATTCTTGCACAAGAAAGAGAGAGAGACAAGTCAATGTGAATGAGTAATTGGATCTTTCGGAGGTCCAAATCCATTTAGTTTCCTCTAATTATTTCTAAATGACATTCGTTAATTGCAGTTTCACAATAAGTTATTGTTCTAACTTTCAGGGTTTGTGTCAGATAAATATGACTCTAGTCTTACTCTCAGACAGATTGTATTTTCTGATGCACATTGAACACGAAAAATTACCTTTTGTGCAAGCTGACAAGCTGCAATCACAGTCTTTACACCATTTTCAGGAGTCAGGTTGCAATTTTTGTCAGTCCACCATGAAAAAAAAAAAGATTTTCATTGAGTCTTAGAAACAATCAAGAGTTCGTTGTTTTCTAATCTGGTGTGCATTTCCCAAAGGCATCTTTAGCCATGGTCGCAAGTTCCATGGTTACCAGAATGAAAAATCTGGAAATATAGCAAAACTACGGTGAACAAAAATAGCTAAAGTAGTCTTCAGCCATGTTCGTTATTTACAGCAATAATCTGACATTAATTCGACCAAACGGATTAATTAGTAGACGTTATTACTCCAGCATATGTGTGACGTCATTAATTATAGTGTTGAACCAACGTGGCGGGAATGACGGATGTGCGAGAAAGTTAACATTGTTTCGGGAAATAGCTAGCTAGTTTCTTCAACAATGCATCGCACTATGGTGGTTAAGCAGCGAGTTACGTCGTTGCACTTGAAACGTACCCCTGATTTAGTGATTATTGGTCAAAATAAAATGCAATCATGGACTAGAGATGCTATTTAATATATTTAAATGAAAGTGAATTTAGGCACACCAACATTATAATGAACTGTGAGAAAAATACATTGAGACTATTGATAAATATCCCAATTATAACATCCGATAACACTTTATTTTAAGGTGACGTAGATGTAATTACTCAAATATGTACTTATTAATATTAATTAACTACATGTACCTATAGAGTTACAGTTAGGGTAAGGGTTTTGTTTAGGATTAGTTAACTGTATTTACCCATAATTTACTGTGATTATTACTATAGTAAGTACATGTAGTAAGAATACTGTCATTAAGATTTTTTATTTTTATAAGAATTAATCATTTTATTCAGCAAGGATGCATTTCATTGACCAAAAGTGATGGTATAGACTTTAACTGACTTTTAAATGTGTGTTTCAAATAAATTATGTTCTTTTTACTTTTTTATTTATTACATTATAATCAAGAGAAAAAGTATCATAGTCTTCAGCACTGATAATAATAAGAGATGTTTACAGAGCACCAAAATCAGATTTCTGAAAAATCATGGAGAGATGGATGCTGAAAATTCAGCTTTGCCATCACAGGAATAAATTACATTTTAAAATGTATTAAAATATAAAACGTTTACTTTAAATTATAATACTTAAATAAATGCAGCCCCAGTGAGCATAAGAGACTTCCTTGTAAAAAAAAAATGTGAAAAAATTGTTTACAACCTCAAACTTTTGACCAGTTGTGAATGTGGTCAATAACAGATATGGTACCAATAGCCTATATTGTGCATCCCTAATGTGGTACAGAACCGAAAAGTCCTGCTATGGTGAGCTTGATTCACACGCTGAACAAAACCCCACAAGTGCAAGCTGTTCAAATATTCCCGAAGTGCTTTAAATGAACAAATTGAATTCCATGAAAATCCATTAAGTTCCCTGAAAGCTGTTCACTGAACACGCTCCCATACGATTCTTCACATCCCTGGGCTAAAGTCAGATGAACTTGTTTCTGTAAGACAGACTTCCAGAGTGGGACAAACTTCAACCTTGTCAAACACGGCTCCAAACACAGGGAGCTGATCAGCTACAGAGAAACACATCCTCCTGAGTATTCCCCACGGCCAATCACAGCTCACGAAACAGGTGCCGAATGCCAAACGACCCTCTCAGCAGGCTGTCCTCCGAGGCACTTCTTTCTCTATCCCTCGTTCTTTACGGTCATTGATCATTTGCATGTATTAACATACTGGCAGAAATAGTGCTGAGCAAAATGGCCATCTTTAGTTCTCCCATAATCCCTCCTTCATTTTCTACAACACTACTAATGTATCCTTTCGCCCCACCTGCTCTTTCCAGCCATTTCCTTCTTTTCTTTCCGCATTATGTTTTACAAGTGTTTTCCTTTTCTAATAAGTCTATAACCGCAGGGGGTTTGCCATTTTATCATTCAAAAGGGTGCTAACAAGTGCCCTCGATGCAGCCTTTTAAGGTGCAAACACACTGACAGCGTTTATATCATTAAAGGTCACCAAACCATGTCCTACTTAGTCGTTCCTACAAGTCTGTGAAATAACAGTATAAAGCATAGTAGCTAGTAGAGGTCGACAGATTTTTCGGTTTTGCAGATTAATCGACACCGATAACTGATTGCTGGAACAATTGGTTATTGGCAAAAATACATAGTAATATTTTTTTCCCAAGTTGCGTCCATTGCTTTGCGTAGCTGAGAGGGGTTTACTGACACATTATACAGTACGAGAGCGGCCTCTAGAGGCGAAATAAAAACTAACACTAATGCCTCGTGGAGTTTGTTTTGACACGTGAGACTGTGCACTGCACAGAGCGGGACACTTCAGATGCGGATTTAAAACATGGAACGGTATGTATACAGTACCCTACCATGTGTTTTCATATAATTATAAAGTAATTGAGTTGTTGAATAGATGGTGCATTAGCGGAGAACAGCAGTATGTTTGCTGTCGAGGCTGAGAGGACTCTAACATTAGTAGTACCTCGAGTGGTTAAAACAATGTGGCAAAAACACACGCAAGTCCGACCCAAATGTTTATTGTCAAGATTGTTGCCATCTATTTGCATTGGTTTATATCCAGCTGGGGTGCGTTTCCCGAAAGCATCGTTAGCCAACTATGGTCGCAAGTTCCGTCGTTACCAATAGAGTTCAATGAAAATTGCGATCATAGTTTTATGCCCAGGGATGTAATTGAAACTTCAAAACTTTATTGTCCAAGGCCAGAAAATAAACTGTGACATAATCGATTATGGCACTTTGCCGCATCGATGCTAAATCGTACATTTCCCGCATTGGGATGCATCGCCGAATCGATTATTGTTGACACCACTACTATTTTATGTGTTATGTTTGTTTTCATTCAGTATCCATTTTAAAAAATATCAGTTGATTAATCGGTTATCAGCCAGTGTGGTCCAACCTAGTTATTGTTATCAGTAAAATCCACTATCGGTCGACCTCTAGCTAGTACCGTAATTAATTACTTTTTTAGAGTAACTTACCCAACGCTGTCAGACTAGAACTATAGCGAAATACAGTACTGCAAATTATAACTAGTTCATAGCTGTTATTTAAAATATTTATTTGAAACGTCTCTAGTAAGTACATATTTTGCCTCAGAGCCAACAAAATTGTGGCCAGGTGATGTAAAATAAATGTATTTTTGACCCCTCTCTGATATCTGCATCTGTTAAATTTTTTCCCTCCCTTTCTTCCTTTTTAAAGTCTTTTGTTCTTTTTTGGCACATTCAAATTAGTGCAGGAACACAATGGACAGTAAATGACATTCTTGTTCATTAAACAGAATATGAGAAAGGCATGTAATGTGATTGAACAGATTTCTTCATCAAATTGCTCATAATTCTTATTTAGCTATATTAGGCAAATGCAGAGACAGTAACTTCTGGATATGTGGTTTCTCTCTGTGGATATGGCACGCATAATGTTGATTACAGCCATTAAAGTAAAGAATATTACGAGCCGAACATTTACTAAAATCACATCTTCAGAAGCTGGAACGGAGCCGGCGTCCTCAGAGCGCACCCAAATCACACTCACATTTACGAGAGCCTCCGAGCGCACATGTGTGCAGTGAGTAATGTTTTCAATCTCACATTTTCCCCACATCCCAGTTTAATTACATGAAATATGTTCAATCATCATTCTCTGGAGAACCAGCGGTAGCTTGTGTTTACGACTGGACGGCGTGAACGGAACGGGGTGTCCGGTCCCCAGTATTCTTGATAGCACAAAGCCAACCTCAAAGCTCCCTGAATAGCTTTACTGGAACATTAGATGCTCATGGAATGTTCCGTGACATTCCGGAACCCCCTGTACATGTTAATGAATGTTCAACAGCCATTTGTGCTCTGAAGTGATTTATATTCTATCCAGAGCCGGCCCTAGACCTTTGGGGGCCCTAAGCAAAATTTGGTTGGAGGCCCCTTTGACTGTTTTAAGGCCTAAAGAAAAGCAATGACTACCTTAGAACTATGCCATACTATATAACTATATTATACGGTATATACTATGTTTGATGTCTAACAGGAAAATTATGATACCACTGAGCTGAATGGCAGTGCAAGACACACACACACACACACACACTGATTAATTTGCTGAATAAAAAGACAGATAAAGTGATTATCACTGAACAAAGATACATTTTTATTGACACCAGAGTTTAAGAGTCACAAACTACAGCACATATATATATATATATATATATATATATATAAAATTTAAATTAAATAGAGCAAATAGAATAACATTTATATAATATTATATAAAATAATAAATAGATTTTTCAAATAAACAAAATTAACAATAACATCTAAAACACCACAAAGAAGATCAATAGTTACAATATTAAGAATAAGGTAACATTTCAATATAACTATTAAAATTCAATCCAAATAAAGAAAATAATTATACATAAAGTTAGACTTAATTTTTAAAATGCAGAAGGTTATCATTGTACAGCCCCTTTATACTCACCAACAGCTGGAGCTTTGCTTACTGGCAGCATATAACGTTACTTTAATAGTGCTCCTAAGGGGACATAAGGAGTAAACTAATGTTAGCCCTTTAGTGTAGAATCCAAACTGGGTTTATATTGTTCTGTTAAATGCTTTAAGGGCCTTTACATAGTCAACGCGAGCAAGCTACGCGAGTTACGCGAGCTACGTGCTCCCTTTCATAGTCTAAATAGTAGACGCAAGCGTCACTGGCGATGCGTGAAATGCAATACACCGCTCACGCAACAGGGGGTAGTAGATTATTTATTTATAGGGTGATGTAGTAGAATAGGGTCACGTCATATTCAGATTAAAATGGCAACTGAAGAGGAGTGCATACTGCTGATATTACTTAGGCGGCAACAAAGAGAGCGCAGAGATAGGCAGTGGTATGTTCGCCCTTTAAATCAAAGAAGAGATCAGGATGGGGAGTTTATGTCTCTGGTGCTTCCCAGGCGAAGCCTGGACGAGGAGAGACATTTTCAGTATTTTAGGATGTCGGCGCCAAAATTCGATCAACTGCTCTCACAAGTCGTCCGCTTTCTCTCGGACACTCACCAAAATCACCGCAACCCGATTGGAGCTTCGCAAAGGCTTGCAGTGACTTTACGGTACCTTACGACAGGCATCAGCCTGCAGGCACTCTCTGCCAGCTACAAAATAAGCACCAGCACTGTTTCGGGCATTGTAGAGGAGATGTGTTGTGCCATCTGGGATGCCCTTCAGGGGGAGTTCATGGCCTTTCCTTCGCGCAGTCAGTGGCAGGACATAGCGGAGGACTTTTGGAGACAGTGGCAGTTTCCCCTATGTGTCGGAGCAATTGATGGGAAGCATGTTCGCATCAGAGCACCAGGGGCGTCGGACTGGGGGTAAAACCAGTACTGATTACCAGGGCCCCAAGGGGAGAGAGGGCCCTTGAAAAGTCTGGAATATATTTTATTTGGAACATGGGAGCCCATCAAGACTGCCTATACATAGGGCCCGGGATCTTGTGCTACGCCCCTGCAGAGCACCACCACGATCAGGCAGCGACTTCTACAATTACAAAGGTTTTTTTTCTATTATCCTAATGGCAGCTGCTGATGCGAACTATAGATTTATTTACCTCGATGTTGGCGCATTCGGGCGTCAGAGCGATGGAGGTGTTTTGGGCCGCAGTGCGTTTGGATCCAGACTGGCAGAGGGAAAGCTCAATCTACCTGCTCCTGCTGTCCTACCGGGCACCACAACGCCCAGTCCTTTTTTTTTCTGGGGGATGAGGCATTTCCCTTACAGGAGAACCTGATGCGACCCTATCCAGGTGAGAATAAAAATAATTGATGGCAGACCTGCTCAATAAAATAGCCCAGAAGCAATGAAAAAGAGAGCGCGCACTGGTCCTAGCTCGTTTATAGATTGTTCTGTGCCATTACGCACAGTGTGCGTAATTGGCGTCAGCCAAGTCATCTGTTCTGTCTAGTTACTGCACTGACACTTATTTGTTTTTTTATTAAGGCACGAACCTGCAGGATAGGAAGCGAATTTACAATTACAGACAGGCCAGGGCGAGACGCGTGGTGGAGAATGCCTTCGGTATTTTGGCTGCGCGCTTCCGAATTTTCAGCCACCCGATTGACTGCAAACCTGAAAAAGCGGTGAAGCTCGTGAAGGCGTGCGTGGCTCTCCACAACTTT
This sequence comes from Tiaroga cobitis, assembly GCA_030578255.1. Lineage (NCBI taxonomy): Eukaryota > Metazoa > Chordata > Actinopteri > Cypriniformes > Leuciscidae > Tiaroga > Tiaroga cobitis. The sequence continues at coordinate 45,817,223 of CM060592.1, read as the reverse complement.
CTGGCATCCACTGAACGTGACAGATACATGCCCGCCACCTTTGTGGATGCGACGTCTGACACCGGAGAGGTCCAACCTGGAGAGTGGAGGCAGCACGTTGTGGGGGACCAGAACATGGTCGACGGACCACGGTGTTCGGTCGGCAGCAGCAGACCCTCCCGGAGAGCGGCACTTGTCAGGGAGCAGCTGGCTGATTACTTTTTATCACATGCTGGCGTGTTTCCCCACCAGTACAGTGTGCTACGATTGGGTACCACTGACCAATAAATTGATAAAAGATCGCTTTGAAGCATGAGTTTTTTTTATTATTTAACACTTTACACATTTTAACTTATTTGGTATTATGTGAAAACCATTACACATTTTTTTTATAATTTGGTATTATGTAAATTATGTAAAAACTATTACACATTTTAACTTATTTGGTATTATGTGAAAACCATTACACATTTTTTATAATTTGGTATTATGTAAATTACCTTTGCAATTGCAACGGTCGCTTAGTGGCTCGGCCGGCTCTGATTCTATCCACCTGTACAATCAAATCTGACATTTTAATGCATGCGTTTTATTCCATCTCCCATCATGCTAATGTTTGTTTCTTTGAGATCAAAGCAACACATCTGAAATGTTAAATGACGCATAAAAAAATCTAGTTGTATCAAAATATGCATTAAAGATAGGCAAGAATTAATTGAATTATTTACAAGCTATGCTGGTCTAACCGATTTAAATATGTTTTTAACTGTTTAATAAAATAGGGTGTTTTTTAGTTTTTATGTTTACATTTAAAATTGGAGTCATTTTATACATATTTAATATTAAAATGAATAATTTATGTACAGCTCTGACTTATGTAGAGGAGCCGGAGAGAAACAAAAGTAAAGAATGATCAAGAGAAGAAGGAAGTGAGGGAATGAGATAGAGAAGCTTTAATTGGCCTCTCATTCAAGCGTGCACGTGGAGACATGAAGTCACTGCCTGCTGCGCTCTCATTGGTTTGTTCCTCGATGGGGAAGCCCGAGAGAATCCAACATTTCATTAACAGTTCATCTTTTAATGAGAGCTCAGAGGGACCAATCAACATGCAGTGTTTCAACACACAGCGTTCCCCACGGAAACATACAAGCTCAGCTCACAGGCGTCAACAGATGTATGCGCACATACAGTTGCATACGCTCTGCAATACAACAGGCCATCTCTGAGGGGGAATTTACCCTGAAGGCAAGTCAACTTGAAGTTGTCTGAGACACCCAAAGCCACATCAGAACAAGAGGTATTATGTTGCACTATACCAGTGGTTTTCAAACTGTGTGCTGCCATTTACTATTAATAAAAATAATACTTTTGTAAATATACGTAAAAAAATGTAATTCAATATAATAATGCAATACATAATGAAAAATAAATATTAAACTGTTACTGTGTATTCACTATTTAAACTAGCTGATTGGTTCTGTTAAGAATAAACCACCAATGCATACTTTAGCTGCATACAGTTACTGTAGTAAGCTACTAGGGTTGTCACTTTACGTTCGAAAATCGATTGCACAATCGATCGGACCAACCAACACAAGTATCGAAAACGAAAATAGGGAATCGATTTTAACGGCCCTTTTTTTTCTTCTTTTTTTTTTTACCAAAAACGTGTTTTAGGTGGACAGATCAATACAGGACACAGAACATGTAGGATGTTGGAAAATAACAATGTCTTTTCTGTTCACCAAATGCTTTTTAATATTCGCTATTACTTCAATGCAAGTGAACAAGCACGCCGTTATTTGTTGCTTAGTGACGTGTGTATGTGTGTGTGTTCAAGGAAGCCAGAAATGCGCAGATTCTGCGCTATACGCTGTATTTAATATATCATGAGGCTCATGAGTTGCGTATTTGCGCTAAATCCGCGCAGATTTGGCTTACACGAACTTCCCCAGCAAAGAAAGTGAGTAAACATAGAAACACGCCAGATCAGCTCGTGATTTGACAGCGTTTCCCGCCAAAGTTCATTTTTACCCGCATTTGGCGAGTCGGATGGTGTTAATCTCAATCCCTGAATGTTGCGCTCCTGTTTGTCATTGTGCTGAAACTTCACGCCAATAAATCATCAGAAATATTGCTGACTTGTGCGTCTCAAGCGCCCTCATTACGCTCGTCCTAATGCCTGTTAGGTGTCCGTGGATTTGCCTATATTTGGTGATGAAAATGGAAACGTCTTTAGACATGGAAAATCGATTTTACAATCGATTCAATGAACACTTACGTCTCAAAAATCGAACAGGATTTTTTCACAAAAGTGACAGCCCTATAAGCTACAACAGTTTAAAACATGGGTAATGGTTATCAACAGGGTCGATGAAATGGACAAATGCAGATGTTTCATCATCTACAAGTAAGGATAAATCTTCAGCAATGCCTGACATCAAAAAGAAAGCATGATCAGCCTCAGTTGAAGCTGTAATATCATATTGGAGAAACTTTTTGGATTTGGCAAACGCTCCAGTGCGTTTGCGCAAATGTTTCTATTTACAACGTGCTTTTACAATGTTAAGCAATGTAGCTCATCGCAGACATATCTGTTCATTTCATGAACGCAATGGCCAATCAGGTGTGTTTAAGTTAGTCAGATTTCACTCACTGCTCAAAACTCCGGGGTTTTTGTTCAGTGCGGAGTTTTGCAGACTAGTGAAACCTCCCATTTTAACAAACAAAGACACGATGCAAAGAGATTTATTGTGCAGTGCTTGATTGAATAACAACCACATACACACTTCAAATGCAGAATTCACTCTCGAAATTGCAATGATTGACATAATGACAATGGGCCGGACAAAAATCTGATAGATGTGTATCAAATTTAGAGCACCCAATTTGATTCTGGAACCGGGCCCGGGCTTGGAAACCCATTATCTGCATTTTCTGTTCATTGCCAGTTTATTCAATAAAGACTATGTTAACAATCTCCATTTCTAAGTCCTCATTAACCAACACGACAAATAGTCTAACCAGCTAAAATTCTTGCAGTGGGCCGCGGAAACTTACAGGTTTCATATGCACTCATATGCATATGCACAAATCATAACATATGCATTAAATTCACTCATAAGTTAATACTGCTCTCGTCAGCTCTCTAGGGTAAAAGCAAGAACCATTGCTCTCATGAGATGAACAGCAGCTGTAGAAAGTCTTTTAGATTATGTGTCTTCAAGACTTTCTTTCATAAAAGACAACTGTTCCAACAAATCATGCTCATTTACTGACTGATTCAATTAGCAAATTAGTTTGTTCAGACAGTTCAAGCAAATTAACTGGTTCAAAACATTTTTCACTGATAAATTTGAATGCCTACATGGATATTATGTCTTCTGTTTTGTGGTGCAACATTTAGTGAAATTATTAATTTATTTGTTAAATGTTCATTTATTAATTTATTTTTTGTTTACATTTAAATTTCAAATAATTGTATAAATACACTAGGCTATATGGACAAAAATATTGGTACATACCGCTTATTATTTAATACAGGCGTTTTCAGCAGTCTGTTACAAACATTTGAGAGAGTGAAAAAAGTCATAAATACAAGTGTGGGACTGTGATAGGATGCCACCTTTGTAATAAGTCAGTTTCATCGTCAACTGTAAGTGGTATTATGTCAGGGTTAATGCCCGGCGAGGTGTCCATTGTCAGGTATTAATTGACGACGGCGAGGCGTGAATCGTCTGACGCGCAGATTGACCTCCGCTGAAGTCCATTAATACCTAGACAATGGACACCTCAAAGGGCATTAACCCGCTTATCCCATGGTCACTTGCCAAATAACACATTTTTAAAACATTAGTCTAAATTTTAATTAGTTTTACAATCGAAATCTAAAGTTTTTACAAACAATAACTTGGTTTCCCTGGTTACACCTTATGGTTTATTTAGCAACCGGAGATATAGTGCGCTCAGCTCGTAGAACCCTTCAGTTTAGCTAACTTACGAGCCAGAAAGTTAACGTATGTTATGTCAAATTCTCCAAAAAGGTTCAAAGAAATAACAAAGTTGCTCATTGTTGTATTAGTAGGCTATGTATAACGGCTAACTAGATGTTTGTTTTGATACAATAAATTGTAAACGGATACTTTGACTGTCTGTTGCTATGGTTACTCACAGCTGATGTAGCCAGCGCATTTATTTATTAATTTCGAACGGTAAACAGTCAGTTTCACCAGAACTCCTTTACTAGGTGTCCTCTATCACTTTTTAATGGACACCCTGCAGCCAATCAGAATCCAGTATTCACCCAGACCATGGTTTAATTGAATGTGGAAGCCAGCCTCTGCTGATTCCACAGCTGAAGAGTTCCAAACTTCCACTAGCATTAATATCAGCACAAAAACTGTGCGGCGGGAGCTTTATGGAATGGGTTTCCATGGCCGAGGAGCTACATGCAAGCCTCACATAACCAAGTATAATGCCAAGCGTCGGATGGAGTGGCGTAAAGTACACCACCACTGGAGCAGCAGAAACATGTTACGTGTAAGCATAAGCAATAAGGTACGAGAGGCTGTGCTGTATCGTGAATAAGTAACGGCTGAAGGGCGCGAAGCGGAGTGCCTGCAACCCCTTCAGCCGTTACTTATTCACGATACAGCACTTGCCTCGAGTACCTTATTGCTTTTATAAAACGGTTACCACACAATAAAAATATTAAAGTAAAAAAAATATGTATTAGTGCAACTTTCATGAAGTAAAATCACTAAAAGCCTTCCTTCCGCTAGAAAAAAAAGGTAACGCTTCCTTTTACAGTCCAGTTACCCATGTAAATACTATGTACTTATTTTAGTAACTACAATTACTGGGTAATAACTAGTACTAACCCGGAACCTACCCCTAAACCTACCCCTGTTCCATGTACTTACTTTATATTAGCCAGTACTTTCTAGGTAAGTACACTGTAAGTACACTGTAAGTACTGTACTGTAAAAGGAAGCGTTACAAAAAAAATAGTCCCTGACCGTGAACAGCAACAACGTTCCAATGTGTAATATGCATAAAAGCTCAAATAAAAACAACATAGGAACTGCAGTGTTGCGCAGTGAGAACAGTTTGGGGAAGGCCCTTTTGCATTCCAGCATAACTGTGCCCCAGTGCACAAAACAAGGTTCAAAAAGACATGGTTGGATAAGTTTGGTGTGGAAGAACTTGACAGGCCCGCACAGAGCCCTGGCCTTAACCCCATCCAACACCTTTGGGATGAACTGGAAAAGAGATTGCGAGCCAGGCCTTCTTGTCCAACATCCGTGCCTGACCTCACAAATGCTCTACTATATAAATGGGCAAAAATTCCCACAGGAAAGCCTTCACAGAAGAGTGGAAGTTACAGCTGCAAAGAGGGGACCAACTCAATGTCTATGTATTTAGACTGTGATGTCATTACAGTCCCTGTTGGTGTAATGGTCAGGTGTCCCAGTTTTTTGTCTATAGTGTAGGCTACTTACTGCAAATAAAATTATATAGAATTAATCTATATTAATTATATTAATTGAATTATTAATTAAAAATATATAAGATATGACTGAAAAAACAACAACCACAATGATCTAAATGATGTAAAACTTAAAAACAAGTAAATCAATAAATGTGTTGTTTGCTACAAGCTTCTTCTAATTTAGTTTCCATGTAGCTTCCCCAACACTCCTCTGCAATAAGGGAAAAAAGAAAAGTGGGATGTCTTCTGTTCAGGTTAATAAGCTTTGATTCTCGGTTCGTTTTTAAACTAAGCTGATTTTTTAGCTCTGTCTGACACCAGTGGCAACCTTTACAAAATCAATGCAAAAGAAAAAGAAAAAAACAACAACTCCAAGTCATTCAGGGGATAAACCGACTGTGAGCACAACATCAACGAACTGAAGTTATGCATAACTAGCCTACGGGCTATATTTAAACTTTCATTCATCCATGACGGCAACATACGCATGTAATACAGGTAATAAATCCTGCTGCGTCACACCTGCCCATCCACGGAGGGTATTTACTACAGTGCAGGCAGAGAGCATAATTGGCAACTCATGCCTAAATGCACAGGAGCTTGAAGAAACAACAGTTATAGAATAATTACAGGCATGAAGAACCCTAATGCCTATGGAGGGCTGAAATGCATGCTGGGAGCTGCTGCTCATGGGTTATAGGCAAAGACATCTAAGAGGGGTTATTTAACATATTCAGACTTGGCTTTTCAAAGAAGACCATTAATAAAACACTACAAATGTAAAAGAAACATGAAATGGCACTCATAACACAGTTGACTTCATTAACGTGACATACTTCAGGGTGAAAAAGTATTAAATAATAGGAAATAATGTATAGTGCGAAACTTACTAAATTTGCTTGATTGGATTGAGTGAATCATAATATTTGTATTGGTTTTGAGATACTACTGAATATTATAAACCAGTATGTGTTTTACACAAGAAAAACTATTCTCTGTCTCTAAAAACTGTCTCTTGTTCACTATTGGACCAGAGAGAATCCTGTATAATTAAGGCACATAAGGTGAATGATTTGATTTCATGTTGTTCTGTCAATAAGAGCAGCATTAAATGACAAAAATCCTAAATCTGGCCACCCAAACAGCATCTTTAGATGTCTGAATTTAATCGCAGAGTGAGTATAAGCAGACAGCATCACTGTAAACCACATCAACAAAAAATAATTATATCATCAGTATATCTGCTTTAGATTGATAAATCTATTTCGCAAAGAGTACTGATAATATTATGGCACTGAATGATTACCATATTAAACACCTAAATATTTACATGGTACTGTAATGAACCATGAATTAATTTTATTTTATCTGAATTTCCTGTCAGATGGTCTTAATAAAGTGGCATGAAGAAGTATTAGAAAAAGTAAAAGAAAAAAAACCTGAAATCACAGAAGGGAGGAGGGAAACGTCTTATCCTGACAGGCGCTGATCAATGTTTATATGTGAATAAAAGCCTGAATTAAATCTGTTCATCATATAAAGACTTGGATTTGTTCATGTAGATTTCTTTTACAATCTCTTTATGAGCGTTATGAAGCATCAGAGTTTTGGGTGAATAGGCTTTAAATGGAGGAACAGATATCTCTCAGATTTCATAAAAAATATCTTCATTTGTGTTACAAAGATGAATGAAAGTTGTACGGGTTTGGAACGACGAGGGTGAGTAATTGATAACAGAATTTTCAGTTTTGGGTGAAATATCCCTTTAAATAACCACAAGACCCTGAATGTTATCAAAAACAGAAGACAATACAGCCTTGAACTTTCTTTTAGGTGGTGGGAGGAAAAACACTGATATTTTTTATTCAGACAGTAATAAAAACAAAGAGTTCTGATGGTAATAGTATGTCACTGAATGATTACCATATTTATACATCTATATATTTACATGGTTCTGTAATGTACCAAGAATCAATTTTATTTTATTGTAATTTCCTGTCAGATGGTCTTAATAAAGTGGCATGAAGAAGTATTAGAAAAAGTAGAAGAAAAAAACTGAAATCACAGAAGGGAGGAGGGAAACGTCTTATCTTCCCCTGCACAAACGGCTCAACTGACAACACAAACACAAGCTCACCAACTCCATGCCATGGCATCAGATATTATCTGAGACAGGAAGAGAGAAAGAGATGGTTGATGATGTCAATGGCAGATAGAGAAAGTGAAAATCAGTCAACTGCCCAACTCTCTCACGTATGCTGGCCATTTTCCTCAAGAATAACCGGAAAGGTCTGATGACTTCTCCAGAGGTGATGAAACAGCTGAAAAGACACCCACTCAGATGGCAGATAAGACTGTGAAGCCGGTACCTGTACATTCCAATTAGCTTAAAAACCTAGTCTCACAATCAAAACTCTATTCTATTCCTCATTGCTAATATAGGTTGGTTATAATGGAATAATAATGGTTGGGATCATGTATAATAACAATCAACTACAAATCAAATAAGATCTGTAAGGGATAACATCCAGCCGGTTTTTATATCAGAATAAACCCCTGACAGGGTTATCAGGACCCTGACACGAAACAGAGTGGTCTTGCATCAGCCTGAAGGGGTTAATACACGGCTACTTTCCACATTAGTAAATAATTAGACACGAAATATTGATCCGAGTCAAAATATTTTATTAGCTCTTTAAACGCAAAGCTTCAGCGGAGAGAGCTGTTGTTAGCGCGGCAAGTTCAAACTAGACAGACATTTAAGGGATACGGCACAGCCATACCACTTATTACACAGCATTTCGCCACATAAATAATTATGGGGATAAGAGATATTGAAATGAGATGAACCTGTTTTAAAATCGTACCTGTTTGTTATCTAATAATCCAACAGTGTAACGTTACAAAACAATCGTCACAAAATGGCAGCAGCTGTGTTTGTATGAAACAAGAGAGAGCGAGTCCACAATACTGGATGACATAGTCAAATCAATATTTTGTGTACAGTTATTTAATTGAGGTTGTTGTTATTATATAACAATATATATATACACACATTTCTAAAAAAATTATGAAATTTCTGATGTTTGCATACTTTTCCACAGACCCCTATAGAATCTCTTGTTTTTACAGTAACCATTTTCTCTGTGGATCTCGGAGATCATTTGAAAATCATCTCATCAGAGAGCTCTAATGGTGTGAGTAGATGAGAAGGGAATAGTTTCATCTGAGACAAATACCTGATGACTGATGAGACGTGTGTTTTTGTTTGCTTCGCTTTACCACTATTGTTGGCAACTTGATTTCCAATGATTTCCATCACTTGATCTACTTTAACATTGCTGCTGTAAGACTGAAACCTGTGCCAGGAATGCCTGTATGGAGATAACGACAGCTCGCATAGTGTGCACGGAGAGTTGGTATGAGGAATATGAGGTAATTTCATCATTTACAGGGACTAGTCTGACATTTAAGATATGGGTGGCAATAAAAATCACAGTTAATGTTGTCAGATAAACATCACCATAATCTTTACTTTTCATATCGACACAAACATTTATTTGATTTGATTACCTTTGATTTGATTTTTCCTGCCAGATGGCACAGAGATAAAAGAACAATTATGCATTTAGGAGGAGAAAAAAGTTAAATCATTAGTGCTACTTGGTGTTTTTATTACTGTCTGAATAAAAAATAGTGTTTTTCCTCCCACCACATAGAGAAAGTTCAAGACTGAATTATCTTCTGTTTTTGATAACATTCAGGGTCTTTAAAGGGATAGTTAACCCAAAAATGAAAATTATGTCATTAACTACTCACCCTCATGTCATTCCAAACCCGTAATACTATAATTCCTCTTTGTAACACAAATGAATATATTTTTAATGAAATCTGAGAGATATCTGTTCCTCCATTGAAAGTCTATTCACCCAAAACTCTGATGCTTCAAAAGGTTCATAAAGAGATTGTAAAAATAAATCCACATGAACCGAGTGGTTTAATCAAAGTCTTTATATGATGAACAGATTTAATTCAGGCTTTTATTAAGATATAAACATTGATCAGTGAACATAGCTTCAAGAACAACAAACCTCATTGGTTATTGTGGAAGCTCAAACATGTTGGTGTAACACATGAGAATGAACCTCATTGGTTCCCGGCTTCCGCACGTCAAGCAAACATGCATGACCATAGATTTATCAAAATTGAGTGCTGGAAACATTAAAAATATCTTAATTTGTGTCCTGAAGATCCTGGAACGACAACGAGGATGAGTAATTGATGACAGAATTTCCACCTGTGGATGAACTTACCCTTGAATCATGCTAATATTCTGGTATCTGTTGGACACTCCATTGCCAGAGATCTTGCTGCGATGAGACTGACTTTTTCAGTGAAACTCAGTAAAACTGAGGTAAAACAGCCTTGACTGGAGCAGTGAGGGAATCCATTTAAACACACAACATCCCATTGTGGTTTCCTTTAACAACGGGCAAGAAACCAATCTGGGGATGTGCAAACACTCGCGCAATGGTGTTAAATATTCACTGTTTTATAGCAAGTCTTTCCTCACAGCTGAGATTTACTGTCCGCACACAGCACACAGACACACACAATTCAAAATGAATTCAAAACAGTGTTTTGGGCAAGATACCTGTTTTTCACAATAATGGAAGACGGATGCAGAAAGGGTGGCAGAAATGTTCACAAAGCCTGTGTTTAGAAATCATAATGATTATAAGCGCAGCTGGTGACTTAGAAATTAGATACTTCACTTTAAAAGTGCCAGTTCCACTGATCGATCCATTAAGTGTCACTAGTTTGAGTCTTTAAGTCCAGGCAACCTCTAACTTCACAGGTCCACATCTCTACTAGAGCGTTTTGAGCTTTATGCCCCCCTGTAGCACATTTAATAGCTGAATAAAACATGAGCCATTACGCTTTAAAGTCTCCCATTATGATTTGTCTACTTTTAATAAGGAACGAAACAGAACTTTGAAAGAGCTCTGCCAGAAAGAAATGAAACAAACCCAACTTGCGCTTTAATTAGGCTAAAATGAAAGAAAAATCTATTCAGGAAATGGAAGAAACCAACAGCAATTCGGAGGACTGTATTCAGTATGGAGTTAACAAGCCTTTTCCCCTCTGCTAATAAACATGTGGAGCTCATATGTTCTGGCCCATTACAAAGAATCGCATGGCCCATTGGGTTCTGAAGATGGGGCCCTTCGTGCAGCAGGACCGAATGAGCCGTATATGAGCTGCTTGACTCTAGAACACCGTCAGAAGTACCGTTTTCCAGAAAAAAAAAAACATATTTGCTCTTGAGGATAACAGATGTTTACACGCTTCTGCTATAAAAACTGTGCTTTGTAAAAAATATTAAAACTTATTGCTAAAAATGTTACATACGAATCAGTATTGAATGAATGAACGAACGAACGAACGAACAGTATAAAGAAAGTTAATGCACTTTCTTATACGAGTTCAACACGATTTCATGTTGACTTCCATTAAGTTTCGATATTTTCTCCGTTAAATGAGATTTATTGGTAAGCAGAGGAAAGTTTAATGTGCAAGTTCACTATGAGGAGTCTTTCTTGCAGACCACCTGTCAATCAGGTGCTGTAAAGCATCCTCATACTATAAAAAAAAAAGCATGTTAGCGATTGAGCATCTAAACCTTTCATATGAGCCTCGGGCCTTAAGTAAAGTCTGTTATTCCTCCGCCATTCCATGGTACACAACCTTTATTTTAGACAGCGATTTTCTAGAAGCACCTTCGAAATGAGCCGGTCTAAATTCACATCTCTTGTCTGCGGCTAAATAAGGCTGTTCTTCGCAGGGGCACACAGTAATTTCCCCTGAAGCTATCCTGAAGTCATCTGCCTCAGACAGGCCGGTGTTCGTAATCTCAGTGGTGAGAGCTGGCTGAATGGATCTCACATTTCCCTTGACTACACTTCTCACTTTCTCTCACCATATAGCATCGCTTTCACCCTTCTCTCTCTGTGCATCCGTGTCCAATGCCCTGAAAAAGTGCAGTACATCAAGATTTGAGTGGGCGAAGGTGCCTTGCTGTAATATATCAGCCTTTTCGTTTCATTCTCTCTGGCTCATTGGTCACCAAACAGTGCATACATGCACCTTTAACTCGCTCCGTCAGCATGGGGACAGATAAACACAACGGCAATGTTCAGAAAGCCTTCGCTTTTAATCAAACCACAGCGTAAAATGTGTTCTGGGTCATCAGGCACCAACAGCACTGTATTAAAGTAGTTCTGTGTACGATAGTAACACAACTCTATTGTTCGTAAGGTGAAAAAAGAAAACGGTGCAGTACAAAAAAACCGCATCTGCCTCAAATGCAATTCTAACCGACTCAAGTGTGTTTGTTTGCCTCTTCGTAGCCATAAAAAAAAAAAAAAAACAGACACCAAGTTCTGCTAACTCTCTCTTCCCACTCAAACTGCCCTCGGCTGGCCGTTTAAGACAGGTGTGCTGTAAACATGGCCGTCCGTGGTACCGAGGGCATTAAACTGACCCATAGGGTCAGGACAACGAAACCCACCCACGTGGCTAAGACTAACATGCTAACACCAGCTCCTACGCTTCCTCCGAGGCGTCAACACAATAAAACTAGCACTTTGCTAGAAAAGTATACCTGACTATTCAAGCTCAGAACACAAGGTTAACAAATCACAAATACGAATACTGATGCCACCACACTTCTCTCACTTCACCACACTTCTCTTTGAAGGCAAAAAATCAGTTAGACCAGATAGTAAAATGGTCTGGCCATTTGATAGGTGAGTCAAAACCAGGAGTGGCATCGTTATATACCAAACAGTTACAAAGGATGGTCTTCTCACTTTTAAATGATGACTCTCACCCCCTGCACAATGAGTTTCAGTTATTGCCATCTGCGAGGAGGTATAAAGTCCCAAGGTGTAGAAGGAAAAGATATCAGAGCAGCTTCGTTCCAAATGCGATCAATATGATTAATAAATTATAGTGGTGGTTTTTCAGAATTGTAGTACTAGGGGTTTTATGATTTTTACAAAGACCATATGTAATGTCATGAGAGCACTTTCTTTCTTTTTTGAGAGCACTTTATTAAGTATGAGTATTTATTTGTCCTTATGTGTTGTGGAGTGTTCTGTGTTTGTGTGTTTTTGTACTGGATGCGATAGAATGTCATTGCACTGTAATACAAATTTACCTACGGGTACAATAAAAGTAACCTAACCACACTTCTCTCAGGATGATGTGCATGCAATAGATGCTGATGCTAATTCATTTAAAGTTTATGAATAATTTGAATATTAAAAGTATACCTTTCACTTACAAACAAATTAAACATAAACATATTCACTCTATAAATAACAACAGTTTACACGGACGGACGGACGGATGGACAGAACCATCAATAGATAGGCAGAATGATAGATGATATACTGATATAGGTAGGTTATCATTGTACATTTCAAAAGCAAAAATGAAGGAAAGAGGCATCATGTTATCAATTGCTGTAGTTGAGTGTCTGAAGATATTGGTGAAACATATGTTTTAATACACCAAATTCAGAGGGATAATCAATCCAAGTCTAAGGTCATCCTCTCAGTGGTGTGACTGCTTTACCCCCCCAAGCGCGAGCTTTAACAGTGTGACAGGGCGGAACTGCGTGCAGGTATTTTGACAGCTCACATTGCTGAAGCAGTGAAAGTTTATCAGGTGTGAGATCTCCCATAGACGCCTCTCCTCTTATGATAATTGACTCTGACAAGCCTGCGCCAGCTTGCGCTAAACGAGAGTAAAATCCATCATTTTTCTTTCATGCCATCCCACTGCTGGAAATGTTACAATTGTAAGGGGAAATGGGGCCCCTGCAGATTAATTCATAGCAAATTCATGACTAAACTCTTGGGGCCATAATCCCACTGCCCACAACATGGCTGAGTTAACAGCAAATATGCTAATCTCCAAATAATCAATTTGCTTCAAACTAAATCAAATATTCTATGAAATGAATGCATTTTGACAAATTGGCTAATAAATTAATAACACAATCCCAGTCAAAGCAATACATCTAAATTGCACGGCATAATGTGAATTATATAGTGGCCTAAATTTGTTTTTAATGAAATTGTCATAAATAAAATAAACAATATTCATTTTAGTTTGAATGATTACACTCAACGGCCTGCAGGTTATAAAATAAATAATAGCGATTTCTGAAATGTACTACTGTAATTCATATATACATGGTATTATTAAATAATTCTGCGAATTAAAATGACCATATTAAATTGAATCTTTAAAAAATCTTTAAAAAAAATGCCACTGGGAACTTTCTGAGGGTCTAACTTTAGAAAATTGTACCTCAAATGTAAACTATATATTGATCAGATCAATAAGGATAAAGCCATTCAATAAATATGTTGAGATAAGATTTAGTGACATCAAGATCAATTAAAGGTAGTCTTTACGTTTTGGAGAGGAAAAAAAATAATCAGCAATTTTCATTGTAAGAACAAAAGAGGTTCTTATTAAAAAGTCACATGGGTTGACATGATGAGGGTGAGTAAATGAGGACAATTTCCATTGTAAAGTGAACAATACAGATTTTGTGTGGTCTACACTATAATAAGAGCCCGAGGAGAGCTGTAAAGATGCCAGCCAGGCCAATTTCAACGATCTACAAACTAGTCCTGTGACGGGTCACTCTGAGCTGCTGCACCAGGGCAATGTTTAATATACGAGCAGCGGGGTGACCTGCCGTGCAGACGCTACAATGGATTTAGCCGATGCGAAAACAAGTTTCAACTAAAAACAAATGTCACTGCACTTGCGTTTGCTCTCCCTCTATTTTATCCGTCTATCTATAGCCATCTATGTCTTACTCTCTCTGAGGGCCAACTGAATGTCTAGGACAGATAGCGAGGGCAGAGAGGTATACGTGTAAAAGAGCAGATAAATCTCTTTTTTTTTTCTTTTCTCTCCTCTCCGAGGAATACCAAACTGTCTATGTCTGAGAGATACCGAGCAGTAAGGTCTCCCGTACCCTTTCCACAACACAATTAAGCCGTGCATGGTTATTCCTCAGTGCAAAGTTTGTGTCACTGAGGCCCTACAGAGACAGCCATTGAATAGACTAACTGGCCGCTTAACCTTTTCCACGGCCAGATTCTTGCCCCAGGATTGTTTCTTTTGGAGGGTTTTTTCATCCCTTTTCTCTAGTGATGGATGTTGATTCCTCATCAGACTCATTTGGGCTCACTGGCGTATATTACAGACGGAGAGGAAACATTTATTTACGCTGGCAAAAAGCCTCGGCGTGGGGCGAGCAAATGGCAACATGGCCGATATATGAGGCGTTTCCCATAGCCTGAATTCTGTGTTTATGTGCGCACAAGAACACAAGAATAAACATTGAAAAAACTCGTAATTGCCCCCTTCCTGCCGTCAGTTGTGTCTTACATGCTTGTTTGTCAGACTGAGCTGGCCACAAGCCTTCACAAGCATAAAGATAGTTTACAGTCTTGCATGTCAGGCTATACATTACGCTGCTTGTGGTCTATTGTGGCATACTGTATGCTTCACTTATACATTTCATAAATACTGCTTTAAATTATAGTTCAAAACATAATATTTGCATCAAAAGCACCACTGTTAACCTAAAGAGCATAATTACCTACAAATTACTCTATTCAAAGCACATTGTGCCTTACAGCCAACTTTTCAAACATTTTAACGCCAATATGATTTCTCTCATATAATGGCAAATGCATATTTTCACAAATAGAGGACCAATTAGGACAAATACTAAGTGCCTTAATGACAACATGTCGTTTAAACTATGTTAACGCATTCCAAATCAATCAATCAATCTCTATTGGCCCTTTATCACATCCCTGGTCCCTAGACCCCAGTTTGAAAAACCCTGCCTTCATATTTTATAGCATAAGAAGAAAACAAAAAAATGAGCTAAAAACGACCCAGTTAGACCACAAAGGCCCCGTAAATGCAGCGCTCAATCCTGGGGTAAAGATAACAGCCCCAACAGCAGGTCTTACAGGCCAATAACCAGGCACTGTTACAACCTCTCAATGTGGCTACAGCATGATAAACGTTGCTTGGCTCAGGTCAATGGCGTTGTGAATCTGCCATCCCTTTAGTCTCTGCGACCGACCGATCCCCTCCGCTCCTAAAGGGAGTGGGATCAGCAATTACTAAAACAGCGCAGGCAATTGGCCATGACATATGTGCACAGCTCCAGAAATCAATAGGGCCTTATCAATGGCATAAAAGCCTTGCCACTCAATTAAAGCAATTATGCCTCACCCTACAATCACTCTTGCCTTTGCCCAAGAAGTGACTTTAAGTTGCTTTCGCACTAATGGAAAAATAAATTGCCATGATGCTGGTTCTCGCACGCAAACGGGAGTAACGTTTGAGAGGCGCAGTGTGAAGAGAGGCAGCCCAAGCCCATAATTTAGTGGAGAGATTGCTCTTTGCACTGACTCAATGTTCCTTTTAACGAGCCACTGTTTCCTTTCTGAACCCAAGGCCTCATTTCCGAATCCTGGAGAGATGGAGAATCTCTGAACACCATCCCGGTTTGCCACGTCAGCTGTAATCTCACTGTGGACGCTTAAATGACTTACAAGGTAAAGCAGCATCTCTTTGTCTGCTACCGTCGCCCTTTGAATAACGCCGCTACGAGATAAGAGCTGACAAAAGAGGAAGGGAAAGGGCAACAGCAAGTTCCATTCACGCCACAGCAGCACATCTTTGTTTGCGGCTTTGTTGTACTCTTCTCGCTTGGCATTAAAGCCAAGTAAAAAACAACATTGTCAAAGGGAAAAAAGAAAGCTGACACGTTCTCTTGAAACCAAATACAATTAGAGCAGATCAGCACAAAAGCTTCTTAACTCTAATTTGCTGATGACATTTACTGAACTTTGTACGATTGGAGTCACAAAGAAAATAATTCTAATTATTTTTTACTTCAAAATCTAAGCAAATATGCTCTTCTTACCAAATCAAGTTGTATCCTTCTCTTTTCACAAAACCCTAATTAACCCCTGCTGGTAGATGTCGTAACTACACCATTTGGATCCAAATAGAATCATTCTGAAAAAAAAAAAATTTCAAACCATGGTTGGGCAAAATTCGGAACTAAATTGGGTCCCTATCAATTCAGTTCATTAATCTTTGAGTCTGTTTGTCTGTCTGTCTGTCTTCAAACATCAATGCATTTTAAACTTTGAACTTTTTTTTCAAAACTTTTTAACAAGGCTTTGTCAAACAAACATTCAATATTTATCTGGTCAAACTGATTTTCTATTCACAAATCAGTTAAATGAATTTATTTGAATTTTAGTTCATTTATTTTGACTTGCATACATTCCTTGTAATTCTGCATCATGTTTGCTACCTAATTAAATCAAATTATATTCAAATGTAGCATTCTCAATTCAGTTCTCAACGGTGCTCCATCCTGATTCAAATATTAGCATTGTCTTCTTATAAAATAAAACATGCTTCAAGCTACATTTCAATTACAATTTATCCATTATAGTATAGACAATTATTGTGGTTATTAAGATAATATAATAAATATTAATCATATGAGACCCCAAAAATAACTAAAAGGGTTAAAAAGACTCAGGCAGTAAATATGAGCTGTCCACAGTAGCCTGTGTTTGGCCGAGAGAGAAACAGATCTCTGATAATGGAGAGCTGATGAATGTGCGGGGATGTTTGGAGGTGATAACTCTCTGGCTTAGTGTGACGTGGTCTTGGCAGCGATTGGCTCACCGCAGTGCAGGAAAGCTGTTAGGAGATGGTCCATAACTGTTGGCCTTGACGACACCAAGGGGAATTCTGGGGCAAAAACGATTGGGTCCGCAACAAAAGCAACCGGCTTCGCTGTTAGACGCTCTCATTTGCTGTGGAACAGATTAGGCTAAATCTGATTAAACAGTCAAAGCGAAAGGCATTTTTTACTGGGCAGAAAACAGCGGAGGGACTGGCACACCAGCATACTTTAATCCTTTAAATCAGACAGAGCATGCCAGTGCAGAAATTTCAATTACCAGCATGCTAAACTGCATGCCACAGACAGCAATTAGCAAGCAGAATTCATGAATTGAAATATTCAGCTTTGCAATTTAGGTATGAAATTTCACCAACAGGAAACTCCACAAATCGACCTTTAAACAGATTCCCTCAACAAACTTGTCCTTAGAAGGACGTGGCTTCCTTCCTTCATCCGTTTTGCCAAGGAAGTTTAACGGTAATGTGACACCCTACCGGACCATCTTGTCTACTAAGTACACAGGTGTACCTTCATCTCTGCGGACATTTCCAACCAAATATGTTTCCTGCCAACAACAACAAACAGTAGAATATGCATGAGCTGTTTCTGGGTGAAATGAAACTTGATGAAACCCCAAACTTTGTAAGATCTGGCTGAAATGTTGATAAAATCTTGTCACCCTTCCAGAACTGAACAGATGCCAACACTAAATTTCCTTCCAATATGATTTTCTTCAGTTTCAGGTATGTTTCTCCGATCAGACCCTTCTCTTCCGATGCTGGCACGAAATACCGCTCACAACCATTCGGTGGACTTCATCCAAAACGTTAACCTTCTCAAATGTGCCTGGGGAAATGAATGGATAACATGGAAGTTAAAAAAAAGGAGATAAAAAAATCCCACAGATTCTCATGAATACTCATGCAGAGGTAATTAGCCTCAGTGGAGCCAGTCATATCCTTATTTTTCTGTACTGGCATTTGCAAAGGCCATCCTGACGCGTCATGGAGGACCCCTGGGGACTGGGTAAGCCAACACCTGGCCTTGCTAATCTGAAGATGAGCCAAAGCCCTCAGAGAACAGTTAACAATCCCACCAGCCATCTCACTGGCCTCTCAATCTTACATCTGGGCCACATCTGCAAGTCCGCTAATGATCATTAGGGATTCAAAACAAGGCCCACTTTGGCTCAAGTGCCAACAGAAACCATACCCGCCACTGTTATTGTACGTCTTTGATCTTCTCTTTCTCTAGCTGATGCTAAAACCTTAATTCATGCATTAATCACATCACGTCTGGATTATTGCAATGCTCTATTTCTTGGTCTGCCCCAAAAAATGTATTGCAAGATTACAGTAGAGTAAGTTCAAATCTCAGCAGCAAGAGTTCTCACCTCCACCAGGCGTTCTGCTCACATTACTCCTCTGCTTCATGGCCTTCACTGGCTACCCGTGGCATCATGTATTCACTTTAAGATATTACTTCTAACGTTTAAGGCATTAAATGGTCTTGCACCTCCATATCTGTCTGATCTACATGGTCCCAGTCCCTTAGATCAGCTGAACTTGGTTTCTTGTCCATCCCTTGTTTTCACTTGTCCACTGTAGGTGGAAGGTCATTTAGTGTCAATACTCCACTAAAAATATAATGAACAAGATAATCTATTTGTAAAAATAAAGGAAACAAGAATGCATAATTAATACAATATCGGTTGATTAAAACAATCTTTGATAATTATTGTGCTTAATTAAGGCACCATAAGCCTAAGCTTGATCGTAGAAGAATTGCCACGAATGGTCTCTACGAACAATTTAGGCTTATGATGCTTTATGGAAACAGCCCTGAACACAATACCAATGCTACTGCGGTGCTTCAAATCATTCAAGCACTATGATTAGATGTACATAAGTAGTTATTCTTTTTTTAGTATCTTAAGTCTTTTATTACAGACCTCTATTTGATCTCACCGCTGACCTGTCCAGCCCATCCCTCCAGCACTCTCACATTTCAGCTAGAACCAGCCCCGTCTGGGAATACAAACCCCACACTGCATCAGAAACGGGAGAGAATGAATAAACCAACTGTTCCTTCCAGGACGCGCAGCTATCGTAACAATGACAGGCAGACCCAGAGCTGCCCGTTTACAATAAAACTCTCCTATCAGGTCCTTTCGCACTTCTTGGCCACGAGGGAGCTGTCACAGCCCTCCAAAAAGGCCCGGACAGCAGTCATTCAGAATGCAACTTGAGTAACTAACAGACAAAAAGAAAAGGAAGCGATAAAGGGGAGAGAGCCACTGGGAGAGAGGTGTGAGAGACGGGATTGAATGTTTGAGACAGATAGACAGCTCCTGTCATGTGGTTAGGGGTCAATCAAATGAAGTCAAATGAAGTCTAATTTGGATTTAAAGTCTCAGAGGACTGTGGCGCAGACTAGTGCCTTTATCTCATTTGATAAAAGAAGAAAAACTAAATGTAGTCTAGAAATGTCCAATATATCAACGTTGTATCATACATTTTGTATATGTGTCATCCAAGAGGATGTTATTGGTCCTTTAAAGTTTTGGAGACTTCAGTTAAACAAGTTAAACCTCAATTTAAGTATTAGTCTTGTGCTGGAGATGTGGTCTGGTAAACATGTAGATCAAAATTATGTCCAAGATCCCCCCCTTTCTCCCAATAATTTCCTGGTGCTGCTTCATGGTCCTGTTATGTTTCCCGCAATAATACCTTATGGAAAACAAACATGGACACAAGAGGGGTTTTCGCATCGAAGGACGTTTTCATAGTTCCTATAACAATTGGCGGAAGTACCTGCTTTTTGCCAGGTTCACACCGTAGGAACTGCGAACGAATGTAGTTCTAGGAACGCCTTTTAGGGGACTAAGTTATCTCCTACTTCAGAGGGTCTAACCCAGCACAAAAGGAACTACCAGCGATGCAAGTATACGTTGATTGTCCGAACGCATGCCATATGAAACATTGTGTAAACGCTAGTTTACATATACTCCACGAACATGGAAAACAGCGATAGATGGCCCATACAGAAAGCTACATTTAACAGCATTTACCTGCCGCCTTTGTTTGAGTTGTGTTCTTTTCTCAGCCTTGATGATTTGTAGCACTGCAAGTTGTCGGAAATTTTATCTCTTAGCCCTTCCTTTTTGCTCTTTCAATCACATAACACATTCCATCTCCATTATCACAAAACCCACGACACACAACAAAAACATAGCTTAGATCATGGCGTTGTTGAATGCCACATTTAAATCGCTGTCGGTCATCTTACATTAGTTCCTACTGGCGGTGTGAACTTGAAGGCAACCAGGAAAATGTCCCTAGGGGAAAATGTTATACTCGGGGGACCGCCCTGGTGGCTAGTTCCTATAACTACCCGGTGCGAAAGCACCAACGGATAGCCCAACTTGGCCCAGGCAATTTGGTTTTTGAAGAATTTGATGAGAAACTTGTGAGTTCATATTGAGATCACTTGATTGCCAAATCTGAGAACACTCTGAGTCATTACTGAAATCACAAGTATTTCAAATATTATGTTGAAGAAAAGTTTTTCTTATGATAATTTCTTATGTGGTCTGTGTGGATCCTAACGCCCCAGTATAGTGATGGGGACACTATACAGTCAAAAAGCACCATCCTTTGGATGAGAAGATAAACCAAAATCCTAACTCTCTGTGGTCATTAAAAATCCCAGGATGTCCTTCAATAAAATAAAAAAAGTAGGGGTGTAACCAAGCATCTTGGCCAAATTTGCCTATTGTCCTCTGTCCATCATCATGGCCTCCTAATCATCCCCATTAATAATGATTGGCTTCATCACTCCATCTCCTGTCCACCAATAAGCTGGTGTGTGGGCATTGTGGCGCAATATGTAATAAAGTGCTATATAAATGTAACAAATTATTATTATTATAAAAAAGACTTGGTCAACACAAAGTAAAAAAGCCACCTATTTACTTTAATACATGTTCCTAATCCTTCTTATATCAATCCACCCATTCACCCATCCATCCATTTTTCATCAAAATGCCATAACTGCATCTAATATCTCTGAACCCACTTTCCTTTTTTGGCTTATGTCACCAAAACATTTTTTGGTTTTTCATCCCCTCCAAACTCCAGGCAACAACCTAGTATATAAAGGCAATTTTTCAATATTCAATCAATTCTCTAAAGAAACAACTCTGTCTATTTTTTCCAATTGAATATCCTGTTACAGTCCTTAATGCATCATAAAACAGAAGTAAAAGAGGTTGCAAACACCATTTGATATTCACTCTCATTGTTAGAACAAATTGGAACATTAAATAGATCTCTTTAAACTTTTGTTTGTTTCCCTCCAAGTTGTGATCATATAGAAAACCATAGGTGGAATTACATTATTCACCTCCATTTAATAGGACTTTGTGTCCAGCAAAGGTTCACATTCAAATGTAGTTATGCACATTCACATCCGCCCTCACATTGGGAATTCGACACTCGCAGCACATCGCATTCATCGATTCTCACTCTCCTTCATGCAATATCTGCAGAACATTTGCTCCACACCCTCCTCCCCACATCTCTGACAGACACCAGCAATCTGTCCTCGGGTTTAATGCACTCCCTAAATGCAGAGGATAGATCAATAAACAATTATTTCTCCCTCTCTCCCTCTCCGTTTCTCTCTCAGGAAATGCTAACCCTCCCTTTATCATCATGTCAATAAATACCTGATCTGTTTGTTTTCATTAATGCAGGTGTTTAAAATATATTGGATGTGGCAGCCAAATACAAATCCGGAATGGTCCGTGCGACGTGCCAAATGTAATTACGTGTCCGAATGTATCCGAATTCCGCAAAAGCTTAAAAAAAGCACTGTCTGACAGTTTATCACACTAGCATTGTTAACTGATATTGGATAATACAAGTCACAGCGTATAAGTTCATTCCAAAAGGGTTGTTTAATCTTGCACAGACTTTTTTCTTTTTTAAATGACTTTTTTTTTTTTTATGTAATAATTTTTTTACATAACTTCACAAGATTCTAACTGACAAAACCTGAAATGGAAAATAGAAAATAAGATCCTGGTAATATCTTATTTTCTATCTCAGATGGCAAAGAGACTAAATGGAGAGAGAGAAAAAAAGCTTAAATGACTTTCTTGTTAGATGTTCCTTCAGAGAAATATAAGAGTGTTAGAGTAATCCTGTATGCATCACCTCTAGATATTCAAAAGAGGAACAGGACCAGAAATGTGTTGTAGAAGTAAAAGAAAGGAAAGAAAAAAATGCATCTTGATTTCATGTTGAGAAGAAAAAGATGCTAAGTTTCTCATGTGTCAGAGTTTCAGAAGAGACCTCAACTGTGTCTCAAACTCTTCTCAGATGTGCCATGATCTGCAAAAGTTACAGAACTCAATCATTTCTCTTAGAATTCTACCAAGACCAAATCTAAACTATGTAATTCGTATAGCACTATACTCTAACCGGTGAACATGATTCTGGAACAACATTCAAATCAACCAATCAGATTTGAGGGACAAGTTTACAGTTTATGTCAAGTTTAGGTGCTTCTACATCGGTGTTATCGACCTATAATTTCCCTCTGATTTTAGGGATAAGTTATGGGTATAGGTTAGGTTTAGGACTACATTTTCAGACAGTAATGTTGTTCCAGGATCAACAAAATATTTTGATCCAGGATCATGTCTGATACTTGGCAAAATCACATGACCATACTCTAACCATACAACAAGTCTCGCATGTTACATTTTTGTTTTCCCAATCCTTTTAGGCATCTGAAACACAACTGATACAACCACAAATATTAACTGGCAACTCAATGAACTATTAAAAAGAGCAACATCAGAGCAATAAAATGCTCCTCAAAGTTTAAACATGATATTCTGTCTTCCTCTCAGTAAAGCCACAGAAATAGTGGCTCATCTTCATTTATGTGGAGTGGAGCAGAATATGAACATACCGGTAATTGTTTTGATGGGCCCACTTTGTATATTCAAAAACCCTCTTCCTCCTCTCAAAAAGACGAAAAACCAAATCCCTGCAGGGATGTCGACATGAATCACAAATATAATCATGTTAGCATGCATCTCCACTTTAAGGTTGTACAATAAGATTATCCTCTAAATGCTAGGCATTGAATATGAATTTTGCATTAAAGTGAAATTAATGCTATGGGCATTCAAGTTTATACATATAAAAATATTATTAAACTTGAGGAACAGTGACTGATTCAGCCTCGTAATTAAATTAGATGATGAGGATTATTATAACAATTATTATTATTAATAAAAATAATTATTATTATTGGAACACACGTGCTGATCAAAAGTATAGTTGGAAATTTGCACTAAAAGTCAGTTTGAATTAAAGAGTCTGCCAATATATACAAATATACTGTATACTGTATGAAAGTTATGATGAGAGATAATATTAATTAGCTACTTCTTTGAAATTCTCAATCTCATAAATCTTTTATCCATCTTTATATAAGAGCTTTGGATAAGAGACAAAGCGACATAGAAAATGACAGCAACAGAGAGAGAGTGTGACAGAGACAGAGAGAGAAAAACAGACAGAGAAAGAGACACTCATCTGTATTCAGTGGTCTCTCTGTGACGGGTCTGTCGTTGGTAAAATGGGTCTGAAATTCTCTGTCTGCCTCTCCATTTTACCAGAGTTCACCTTCGGCCCCAATCCGTGCCGTGTGAACAGAACATATGAACGTGTGACGCAGACCTGCATGAGTCGTAAGCTAACCTTCACACACCTTCCACTGCTGCAAGCTAGACCCAGTCAAAGAAGTGGGAAAAGATTTAAGCGAGAAGAGGCAGAGGAGAGTGGAATGAATAAAAAGGTGTGTGGTATATGTACAGCTTATTTACAAGATATCTACACTTTGATCTGACTGAGTGCTATTTCAACATCAGCCATTAGCTAGAACTGACCTTGTGGAAGTGATTTAGTGAGCAGAGATCGTTCAGGGTCAGATCCAGCAAAAGCAGGGCAAGGCTAACAAAATGATCAAATAACAGATCAGATCATGGATTACAGATAACAAGGCTGTCCAGAATCCAACAGTCTTTAGCGCTGTAGTGGCTATGTTAAAATAAAAATAAAAGTGATATGTAACTAGAAAATTAGACAAAGAAATAATTGATGGAACGAAGTCTAATTTATATAAATGTATGTAAATATGCTACCATAAAAATCAAAAGACTTGGAATAAACAAAATAAAATAACAAATATTTATTAAATAGTTAAATATAGCATTTAGCTAGTAAATACATAACATTTACATACATTTATAAATAATGCCACTCTTGGTATGTTTGGAATAAAAAAATCTATATTTTAGGGAACAAAATTAGAAAACAAATTATAAGAAAAAAACTTGGTAAGTAAGTGGTTTAATATTTTAACAAATAAAAAACATAACACTAGTAACTAAGTAAATAAATATATAATATTTAAAAAGTTAAATATAGTAGGCCTAGTTAACAATAGTACATTAAAATAAAATATAGATAAATAAATAACATCACTCTCTTAGTATGTTTTAAAAATATTTTACCAAACAAAAATAGTGGAAAAAATATCAGTATTTTAGCAACGAAAAATAGGAAACTAGGAAAAAATAGGTTATAAGTAAGTAAATAAATAAACGTAAATGTAAGTAAATGTAAGTAAAATAAGTAAATGTGTGGTTTAATATATATTTTTTAAATTAGCTAAATAGAAAACAAGCATGTAAATAAATAAATATATATTAACAACCTATGACCCTGGTATATTATAGTGAATAAAAAAAATCAAATCAAAGGTATACATTTTCCCATTAATAAATGGTATGTGTTCCCCAGCTCTTGAAAGCCGTCCACCACTATACCATGGTACTACTATCATGGTGCTATTTTGTAATCGAGGTCTCTCTAAACCTGTCAATTTAATAGAGCACCAGCAGAAACACAATGCCAAGAAATTCAAAACTAATGTCTGAAAAATAGTTCCATTTCATGGTGGTGATGTTTACTGATGAGTACTGTGAAAAATGATTAGCCAAAGGGAAAATGGCCAAAATGGGAAGAAATAGAGAGAGAGAGGGGGAGAGATAACCTCAGGGTCTTTATACATGTTAGGCCTTAACTGAGCTTTTGACAGACCTGCTGTGAAAAAACCCAACGGCTGGGTCAACGGATTGACTTGGGAGTGTATAACCTGGGTCCCTTTTTCACTTGAGGAGAACATAAACAGAAAACACCTTTCAGCTTTTGTCAACAGCACATTTCGAGTTGTAATCCCTTCAGCTATTGTGCCCAATGGAAGCATTGGGTGTTTAGCTGAACCAGTATTGCACCCAAGTCCACTCCATTACCCACAACTACACAGCTAAACTAAACCCCAGAGGAGAGCAACAACAACAAGGTCCACTAAAGCTTCTCCAATAAAACCTTAAAACACAAAGAAAAAAGCCCCAAAACAGCCCAAAACAGCTTCCCAGCAGATGAAGACGTGTTAGTGCACTCCATCTCTATGTCTTTAGGCTCAAACTGTCTGCATTACCGGTACATAATAGAAAAAGTTGTGTGGTACTTCAAGCAAGCATTCACAAGTTTTCATCCACATTTTTCAAGAAATTGTTGCTATTAAACACCTGGCGCGATGCATCTTGAATCGGCAAGTTATACGTCAACTCAAATGACATTTGAGAGCTGTGGTAAATATCAGCCTTTTCCTCACAAGACTTTGAATTTAGTAATCAACATTTTAATCATGTTTATTCTCTGCTTGAATTGTTATTTTTACATCTTATGCATGATGTTATTTATGCATCTGTTGTGATTATCTTGATTATTTTAATTCCTTTTGATAAAAAGCACTTTGAATTACCTTTGTGTATGAAATAAATAAAATGTCCTCGTCTTGCCAAAACTACTTGTAAAGGCAATCACTTACATATTTTTTTTTTTTCAAGTTAAACTCCCAGATTAAGTTAGAAGAACTTTAGGTTTTGATTTTCTTCTGCAGCATTTTAATTGCACTTAACTTGAAATATTGAGAAGAACGTCAACTATAAAGATATAACAAATACTATATTAGCACCCACATCAACGCACAAAATCGTTCTGTTTATTCTCAACACGCGCTGCATTTTTGTCGTCAGGCGCTTTAAATGTTCGAGCTCTCTAAAACAGGATGGATTTTGTTCATCAGCTGGAAAAAATCATTGTGAAAGTGAACCCAACAATATAGAGTGTGAGTGTGTATAAAGTGTGGACTCTGCTATTCATTTACATTTAGAATGATTTTTAAAACTATATCTTTATAGTTATCGGTTCGTCATTGGTGTGAACATAGCATCAGAATTTAGCAGCGCTGAACTTTATACAAATGCGCAACAAGCACAGTACGTGTCCAAACAGTGATCTGCTGCCTGATACAGGTGAACTGTCCAGTTGGACTGTAAGCGCCTGTCTCGGTCTCTTTCTGATTTGCCGTACTACAGAACTTCTTTGTTCTCCAAACACCAAATACTTGAGCCATCTGGTATCCCAGAGCAGTCTGGAGATTTTTGTTCTTGACGGGAGATGTTATGACGGCCTAATTGTCACTGTGAGGTTCTTGAATCCTAGTGGGAAATAGAGAATGAGGGAAGCTGTTTTCACAGTTTTTCTCAGTGTGACAATGGTGCAATTCTTTAGCTTGTTGTGACTAGAAGCCGTTCCCCTCAACCAGGCTCTTGACCTCCGGCTGATTACATTGCCCTTTTGGTTTGTTATGTTTTCCACTTATGGACTCATGCAAGACCAAACGTTTGGCTTTCCAGTCAGCCATTTGACATTAACCAGCACTCCGTTCAGAAACCCATCACAATATTTAAAACACACTGCCATGTTGTTTGACTGGCTATATTGTTAATTTCAGTCAAAACTGTTTGACATGTTGCACTTACATTTATCGGATGATGATGATGATGATGTATTGCTAGATCTGATGCCGATAAGGTAACTTTACAATAACGTTCAAATAAACAGACTGAAAGAATCAAAGAAAAATAGTTCCACGATTTCTATCCGAAAGCCACGTCAATGGAAAATCCTAAAGACATTTTTGAAAGTAAAATCAGAAATATGAATGAACCAATAAGAATAAGCACAAAAAAAGTAATCATTTAAATAATATAAAAATAATACATAAAAATAGAACTCATGTCTGATCCCAGGCTAAAAATATATATTTGCCGTTATAAAAGTATAAGTATTTACAATAGGAAATAAACACAAGCAAACAATCCAGTCAAAAGTTCAAAAGCAGAGCTAGTTATGTTACAGGATTTCAGTTAAATAAAAATATAAAAGTTATGAAACTTTGCCTTTAGCCAAATCGATTTGCTGTGGAACAAGTAATAGATTAATAAGACCAAAGATTTCCCGTCTGATTTACCGAAAATGAATGATACACCTCATGTTTAAACAGTATCTACATAAGAGCCAGAGGCAAATTCCCGAAGGACTGGCAAAGATAAAGCTGTTCTCTTTGGGTACATGAGCGCTGAACGGCCGCTGACGGTCTGGAGCTCACATCTTCTAAACAAATTGTCAAATAAATGTAAGTCGCATATTTGAGGTCTAAATAACTAGCTACATTCTCACTCTAAAAAACAAAACTCTTAAACCTACATTATTGACACAACAACAGTAGTATTTGTAAAAAATGATGGTGGTTTGCTCGTCTGCCATGACACTCGCTGTGAGAAACAGTGTAAGCGGTGTGATTCAAACGGCGAAACGGTTCCCGTGGTGATACTTGTACAATATTGCATGGCTGGAAAAGGCTCTCACCCAATCAGATTTGAGAACCAGAATGAACTGTTGTATAAAGTAATTCATTTTTAAAAATGCATTTTAATCTAATAAAAGTAGGCAAAAAAGGCTACTAATGATCTACAGTATGTATGCAGTGCATGTATTTAAACGTTCTCAAACTTCTCTAGCAGGTCCCAGGGCGTGTACACCTGAGCTGTTCACTTCTCCCTAGTATTTCCCAAGGGGGAATGATTCTCAAGGTTCTGATCTGAGACACATTAGCAGATGTGGTCAATAGGCCTCAATGCCTGTTGCACGTTTCATTGACAGAATTGTCTTGTTTTACAGTGGCTGACATCGGCTTTCCTCTGAACATATTCTCTATATGCGTTTTATGTGCTAACGCTGTCCATCACAGCAGGAGTGAGGCATTCACATTATCGAAGGGGAGAGACAGGGAGCTAAGAGGTGGGCGAGACGTCTGGGTCCCCCTGTGGCGCTGGGTAGGAGGTAGAGGAGAAGGCTAGGAAAGCTTGGGTATTACATAAATGTTGTATGAGGGTTACTGAGTCACTCTGAAGAGAACTCGTGTGGGTTGACTTGGCAGCAGCAGGACGTCAGCAGGCACAATAGCCTCTCTCGAACAAGCACATTTTAGCAGGCTGTGTTAGCATGCTTCAGTGAGCACACTTGACTTCCTGCTCCCAAGACACCCTATACCCCTCGCTTTCCAACCCTGTCCGTCCTTCCTGTGTCTCGTTCTTTCTCACGTTTTAATGTAGGCCTATATTGCATATTGTCCAGATCAGTGTTGGGAAAGCTACTGTGATACTGAAGCCAAGATACAAGCTAATCATAATTTAAAGTGCTATGATACCCCTGCTGAATTAAGTCAGTTAAGACTAGCAAACCAATTACACATACAAAAAACAATACATATACAAATAAATAAAACTTGCTGTTTGGATTTAAATAGGCAAATGCTTAAGAGTCAGCGATTGGATCATTATTGCAGTGATAATTATGTTTCTAGCCTTTTATATGTTTGGCAACAGTTTGTCTAACCCTAATTGAGTGTGTAGCTTTTCATTTCTTAAACAACCATGTAGGAATGCATCATGGCCATATTCCAGGATAACACTGTCAAGATTAATCAGGCTCAAATTGTGAAAGAATGGTTGGGAGGGAGAATGAAGAATTATTTTCACACATGAATTGGCACCCCTGAGACCAGACCTTAAATTCATTTAAAGTCTTTGAGATGTGCTGGAGGAGACTTTACAGAGTGATGGACTCTTGCATTGTCAATACAAGATCTTGACCAAAAATGTATGCACCTCTTGATGGAAATAACATCACAACATTTATTTCCATCAAGAGGTGCATACATTGTTGGTCAAGATCTTGTATAGTAATACTACTCTTAGTCAGTTGCACATTCGAAAACTTCCCTGAACTCTACCATTTAGTAAAAGAATTATCAACCACAGTTAATTCACCACAACTGTAGAGCGAGGCACATGAGGCTAAAACAACAGCTACAACAACATAAGCATCTGACTGGACTCATCTCAAAGCCGACTTTAAGCCTTCAGACACTCCCATGGTAGATCCCCACAGCTCCTGCATGAAACTCAACGTCTGGAGCGGCCTGGCTCGCGTCTTCAATAGCTTTTCAGCTAAATATGTTTGTCCAGCCGTCCAAGAAAGACAAAGCTCTTAAGCCCCTGGTTCATTCGAAAGGGAGAGCCAGAGAGAAATACATCCTGACCCATTTTTTTGAGCATCTATAAATCATACCTGTCCATCCCAGCGGTATGAACAGAGCATGATCTATTACGGTTCTCATACTCCAGGTGTCGTTTTTTTCTTTCGTTGCTTTGCAGATGGGGCTGGGGCAGGTAGTAGCAGCACCTGGCGTGTTTAATGTATGTACACACCATCTTAACACAAAAAGCCCTAGTTGTCTCGGTGATGGGTCACAGGTGCAATAAACTTTTTGGAGATGGTGGATTCCATCATCAGCTTGATCTAAATAAACAAACGGCACTATGATAAACCCATTCAGCCTACCCACATTTTCATCTGTGGCAAAGTCAAACCACAGCCAAAGGGTTTGCAAACTGCAAAGGCATGCAGGGTCGTTTTTGATCAGGAAGTTGTCCATTTTGGGCGACAAAGACACAGCTTTAGACAACGAGGAATACACAGCCACAGCAAGAAAAAGAGGGTTAAAACGCGACCTTGCCTCGTGCACACAGGAAATGAGAGGCTGTTTTTACCGAGCTTACGAGATAATGGAGAGATTTATTGGAATGGAGCATTTCGTGCCGAGCCTAATTAATCCTGCCGGTCTGTGTTATTGCTGAGAGTAGAGAAAACCCTGAGATATAATAGAGAGGGAAAGAGAATTATAGAAACTACAAACTAGTATTTTTGTTATACATGTAGCTCACAGAACAATTGTGAGAGAAACCTACTAAACCTACTAAAAGGAAATTTCACTCACACACACTGGTGTAGTTAAGATGTTTGCATTGGTGCTGAATGGTTACAAAAAGCCAGCCTGCCGCTATCTTATGGAATTACCAAAGACAGCCTACATATTCAAAGTGTCTAATTCAGATGGTAAATTGTATGAAATGGTAAATGGTTCGACTATGCCAGTGTTTTCTGTGTTGCTGAATCGTCAGGTCTGCATGAATGGTTCAAAAACACTCACAACTTTAAGAGTTTCTGGTTTGAATCAGTCTGATGTATCCTACATGAATGCACTCACTGAATCAGAGTCTTTACTGAATCAACCATTTCACTTACTAAACTGCAAGTTATCATTACTTACATGGTAAATGGACTGCATTTATTTAGCGCTTTCACAGACCCAATGGCCACCAAAGCGCTTTACATTTTGCCTCACATTCACCCATTCACACACTGACAGCGGTGTTAGCCATGCAAGGCACCATCCAGCTCGTCGGGAGCAACTGGGGTTAGGTGTCTTGCTCATGGACACCTCGACACTTGGTCAGGTGGAACCGGGGATTGAACCACCAACCTTTCGGTTTGTAGACAACCTACATGAACCACTGAGCCACTGCCGTTTTCATAGACTTTCATAGATAGATCGTCCAAAAAAGATTTTCAGTTATGACAGGCTATATAAAACATTAAAATTGGCAAACTGTGTCATTTAAGATAGCCTGGCTCCGCCCTCCTACGTACTTCTGCTCAATTTTCATTTTCCTTCAGTACGTCGTCTGGGTTTGCGGTATATTCGGGGGGTTTCTCCGGCCAATTTTTACCTGTCCAATCAGCGAACAGAGGGAGTGGCTGAGAATGATGACGTTGAGGTCGTGCGCTAGTTTGAGTTGTAGTTCAGTAATGGCGGCGGAGAAAGATAGTTTTAAACTTCAACAGAGTACCCGCCTTTTAAGGAAGTAAGCGCTTGTCAATGGGGAGTGGTCAGACTCTCTGTACAAATGAAATGTACGAGAGTCTGGTAGGACCAGGCTACATTTAAGGCTTCAGAATAATAAAACATTAACATGCTCAAGTGATTGCTGGCATTGACAAAACGATGGCATGCAGATATGGATAAACCCGTATTTTTAATCATTATTTGATAAATTCATAGAGCTGTTTCTTTGTTCATTTCACATAAAAAAAATGCAGTAATTTTTAAAATCATGTTTCTATAAGATACAACATACTCCCATTTTATATTCCATTATCTTTTAATTTTTTTAAGAATAACGAGATATTTGCTTGTATCGCACCTCAGCTGCTGAAACAAGGACTATTCTTATTTCAATAGTCCTTTACATTGCATTGGCATTCTGCAATCCATTCTGAGTGATTAGGCATTGCCCCCAATTTCCCAGCAGCCCTTCTGTTCCCCTACGTCGGTTTGATTGCTTTTGGGGGGAGATGGCCTGATAGAGCCCATCGTTTAATCTGTGGACTGGGTTCGGATGCTACTCTTCTGCGAAACAAATTGCTTTCAGGTTTTCCATTGTGTAATTTTCCTGCTCATGTGAAGACCCTCCTGAGAAGAGCCCGACAGAGGATACCCATCCCCTCTTACAGAAGCAAGAAATAGAAGATCAAATTGATAGGGAGAATTTCTTTCTTGTGAACTGTGCTAATTAAAGTGGAAATGGGCACATGTAACTGTGACAGTGTAAAAGTGTAACATACTTTCTTTTTGCTCCATTTATCTCGGAAGAAACATCCTTTATTACCCTGTGGAAGACAAGAAGCAGACAAATGTACAGTCAAGGCCTTGTCCACCTTCACGTTGTGGAGTTTATTAGCTAGCTAGAAAGTTACTAGGAAGAAATTAAGTACATAATCCCAGAGTTCCTGAAGCTCCACAACCCTGGCAAAAAAAAAAAAAAGAAAGAAATTGCACCCTCTCGCTCTTTTCTAGATTTGTGCCTGGAAATGGTAGAGATCACCGGCCAACTGCAGGAAGAATATGCTGGCGGCTCAATAAATTTCCCTCGGCAGAACGGGCATTCTGCCAACGAGCTTGTTTTATTTGCTATAATGGCTTCCTCTTGGCAAAATATGAGCTAAAGAGATGATGGGGAAGAATGTTGGAGAGCTACTGAGGAAAAGTTACATATGTCAAAGACGAATAGCTATAACTCCTGACTGCAGACACACGACTCATTCCGCAGTAGATCTTCTTCAATAAGCCTCCAATCGGTCAGCCCCATTTGCAGTCAGTGTAAATCAACCGTTGAGGGCGTCGTGCCATCAATGTGTCAAGTGGTTTACCCTTGCTCTGCTTGTTTCGATCCAGAAAATTGTCACCCGGAGCACCTAGAGCCTTTAGTAGAACAAATGCACAAACCAGCCTCCTACCCTCCATCTGCCCCACTACCCTCTGACCACAAATGAGGAATAAAACTGGAGTGGAGTTCATAATGATTTCAAGTATGATAGCAGAAACATGGGAATAACATCACTGTCATTTAGCAAAAGGGTCTATCACAGCACCTTCCACACAGCTTAAAGCCATCTACAACACTAACTTATACTGTACTACGAATTGAACTATGGTTTGACAAACATTTAACATCTCTTATTGGTGCTGAGACATACCATGGGCAGAAACGTCAAACTAATAAACAATTAATGTTTTGCCAAGGCTCAGAGAACCAAGAGAACTAATGAGGTCTGTTCTAACACATCACACATGCACGTTTGAGCTTCCGTGTTTAGCATGCACACTTTTGTAACAAATCATTTATTTACTGTGTATTTTTATCTGGCGTCAGACTATCTGAGATGTTGTTTCCGTAATGTGTTGCTATGGGCTGTTATTATTAATTGTTAGGCTATATTGAAACGCTTCGTAGTGATAGATGCATTTGAGCTCCTGCCCCTGAGAAATCATCCCTGTATTGGATTGATTTTAATAACTTTAAATGCACTTGTAAGTGTGCACCAAGCACTAGGAAAATTCAAGTATCGGATCGAGTATAGGCAGATACTCAATATATAAATGACTCAGATTGGATCGGGTGGCATCGGGGGCACAAAAAAACTTGATCGGGACATCCCAAATATGAATTTTGTACTATAAACAGTTTATTAAAAAAAATTAATGATCTTGATCATTAACCTTTTAACCAATAAGTGTGACTTCTTGAGTGTATACTTCTTGAGTGTAACTATAAATAGTACTATATAAAAACAGTTTTAAAATAACAATTATTTGAATAAACAATTACAAAGAAATTATATTACTACTGAAGAAGAAGAGGTAGTAGTAGTACTAGTAGTAGTAGTAGTAGTAGTAGTGTCAGGGGATAGGTCAGACCTCCAATTACATTCTTTGTTTTTAAACATGACTAGTCATGACTAAGAAATGGAGATGTATAATGAAAATAGGGGCAAAAATTCCTTTCTACCTTCCCAAAGTACACGAAGAGAGAAGAGGATTGATTTTCAGGTTCCATCACAACAGCTCCACGTGAAACTCTGTGGAAACCAGGAGCATGAAGCTGTAACCACGGCGCCTTTATACTACCTTCCACCAGAAGCAAACTCCTCCTCATTCACCTCCTGCCAGAGGCATGGATAGGATGTCCATTCCTCTCAGTTTCTCACCCTGATAGCAAAGCTAGAGATGGAAAGCTCTACAGGAGAATCCACATCAAATTTGTTTCATTATTTCATGGTCTGTTTATTATTATATTGGATACCAGAGAGAATAGAAAATGATGGGAAGAAAGGGGGCGGGGGGGGGGGTAGGACTGGGATATGACAAGCCTCATCTCAATATGTCGGCACCCAAAGCATATCTCGGTAGTCAAAAGTCCTGACTTCGGTACCAAGTTGATACTGAAATTTAAAAAAATGTGACGCTTTGAGCGCTGTTGAGCGTTGATTCTCCTCAACAGCGCTCAAAGCGTCATTTTTTTAAATTTCAGTACGGACTTGGTACAGAAGTCGGTACTTTTAACAACACTGGTTACACATATGCATGGGTATGCATACAGTGCGTGTGACGTGAAATACCGAATACTAAATTTTATAACCGTGCATACTCTATTCGCTCAGCTCGCACATGCGCCTTGAATTACTATGCACCTTTTTAAACTAATTAGTTTGTCCACAAGGTGGCAAAACTGGCTCGGGCCGTTGTTTCACAGTCTACAAAGAAAAAGAGGAGATGAAACAAAAACAAAAACAAACTACTGGAGATGGCAACAACAACTACAACTCTAGTTTACAAAGACTCTACAGATTGCTAAGTTAAAACTGAAGTATGTTTTGGGCTTAACCGATAGGTCAAGACTCCAAATACACTGCACAAACCGTTCCATTCTTATTTACGTGGTATTATCAGTGGTAGACGTATCAGTGGCCAACTGAAACAGAAAAATATGCTTCAAACGAGGAAATTAAAACATCTTTAATCGTGTGGTTTGTTTAAAACATTTTGGTAAACACTCGCAGACATGTAATCTTCCTCAATCAAACTAACATTGCCCTCTTCAATAAAACGTCAGCTGTGAGAACTTGCTTTTAACAACAAGTTGAATCTCCATCTCCCAGGGACAAAAAGACACTCGTGCCTGTAGGAACACCAAATGTGTCTTCCTTTCTTTTGTCTCGCCTCACCTCACCTGACTCAGATTTCCCCTACGATGCAGCGAGGGTCGTGGCGTACATGCCGACCACCCCACCCCCCGAGACACATCTGCACGTGGCGGCAGACGGATCTGTTCCCATTAGCATGACAATGCTACACACAGGGCAGAAGCAGCACGCAGGAGGTCTCCTGCTGCACATATGGAGAGAAGCCTGTAATTTGCTCGTGTAGCAGAGTAAAGCAGCTATATCTCTTGCCGCTCGCTAAGGTGACAACTTCTGAGGGAAACAGAAAAGCGAGAACAAACGACAGGGAACAGAAAGGAAAATGAGGCACTGGAATGAAGGACCCTAGCAGAAGTTATTCATTAAATTCGTTTTCCTCCATTAAAGCTGCCATCTTGCGAGGATTCCTTCATCCCAGCGCAAACCATGCTGGCAGCCAGAGCTACAGCAGATGAGACTGGATTCAACTCTGAGCTAGTCTATGACAAGACAGCCAGTTTAACAACCCACACCTGATATTTGCCAATTTGACTAAGACTAACCATATAAAAAGAGGGACAAGGAGGAACGGGATCAAGAAAGGACGCAAGTCTGTTGATGTCTCATGTCAAAGCTAACATCACCTATATGAGCACCATACCCCAATATTTCAGGAGGTAAATGTGCAAACGGCTAGGCCATGACTCCACCTTCACCTGAGTTTGCACTAGTTATGTGTTCTTCATTGCTGTAAAGATGGAACAAGACGTAGTTGTGATTGGCAAGGCTTGCTCTCATCAAGGACAGAGCCAAACATTTTCTTTTTCATTTTCTTTCGTCTTAAGGAGAGATATGAGCCTGGCATGGAGCCCGATGCTAACGTTGTCCAGCATATGCGAGGAGTGTAGTGCTCCGTCTCTCTGGGGGACTGAATGGGAAGATGGAAGCATGCAGTTTCAATTATCCAACCCTGAACTGTGCTCTTACCAATCAGCAGCCACGCATTGCATTACCCCTGGGGTAGGATGAGATGCTAATTCAAACCGCCTGTGCTACTGTCAGCAGTCCTCTGTGAACGCTAACCAAACAAGCCACATCTAGTGTTCAACATAAGGCACGGGACTCAATAAAAGCCACTGTCACACTCAGATCCAGCAAGTAAACTTGAAAAGACTGCAGAGAAAGCTTGCTAATAGAAGCGTTACATTGTGATTAGACGCTAATCTGATATGGACAAGGGCCCATTTGCACGGTTGTGCAGTTTGCTTTTCCGCTGAACTGGTGGTCGCCAAATGACCTGAATATCCTTGCAAGGTCACACTGTTGGATTCTTTTGCGCATCTTACTAAAATGAAATAGAAGCCATGTGTTCTGCTATGTCTTTTTTTTTCCTTCCCCAACTCTCTGAAAGTCAGTGTTAGGTGACACTGTCATCTATGGAGACGCTGGAAAGGACTGTCTCCACCTTGTTGTGGTGGTATGCATTTGAGATGGCGCTGAAAAGGTGGCGCCTGGAAAGACTTTGACAAAAGAACTTGAAATGGCTTGAAAAGAACTTGGTGTAACATCAGCATTGCCAATGCTAGTCACGTCACACTTCTACATAACTTTCTGAGCAAAACGGCAGCAGTTTCATGGAATCAAATAGAGGACGAAGCATTTAAACGTAATGCAAAACACATCCTTGAATCAAGAGGTATTTCTCTGTAGTTCCATAACCGCATAAATCGACAACAAAATTATGAATACAGATGTTGACAAAATCAAAAAAACTTTGTTAATGAACAATAATGAAAGGATAAAACAACTATGTTTTCGAATTAAGCACGATTGTTTCAAAAACTCAAGTCATAATCAATAATGTCAGGGATTGCCCAACTTGAGCTGAAGCTGAAGAGTGAATGAACAACGGTAAACTGATGTACTGTGTTAGCGAGTTAATTCATTCAGCCAAACGATCCTGTACATTTGAGATTAATCAAATATAGCCTACATAAAGAAACCTAAAATTACAACTTGCATCTGCATGAAATGATGCAAAATCATAAGAGAACTTGAACAAAGTTCCATGCGCAAGTCGCATTGTGAATTCGCTCCACCATAACATGTTTTTGTTAAAACAAAAACAATGAATAACAAAAGCAAAACAAACAAAAAATTAATTTCATTTTGTGAAATGATGTTTGTTTAAATTAAGATATAGAATATTAGGATACATTTTGCATTCATCAATTAAATGTATTTTTTTTTTTACGAAAATGAGATGCCATTTTAGTCAGAGTAAAGCTAAATTTATCAAATGTTGGGATATTATTGTCAAAACACGAAAAAGAACTGTTTAGATAATGACACTGCATTTTGTATAACATCTAAAGGCATTAAAGTTTCTTTGTCACAAGCAAATCTGTCACTTTTCATAGTTTCTGCGGCACAGTATACAACAGGGTTGTGTATCCCTGGTCCTCTCATCTACGACATCTTTGGCCACATCTTCAATCACTCCTCCTAAACACCCCCCTGCCGAAGCTTGGTGTCAGACTTGCTGTGTAACTGCTTTCCCGTGACGACCCCTCGCTCTGCTGACTTTTCCGTCAGACGCGGAGCAGCGTGGCTGAGGTCACAGGTCTTTGGAGTGCAGCCAGTCACAGCCAGTCACTCGCTAATTGCCCACTTCTGGAGTTAGTTACGGTGACAGAGAAACCTCAGCATCCAGGGGGCACAGCCACTCATGAGATAGAATTATACGGATGGACAGGTGATGAGTAGAGCTAACTGCGGGTAAACTAGATGACCTATCCAGTACAGCAAGAGCTGATAATAATGTCCAGTGGTCAAATAAACACCTGCTGCACTACGTGAATAATTAGTCGCCAGAATCACTCTATGCAAGCACACAAACACAGGGAAATGCTTAGTCAACGCCAGTGTTAATCTTACTAACACAAATGTTCAATAGCAAAGATACATCCCTACATTTGTTTTGTCAACAATAAGAATAAAATGTCCATTATGATGATCATAATTTGTATTTAAACAATGTTTTAGTAGCTGAAAATATAATCAGAAAAAGTAATGTGTGTATAAATATGCATGTATATATATATATATATATATATACACACACACACAATTTTTATTATGTCAGATGCAGTTAATTGCGATTAATCGATTTGACTGCACTAATTCATATTTCCATTATATATTTAAAATACAAAATGTTAAAAATGTGGTTTAAATTTACACGTATAAAAATGAACACTGGTCTCATACACACTTAACACGTGCGTTACCACTAGGTCCATGTTGATAGTTTATACTTTAGAGGGTTAGTTCACCCAAAAATGAAAATTAAGTCATTAATTACTCACCCCCATGCTGTACCAACCCCGTAAGGCCTTCGTTCGTCTTCGGAACACAAATGAAGATATTTTTGATTAAATGTGACAGCTGGATCACTCCTCCATAGGCTGCCTAAGGGAATGAATCCTGACGGCCCAGAAAGTCAATGAAGAAAATGTTTAAATATTCCATGTGACAACAGTGGCTCAACTATAAGTTTATCAAGCGACGAGAATACTTTTTGTGCGGAAATAAAACAAAAATAACGACTTTAAACATTTTCTTCATTGACTTTCTGGGCCGTCAGGTTTCATTCCCTTAGGCAGCCTATGGAGGAGTGATCCAGCTGTCACATTTAATCAAAAATATCTTCATTTGTGTTCCGAAGACGAACGAAGGCCTTACGGGGTTGGTACAGCATGGGGGTGAGTAATTAATGACTTAATTTTCATTTTTGGGTGAACTAACCATTTAACTTGTTCAGGTGTTGTTGATCCACATTAGATGAGGTCAAAAAACGTTTATGCTACAGCGCACCCTTGCCGAAATGCAATATGTACTAAGTCTTGCATACAATTTTGAATTTCAACGTTTAAGTAGCTATAGCTTTTAACATCACTCATTCCTATAGAGTATGTGTCTGTCGAGCCTTTGATGGAAGGAATGAGGGGAAATAAATGATGACATATCTTCTCTCTTTCACACACAGTTTAACATGACTCACGAGCTTGCCAACTGGAAACCATTATCCAATTGAGTGGAATTAGGGCATAATTAAGGCATTCACTACATTACATGGGAAAAATGCTCATTTGCTTGCCTAAATTGCAGTACAATTCCATCAATGATTCCCTTTACATTCCTCTTTCGGCGCTACGCTATAATTTCCGCTCTGGTGTCCATTTCATCAGGATCACCTTTGTGAACGGGTCCTGGTATTAGGGGCCGTTGTTCTTTCTGTCTGTATCGTGATGGAAGTATGGAAAGGATATTCAGATCAGATTTCTGAAAGAAAAAAACTGCCCTTCCTGTCTCTCTGAAAAGCCACAGATCAACCAAATTCCAGCCCGAAACGCTTTTATCCATTGTTTTTTGTCATTTCTGACTGGATTCAGTTACAAAACCTCTCTGCTCTTCCACCAAGGGCCAAGGACACAAAAAAGTACTTACTGTAGACCTGAAAAAGAGTCTTGACTTGCACTGTGACGTTCTTCTGAATTCTGAAACCTCTTCTGCCGATTATAGCCCATTATTTGCCCATTAAAGAGCCACTTATGTCAAGGCGATGGACAGAGGATTCAACAGTTGTAGAAAGGGGAATGATAACTGGCATTAAAGAGCTGAGAGTCTTTCTATCCAGATTGTGGGCGTCTGAGAGGATTCCCACAGCTTTACAAGTTTACACAAGACTCCACAGTCTCTGTTTGTGGAAATGCAAGAGCCGATCATGGATCTTTCATCATGTTTTAAACAAACAAACATTTGGTTTTCTGTGATGTACAGTGTTGATGCAAATTCAATTTAAATACGGTCACGCAACTTACATATACAATTTCCAAAAAAATCTTAGAATTCCATTATTAGTCAATTGTCACTAATATGATGTGGCTATACTATAATTACACATACAGTTTATATAAATAAAAGAAGATATAAATCTAATTGAAAAATGTTGTTCAAATTTCACCAATGTTCTGTGAAGGGGCAAGTGAACTATTAGCCAGGCTGGACCAGTAGAAAAATGCTTGTGGTTGAGCCTCGCCATATGTGAAACATTATTCCAATAAAACACTGTGGTTTGCATCAATGCACAGCACATCAGCAACAGATTTTAAATGTCAAACTCATGAATAAAAGTGATGCAAGGTTCACATCGGCTGATTTATATCATTAGCCTAAGTTGGATTACTAGAGCAGACTGCGCATCCAAATCTCGTTTTTCTTCTTTTGACACCATGGCATTTACTGCCTGATCTACATGCTGCTAAGAGCTTCACTGTGAAACACCTGGTAAAGCAGAACCCATTTTTCCAACACTACCGTACCTGTATAATAAATCATTATTTTGTTGTTCATTAAATAAAACATTTTCTCCAAGCAGGTTCTGTTCCATTTACCACAGGAATCAAGAGCCTTTCATCGAACGAAACAATTCGATATCATGCATTTTTATAAGCCTACTTGACGCGCTAAAACACAAGCAGGCGACCGCTGTAGCAAAATCTGCATGACAATGTTTAGTAAAACATTTCTACGCCTCTCTGAGGTGCCTGCTTTTGTTTTTGGTAAACAGAGACTTTCTGCTAATGCGACTTTTTTAATGCCACGCTGACACGCAGTAAAAGCAAACCAACAGCGGGGTACCAAACTCTCGCCTTGTCTCCTTTCTGTGCCCTTTGGATTGTTTTTGTCATTTCTCCTGTGGTGGCCAGTGTGGGCAGCTTTTCAACAGCTGGAGAGCTCCTCTATACAGGGCCTTCTGTCTTTAAAAAAATGGCAGCGAAAAAGTAATAAAGACTGCATTAAAATGTTTACAGCCTGCAATCATTTGGAAACCTCTTTGCTGCAGTTGGACTCAGTATGGTTGAGAGAAAAAAAGAGAGCGACTCCAAGGTCAACACACTCGTGTGTTTCAAAGGTGCTAAAACAACCAGGCTGGAACAACAATCCAACTAATCCGCCGCCTCTCAGCCTAGAGAAAAAGAACATGGAGGACGTGATTATGTTCATTCAAGGACTATGACAAGGTCAGGAGATTAAAATAGCTGCTCAAAATATTTGCATTACATGTTTCTGAAATAACAAAGTGTAGCCTAGGTGCTATTTATGTTTTGCAGGCTATTATGGTAGTATCGTGCAAAACTGGACAGTTGTTTTAATGGAGAAATGCTGTATTTATTATTAATGATTTATCCGTGCATTAAATCATGCGCCCTTGTATATTTCGTCAAAATACGTTCCCCTCCATCTCTTCTCTTCTTTGATGACAGATGTACTGGTGTGAGGGCGGGACAACCTGTCACTCACAAGAGATCGACCAATAGCAAACCACAACCACTCAACCATCCAATCAATTCCCCACAGGGGTGCAACAGATCACATTAGGGTTTTTTGAGTTACAGATCGGATTGTTTTTTAGATCAGCAAAAAAAAATTTTTATAATAAATAAAAAAAATATGTCAATCAGTCAGAACAAATGTCACTTTGCTTTCCATTTATTGCTGAAAAAACACTCTAAGTACTTATTTGATACCACAGAAAAAAACTATAAGCCTAACTAATAGTTCAAACATTATTAAAAACAAATGAACAGTCATTAATAAAATAAGAACAAATACACAAATTACAAGCATAGATAAATACAACAGAACAAAGTTACAAATAAAATGAGGTTTTATAGTATATTCATGAACAGAAATATAATAATTAAGAGTAATATAACACTGTATAGTGTTCACTGAATAAATTAAATATAGATTAATCTATGTTAACATGTGTTGTGTGATATAGTCACTTTGTCCATACAGAATCGAGTTCTCCGTCGCCTCTTCTTGCATTTGAATAGTTTAAAATTGCTTGGACTTTTAAATAAGCAAGACTTAGAAACAGATGCAAATGATAAACTTATGTTTCTTTTTAGCCTAACAACAACCTTTTCACCCTTTCAAATCACTGCAAACACTCAAGTGTCTTTTTGCTTTATACTTCAAAACATATGTAAATGTAAAGCTTATGCAATATTATTTAAATCAGTCTGTTTTCCCCTCCAACTGTCACTGAATTTCAGACCACACATAAGCGCAAAGCAAATTGCCCAACAAAGAGATACTAAATGAAAAGACCACACAACATGATCATCAGATGTTCACGCATCACATAACAAAATGATGTCACAGATCTGAGATTAGTGGTATGCGGGATTCACATCACTGATTTTTAAAATGACAAAACCCCTGTTTGTAACCATCATTCCAAGACGACAAAAGAAGAAAGAACAAAATGAGATTATTTATACCCATGTTTAAGTATAAAAGTTACTTTGGCTTCACTGGCATTACAGCAGCAATGTATGAAAAAACCTAGGGCTGTCAATCAATTTAATAACATAATATTTAAATCGTTTTAATTTCAGGATGTGCAGATTAATCAAATTAAAGTGATGAAACTAATCAAATTATAACCGTTATTATAAAACAGCAAAAGAAGAAAGAATTAAATGAGATTAAATACCCATGTAAAAAATGGTGTTTAGAAATACAGCTAGTTTGGCATCATTGGCATTACAGCAACTCATGGGAAAAAACTAGGGCTGTCAATCGATTTAATTACATGATATTTAATTCATTTTTAATTAGCCTACAGTACGTGTCAATTAATGAATCAAAATAAATCACAATTAATTGCATATATTTGTTTAGTGAAACTTCACTGGAATTAATGCTTTAAATTGATGATAAATGCTACAAATAACAAGCACATCAACCATTTAAGAGTACACCGTCTGTGTGTTTATCTTAGACACTGAACATGGATCCTCGGAGCTCGTGACATTCAGCTTAGCAACATAAAAGTGTGTGATAGACAGCAGGATATTACAGATGTCACTCAGACCAGAGGGCGTCTCTTTTGAGGCCGGCGTTTCCCCGGTTTAGTGTTTCAGAGTGAAATTGTGTTTCTGTTGCTAATACACCACACATTTCAGCTGCAAGTCATTTTTAGTGACTTCAAGGAGGACCACAGACAGCGAGGAACCGATCAACATAAAAACGAATCCAGCTTGTTTACACAGACCGAAAGCCAGACCACTATTTCAGCCCATTTTATCACAAAACCTCAAAAGCCTTACAGATCTATTTGGATTAAAAATACAAAACTGTCATGTGACTCCAGAATTGTCTGGTTACTGAGACTGAGAAAAAGCCTAAAGAAAAACCTAAGAGCTCACCTAAGAGCATCATTTACACATTAAAGAAGAAAAAACTGGGGCAAGCTATTTTCAGAGCTCAACCTTTCCACGACTCCAGCGAAAGCTGAGAGGTAAAACAGGTGTTGCTGTGATGCATGGGAGGCCAGGTATCTGGGTTGAAAGCCAGTGGGAGACCCAGGGCTCAGATACAGTCACAGCTAACAAGACACTGGATGAAATGTCCAGCAGCCAGAAGCAGTGTGAAGCAATACCAGCCTAGTCTTAGAAATAGAGGCTCCAATTAAAAGCAAGAACGAGTTTACAACCTGATGCAATACAACTTAAAGGAATAGTTCACCCAAAACTTGTAATTCTGTCATCATTTACTCACCCTCAAGTTGTTCCAAACCTATATTAATTTCTTTCTTCTGCTGAACACAAAAGAAGATACTTTGAAGAATGTCGGTAACCAAACAATTGATGGACCCCATTGACTTCCATAGTATTTTGGATGGAGTCAACCCATTTTCTTCAAAATATCTTCTTTTGTGTTCAGCAGAACTGTTGTTTAGGTGAAAAACACAACTTTTGCTCAGATTTCTACCCCGATTTGCAGTGAAGACGAGTCAACAATAGTTGTAATCTGTAGCGTCCATTCTGACTTTTGTTTTTGTTTGTTTTTTTATTACGTAATTTGATGCTGGTAGTGATTTTTTTCCATGGCCAAACACCGCTCACATTTTCTTCATAAAACGTAAAAATCTAGCTTTAAATGTCAGGAAAGAAGAAAAATAATCCTAGAAAAAAAAAAAGATTCAAGGAGAGAGAGAGAGCACAAAAGAGAAGAGAGAATGACTCCAGAAACTGTCCTCTGAGACTGGGCTGTATCTGATATTTATGTGGAGATAGTGTGGAAGTCTTGCTGCTTGGACACACTAGTGGGGCTGACCCCCCGCTCCTACACCCCATTAATTTACC
Organism: Tiaroga cobitis; assembly: GCA_030578255.1. Taxonomy (NCBI): domain Eukaryota; kingdom Metazoa; phylum Chordata; class Actinopteri; order Cypriniformes; family Leuciscidae; genus Tiaroga; species Tiaroga cobitis. The sequence continues at coordinate 45,772,787 of CM060592.1, read as the reverse complement.
TCGCCAACATCGCACATCGCCATGGGAACCTCATTACCACACTCCCGCACTCTCCAGTCAGCCTTTGCTGAGCAGATTCAGTAGCTTTTCAGAAAACAGAGGATGAAAAAAATGGGAAGAGAGAGAGAGAGAGAGAGAGACACTGGCAGAAGCTAAATCAGCCTTCACCTCCACTGTAGGGAGTTGGAGAATAACAACGAGTGAAGCTCAGATCAAAAGACAGTGGTTTTAATAACTTTCAGCCGAGAGGACGGACAAGGCAACAGCTTGGGAAAAAAAAAAGGAGGAATATAAGAGGATGCGAGATACAGATAATGATCTGAGCGAACGCTGGCCCCATTAGACAGCGAGACGGTTTGTGTGTGTGACCACCTGTCTGTGGACGTCAGGCAGCCACTACTGTGCCGCTTGTTAGAACATGGAAGTTTGTGTCTCAGGGGAAGTACTTGAGCCGGAGGTGGAATTTCTCAGGCATCTTTCGCTCTTGTTCTCCATCCTTCATTTCTCTCTCACTCCATCTCCTGCCGTGACACTTTCATATTCAGATAAGCCAGGAACAATGGCGCACATGCCTGATTGAAGCATCGTGCACATACGCCTCATCACACCGCCTTGTTAGACCGACCAGGGAGGCAGACGAGACAAAGGGACCAACGTCCCACTGTGGGAAATTATCTCAGAGTTTGAATCAGTGCAGCAGAAATGGCTGCTGGGGATTTTGCTTTTCATTTAAGGCAACGGATGACTGTCACCACTGCATCATTCTGTTTATTACAGTGATGACATTTAAACAATTTGGATATTTATTTATTTTAGATAACTGATCCTATCTTCAACCTCTTTTTCACTTCCCAACATAGACAGTTGTTTTTTTGCACTAGTGCAATAAAATTGAGATGTGAGTCCGAAATCACGTGCTGTGTGAGTACTACATTTGAATTTGAATTTATGTCGCGACCGTAAAAAATTTACACTCTAGTATGAATATGGGTAGTGTGAATGAAATTCAGATGTACTGCATCTGTCATGTTGTTACTGTTGCATAAACCAGCATCAGTTGCTTCGCTTTACTTCTATTTATAAATCCTCTCCCGTGGCCTAATGGGACAGTAAAGTATCCATCAAATACGCACTTGTTTTTTTTCATATTGCATATTGTTTTTCGAATGTGTATTTGGACATACTAATCTTTTGGCGTATTGCTGTTTTTTTTAGGGGTTTTTTTGCATTCTATATAGTAGGAAAGTATTCGGTTTTTGGACACAGAGGTAGAGTGCAACAGTGCCCGCCTACTATTTCAGTGGCCTTGGTTGGGAATTGGGAAGTATTTTTCCTGTAGGGATTTTTAAAAAGACGTTATTAAAGAGTCATGAGCCATAAACCAAACCAACAGCTAAGAATCACAACATTACATTATCTATTTAAAGCAAAAAATATTTGAAAATCAGGGGGAAATGCATGCACACACACTGGCTTTAATGAGGGAAAGAACTTCTGTCCCATGAGGCATTGCATATGAAAATCAAATTAAAAACAATGGAGAAATATGAAACTATTGATTTAAAGATGTAGATTATATACTAAAGCGGTTTATTTTACATTTATGCAAAAATGGCAAAAATGGCTAAAATTACTCAAATAAAAAACAAAAGCTAATATTAATACTGAATATAAATAAATAATACTAAAATGACGTAGAATAGAATAGAATAGAATCCAAAATAAAGAAAATCAAGCAACTGGCAAACTGTCTATTCACATTTATTTTATTATCACGTTGTACCTGAAGATTTCATTAATTCCTCAGCTAATTCCCTCTCATTTTCCCCAAAGTCTGTTTAGCAGTAACTCCCTCCTGTTAATGAACATTTTTAACGACCGAACGTCTGCAATTGTCCAGATAATCCATGCAAACAGATTCTGTTTAACAACTGTGACCACTTTTAGATGCACACTGGCGCTTTGGCTCCTGTTTGGCTGAAGCAGGACACTAACCTGACTTATGGTCACACACCGACCACCCACTCGCCGCATAGAAACTACTGCTGTAAAAGTGAACAGATTTGTGTCTAGATACGAGCGAGAGTGCCAATGGGCATGAAATCCACAGCCCTCGGAGATGATACAAGATCAGCGTCATAAAAGCCCAGATGGCTGATAGCCTGTGGCAGACCTGCAGGACTATAGATGGCCATTCCACTATGGCCAATTATAGAAATTGCAACGTCTCCCAGGAAAAATGAATGGCTCGGAGCGGGCAAAGCTGAAAAATGGTGTGTCTGCATGTGGGTTTGTTTCTAAACAACTTAAACTGACTGTTTGAAAAATAGAATGAGTACCATACACCAATGCATCAAAAGATTAATGCATAGGAAAGTGCCCCAAAGTATATTCAGTAAATTACTAAAAAGATCTTGATCTGTGTGGTGGATCTCCACGATCCAACTAGACTGTATGATCTTCTGGCTTGCTTTGTTGTTGTTGTTATTTGATTTATTATAAGGCTTGCAGGAAATTGAATAATTAATGTCATTGAGTCGCTGGTTCCTGCATAGCGAATCAAATAGCTATTATAGGGGAACGTCCTCTTAAAGTTAAACTGTCTTTTTTTTCCCCAGATGTTCTCCTAATCAGTGTAATTCATGAGGAAAAAGGTAATGGAAATATATCATATAGTATTCATATATATATATATATATATATATATATATATATATATATATATATATATATATATATATATATATATATATATATATATATATATATATATATACATATATATATATATATATATATATATATATATACACACACACACACACACACATATGAATACTAATATATATGTGTGTGTGTGTGTGTGTACAGTATATATATATATATATATATATATATATATATATATATATATATATATATATACTGTATACACACACACACACACACACAATATATATGTGTATATGTATATACATACACACACACACACACAATATATGAATACTGAATGTATATATTGTGCAGCTTAATATTTTTTGGGAAAATGGGATATTTTCATAAATAGAAAGTTTAAAAAACAGCATTTATTTCAAATCTTTTTTTCTTTTCTTTTTTGTTCAACAACTACAAGAAAGTCTGTTTAAGTCTGTTACATTTCCAACTTTTACATTTCCAAAATGACCTGATTTTTACAGGTAAAGTGAGCAACCTTATCTTGTTCTCTTTCTATGAAATTATCCATCCAACCTACAAGCATTCCCGTCAGTTTGTAATCAAAAAAAGCTCATCAAGGCAATAGAATCAAGGTGTTGGGTCGACCACATAGGCAAAAGCTGCTAATTAATCTGCTATAATGATGAGGCAGCAGCAGCTCTGGCTGGAAGCCATGCTCACCTCTATAGCACACCGCAGTCCAGACACCCCCAATCTGGCAACCTGCTGTAATTAGGGCCAAGTCGCCTATTTCCCATCACCCTGCATGCCTAGAAATCAATACTTAATTACCTCCAAACCCTCCCTTTTCAGAAACACACACATACTGGGCGGAATAGAAAACTCAACGTATACAGAAAGCTATAACACAAAAACACACACAGAAGAATAAAGCCGCCCCTCAACCATTCATTTGAACATTCAGGATCTCTTTGCCTCGTTTTCTTTTTTTCTTTCACCTCTTTCATCCTTTCCTGCACGGCTGTTTTCTGCCTAAACTGGAGATTACATTTATGGCAAGAGCACAGTGAAATATGGGTTTGTGATGATTCTGCATAGGCAAAGAGGTCATAACTCAGTCTTAATGAGAGAGCGAGAGCGAGAGAGAGAGCAAGAGGAGGCCCAATCAACTGCACTGCCTCTGCATTGCCTCTTCACACATCAGAGACATTACCCTGACAGCCACAGTAAAAATAACACCTGACAAACTGCTTTTTGATGAAATATTAATGATCTAATAACATTAGTCAGCCCTCCCGCTGACCCGAACCTTGATTTTCTGAGGTGAGCTGATTGCGTGTGGTGAGCAGTTTAAAATCAGTGAAGTTGAGGCGGAAACGCCATGTTCAGTCACGGCACTGGTGATACATGATGCAGAAAACACTGCCTCATGTACAGGATGTTGAATTCCTCGCTATTGATGTAAACTTAAAGTAGATCACGTCCAGCTTTGATTGGAAACATTTTTTTTTTTAATTTTCTCTCAATTTTACAGTACTCTCTTAATTTTACAGTATGCTTAACACTACTGTAGTTAGTGTTACGGTAATTTTACTTTTGAATGAAATACAGCAACTACTGGATAATTGTTGCCAGTAAGTTACTGTTAATTTGACAATAATTTTTTTACAGTGTATGTTTATTGCTAACATTTAGGGCTAAGGATTTGCATGAATCCTAAAGGCCCGTTCACACCAAAAACAATAAGATAACTATAAAAATGACTATTAGCATCCATACCAGTGGACGATATCATTTGGTTTATTCTAAGCGCGTGCTTCTCTGTCACTTGAAAGGCTCGAACTTGTTACAGCAGGATGGATTCTGATTGTCTGTTTTTATCATTCATTAAAATAAAATCGCTCTGAAAGTGATTCCATCGATATAGTTTCTCTGTGCAGTTCTCGTTATAGCTCTGGTGTGAACTCTGCTATTCTGTAATATTGATGATGAATGATTTTTAGAACTAAATCTTTATTTTTTTCTTTATAGTGGCCCTTGGTGTGAACAGGCCTTAAGAATTCAACTTTGAACTCAGCTTTTTGAAGAGAATTGCACTCTGTATATAAGTCTGATTGCTCAGAAAGATACATTTTCATCTGGTGGACAATGAAACGGGTGGAAAATCCCGTAGACTTAAACTGAAGGAGGGAATCAAGCTTGAAACCTACCCATGATGCTGTACAGAAAATTACACCAATCAGAGTTGAAAAAAGCAACACAGCAAAAGATCTTGTAAGCTCCGCCCACTCACATGAAGCACTGCGAATAATGTATTCTAGACGGTCTCTCTACCTCAAAATACTTGATGTTTGTATGCATATTTTGCAATAATCTTCAAATATATTGTTGTTATATAATCAACATTTGTAAATGAGTAGTTTTATGATTGTCCATCATTTTTAATTAGATTATGCTGTTCACAATGCTTCATTGGATTGTAGCTAGTTCTTTCCCTCACTAAAGCTGTTAAGTCAACCCTGTATCACATGAAATACGTTCTGAGGAAACTATTTTGCAAATCGCAATTACGTTACATGCCAACATATAAGCAGTGCTATTACGTTGGTCCTTAACCTAATACAGCAGCCTGGTCTCATTATTAATACGTAGGTATTAATACGTTATTTTCAAAGATAGAAAACGTACGTTTTTGTACGTTTGGATAGATGCTGAAACGTATAATATTGACGTATTTGCAACATTTAAACGTAACATTATTACGTTTTTACAGCTACAAAACGTTAACTATTTACGTATATTTCATATCTTAAAGATATCTGTATACTTTCACTTTTAAAGATAAATGTAACAAGATCCCTTAATCCTACTCCCAAAACCTAAACATATCCATTTTATACAGAATATAAAAAGGATAAAACGTAATGGACAGAGATGTGTAGCTAGGTAAATGGCAGTTTTATTAACAATATAGCATTAAAGAATATTTTGAGCCACTAATCCTACTCCTACCCCTAAACCTACCCATAACCATTCCTTAAAAATACGTAGGCTAACACAATTATGAAGAAAAAAAAAACATAACAGACAGACAATTATACATTTCACAATAATTTATGTATTGCGAAAATGTCAAAACCGGTAACGTTAACATTAACGTTACCAAAAGTCGTTCAAATGATGATGCGTTGCAGTCGCAGTCCTCTCTGGCAGTATTATAGTAGTTGTGTATGAGGTACAGATCAGAATTTAAGTTATTAACGTTAATCCATGAAAATGTTAACCCGATTTCGGTTCGCTCTCTGAAGGCGCACTCGCTTCTCCATTTCAAATGTACTACACCGACTGAAACACGGCATGTCGCAATCTGTGACGAAGCAGACGAGAGCCAATGAGCGTTTGATATTACGGCCATAAAACATCTCGTAACGCTTCTTGAAGGCGCGTTTTTTGAATTTGAATTCATCACCAGCGCGGGATAAGATTTGACGTTTGCGGTCGCTGCTGAGAAATGAAGATGAAGATCACTGGATAAAAGGCTGAATTTGGATCTGTTTCTTGCAAACAACGTATGAATTCTAGGATTTGGATTACATCAAGCTAATAAAATGTATGTCTTTTGTGAATGTGTCAGTATGTTGTGTTTTATTGTAGAAAATGCCTTTTGTGTAAATACACTAAATACTACAAAATGGTTAAGCGGTTAAACAAGGTATTTTTAAGGTTAAAAGTGTATTCTTGAAAAGTGTGAATGCAATAGAGTCAAAACATTTATGCCACGATTATGCATAAATAGTAATACGTACAAATTTCTACGTCGGTAGATTTGTTCATACGTAAATAAATTAAAGTTTTTGTGCTGCTACGTGTGAAAAGAAACCTGCTTTTGATGTATTATGTTCAGGACAAACATAATAGCACTGCAATAGATTGGCTATATTACGTTAAGGACCAACGTAATAGCACTGCTTATATGTTCGCATGTAACGTAATTGCGATTTGCAAAATAGTTTCCTCAGAACGTATTTCATGTGATACAGGGTTGAAGTATACAGTCTTGTACCTTTGTATTTTCGTCTGATTTTCAAATACTTTTTGCTTCAAATCAAAGTTTGCAATGTCATGATTCACCTCATAGCTGATTGGCTTGGTTCATGGCTTATAAGTCTTTAACAAAGATTTTTTGTAAATCCCTATGGGGAAAATTAATGGAAAAAAATACTTCGGGAACCAGCGCCGCTGAAAAAGGGGGTGGGTGCTAATGCACTATTGGCAACCACATACCAAAACCCTGGCAACCAAACACAACACCCTAGCAACCAGACACCCAAGCCCTGACACTTGCATCATGGTGTCACGTAAATCCCAATTGATTTTCTTCAGAAAAAAAGTTCTCTTGTTTTTTGCTTTTTCATAGAATAGTATAAAAAGAGGACAGAAAATGACGTTGCAAGCTGGACTTGAACTTGCACTGTCTGTGTGAGCGCTAAATATGTGTATAAAAATAAACTGACTTGAGACCATGATGACTTGGAAGACTGTCAACAAACTCAAAATGCGGCACCAAGTTACTGGTAATATTCTGGAACAAAAGCTTGTTTTTGCTTCACTCTTTCAATAACAACCATAAAAAGAATATATTAACAGCTCAATGGCTGAAAAAGTTTCTGGGAGAGCGACTGAGAACTCTAAAATCAACCCAGCAGCCCCTTCATCTCTCTCCGCCCCAGTGTTCCTGTGCCTCATGGAATAATCCAGGGGCTCGAGAGGTGAAATTAAACCATTATGGCAGAGCAGTGGAAGCAGCTTTCATTAAGAAAGTAATAAATGAGCTGCTTTGTTTCTCAGGCTCCTTAAACTCAAGCCCGTCTTTCATAGATCCAGATCTTTACAGCCTCTCCGTCTGCAACCCAAACACAGACATGGACTCGGGTTTCACCTCTGTTTGGAGAGGCGGAAAGTGGGGGGGAGCAAATGAAAAGACGACGGAAAAAAAAGAAAAAAAGACCAACAAACTGAACAACTGCATCCATTTAACCGAGTATACAGCGGGAGAGGGAGAGTGAACAGAACCAATTATTGGCTGCGCTCTGGGCAGGAAGCAGAACTCTGTTGCTGCCTGTGCCGCCTCAAGTTTTAATTAAAACGCCTCTTTCCTTTCAAAAAAATGACAGTGCAGGGAAAGAAAGAAGACAATGAGAAAAAACAGTCCCAGTCAAAACAGACCCCGACGACAACAGGCTTTTGTGAGGTGCTTGGGGAAGTTTGGGACTTTAAAGTAATAAAGTAATAGTTTACTTGAAAATTAAAATTCTGTCATCATTTACTCTCCCTCATGGTGTCCCAAACCTTGATGCAGGGCACATAATGATGGCTTCTCACATTCTACAACCATTCTTTGTCGTTATGCTAGAGTAAATATGCCACCAAGCTACAGTACATTTACTCATTTTGCAGATGCTTCTGTCCAAAGCAACTTACGAAGGCAACAATGATTTATATAGAGAAAGTGTCATACAAAGCAAACACCAGCTGATCTGTGATAGTCTTGAAGCATCAGTTAGAATAGGTTGAAAATCATAAACAAATCAGTAACATTTTGCACCATATGGCATCATCTCCCAGCCAAAGTAGACCCGCCACTGTAAAATCTCCAGCTAGTATAATACATAAAAACACACTACCATTCAAAGGCTTGCAGTCAGTAAGGCAGGGCTTGAGATTAACTTTTTTGCTAGAAAAAGTTACTAGCCACTCAGCATTTTCACTGGCCACAATTTTGACATCGTTACCATAGGGAAAAATTGCCATATAGATTTTTTTTTTTATATTATCTCATAATTTGGCAGCCGGTATATTAGGTTGTTGTCACTTTAAGACCTGACAGATGGACCCATTACACTGTTTTATATAGCCAATATATCTTGTCTTTATCTCCAGTTCTTTTGAACTTTCTATTCATCAATGAATGAATTTCAACAAAGAGATGTTTCTTAAGCAGCAATTCAGAATGATTTCAGAAGGATTATGTCACACTGCAGACTGGAGTAATGATGCTGATAATTTAGCTTTGCTATTGAAAATATTACATTTGAAAAATATATTGAAAAAGAAAACTGAAGATTCCTCAAAAAGTCTCCTTTGTGTTTCACAGAAGAGGCCACAGTGGGGGAAGAGTTTACATTTTTTGGGTGAACTATCCCTTTAAGTAGGCCTGAAGCTTGGCCTTAACAACCTTTGGAAACATACCACAATAATCAATTCACCCTGCCACAATCTCTCCTCCGGACACACTGGGGAGGATCCCATATCTGCTGACGGGGCCATTTACCCAATGCGCCATTTGACCAGTCTCACACAGAGAAAGAGGAAGAGAAAAAAAAATGGTGTTCTAGCTCTTTCTGCTGATTGCACTTACATATATTCGCTCTGCCCCCAACCAGGTGACTTTTAAATCATCCGATAAAATGTTTTTTGGAAGGTGGGGGTAGTATTGTGTGACACAGAGTCATAAATCCAAATAGACAGCGCAGCACTTTCAGAGGGGACTGATTTTTATGGCTATTTTAAAGTCTAAACTCATGGTTCAGTGCTATAGAGTTGCACTGCTTTCCAGCTGTTTATTATAGGTCTTTAGCCCAACTTCTAAATGGATAACCTGATAATTGAGACAAGATAATTATCTCCTAAGAACACAAACACGTAAATTATTGCATTAGATAACATTATCAAACCAAGTAGAATATTTTCTCATAACCACCTTAATTCTTCTTAGACATTTTTGCAGTTACCTTTAATCAGTTGGTCCGAATGTGATTTTTGGGGACATTCGCCATTCATCTCAGTTCTAAATGTGTACAAACACATGGCCGTTTGGTTTAACGAGGCCATTTCAGACCTCATTTGCCAATCTAGTGATGCTGAAAAAGCCACAGAGCGTGAAGTGAGACAGAAAAATCAGAAACCCATAAAAGACATGAAACCAGCAGGGCTTTGAGGTCTGCCTGTCCCACCGTGATGCCACACATACACACACCCCATCCACCATCTGGCAGCCGTGTCTGGAGAGTACAGAGAGAGATCTCGAAGGACCGAAGATGGTCTCGGTGAGCTGCATCACCCAGATGCCCTGAAGCAATTTATCAGGGTCCAAAACTGCAGCAGGAAGAGTGTGTGAGCACAGATACATAGATCGAAACACCTGGATACTTCAATCTGATTTATGACAACCCAAACTACCCTGTTAGCTGGTCACCAGTATATGCTTTGTTTTGGATGAAGGTGTCACATCTTAACCAACAAAACTTATTTGATTAACTAGCTTCATAGTAATGCTGAAACACAAGCTAAACTGGTATTCATCTGCTTAACATCAAGCCAGCATCAACCAGCCTGGACGGCACTAACCAGCATAATCCAACCTGGACCGACATTTATGCTCATCTTAACTAGCAATTAACCGTAAACAGCCTGAATCTACATGAATGTTCAGCTAAAATCTTACGCAAAACTTAACCTACACAGGACCATCACTATCCAACACCACCAAAACTGCCTAGAACAGCACTGACCAGCATAATCCAACCTAGCACAACATGAATTCTCGAGATAAACCAGCCTAGATTAGCACTACAATCAAATCTGGACCACTATAAGGTCTCAGCACCAAGCCAGCCCGTTCTCATCCCAAGGCGTCATATACTGACGCTTTTGACATTTCGTCTACATCCAACGCATGGCACCCTTTTAGCGTCAATATGAGACGCAGATATATATGGGCCAGAAGGCGCCTCCCAGTGGTCTAAACCTAACCCTACCCCAGATCTAAACCTACCCATATCTCTGCGTCTCATATTGACGCTAAAAGGGTGCCATGTGCGTTGGATGTAGGCGAAATGTCAAAAGTGTCACTATATGACGCCCTAGGATGAGAATGTGTTGACCAAGCCAGCACTAAACAGCATAAACCAACCTAAACCAACATGAATCTGGCCATTTCAGCAGCGTATGCAAACTAAGCAGTGTGCTTGTTCAATCCACCCAAATCTATTAGGATATTTCTTGGATATTCACCTTATAGTGAACTCAACTGCTGGAGCTGTCAGCATCAGAAGAGTTGCTCAATTTGAAAGTCAAATGACAGTCAAAACACACACACGTAATGAAAAGCAAACAGCTGTATTTCATTTAAAAATCATCAGGTCAGCATATCCATAAAGCCATGGCGGCCCATTGACCCTCACATTCATATTTAATAGAGATTTAAATCTGTGCCTTCAGTCTTTTTGAGAAGAATTTCGACAAGGGGGGGGGGGCTCTTATCTCTTTCTATCACCTTCTGAGCAAGCATTCATTTAGAGAGAGTTGAGCGATCTCATTTGCAGGTGCATTAGTGCTTTTCGCTCAATGCTCTCAGAGCCTCAGACACTGCTGACAGCGATATGGAAGATAGTGGAAACATGTAAACGTCCTTTAACCCCTCGGTGCACAAAGATGACTCAGTCTTTTAATGATGAAGAGGTTCATAATCAACAGTACAAGAACAACTTCTCTCCCCCTTAGCATCTGTGTGTGCGCGCAGTATTGCTGCTTTTGCTTTAACCATATGGCTGTCTAAAAAACTTGATTCTGATTGGTCAATGGCAGCATTCTGAAAGAAGATCACATGTATTTGCATAAAGACTACTAAACTGAATTGCGTCTATAATTTTGAAGCAAATCAATATGAATCAATATTTCACACAAATGAATGTGTTACTTTAGAAAGTATCAGAGAGTAATAACTGAGATATTATCACAGTTAGCTGGTCACCGATGTAAAATAAAAGATGGATAGATGAAAGAAAAAGAACATGGTCATCCTAAATCTCAGCCAACATGGCACAGCAAGAGGGGGATAAGATGCATTTGCATGCCATGGACAAGTAGAAAAAAGAGAAAGGGAAATAGGAAAAGTGTGGTCAGCATCTGTAGCTCATTATTCACATCAGCTGCAGTAATTTCCAACACACAGATCTGTCCACCCTTAAATAAATTATGGGCACATCGTGTGCATTTAGTCGACTGCATGATAGAGATTGATTGGAGAGAAAGCATGAATAAATCTTCACACAGACAAAAAACACACATAAATGTCTGCATGTATTGTAACTAGGGTTGTCAGTAGATTTAGCCAAATTATTAAAATGCAATTAATCAAACTATCAGTCAAATCATTTTGATAATAATAGTAACCTGTAATAATAATAATATAATTGTAATATATAATAATATATTGATGTAACTTTTACACTATAATATAAAATTATAATAAAAAGTATTATAATAAGGCCTGGTTTCACAAACAAAGCTTGGATTAAGCCAGGAGTAGGTCTTAGTTCAATTAGGACATTTAAGTAGTTTTTATAAACGTGCCTTAGAAAAAAAAAACATTACTGGTGAGCATCTCGAGACAAAGCAACGGCACTGACATATTCTAAAATATGCCAGTGCAAGTTGCATTCAGTTAAAACAGCTCAAACATGCTCAGACATTTTAGTCTGGGACTAGGCTTAAACCTTATCTGTGAAACTGGTGGGAAATTATATACATTAATTTACGCATATATCATATAATCGCAATGGAATAATCATTTACTGACTATGTGACCGGTGATTTGAGGTCAGGTGTAGTACCATCTCATGGCGGTATCTCCCTGCAATGTGTGTGGATATAAAGTTCACTGGGTTCCTTTGTCTCTGACAGAACAACGGTCAAGCGTTGGCTCAGTCTGAGGTGAAGTCATTTGATAAAAGAACTCTCTCTCACTGCAGTAACGGAGGACAGAACGTGTGACTTCAGATCAGGCTTGTTTATTTGGGCCAGTGACGTGGGAACAAGGACTTCAGCGATGCACTTACTGACATGACCACACTCTTTAAAAGGTGATGGCTTGAGCGACGGTTTGGATGTCTGAGAATGTGTATGTGTGTGTGTGTGTGTGTGTGTGTGTGTGTGTGTGTGTGTGTGTGTGTGTGTGTTAGGAGTCTAGAGTGCTTTCTATAACCAAGGCTATTTGATGTTTCCACCGAGAGAAAAATGTCACAATGACAGCCCAATCGAACCTGCACTTAAAATCCTGACTGAGCACTTAAATCCTCCTAAACGCACATGAACGGCAAACAGATATAAGAAAGCACACTTGAGTAAAGATGATCATGGCATTCTTCAAAATAAAGCTGATTTGTATAACCTGCATCAAAATAAAGCTGATTTTTAAAACCTGCATCAATCTCTAATCAACTCAACTGAAAATGTAAACCCCGTTGATGATCCACACATCATCTACTATAAAGTCACCATGAATCACAACCCAATTTACTATTGTAAATTTATTGTGTGACGCATTTATTAGCAAAACAGGATATGAAGTATAAAAAATAAAAAAATTGTAAAGGAACTGATTGGATTGCACAAACGAGAGCATTTCGTCTCAACACTGAGCCATATGTTTTTGGAGGTGACGGGTAAAAACGAGTACTTTGTGATTTCAAATTAAATGGTTTCATTTTTCACAGTCTGATAAAAGATTAAGAAGCAAATAATGTGCACAGATGAATCATGAACGATAAGACCTAAAACAAGAAAATCATGAGGTCAGTTTTGATATAATTTTGACTTTAAATGAAGACCAGAAGTTACAAAATCTGTGTATTAATGTAGGCCTACTTGGCTAACAGAATATTAATAAATAACAATATAATTAAGGCCATCGCCTTCTAACATTACCTGATTTACACATTAGTAGTGTTTCAAAATCGCAAAGGCATGTACGCATAATCATAATTCATCAGATTTTTATTAGGCCCTGCTGGTGAACTGCGCTCACTGACGCATGGAAACGTGTCAAAACGGAGTCACTCCACTTTCCACAAACCCAGATGGTCCCCCAGACCTTCATCTTCCACTCTCTCTCACACACACACACACATACAATTTGCTTTTTGTCTCCCTCCCCCATCTCTTTCATTCGCTCTCTCCACTCCCTCATCCGACGCGCACATGGCACGTTGTTTGTGGTCATCGGGCTGGTTTGGCAATTAGTAGCCATAATCTGATCTGACTGATATAGGCTCAAGGAGAGTATAATACACACAAATCTACCACAGCAAACACACTTTAAACCACAAAGGCCAATTGCCTTTCAATTAGCCGCTATAAGAAGGGATCACTAACCCCGTTCCCTCCATCTGTCGCCTTCTAACACACTTCAACCTGAACGGGGGGGGGGCTGGGGGGGGACTCTCTAAAATGAATTTCAACAACACTTTTGTCTGTTCTGAATGTCTGAAAACTAAATCAGACACATTAGAGCTTGCGCAGACATCATTTAGTGCTGATTGTCTGTGCAAAATCAGAGAGCGTTTTGGCTTGTGATGCAAAAAAAAGCATGCACGCTTAGGCAAAGTGAGTTACCAAGCAGCAGAGGGTTGTTGAAAATAAAACCATGTCTGAATTGTGAACTGCACACAGACTTGAGCAATACCTGTACGAGTGTTTTCAGACAGAAGGACAGGCAAACAGGTTGTGTGATGGATGGAATTGGAGAGGCAGTGGAGATGGAAACAAATGGAGAATCCCTTTATGTTGGCTGTGTGTTCATTACTGATCTGGAGACCAATCTCACGACACACACACACAGCATGCCGAACTGAACGTCTGATTTCTGGCGCGGCTGCAACAACCAGTCAACCACCATCTGTCAAATGCCAGACAAGGAGGGAGATTTTTTTTTCCTCCCTTTCTCATTTTTGTGGTGTTTCTGCTAGATTTTCAGAATAAATCATTGACGTGACCTGAATACAACACAATACTGGTCTTCAGCTGTGGTTTGTATTCACAGAATTTAAATGTCCCTGAACAGGACACAGATTATTACTCATCCGAAATGGGTTTGTCAATTAAATAGTTCACCTGAAAAAAGAAAATGATCTATGTCGTTATTTATTTACCCTCATGTCATTCCAAACCTGTCTCTTTCTTCAGTCAGTGGAACACAAAAGGAGATGTGAGGCAGAATGACAGTCACCATCCACTTTCATTGTGTGGAAGAAAGACCGAGACTGTCAGTCTCTAACATTCTTCTTAACATCTCCTTTTGTGCTCCATAGAAGAAAGCAAGTCATACAGATTTTTGAGGATGTAAATAGAGTAAAAAACAGAATAATCTGGGTGAACCATCCTGAATGTGTTTTTATATTATTTTCTCTTGCTTTTTAAATGTATGTAAAATGCATTATAAAAAGTCAATTAAACATTTTTTACAGGCCAAATTCACACCAAACCAAATGATACCATCAGTTTCCAAAAAAAAATATTTGTTTGCCTGTAAGAAAACATTTAAATAGTCAAGAAAAATAACATGTCTAAGCCTTACAGATCATACTGCACATTGCATCTTCAGTCCACGTCTTAAGGTAACCAACATCCTTTACGTTTACCCACACACTAACGTTAGTATGTGGCTGGTAGACCATTTTGACCCAGCAACAAACCGGCTAGTCATACCAGCTTAAGGTAAGCAATCACGTTTCCCTTGGTCATAACTGGACATTAGCAAGTCCAAGATGGTCATTAACTGTTTTTTAGCTGGCCCAAAGCAGGTTAAGGAATAATGTTTTCTGGTTGTTCATTCATTGACCTGCTATAAAACAGACATTATGTTCTTTACCACAGTTACCATGTTAAAATCCAGCAGGGTTTAAGTAATCCAACCAGTTTCATTCATTCCTCAACATTCAGCACGACCATCCCGCGTCTGTGGAACCGCCACAGAAACTCCTTCTCAACTCCGTTGGAAGCCATAAAAAATCTTTTTTCCATTCTCAACTTAGTCCTCACGAATAAAGTCCAGCGCAATTTCCCGCTACGAGACATTTACCTGTCAAACCTGGAGCGTGACACACTCCACGGAGTGCGTAAAAAAAAAGATACAAATATCCACATATTTACCTTCCATCGCGAAAACGGCCGTTACAGCACACAAAGTCGTTATTAATCCCACAGTCATGGTAAAAGGCATTGGCCGCTGCCGCGGTGTCCACTTGATTTGGGAAAACCGGACGGCGTGAAGTGCGCGTAAAATCCGTCACTTGTCACGAAGGGTGATATTCCAGCGAGCGAGCGGCGTGGAGTCACATCGCAGGCAGTAGTAAAAGAGTGAGTGAGTGGATGCTGCCACGGACGCTGAGCGCCGAGACGAGAGGTTGGGAGACAACGTACCCCCCCCCCACCCCCCTGAAAACCCCTTTAAAACGGATGAACCAATCAGACACTGCAAACCGAAACCACCAACCAATCACAGGCATTCTCTCCTTTCAGCACGCATTGTTATTCAAAACAAAAACTTTTCAGTGATTCTCTATGATTCTCTATAAGGTGAGATGCGTCTTCGGTTGGAAGGGAAATAGCGAACTCAGGTGGCCACAAGCGGAACTTCACAGTTCAGATTCAAAGGTGTAAATCACTTCATTCAAGTGCTTTTTTAATTTTGTTGTCCATGGTGCCACCTAAATCGCAAAAGATTAAATTAGATGCTTCTCTAAATTAGTAAATCATACAACTCAATGTTGCTTTTTGACTTAAACAATCGTTTGCATGAAACCGAGTAGGTGACTAACATAAAAACGTAATTTTTTAAAAGGCAATATATAAAAGCAATTGTATAAAAACATTTCATATGTTATGTATAATAATAATAAAGTTACATTTAAAAAATAACTTACTGTACAAATAGATCTAGTTTTCCAGAAAGTTTTACAAATCCACACAGAACTATCTGGATGTCGCTAATGTTGTAATGGAAATTATAATCAAATTAAAAATGATCAGTATTCTTTTTACTGATCATAATTCGTGGCTACATTTAGAGCAAGAATAAAGCATGTGTCCCTGGAACATAATTCAGGTCTAAACAGGTGAAAAGTATTTGTCTAAAGACGGATTTGGCTCTGGTTTGTGCCTCTTCTCTTATGATTGATGGTTTTAGAATAAGCATTTGACATGAAACTTTATAAAAATGACACGGTCTGGGTTGTTTTTGCAACTGGTCTGTCAGGAGAAATAAATCAAATAGTTTCTTGTCTTTCTAATCATCTGGGCATGCTGTAGTTGTAAATTATTTGAAAGCAATAGAAGTAGTAGCCTAGGTCTATGGAGGGATTATTGGGTCAGATTGAAAAGTCTTAGTCTAAAACTAAAAGTCTTAAACGAAAACTAAAAGTCTAAATTTGAAACTAAAAGTCTAAGTCAAAAACTAAAAGTCTAAGTCAAAAACTAAAAGTCTAAGTTGAAAATGAATTTGGTATTTAGGATAGGGCATTTTGTATTTAGGATTGGGCATTTGGTCATTTAGCCATTTAGGATTTAGGATTGGGCATTTGAAGATTGAGGATTGAGGAGTGTATGCAAATAAGGAGGCGTGGCCCAAATACTGGAGGCTGGGTTTGAAATGGTTGGTGCGCATGCGACACCTTATGGACAGCAGAGGGCGCTCCCAGTGCTAAGGAGCACACTGGCAGAGCGTCCTCTTCAAAGTGAAAGTTGTCGTGCTCTGCCATCCACGTTGGCTGCCATATTAACAATGGCAAAGCCAGAGATAACATCTTTGTTGAGACAGGCGCTGGACGTTTTGGACAAAGAAAAGGCTTCCAGTAATGGTGGAGAGGCTTCTTCCTCGACCAACACCTTTCCCTCGTCCATTTTACCAACACCGAACGTGTTCGGTCTAAACGCACCCTGACTCGCGCCCAACATGTTACAACGCTGTCATTAAGTTGAAGTTATCACATTATAAAGTACAGTCTTCGCTCCAGCCCTGCTCACTCCCTCTGTTTGGTTTCATTACAGTGTGCTCCTTAGCACTGGGAGCGCCCTCTGCTGTCCCCATGCGCACCACCCATTTCAAACCCAGCCTCCAGTATTTGGGCCACGCCTCCTTATTTGCATACACTCCTCAATCCTCAAATGCCCTATCCTAAATACCAAATTCCCAATCCTAAATCCCTAAATGCCCAATCCTAAATCCAAAATGGCTAAATGACCAAATGCCCAATCCTAAATACAAAATCCCCTATCCTAAATACCAAATTCCCAAACCTAAATCCCTAAATGCCCAATCCTAAATTCTAAATGGTTAAATGGCTAAATGACCAAATGCCCAATCCTAAATACAAAATCCCCTATCCTAAATACCAAATTCCCAATCCTAAATCCCTAAATGCCCAATCCTAAATCCAAAATGGCTAAATGACCAAATGCCCAATCCTAAATACAAAATCCCCTATCCTAAATACCAAATTCCCAATCCTAAATCCCTAAATGCCCAATCCTAAATCCAAATGGCTAAATGACCAAATGCCCAATCCTAAATACAAAATCCCCTATCCTAAATACCAAATTCCCAAACCTAAATCCCTAAATGCCCAATCCTAAATTCTAAATGGTTAAATGGCTAAATGACCAAATGCCCAATCCTAAATACCAAATTCTTTTTTGACTTAGACTTGTAGTTTTCGACTTAGACTTTTAGTTTGAAATTTAGACTTTTAGTTTTCGTTTAAGACTTTTAGTTTTAGACTTTTAGTTTTCAATCTGACCCAATAATCCCTCCATACAGGTCTGACATAAAACTCAACGTCTTTCATCATCCTGCAAGAAACCAGCCCAAAGGTAGACAGCAAATTATGACTGAAGGAATCTGCAAAGTGAAAGTGGGGTTTAGGCAGACGATTGGAACAGACATAGAAAGCGAGTCAGCGAGACCATGCGGTTGATACATTTAAAGGGGAGGTTCTACAGGTGAACACATTCTCGCCTTTCCTTTCACTCTTAATGGGATTAAAAGAAACTTTGAAGCAAACAAAAACAAGATTGTGACTTATAAGCTTAAAATATATAACATATGAATAATAGTATCACATTTGCATATTATGTAACAAAATGTGCATATTTTCAGATTGATGTAGACCCAACAGAAAATGTCACAATTCTTCTTCTTCATCTTCTGTTTGGTTTAAATATTAAGGCCAGATCAGTCAAAAGGTTATTTAGGATAGATAGATAGATAGATAGATAGATAGATAGATAGATAGATAGATAGATAGATAGATAGATAGATAGATAGATAGATAGATAGATAGATAGATAGATAGATAGATAGATAGATAGATAGATAGATAGATAGATAGATAGATAGATAGATAGATAGATAGATAGATAGATAGATAGATAGATAGATAGATAGATAGATAGATAGATAGATAGATAGATAGATAGATAGATAGATAGATAGATAGATAGATAGATAGATAGATAGATAGATAGATAGATAGATAGATAGATAGATAGATAGATAGATAGATAGATAGATAGATAGATAGATAGATAGATAGATAGATAGATAGATAGATAGATAGATAGATAGATAGATAGATAGATAGATAGATAGATAGATAGATAGATAGATAGATAGATAGATAGATAGATAGATAGATAGATAGATAGATAGATAGATAGATAGATAGATAGATAGATAGATAGATAGATAGATAGATAGATAGATAGATAGATAGATAGATAGATAGATAGATAGATAGATAGATAGATAGATAGATAGATAGATAGATAGATAGATAGATAGATAGATAGATAGATAGATAGATAGATAGATAGATAGATAGATAGATAGATAGATAGATAGATAGATAGATAGATAGATAGATAGATAGATAGATAGATAGATAGATAGATAGATAGATAGATAGATAGATAGATAGATAGATAGATAGATAGATAGATAGATAGATAGATAGATAGATAGATAGATAGATAGATAGATAGATAGATAGATAGATAGATAGATAGATAGATAGATAGATAGATAGATAGATAGATAGATAGATAGATAGATAGATAGATAGATAGATAGATAGATAGATAGATAGATAGATAGATAGATAGATAGATAGATAGATAGATAGATAGATAGATAGATAGATAGATAGATAGATAGATAGATAGATAGATAGATAGATAGATAGATAGATAGATAGATAGATAGATAGATAGATAGATAGATAGATAGATAGATAGATAGATAGATAGATAGATAGATAGATAGATAGATAGATAGATAGATAGATAGATAGATAGATAGATAGATAGATAGATAGATAGATAGATAGATAGATAGATAGATAGATAGATAGATAGATAGATAGATAGATAGATAGATAGATAGATAGATAGATAGATAGATAGATAGATAGATAGATAGATAGATAGATAGATAGATAGATAGATAGATAGATAGATAGATAGATAGATAGATAGATAGATAGATAGATAGATAGATAGATAGATAGATAGATAGATAGATAGATAGATAGATAGATCTTTTTTAACTTAAAGACTGAACGGTTAAAGGAGATTGTATATCACTGTTTTTAATACAAGTTAAAAGCACAAACATTAAGTATTCATCAACATAAATCATCAACATACTGTAGTTTGGTTACTTCTCCTCTAGAGCTTGCCTAAAAGAAAAACAGAAAAAGCAAAGCAAAACCAAAACACCAGCCAAGCTAATACACTCCTAACCAGTCTAACCCTTTACCCGCGTCAAATTCCTTCTGAAAGCAAGTGTATGCTTTCTATATGAACCATGTCCCCTTAATTAACAATGTGAAATGTTTTGCTGTTAATTGGAGCTCTATTCATTAGCACATTGAGCTTAATAAGCAGAGGATGTAAATGAGTTCGAGCTGGCTGTGCGCAGTGGGCTACTGCTGGGGAACTGCTGTTCTCAAGCACTGACTTTACAAGACTAGAGCGAGACAAGAGCAAAACCGACCTGTCAGGAGAGCAACACACACACACACACACACACACACACAGACACATTCTCAGACTTCCAAACCGTGTGCACCTTGAGGTTTGTGTGATGTACGCAGCCAAACGTGTGTGCATGTGCCTTTCCCAGTGCCAGCAGAGTTGTTCTGAGAATTGCGTGTGCATGCTGAAGCCGTCATTATCTTCATAAGGGCAGGAGGAAGACATTTGCATTCAAATTGGACTCTAATTGCCCTGCAAAGTCAGGGACATTTTATAATCATATTTATGCAAACAGCACACGTCACAGTCTACTCTCCCTCACTCCGTTCCCTTGGATTCAATTTTTATAACACACAGCTCATACTACTTTAGAAGTATGCACAATATGCAAATGTTCATATGCATTTGCATGGAAAATATATATTTGCTACATTTGTCAGAGTGTGCTGTAGGGAGCAGAGAAAACATCATGGAATACTTCATCCAATGTATTTGACCTGGCCTACCTTTTACAGTGTAACAAATGAACTAGAATTATGATTTTAACATGGTTTTTTTTTTACCCACTCAATGAGATTGCCAAAAATGCATACATTTTACACAAAATCAGATAAGAGGCTGCACATAGTGAGGTCATGTGACAGGATACTAATCATTACATATTGCATATGAGTGTCGTTTTCTCTCAGGGGGCAAAATTGGATGAGAAAATAATCGACAGAACAGAAATTAGCATACCTTGACACACATACACTGTACCCTAGTGAAAAATAAATAAACCAAATGTATTTGAAACACATTTATTTTATGGCAAGCACACTACAAATACCTTTATTGATGTCCTTAATATAAATACCCTGCAATTGTACTTCTAAATTGATACACTTAAAGTCTGCTAAATTGCAACCACTAATTTTATTTAGTTATCCAGAAATAGTGCTGAGGTCCATACTATATTTTATTGTGCTAAAATGGAACTATTGCAAGAATACTTTAGGTAGACTTTAAAGGGTTAGTTCACCCAAAAATGAAAATTAAGTCATTAATTACTCACCCCCATGCTGTACCAACCCCGTAAGACCTTCGTTCGTTTTCGGAACACAAATGAAGATATTTTTGATTAAATGTGACAGCTGGATCACTCCTACATAGGCTGCCTAAGGGATTGAAACCTGACGGCCCAGAAAGTCAATGAAGAAAATGTTTAAATATTCCATGTCACAACAGTGGCTCAACTATAAGTTTATCAAGCGACGAGAATACTTTTTGTGCGGAAATAAAACAAAAATAACGACTTTATTCGACTATTCCTTTTCTTCCTTGTAGGCCTGAAACGAGACTTCAAGAGATTTCCACGACGCGCACGCGCGAGAACTTAACTGAAGTAGTTGAAGGAGATCGCAATTCTCGCGCATGCGTCGTGGAAATCTCTTGAAGTCTCGTTTCCGGCCTACAAGGAAGAAAAGGAATAGTCGAATAAAGTCGTTATTTTTGTTTTATTTCCGCACAAAAAGTATTCTCGTCGCTTGATAAACTTATAGTTGAGCCACTGTTGGCACATGGAATATTTAAACATTTTCTTCATTGACTTTCTGGGCCGTCAGGTTTCAATCCCTTAGGCAGCCTATGTAGGAGTGATCCAGCTGTCACATTTAATCAAAAATATCTTCATTTGTGTTCCGAAGACGAACGAAGGTCTTACGGGGTTGGTACAGCATGGGGGTGAGTAATTAATGACTTAATTTTCATTTTTGGGTGAACTAACCCTTTAAATATCTTGCATTTCAACAGTGATATTATACAGAGATCATACTATCCTTACTAAAAGTGATATTCTAACACATTTTGGGCTTAATATTAAGAAATGTGCATTGTGCAATAAAGAAGTACTCCAAATAAAGTTTATTTATAATATCTATATCAGTAAGTCTCAAACGATATGTCAGTAAATATCTTAATGGATGTGTAGTATACTTACATATTATACTTATAGGTTTTTTTTTCACTATCGTTCTTGATGTGAACAGGCTTTTAGAGTGTATAGAGTGGGCTTATAGAGTGAATCCACGCAGCGATGTGCTTTCTTTCTTCTGGGCTGAATGTCCATCTCTCTAAGGTGTGCTGAAACAGATGGTGTAGACAAAGAGACAGTCATCAGACGGGGGGCTTGCAGACCAACCCTGCTGTATCCAGTTCTACAGTTATCAATAAAGAGGCCGTCCCACCTGCCTCGCTCTTTTCCAGTTCATCTCCTCATCTGCATCCCATCAGACTGATTTGGCATTGGGTGTCCTGCACCTGATAACACTCGAAGAGCATCCACTATGGTCATCTGTCTCTCTCTCTCTCTCTCTCTCTCTCTCTCTTTCTCTCTCTCCCCCCCAATACTGGAGAGGAAATTCAATCGTGCTTTAGTAATCTCATTGAGGCCTACAGCCAGACCAGGCTATGCTGACATGACTGTCACACAACAGTATTGCATTAGAAACATGCAGCATGTCATTTCCCCACTGAAATAACAGCGGTACATGGCGAGAGGCCGCTGTATACTGACAGACTATTGATTATGCCTGGCAAATTACAGCTACAGCCTGTATGAGCTGAAACACCAGCACTGGCCCAGAAACACATTTCAAGTCTGACAACACAGCTGTGTGTTTCAAATATACACAAGTGTGGGATCAACTCGGCCTGTGTTAGGAACATGCAGTCTGTTGAAAACATTTAAGGCCCAATCACACCAAGAACGATAACTATAATGATAACGATAAAGATATCGTTTTATAAATAATTCTATAGCTGCACGAATCTGGATAAATTGAGAATCACTTTTTTATTTTATTTTTTCAAACAGAGATCACGATTCTCCCATGCAACTCCCAACATGCAATTTACTAGAGGTTCTGACTAAATGTTAATAATTTATCTGATTTTTTTTTTTTTTTTTTTAAACATGGTTTGATTAAATGATTTAATGGCTGGTTATGCGATATACTCTCTTGAATAGGTACTTATTTTGAATAAGTAATAACTTCGCGACCGTTAAAAAAAATGATGTGCATGTATAGTATGAGTTTGTATGAATGAAATCCAGACTAGGCCTACTACCTTCATGGCGAATGTCATTATCATGTGACCGGTCAGTTGTGTTGCATCTGTGCCATTTACAAATCCCCTCCTGTGTCCTCATGGGATAGTAAAGTGTCCATCGTATGCACACTTCAGAATCTGTCCGGAAGTAATAGGTCATTCGGGTACTTGTAGCCTCTTTTATGAGTACTGTGAATTCGGACATAATTCTTTTGTCACATACTGTTTTTCGCCTACTATATAAGTGTGCTATTTCGGAATCAGCCAATGACTCAGTCATAAATACTTCACTTGTTTCATTACTGGTTGAATCAGCGTTTTTGAACGAATATCTTGAATGAATGATTCAATGACAAATACATTTTTTTAACAGTCACTTGTCGCCACCTGATGGCGTAACAATGTAATCAATACAATCGTCATTTGAAGTGCCAAATACCTTCCAAAGGTGGTTTGATCTACTTTGATCGCTTCCATAGACATCAGTGTTTTTATCTGAACTATACATTTTTATCCCAATACTTCTGTGATAATATGAATATTTGTCAGATGAATAATATTATTGGATATTGCAGATACATAATATTCACTTTCACAACGATTTTTCCCAGCTGATGAAGTGTAAAAACACAGACAGGCAATCAGAATCCACCCGACTTTAAAGAGCTTTAAAAAGTTATTGTTATAGTTTTATTCTACATGTAAAGCTCTATCTTACACTGTGCGCAATGGCGCGACGCAAGTGTTTTTTGCTAGTTTCAGCCCGATGCAGTTATCATTTTCACGTCCTTTTTCACGTCCACATTGTTTAAATAGCAAATGCTTGTGCGCCCATCTGTGCGCTGGTCTGAAAACGAGGTGTGTTCAGACACATTGATGGCGCGTTGCTATTTTGAGGCTACTGAAAATAGCCCCTAATATGCACCTATAGGTGGGTGCACAATGCGCGTACACTCTGCTTATTACACACACAGGGATGCGCAGCGGCACACAAACATTTTTAAATATGAAAAATTAAAGGATTCCAATGTTAAAGATTATTATTGTGTACCTAAAGATATGGTGGAATCCGGCTTGTCCGTAGATGGTCTGGTTGCGCGCTTTAACCTCGCACAAGAGCAGATCCGTTTGCGCTCTGGAGAAGCGTTCAGCCTTTCCGCTTGCAAATTCTGCCATGTAAATAGCAACTCCATCATGGCACGAGCGCAACTGGCTTTTAAAGGGAATGGGAGATGAGACTCTGATTGGTTTATTGCACGTTACGCCCAAAACACACCCATTACTCATTAAGAGAATAGGTAAAACCCTTTTAGACCGTGCGCGCCGACCATTTTTCCCACCGTTTAACTAGCAAAAGTGGATTTGGACATGCCATAAGTGCACTTGCGCTGTACGCTTTAGACCATGCGCTTAGATCCTTAAAATAGGGCCCATAGTGTTTGTCCCAATTCATAGGCCGTGTCCTCCGGAGGGCGCATTTGAAGGCTGCATATGTCATCAAGCAGTGGCGTGCACAGACCTCCTCAGGGGCAGGGGCGGAGGGACCAAAAAGGGCACTAAAAAAAAAAATTATTACTTCAAATAACAATCAATTGTATTTTTTTACAGAATTTATGTTGATACAATTATTAGAATGCATAACACATCAAATGAAAATAGGGAAATTATGATAATACTAAATATTATTTACTTTACCAAACTAAACAGTGAGAATCAAGAAGGTAATTATGGAAAATTAATTTTTAGTTTTGTTGATGTTGTAAATTTAATGTATGTATTATATATATGAAAGACAGTGTTAGCTATCATGAATCAGTAACACTTTACAATAAGGTTTCATTAGTTAAATTAGTTAACATTAGCTAATAATGAACTGCACTTCTACATCATTTATTAATCTTAGTTCATATTAATTTCAGCATTTACTAAAACATTAAAATCAAAAGTTGTATTTGTTATCATTATTTAATGCACTGACTGTGACATAACATGAATAAACAATTAACAGTTGTATTATTAACTAAGATATACAGTAACAAATGTGTTGGTCATGGTCATGTTAGTTCATACATGAGTAATGAACAAATGAACCTTATTGTAAAGCATTATGAAATCAAAGATATAAGTTCCTTACAATTCAGAGTTGAACATGGACTTAAGATTTCATTTAACTAGATGCATTTCCCCTTGCACTTTTATTCCTTGGATAAAAACGAATGACACTGTCACTCAGAATGCGTCTGAAATCGAGTTATACTTTTATTATACCGTAAAACTTCAAATAATAGCCGAGTCCCAAATAGACGCCTGCCTGTCTCTTTTACACGCCTGGTGTGGCTGCAGATTTGAGTAAATAAAGGCCGGTCTCACATAGAGGCGGGGTCTGTTTTTTAGTTTCGGGTCCGTCGGTCAGATCGTCCGCTTTTAATTTTGGCGGCCGCCAAAGCCTTTTTTGACCGGTGATGAGTGATGTAGAGTAGAATAGAATGACTGCTGCGCTTGACAGGGCGCGTGACGACGAGCAAAGCGAGAGAGAGAGAGAGAGCGCCACGGCCGCGCGCGCGCACTCTCACATATTCAAACAACACGGGCGCTGTCTTGCTCTCTCTCCCTCGCGCATATGAATCAAAATCAATTGACACCAGTAGCGGAGTGGCAATCGGGAGAGTCGGGAGTTTTCCCGGTGGGCCGGTAGTGTTTCGAGGCCGCGAGGGCCGGTCTGATAAAATGTATTTATTGGAAGCTCGCCATGCGCACTTGGGGCCCAAGTGAGGGGAAGAAAACTTTTTTTTTATGAATATTATCTAAAACGAAACGTAGTTTTGCACTACGCTTTAGTGGCGTAGGTCGTAGGGTGTGAGCCTGAGATACTTGAGTGCAGCTTTTGATGCGCTCGACGCGAGTTCGAATCCGCCTTTTGCCGAACTCTCTCTTCTCCCTTTTCCCAACACATATGTAAAGATGTACAATTTATAACCTAACATTAAGGTCTCTAGCGTTATATTTTGCCAACGAACTAAAATTGAAACCATGATATGGCTTTGTGCATTTATAAAACAGCACAAGACGTTTAGAATAGCATCCTGTTTGCGCTGCGTGATTACTTCCTCACGCGATCAGCATGGTGTTTTCTCCTAAATAAAAGCTCAAGGGTTTATAGTGAAGAAATTAGGACAAAAGTATTTTAATTTTCCTATATTATAGTGTAATGTAGGCTAAAATATACTTTTGAAATATTCATTTTCATTTACATATAGTACATTTATAGGCTAAATGGATTTTACGTCATAGGAATAATTATATAAATCATTATTACATTATTATAATAATTGTTTGGCATCCTAAAACACCATTGATAATGTAATGCAGACTGAGACTCTCATAACTAAAAAGATGTTTGAGCCCACTTTAAATCAATGCTTTTTCTTTGTTCAACGAGCAGTTCATGGGTTGAAGCTCTTAATTTTGATCTCTCAGAGAGCACGAGATTGATGCATTTAACCTTAAAATGTACAAAATTGTCTTGCGGGGGAGCATGCCCCCGAACCCCCCTAGAGGCACAGAGTCCACCCAACATAGTTTTACAAATTTCTATGGGAAAGAATGACCATTTATAAACTTTACTCCAGCATAGTACAACAAAGTTCCTTTTAAATCAGTAAAACGGTAAATGCTAGCCTATATTAAAATCCTGCCGGCGACGAGGGCCGGTGGTGTATGAAATTTCCCGGTAGATTTTTTGGTCCCACTCCGCCCCTGATTGACACGATAGTAAAAGATCGGAAGACCGCAGTTTCACGTGGAGCATTTGGATATTTTAAGAGATTAGAGACTCTAGGCCTACACTGACACTCAATGACCAACATCTCAACACTAAATTATAAAGGCCTGTCTCATATAGACGCCTGTCTCAAATTCTCAACAAGCCGGTGCAGTTAGACGATTTGGGAAAATAAAAGCCCGGGCTATTATTTGAAGTGTTGCGGGTAGTTAAGAATAACTCGCATACAACTATTAGAGTAGCATGGTGATGGTAGGACAAATGTAATTTTCCGTATTAGCTTAAACGTTACCTGCTGCTGGTTTGAAGACTCGCGCGCGAGTCTTCAACAGTTCCCCCCGGGGGAACGCCACTGTCATCAAGGATGTCTTATTTAAGAAAAGTTGACTGTGATTCCTTGTGAAGTGTAAAATACTATAATTTCTTCCTTACTTTGCAATCTAAGGGTTACTTTTATTAAATGAGACCGCCTTGATGACGTATGCAGCCTTCAAATGCTCCTTCTGGAGGACACAGCCACAGCCTTGGAGTTGGGACACAGGTGGAGAGAGTTGCTTCATGGAGGCCGCCATGTTTTTGATCACGACCAGCTTAATGCTACTCATTTTATCTGTGCAAAGTTCCATCAATGGACACATTTGCTCAATTTGATTTTCTCTGACTGTTAACAGAGCATGGTAAACTCAAATTAGTTGAATGTAGAGAACACTGGTGGGAATAGTCTCCACGATCAACTCTCATGATGCTTTAGGGAAACGCAGCCCAGCACAACAACAGAAAGTACTGAGTGCACCTATACTAACCAGTGTTGTTATTGTTGACTAAAACTTTGTTTTCAGTAACTGAAATAAAGCTGAAATAAAATAAAATATATAAAATCATAAAAAAGAAAAGAAAACTTAAACTTGAAATGAACATTAGAAATGCTGCCTTGGTAACTAACTGAAATAAATTGTTTTAAGTTGAAGTACCAAAATTACTAAAACCAAAACTTAAATAAACTTAAATTAGAGCTATAGAAAGAAGAAAAAAAAACTAATATTGAAATTCAAATGAAAACTGAAAGTATAAAAATAAAAGTTAATTCAAAATAGTAATATACTAATAGCATATAAATAATAGTACAATAACACTGATACTACCTACAGAAGACATCATTCTAAAATAAACATTTCAAAATGTGACCTCAATCACCTCATGAAGTTGCATGCTTAAGTTATCATCTTGGGTGAAAAAATATTGTTAAATTAAGTGTAGCGTCAGTTCTGGCAGGTCACGTTAGTCAAGCTCGCATCAGCTGATCCACGTCTACCTATAGCAATACGACGCCTAGTATCACAGCATCCATATATAAGCTCCTTCAGTATTATCAGCAGCTATTGTGTTTTTCTAAGGAGCGAATTACCCTCCTCCATCCCCAGCTCCTCCTCTCGTCCAGTCAGGATGTCATTCTAATTCCTCTTGAATCAGAATAAATTCTCGATTATGTTGTACATTAAAATCTTGACTGAATGATATCTGCAATACATTCATGTTGGTTCTGTTCTGTTTACCCTAATAGGGGGTATTGCTGCTCTCCCTGCTCTTATCCATGCTAGGCTGCAAGGATGCACAGGGAGTTCTTGTCCACACCACCAATCCTAACTGTATGCTAACTGTCAATCGTATTCGACGATAGTGGTCCTGACAGAACTTAAATGTAAGAATGTCTACATTTAGAAGTCCAATCAAATACTGAGTCATGAAAGAGATGGGCTGAATTCAGAATATGTAATACTTGTGTACTACTCTTATTATTTCTGCCATATTTTTGGAATAATAAGAATAGCAAGAGTTAAACACACTGGAAATGGAAGGTCAAGTTGAGAGCATTGTATTGTGGGATAATGAATTCCACAGAGTATAATGCTATAAATGTTCAATATCCTCCAGGTATTCCAAATGTACTAAGCTAAGAGCAGTATGATAGTATTCAATTCTGAACATGTTTTCGAAATGGACTACTAATGTGCTTCACCTTAAATGCAGCAGTTTAGTCTAGCATTTCAAAGAAACAAATGAGGTTTAGAATTAAAGTTGTTTCCAAAACCTACAGTTGACCTTGAATATTAAAGCTGTGCAGTTCTTCTGCCTCTAATTGAAGCTGAAAATGCAAGGTTGCAAGGGGTTATGCCGGACAGCTTGGTAATCGCAAGTATTATACAAAGTAATTTTTTTTTTATGGAAAGACAGTACGAACTCAAACACAGGCTCTAATCACCTTGAGATTTCTCCCTCGGGAAACTTCAAGGGCAGAAGCAGAGATTCAAACAGACGATTCATGCTCTCGTGGCATGCAAATAGGAGCAGGATCCACGTACAGAACTTGCAACTAAAATGGTAAAGTATCAAATGAATCATTAACTAAAACTAACAGATACTTTAAAAAGAACATGCCAATACACAATTACTCAGATAAATTAGTTGAAATGCATTACCAGATAGGCTATATGAAACCACCTGCTCAAACATCTCACTGAAAATGTTATACTGCAAGAGTACATTTTTTCAATAAGTGGCAATGAAGATATATGCTTTTTGGCTGCATAATGGTGGATCAAACTATCAAAGCCATTGAATAAACGTGTGGTGACAGGGACCTCTCTGATGACAAAACTGGGAACAGCTGGGAGTGTGATATTACATTAACACATTTGCTTAGATTAAAATTTGCTGCTATAGGAAAGACTTATTTGTTCTACTGTTATTTCTATTATTTTAATTCATATTGTCATTAGGATAACATTTTTGCTAGCATGATGTTTTCATTATGTGTCAAAAAAGAAAAGTAATCATATTCACAAGTGAAACAGTTAAAAAAAAGTAGGGCTGGACTATTTTTTGGAGTTTTTGATTGGATTGTGAAAAGTGAGCACTGTATACTGGAATAGATGCATTTTGTTCAAATATTACAAAAGTCAAAAAACATTATTAAAAAATGCATAAAAAATGCTAAAATAAACTGTTCACAAACATAATGCTTTAAAGTCGGCATGAAAAAAAAAATTGAAATGTAAAATTTTCCTCTCTATTGTGACGTATATATTGAGTTAAATGACTTATTTAACCAACAAACAAAAAATGTTTGGTAATTGGAAAATTGGTTTCTTACGATTGGAAATTGGAAAGTTGAATCGTTGATTTTTTGCTAATTCCAGCATTCTCGAATGATTGACAGGTTGCTGGAGGAAAGGGTTTATTGTCCCGCCCTCGCACCGGTGCAAGCGTCATCAGAGACGAGATGTTTTTGCGTGGGGGAGCATTCAATTAATTAATTAGTTTTTTAATTAGAGATTTCAAGGACACACATTAAAATAAATAAATAAAAATGTGCATGGATAAATAATTTATAATAAACTCTATAAAAATAATAGTTCATTTTGATTTCATGGTGACTAAGAAAATAAATAGGGTCAATTTTGATTTCATGCCTTTGATATCATATTATCTGAGAGACTTGTTCTGAATGCTCTGGCAACACAAGGCCAGTAGTGTTGACCAAAAAAAACTTCAGACCAGCTTTAGATTGAGAGAGAGAGAGAGAGAGAGAGAGAGAGAGTGTGTCTGTGTGTGTGTGTGTGTGTGTGTGTCAGGTACAGAACTGGGCCAGAGTTTTACACAAAACACAGCATGGGCCGCTGCTACTGTCATCTGCTTCCGCTGCTCTCTGAGCCCATTCATCATTTTTAATGGTGTCTCTCTGCCTCCTCCTTTCTGTGAGTGTGTGTGGATTTACGACGGTGTGGATTTTCATGCCTACTTCCGACAAACTAAATCCAACCTTTGACCCCTGGGTCATCTCTAGAGAGCAACTGCAGCCTGGACCAATCAATCCCTGTTTTGTTTGGGCCTCATTGATACGGGTGTTGTGTGAGAGTGAATGAGAAGAGAGTAACAATAACAGAGAGAAAAGAAAGTCGCCCCTATGTTTTAAAATTTATTCAAGTTTAAATTAACCCCATTTAGGGCCCTATTTTAACTATCTAAGCGCATGGTCTAAAGAGCACGACGCAAGTGCACTTAGGTTGCGTCTGAAACCCCTTTTGCTAGTTTAACGACGGGAAAAATGGTCGGTGCGCCCACCGCATGGTCTAAAAGTGTTGTTCCTATTCTCTTAATGAGTAATGGGTGTGTTTTGGGTGTAACGTGCAATAAACCAATCAGAGTCTCATCTCCCATTCCCTTTAAAAGCCGGTTGCGCTCGCACCATGACAGAGTCGCTATTTACATGGCGGAATTTAATAGTGGACAGGCTGAACGCTTCTCCAAAGAGGAAACGGATCTGCTCTTGTGCGAGGTTAAAGGGTTAGTTCACCCAACAATGAAAATTCTGTCAGTAATTACTCACCCTCATGTTGTTCCAACCCCGTAAGACCTTCGTTCATCTTCGGAACACGAATTAAGATATTTTTGATGAAATCTAAGAGCTGGATCACTCCTCCATACTAGTCCATAGGGTTCTTCAGGGATGGAACTTGCCGGCCTCGAAAAGTTATTAAAGACATCGTTAAAATAGTCCAAGTGACTACAGTGGCTCAATCTTAAGTTTATCAAGTGACGAGAATACTTTTTGTGCGCAAAAAAAAACAAAAATAACGACTTTATTTCAACTATTCATTTCGTTCTCTGTGGGCCTCGAGTCAGTTCACTAGTGTAATAGCGTACGCTTCTGTTGTTGTACGTAAATAAATAATATAGATAAAAATTCAATTAAAATAAATAAGACAAAAGATAAATAAATAAAAGACAAATATTATAAATAAGAAAAATAAAAAAGTCGAATAACTTACGAAATACAAAATAAGTAATATTATACATAAAAGAAATAAAAAAGAAATGAGATAAATAATAAAAAAAAAATAGGGAGCTTTATGATTTAGACAAAATCCATGTTTCAAATTTTCGGTTTTGGTTAAACTATACCTTTAAGATGGTATTTTAAAGTAAATCCACCGGGCTTGTATGGAAACATTGGTAATCATAATAATAAGTGCGCATGGTTTTTTCATGGATTTTTTTTGCAGCTTGTTGTCATTACATGAGCTAGAACATTTTTGTCCTTTTTGGAGCTTGACAGCCTCTGGCCACTGTTTAGTTTCACTATATGGATTGGAGAAGTGGGAACAAAACATCTCCTTTTGTTTTAATGGAGGAAATAAAATTGAACAGGTTTGGAATTGACACGTGGCTAAAATTACAGAATAAAAATTTTTGGGTGAATGTAAGGCTGCACTGGTAATTGAACCTGCTGCAGAAGTGGGGGTTGGCTAGTGGTTTTTAAAGTGAGTCAGCATGAGCAGGACTGTATTTCTCAGGTCACTGCTTCACACAAACACTACTCCGACCATTGCTGAGAGTTGGTCTGAGTGGATTCTTAGCAGTTTTCAATGTGTTACATTGTGAATTAAGTGACTGAAGCAGTTTTGTAAAACACAGGAAACTTCTAGACACTGTCTGGGCTGATCCACCTCAAATACGTGATTAAGCCAGTGCTTAATAACTGCAGTTGATAATGTAAAAACGAACTCACAGAGGCAAAACAGAGAGCCCACAAGACTGGAGCTAAATGTAGATGAGTTATTAATCTACTCAACACACAGACAGATGGGTGCTGCTCCCTTCAAACACGCAGCGCACACACACACACACCAAAGTCTCCAAAGATCATGAGGCTGTGCTAAGATACATATACTAATGTGTTTCTTTCAAGTCTGAATGGATCAGAGTCTCCTCAGGGTACAAATATCTTCATAATTGGCAAAAGTTAGAGGTAAAAAATAAGTATACAGGGGAAAAAAAAGTGTGGTATAAGGGTCTTAATTTTATCTATAAAAAAGACCAAGAATACTACTGACGTTTTTTGATCTTAAGAGATACACTATGTTTTTGTTGTCAATACATCATCAATCCTTCTTCCACAACGTGTTTTTGTCTTACCCTGATTCAATATGGTAAGCATATTATAAGAGTTTATATTTTAAACCTGTCGAGATGGTTTTCGCAAGAGTGGAAATTGCGTATACTACGTCACTCACCCGTGTGTGTCTCGTCACATCCAAAAATAGAGAAAAGTTGGTCCGGCTACTCGACACGTGTATAGTGGGAGTGGCATAGGTTAGATGTCACAACGAGTGAGAAAGGTTGACATAGAGCATGCTAAATCTCCAACCTCCAGGGAATCACCTGTATTTCCAACCCATAGGTAAATAGCCGAACAGAGGAGAATCTGCTGTCAACGCAACAGAGCTCGTAATAAAACAAGAATCAACATTGGCTTGGCTTTTCGAACTGAGGGATTTGAAATGCAAGTAACAAAGAGACCTTTTTTTCATTACTCAACAGGAGAGTAAGGTATTTTATTGAACAGATAAATTGCCATAAGTGCCATAAATTGCCTCTAACAGAGTTCATTGTAAAGAAAAAATTCAAAATGGTTGTTGTAGCGCTGTTCTGGAAATGCCATGTATATTAGTGGGTACAGCTGCAATAGCGTCTTCAGCTAGTCAGCTTGAGATCCTTTCCATTTAAACTGGTTAAATCTCTGAAGCATATTAGGGAATGTTTTATGAGCAGTAGGATAGTCTCTTTCTCTCTTTTAGTTATGAGAAAGAACCATATTCATGCACACACTCACGCAGAGCCGAAGCCAGTGGTACCTTCATTTTTACTTGCATACTGCCACTTCTCATTCGTTGCCAGCACTCACTCAGAGTCAAAGTGTCAGTGTCTGGGTGATTAGTAATGACATTGCACTACGTGAATTACCTCTCATCTCGACAAATCACGAGAATGCAAGCAGAGTCGGTCTACCCTATCGGAAGTTCCCTTTCAGTCGCTCACTTTCGACATCACGTCGGAACGTACCGATGAATTGGGATCCCAATTGAGACGTAACGACTCCGTTCCCTCCTTCAGGGAACGAGAGTTGTAACCAAGACGTTCTCTTTATGGTGCTAATTTGGATAACCTAAATGAATGAAATTGACACCTAACGTAAAGGCTAGTCGTGCTAGGAATGACATATTTCTATTACTTTGTTATTCTGGCTTCAGGAGACCAAAAGGACGCACGAGTCAGACACACAACTTACACCAGAATAAATCAAACTGTTATTGGTTGCTTTTCATGTCAGTCAGACGACCTCTGGGTAGTCCTTGGTCAAGAAAGCTGCTGATGGAGTTCAGTCCTTCTGCCGTCAGTCTGAAGATCTGGCTAGGAGAGACTACCAGAAAAAGTAATACTTCTATGAGTTAAGCCAATAATGTAACATGTTACTTCAAGTAACGTTTCCCAACACTGAATGTGTATCTGCATGCAATACACAAGCCTTGAAGCTTTCATAATTAAAACTTAGCGCCTGTTTGCCATCTTAGTCTCGCAGCAGCAGTCATGGTGATCTTTTGTTTATTGGATTTGTTGGATTAATGAGCGTTAACTTCATTCTGTCACCGTTTGAGACTCTGAGCTGACAGTCTGACAGAAGGTGTGCAGGTGGCAGGAGGCAGTCAACCTCTGACCTTCATTCATAAGCATAACATCCTCCAGCGCCGAGTGGGTGATCAGCGAGATCTCTTACAGCTAATGTGACAGCGCGCGCAGCTCAATCTCCGGGTCTGCTGGGAGGTTTATTTCATTATTAAAGAAAGTGAACACACATTTCTGACTCTGATACCCCTTTTCCACCAACAAGAACCGGGTGCTGATTCAGAGCCAGAGCCAGAGCTGGTTCGGAGTTGGTTCAACTGACAAGCTTACTAAGAACCGGTTTGCCTTTCCACCGGCTTGAGAGCCACAACAGAGCCAGATCTTACGTCACTGCATACGTCTCATGTTGCCCAGCAACGCTAGTGCGGTAGCGCCAAACACAAACACGCCAGGCTTGTTCGAGATGCATCGGCTTCTCGCAGATCGATCGCCGCATGACATCAAAGCACTGCGAAAGCGATCCAAAAGCACAAGGAGATCTCCATGATCTCCAAACACTCCCGCAGCTCCGATCGGTCCGCGCCGCTCCGATGCATCTCGAACAAGCCTTCTATCAACAATGGCGGCCGTTGCATTACTATTGATGCTCATGGCTTTGCGAACCTAACGTACATCGGCATCCAAACACGGCGAATACAACGTGTTCGTGCAGCCCGCCGTAACTTGCATAAACGGATATTACAATCGAGCTGCTATTAGCTCGATTAGCTGCTAATTCAAAAATGGCGGTCACAAGTTTCTGTTCGTCTTGTTGGCCACGGCAACCCCGCCCCCCAGCCGCTGACGTAAGCGGTTCTTACTTCTAGACCAGCAATGATTTGGTGCTACTTAAGAACCACTTTTACTGGTTCGGAGCTGGTGCTTTGGTGGTCGAAAACCAAAGAACCGATTTGAAACTAGGCTCTGGCTCCGAACCAGCACCAGCTCTGCCTTGGTGGAAAAGGGGTATGAGAGACACACAAACAACAGTTTCCTGGATGTTGGCATACAATTTTTATAAATATTATACATGCGTTAATTTTATTTTTGTAATAAAAAAAAAATCACTTTAAAATATATTTGTCGAATATGACCATTTCAATTAACTCAAAAATGTGATTAAAATGTTGAAATAAAGCATACAAAAACACGTACACTTCCCCTTTATGTAGACTTTTTTTTATACCTAAAATACTTTTTTAAATATAAAGAAATAAATACAATAAGCGAATGAAAACAAATAACTTAATATATTTACTTGGTAAATAAGTAAACAAGTGACACATGAAAATCAAATATACAAAAAATATGGGTCTATCTCTCTGTGTTGGCTAATGCAATGCAAATCTCCCCAACATCATACAATTAACTCGGAGGAAAAGCAGAGCCATTTATCAGAGCCACAATGAATAATGAATTTTCTAAAATTAAACACATAAAACATTTATAATTAAGGTCATTAACCATTTCCAGGGTTAATTGGTGTTTCGTTCACCTCAAATGTGTGTCAAATAACTTTTTTTGGAGAAGGTTACCAATTTGGATGATTTCTTTAATTAGCTAGTGACACTACTGACCGTCAGTATCATGACAACCATGACAACCACTCTTCTTGCTCATTTAAAATAAGAGCTGTACTGTATAGACATGAATGTATCACAAAGCTCTAGCTCATTTAAAGGGATAGTTCACCCAAAACTGAAAATTATGTCAGTAATTACTCACCCTCATATTGTTCCAACCCCGTAAGACTTTCGTTCATCTTCGGAACACAAATTAAGATATTTTTGATTAAATCTGAGAGCTGTCTCACTCCTCCAGGCTTCTCTGTAATTGAAACTTGCCGGCCCAGAAAGTTAGTATAGACAATGTTTAAAATAGTCCAAGTGACTACAGTGGCTCAACCATAAGTTTATCAAGCGACGAGAATACTTTTTGTGCGCAAAAAAAACAACTAAAATAACTACTTTATTCAACTATTCATTTTCTTCTCTGTGGGCCTCTGAGTGAGTTCATGTAGTGTAACAGCGCTTCTGGTTTGTACATCAGAACGTAGGCTCACTATTGGCCAGCACTTATGGTGCTTTTCCACTGCTGGTACGGCTCGGTACGGCTCAGTGCAGTTCGGGTCGGCGCGGCACGGTTCGGCTCACTCCGCTTTAGCTCGGTTTGCTTTTCCACTGCAGTTAGTACCACTTCAAAGTGGGTGGGATTATAGTCTGACCGTTATAGTTTATCCGCTCCTCGGCAACCAACGAGAGGAACGTCTGCACTTCGTCCACTGACCACGATTCTGCCATTTCTTTTTTGAAAGTATTCTTTCTTTCTTTTTTCTTCAAACAAGTCAAGCAAGTAGTTTTAAAACAGGTGCTACGGCGGTGGCTGCTACTGGCTATTTAAATCTAGCGGGTTTGATGTCTCGCAAATACAATGACGCTGGTAGTGACGATTCTGTCTGACCAATCAGTGATCTGCAGTGTATTCACGTCACATTTTAGTATCGTTACGGTACGCTAGGAACCTCGACAGAGGTGGTACCATATAAAGCCAGCCGAAGGAAAAGCGCCAAAGCGTGCCTTACCGTACCATGCAGTGGAAAAGCGCCATTAGTTACACTGTTACACTAACAGTGTTACACTGTTACACTACTTGAACT
This sequence comes from Tiaroga cobitis, assembly GCA_030578255.1. Lineage (NCBI taxonomy): Eukaryota > Metazoa > Chordata > Actinopteri > Cypriniformes > Leuciscidae > Tiaroga > Tiaroga cobitis. Next base: position 45,735,210 of record CM060592.1, on the reverse strand, counting down.
CACTCTGAGGCCCACACAGAAGAAAATTAATACTTGAATAAAGTCGTTATTTTTGGGTGTTTTTGCGCACAAAAAGTATTCTCGTCGCTTGATAAACTTATGGTTGAGCCACTGTAGTCACTTGGACTATTTTAAACATTGTCTTTACTAACTTTCTGGGCCGGCAAGTTTCAATTACAGAGAAGCCCATGGAGGAGTGAGCCAGCTCTCAGATTTAATCAAAAATATCTTAATTTGTGTTCCGAAGATGAACGGAAGTCTTACGGGGTTGGAATAACATGAGGGTGAGTAATTACTGACAGAGTTTTCATTTTTGGGTGAACTAACCCTTTAATGACAACAAGCTGCAAATAAAAAATAAAAAATTAGATCATGCTGAAACCATGCGCAATTATTATTATGATTACCAATGTTTAAATACAAGCCTGGTGGATTTACTTTAAAACACCATTAGGTATATAGTTTAACCAAAAATGAAAATTCCAAACATGGATTTTGTCTAAATCATAAAGCCCGTTGGATTCGTAGGAAAGATGGTCCCAGGGGGTGAGGAGCCAAGGTGGAGCTGACTGCTCAACAGGCCAAGGTAGAGTTACGTGCCTGGAGGGTCTGTGAGGAGATATGTGGTCATCAATCCAAGGCTGGGCTTGCAAACGCAGATCGAGGCGAATAACTGGTGACCAGGCAGTGCAGGCCGGGCAGTGCAGGTGAGGGTGAACAGACAGGCTTAACAGGGTTTTACACATAAAATTCATGAACGGCTCTCTTGACCAACATGGAACAGGCAGAATTGGAACAGGCAGGTAGAGAAACACTCTCAAAGCTTCACAAAACCATTTCTGACTACTTTCTTGTGAAACTTTCCAAAGTTTTTCCCCTTAAGAGAGACTGATGTTCTGGAGATAACAGTAGCATTAATACAACATTCTTTCTTTTTTTCTGACAGTTGTGAAGACACACAAAGCTCCTTAGATAAATACTTTTCCCAATGAAAATGCAGAGAAAAGCTTGATTCACTTATTTTCAGATCCACATTAAATCCCCAGACTCACCCACTCCGCCATCACAGGAATCTCCCTACGGCCGCTGAAGAGCAAAGCAAGAACTTGCCCTGCCAGAAAGCTTTATCACATCTCCATGACACATAAAGACGCTTGCCCTAATCTCTTCCTGAAAAGCGTTTGAACTTTACCTCTCTGAGCTGGCGGTCTTCTGAGAGCAGCTGAGCTCTGACTGATAAAGCACAGCATATGTCTGAGGGGAAGGGTCAAGCCATTAAATCACACTCTTATCTGCCGACACAATGAAAACATGCCCCCATTTCTCTTATTAAAAAAATCTGAGATATGAACCATCTGAAACCCAACAAATACCTTTGACTGTGATTTCAATATATTTTACAATATACTGTAATATAATAGAAGAGAATAGAATAGAAAAGTCAACATGAAATTGTATTTCTTTTTAAATTATGTAATGAAACAAAAAGGACATGCGTAAACTTGACTTTATCCATTGGGAATTGATCGGATTGTGAAAAGTGGCAGAGCATGATGATTGATTTTGATTCCCAGGGAACACGCATATGGGCAAAATGTATGGCTTGAATTTATAAATAAAGCTTTAATAACTATACAAACATATCCAAAGCTTAGCTATTCATGTCTGCCAAATGCATAAATTATGAAGACTTTTTTTTCTTCTTTGGAATAACATGCACCAATTATTAATCATGGACAAGTCCAGGAAAGTACATCTTTATTTCATATTGATTTTAAAACTCAAAACGTCTCCCCTGGTCAGTTTACAGTGCGTTATGACTGGTATATGCATGGCATTATCCATATCAATTGTTAGGACTTATAATGAAAAGTATTACAATACCCCTGTGATACCAATCAGTCGGCTTCTAGGTGGTACAAAGACAAACCTTTTCTGTGACATTTCTGCAGTCTGACAGAGTAATCTAGACAAACTTCAAGTTCATATTTCAAGTCCCTTGAAACATGAAGAAGATGTTTTAAAGAATGTCAATCAGTTGATGAGATCCCATTGCCTTTTTTTCCATACTATAAAAGTCAATTGGGTAAATCAACTGTCTGGTTACCGACATTCTTAAAATATCTTTTGTGTTCAGCAGAAAAAAATTCATAAAGGGTTGGAACAACTTGAGGCGGAGTAAATGATGACAGAATTTTTCTTTTTGCGTGAACTATCCCTATAAGGCAGGTATCTCTCTATCCCTCAATGACAGATTGAAAGCCCATCTTGGACCAGCATTGGAACATAAATGACCATCTAAAAATAAAGTAAAACCAGAATTTTCCAGTAGAGTCGTATACTTCTCAAAAACCATGTCCAAGATATGATCCATTATCTCTTTGCCTATGCTGTACAGTAGGTGTGTGATCTAGAGAGAAGAGGCCTAGCGTGCCACAAGAGCAGACAGTCTCATTCACACGGCGCAAGAAGAGGGATGAGCATTTAGACAAACAAATCATTTCAGCTCAAGATTGCTCCGGCAGCACAGAGCTGTTCCATTATCACGCCTCGGCTATCTGGGTAACGCTCAATTACAGTGTCATTAGGCTGAAGAGTGGAGCTGCCAGTACTGGGAAATGAGGGGCTGACGAGAGAGAGATTGAGGCATACACTGAACAAAGAAGATACTAGAATAGAATCAGGTTTTGCTCAGTAAGGCCAGGCTTTGCTAAACCATTACATTTTAAATCCAAGCAAGCAAATGTTCAAAAACCTGTATTCCCAGGCTATGTACTGTACACTGCACAGCTGAAACTAAACTTTCTGTACTGATGATTTTAAAACAAGAACTAGAGGTGAATTTTGAATGTATAAGATAAAGCTACATAGGGGAAATAATAACTTAATGTTGATTAACCCTGGGTGGTTTAAACTAGCTGAGTGTTTTTTGAAATCAGTAAAAATATTCACTGGCTATTTAAGCAGTAGTATTACAAGGTGCACTATTCCACTTTTGTTTCCACATCCATGAACATAAGACTAACCCATAACAGCGCAAATACAATTTCAACACAAAAATCTGTCACTTTTTTCAAATCTACCCAGATATCATGCAATGCAATGGCACTTATATAAACACTCTGCACATCAATCATGAAATATAAACATATGCAAACATATCATTAAACAGTATGAAAATCAAGCCTGAAATGAATGAAACAAACTCATTTGTACCCAGGGGCGCAGCTACCCAGTGTCAGAGGGGTATGCAGCAACAATTTTTGCGCCCCCCCCAAACAAACAAAAAAGAAAAATAAATAAATAAGTGTGCCGTGTAATAAGTGAGTAGGAACGAGTGAGAACTAACAGATAAAATAAGTGCAAAATTGTAATTTATTGATACAATTACACTATAGCTACTCCACCGTGATGAACCAACTAAAAAAAACTATAAGCACCATTGGAACAGCAATACCAGTGTTTCTCACAGGATTTTAGGTAAAACTGTGGTAGGTGGACCTCTGTTTTTCTAGGGGGGTTCGGGGGCATGCCCCCCGTAAGAAAATTTTGTGTTCTTTAATGTTAAATTCAGCAGTCTGGTGCACTTTGAGAGTTCAAAATTAAAAGCTCCAACCCATATTCAGTGTGCAAATTAAACAAAGAAAATTTCAAACCTCTTTTAGTTAGTGTCTACATTACACTACTACATAATAATAGTTAAAATATTAATCCCATGATAGTAATAGCCATATATTGTAAAACAAATGCACTGAAAAAATAAAGGAAACTTTCATAATTAGTTTTGTACTAATTTCTATAAAGATACAAGCACATGATAACGTTTCATGGGCCGGTGTGTCAGAAGAAAAAAAAAACTAATGCTGACTTTTTTTTACCAATGGCCGCCGATGTACGAGTTTTATGGGCCGTTAAGACGACAAAAAAAAAAGTATGAGATGTATCGGCCGAAAAAGCACGTCGGTCCACCGGGAATCTCCCGGTAGTCCCGATGGCCACAGATATATAGATAGCATACATGCCTGGATGTCACACTTTAAATCCTACCTGTTGGCTTTCAGCATGCACTTATTTAGCTGCTGTCGCATCAATTGACATGCCATCTCCTTTTCCCTCTTTCTTTTTCTATTTTTAGCCCCCCAGCATTTTGTTTTATCCATCTTTTTCGACGACAACTCACTCACTACTCGTACCTGCTCGCTCAGCGCTCACGGCGCCCCCGCCCGCACGCGAATGACGCAATATTACCCCGCCCCCCTTCTCCATGAGGGCGCCTACTCTAGCCTTTTAGTCCTCTAAAATTTTATATAACATTTAAGAAATGCAGAAATGATTTAGAAACGCACAACAGCAGCTACATATAGAAAATACAATATATATATATTTTTTATTCAATTTTAATTTATTTTAATTTTATTTTTTTTAACCATCGCTTTGGCGCCCCCCATGGTGCTGCGCCCCTATGCGCCGCATATAGCACATACCCACTTTTTGCGCCACTGTTTGTACCACAAATAATCAAATCCTTTTAGCAACACATTCACTAAATGAAACTGCATTAAAAACAATAAAGATACCAACCCCAGGTTTTGTCTGAAAGGTAGGGTAAATCCACATGCATTCTCGAGCAGAGTGAATATCCAGAAAGTTTTTTCCAATCATGTCCAACTTCTCTGGCATATAAACCACTCTCACTTCTCTATTGCCGTTTAGCTTTGATTGACTAATAAAGTAGTCAATACTTGATAGAATAAAGCCCCTTTTTACAAAATAGCAGTACACTTGTTGTCGGAAGTAACTACAGCATTATGATGAAAATGAATCTTTCTACATAAACGGCAATTCAAATTCAACAGCGAATTCTTACCAAATTGAACCCTTTTCCACAATTCTGACTATATTTCTCACAATTCTGACTTTTGCTTAGATAGAAAGTCAGAATTACGAGATAAATAGTTGCAATTACCCTTATTTTTTTATTCCATGGTGAAAACAAGCTTCCATAATATTCAGCTATCAGTCTCGTCTCATCCATACTGATTGATTAATAATAATAATAATTTGTTACATTTATATAGGTTTTCTGGGTACTCAAAGTGCTTTACATAGAAGGGGGGGAATCTCCTCAACCACCACCAATGTGCAGCATCCACCTGGATGATGCGACGGCAGCCATATTGCGCCAGAACGCCCACCACACATCAGCTTACTGGTGGAGAGGAGACAGTGATGAAACCAATGTAATATTAGAATTGATTGATTGATTGGTCAATTGTGGCACAATGCAGTAATTTTCTAAATGATCAGTTCGCTCATCACACACTTTGCACTGCGGACTAGCGCTCTCTCGTTTCATAACACATGCATGCCATCTTGTGTCTAATTTATTGTTATGAAAATTAATTTTTTCAAACAACAATTTTTGTTAATGTTTCAGGCCCATTTTGAATGGGCTATATTTCTGTAGGATACAGTACAGCTGTACATACAAATATTAATTGTTGTCAGTGTGTTCTGTGGAAAACACAAATGCGGACGGTACTACAGCCAGTGACACGTAAACAGAATAGACAGGCAGGATGATAGCCAGCGCATTGACCTTCTGATATGAGCTGAGACCTTTACTGGTGACTGGCTCCTCGCTCACACAGAAACATAGCACTAGCTTCACATCACTACGCTCACCACACGGCCATCCCATAATCTTCCTGTTATCTCCATGACAGCATGCAAAAGGGCTCGAGGACAGGAGCGCGCCACTAAATGTCAGAGCTTGACACCAGACGTCATTTTGCAAACAGCTGAAATATTCCTGTGTGAGCCTGGGGATCAGAATTGATACTGTTGTGGTGAAATGAAATATGAATCTATGAAGACAGACCGATTCTGACAGTGGTTTTATTTCCCCCCAAAAAAGTTTAGCTTTTTAAGAAATGCTTAAAAATTAAATACTCTGACTTCTAAAGAAATGTTGCTTTTATCTTTTGCTACTGTAAGCCTGAAACAAGCCTGCAGGGCAGACCCCAGGCAGGTGTGTTCATATAGCCTGGGCTGCATTGAACGAATTCTGCACAGTTGTATACAGGGTAATTTATTCAATTGGAAGAAGCTGAACTAAACTCTTTTCTCTTGAACAAACCAAGTGGTGCTCACTGCAGAGCCAAATGACCAGGGTTGCCAGGTCTGCGTAACAAAACAAGCCAATTGCTATTCAAAACTCAGCCAAAACTTGACCTAGTCCAGCCCCACCCCTGGACCTAATGGGTGGAGTTTAATCGAATTAGGTTTAGGGGGTTATGGCTAGGTTTAGGGTGTCTGGATGTCAAGCTCCACCCATTGGCTCTGCAGTGAACAGCCTCGCCAACAAACTAATTTAAAGCACTCTAATATTACTTTGCTGATAGTGATGCCACATAAGGTTGTCAACCACATAGTGGATGATACATACACTGTAAAAAATGATATGATCATAAGTTATAACAACAAATGTTTTTACATTGCTTTAACTCATCAAAATAAGTAATTTTTTTAAAGTCAGTTCAACGCAATTTAAATTGAGATGACTTAAACATTCAAGTTGATTGTACTTAAAACTTTAAGGCAGCAACTTTTTATTTACAGTGCAGAGTCATTTTAAAAAGTATACTTTTTAACACCGTAAGAGAGATGAGCTTCAAAACCATCCATTTTAATATTAAGACAGTAACAGGGATGTGTGCAAAGTGCAAACAGAAAAACAAAAATGTCAAATCGTCATTTACTAAACCAAGCTTGCTCACCCGGCGGTATAAATTAGCATTAACAGTCTGAAGGACACAAACAACTAAATATGCAATCCTCGTCAATTATGCTGTGTTAAAAGGATAATATTCTCAAATTAAAATTGTGTCTCTTTGACCTAGACATTTCAAGCTTCACTGTTGAAATACATAGATTACTTTTAGTTTCTTGGTTACATGTCATTTTGCAGACACCTTTTCCAAAGTGACTTTTTTACACCAGAAACTAATTGCATTGAAGGTCACTCTGGAGCAGCCTGATATTAAACGCTTTGCTCATAAAATTTTTCCTATTTCTCAGAGATGCAGAATATGTCGCTCGCTGCACATGACCCTGAGGGTCCACCAATCATAGGAGAACAAAGAACTGGGACACTGCCCGTTTCTGATTAGTGATTCAAAGAAAATTCTGTTGGCTCCATGAATGTTGTTCAGTCAAGCTAGAGTTGTCTCTTAAAGTCCCCTGTAATCAACAATTTTATCCCTTAAAACTCATCTTTGATCACCAAAATGAAATTTTTAAACGTTTTTTTCTCTTCATGCCTTAAAATAAATTGAATGTAACTCTACACCCTTGCCTCATTTAATATAAGCGTTTCTATGAATATGCAAATCAGCCCCGCCTCCACTCACTCACACCGGCTCAGAGATCCACTCATTGGTGTTGACTTATGAATTTACACATGGTTTGCCTGAAAGCATATTAAAACCCCCACATAGACATATAAACAACATTAAAAGCTTGATTTTCCCCACAGGGGGACTTTAAGATTTTGCACTGCTGGGTCTAGAGAGATACAGTAATTGGCCATTCATAATACCATGCCAAAATATTCTGTCTTCGTAAAATGTCCGTAATGAGTTTGTTCCGGTTTGGAAAAGTATTTTATTCATGGTCCTAGCTAAGGCACACATTACTTTTAATATTGCTCATACCTGGGGATAGAGATTTCAACAAACCTCTTGACTCTTCTTAATGGTCACTGGTCAGCAGGTGACTATTGTGCTAATGTGCTATTACTTGTAAAGCAATCATGCTCATGATTTTCACATGCAGACAATAAAAGGAGCAAAAAATTACACTGTGGAATTGATCTAAATCCAAAATGTTATGGGTGTCCAGTAAGCAATCACCTAGAACCATCCAGAATAGGAAGTTTTGCACAAGAAAGTACCACTCACATCTTTTCCCCGAAAAATGTCAAATCTAGTTATATTATATATGTACTATTATTTTTCCCTGTAACAGGAACTGTTTTCTTGTTTTGATGCTTTTCAAGCATATAACAAATGTTATGAAGAAATGACATGCATTGATAAAAAGCGCTGTACTATTTGCATCTTTTTATTAATGCACCAGAGTCAGCTCTTGATCAGTCATCGCTCTCTTTGTTTTTCTCTTCTAAATATTTCAAAGACAGCTGCTCATTTTCGTACTTAATCTGATATTCAAAACAGGGCCACAGAGGGCAGACTCGATTAAACTCTCTCTCTCTCTTCCCCCCATATTTCCATTTTCCGTCCCATAGACTCTGACTCGCTATCAAATTGTGTTGAGATCCTGTTAAACTGCAGTGAGGTCCTGTTACTTGCCAATTTCTCAGTCAATGATTTTTCATTTTCCCCAAAGTCCCTGGATTCAGTGCTTGTTGGAGAGCTGATGGATGGGCCAATCAGAATGTATGTATGTGTGTGGTGGGGACAGGGGGGTTCAGTCTAGGAGAGGGAGTGATCCGTGGCCTGTCGGCTGACAATGGTGGGAGGGGGTGGGTGGGCGCTCCAGGCATCTGGAAAGCAAACAACAGCATTAGGGAATGCAAATTGAAACTGCAGACAAGCTGGAAAGGCTCTATCACAGACGGAAATGTAGCACATCCTTGTCTCCTTATTGAAATATATCAGCGAACACTTTGCCCTAAGGGATGTTTAGCATTACGAATAACCTGCGTGGCATAATCCGTATCTGTGCCAGTGAATATTCAGCGAAAACACAATTCCCTCCCGTGAGTGACTGCAGATATATTACCTGTTGCCGAGCTCATAGCCTTCGGAGCGCAATTTGTTTATGTCAATCAAATGTAAATACAGCATTTGCCTCTCATTTTCACATCTTGCCTGCAGTTAGCCTCAAATATTTTCTGGAGCAATGAAGTCAGCAAATGATTGGCTGATTGGTTGACTCAATGCACCCCCAGAGGAAAGAAAAATCAAAAATTAGATCTCTTTAACGTCTCAAATGTTTCTCCTAAAAATGAGGTTACTTTAACATCAAATGGAGACTTTAGCTTGAGTCTCCTGCTTCTCACACTTGTCCCCTGATACAAAAACTCTAACACTTTTTAGAAGAGATCTCATCAACATCACACACTGTGCTCAGATTTTTCTTACTTAGACTCTGGATCGCTCACATTTGTCTCCTTTAAAGATTTAGGAGAGATTAGAAAAAGCCACTACTGAGCAATATTGTTTTCCTCTGGGCCAGACCGTTTCTGACTCATGAGATTCACCAAAAAGTTTTCTTTTTACTAGACAAATGAGGAAGTCTGGATAGTTTTGAATTAGAATATGGAATATTGACTTGGTCCTGTTGGGTTGCACCAGGTTGATTTAAAAGGATCTCCGGCTAGTTTGCCAATTTGGTCTAGATATGATGTCAATACCCCTCCTAATTAAGGCGCTTGGTTAAAAATACCTGAAACGCTTTCATGATTAAGAAAAATAAAAAAGCGCGATCACTACTTTTTCAGCTTTTTTGTACTATGGGCCGTTGATTGTTGATGACACACGATGGTCCTGAGCGCTAAGCTAAAAAGAACACGTCAGAGGCGATCGTTCGCGGGCATTTTCTTTAACTGTCTATGAGTTCGACACACTCTTCTACAGTTCATCTTCGGACCCACCTAGAGAGATAAAATGCCACATTGTGATGGTCCCAAAGGAATTCTGGTCTTATTTCTCTTAATTTCACAGGAAACTTCTACTTTGAGTATGGGAAGTGTGCACTGTTGACACCTCTGATAATACACAATGAACACACCATTGTAGTTTAAATGCTCAGCTGCTTTAATTTCGAATTATTTTTAGCAGTTTGTTTTTTGCAAATTCAGTCTATGCATAGTTAAAAATTCCTCCATGCCTCCTCTACTTGTCCCTGATTGTCTGCATGGTCAAATCCTGTATAGGCTCCACTTGGTTCGGGGTAGACATTTCTTATTTTGCTCACTGCACACGAGGGAATGACTCTGCGGACTCTTCTCCCCAGCCAGCCATGCATCCACCATGTAAACTGGCGATAGGAAGAATATCTGTAAGACCTAAAGCCAAAAGTTTTACACTAAATGTTATGAAAGGATGAATCAAGGTTTGACTCAAGCCAATACATGCCAGCCAATAATGTTTGCGTTGTATTATTGTCTAGATTCTTTATCGGTTACTGGAAAAACTTTCAGTGTTGGCCAAACTAAGTAAGGGATAATGTATAGCGAGACGGATGTTATAGCGAATACAACCCCAGCAGGCTGATGCGGGAGCCCGACGCAAAGCGGAGGGATCTTGAATCAGCCTGAAGGGGTTGTATTCGCTATAACAACCGCCTCGCTATACATTATCCCGCTTATTACATGGGTAACTACCAAATAAATCAATAATTTGACACAAAATATTGATTTAAAAAGGAATTTATTGATTTAAAAAAGATTGTATTGCTTCCGCTAAAGAAAATAGTCCGTTCCGTCTCTGGTTAGAATCCTGCTGCGTCCATAGCAACGCGCTGTTTTTCATGGCAACGGTCTGTTATCAAGAAATAGCACACCGCATTCTACACTGGAATTCAGCCAAGCCATGTAATAATGTTATATAATTCTAAACAAATATGTTCATGTTAGACCTGCCTGTTAGTAACTGCATCGCGGCTGGGTAAACCAGCGCTCCATCTGTCATGGAGGCTGACGAGGGCAGCCCACAGTACATCTGGATTGAGACAAACTGCCTCAAAATTAGGATGGGCAATGATGCATGGTAAATCTGTAAACAAGTATCCTGTTCTTAGGCTATAATATGCATTTACTGTGGTAGATTATTTCAAAATTCTTCAGGCCAATATAGTTATGCTTAATCAATATAGCTAACCTAGCTACCTTACCCTGGACTGCTGCTGATATGAATTGGAGTTCCTTACAGCAAACACTCTCCCTTTCAGTAAGCATTGGTAAACAATTGCCACAGCCACACCAATGCGTGTGCCCTACTCTCTCCTCCTGCTCCTCCTCACTTACGGCTACGAGATGATTAACGTTAGCATCCTGTGAACCTTCCTCCGTATTTACAACACGTTCAGGCTCGAACTGAAAAGGGTGAACGGCAGACATTTCGCTCGCTAATTGAGGTAACGTTAATAGTTTAACTTGATAACGTTTACGCGCCTTGTGTTTGTGGCGGCGCTGGGACCAGTCTACGTCACGGCCCAGAATGCAATGGGTAAAAACAACAATGGCGACTTACAGGGAAAAACTTTATTTTAAAATATCTCGCTACAACGAAAACATCGCGTCTGTTATTATATCACGTTTGTGGCGCAAATGGTATCGCTAACCCAATAAGACTAAGTTGTCAAACTAGCCGGAGATCCTTTTAACAAAGAATTTGGAGAAAAAAGGAAACCATGAGCGCATGACGGAGTTATTCCACACACCCCTCTATATCCTTAATTTTGTAAATAATAAGAAAACTGAATCACTCCTGAAATAAAGAATACTATGGTTTAATGTAATTTTTAAATTAATATAAGCTTTGTAATGGAACCAAGCTCATTTCAGATTAGACCATTAAATGTGTGTGTGTGTAACAGTATGAAAGTGTATTTCTACTGTAATATTCTTTTAGAGAGTTTACCAACTACATTAGAAAATGTATGGCCAGACCAAATGGCACAGATTAAAGCATCCCACAATGCAAGACACTCAACTTTACATTAATAAACAATAATACCATGCCAGGCACAATTCAGTAAAAATAGTAGTTGCATTAGTCCTTTCTTCGCTATTGTGATGTATATCCGAGTGTAACAGCATCTCCATGAAAAAATCAAGGACTTGATTTTGCCCATCGGGAATTGATTAGGATGGTTGCGGTGATGTTATATGGCAAATCATTTGCATATTCCTGTCTCCAGAGCAAGACATCGACGAATCGTTATACACCATCGCACCATAGGCCCCGCCCACTGGTTCAATCGCTTCATTCAGTTGCTTCAGTGTGACACACTGGATGTGAGCTTAGCATCCTGTAAAAAAAAGTGTTACGACCCCCTAGTCTAGGGTTAGGAACGCCGATAACAAAACAATGGAAAATATCCCCTCTCCTGTCCCAGATCACACACAAAATACCAAAACACAAAGTAGTGTCAAAAGATAAGCTTTTTTATTTACGCAGAAATAGAAAAGCTGAAAGCGTGACTCTTCAGGAGGGAACCCATAATTCTTCAAATAGAACCCATAATTATAATCAATAATGCTGTCTATGCTGTAAACATATAGTTGCCCGTTCACTTTCTGACATAGCCTACTTAATGAGCTCGAGTCTGCCGACAAGAGAACAAAGAGCAAATGAAAGCATAAAGAAACATTTGCTCATTTGCTCATTTCAGTAGAGACATCAGAAGGATACCACCGTCACTCAGGAACAAGATGCTTTTTTTTTTTAATGACATCCTGGATCACGTCATAGGAATGTTTAGTTCAGAGAATTTGAATGCTTTTTGTTTTGTAAACGAGGCACTGTGTAATGGAGAAATCTCAAATAAACTTTTGTTGACAGATGAAGCAGTCAGCTGTATTTGGATCTGATAGCAGCAGAATCGCAAACAGCAAGTAAATGATTAAATGGATAATATTTTCAAAACACTTCTTCACGTCACAAGCAATAGCGAGTTGACCTTGAAAGTGTTTCCTATGCAATGACTGCCCATTTACTGACAAGCCTTAAAGTTGACATAATGCCCCATTTCTCAAGATGTTTTATAAATCTATGGTGTCCCCAGAATGTGTCTGTGGAATTTCAGCTCAAAATACGCCCCAGATCATTTATTATAGCTTGTCAAAGTTGCCCCTTTTCGAGTGTGACCAAAATCGTGCCGTTTTTGTGTGTCCCTTTAAATGCAAATGAGCTGCTGCTCCCCGCCTCCGTTCAGAAGAGAGCCGATCCTTTACACGAGCTTCGCATACTCCAGCAATAACAAACGCGAGTTTCAGTCAAATCTCAGAAATAACTCGTAGAGGAGTGCAGGCTTACAGAGAGACTCAGGAAGAGGTTCAACTACCATACGTTTCTGAATGGTTAGTGGATACATGGATGTAGTTGTTGTGGAGTTACATTGATTAATCTCATCGACTTAGCATGCACTGTCATGTTTAACTTTTACACAAGTTGACAGTTCCCTGCGGTCTTTATAAGACAGCTGTGAAATTTTTTGGTCAAATTGTCATGATTCTGCCATCATGTTACTGATTATTCCTAGTCTTGTGGCAGGATCATGACAGAACCAATGTTTTGTGTACAAGCGCATGGCCAATTGTTTGGTCATGTGCTTGTGGTGTCTCGTTACGTTACCCCGCCCCCTTGTTATCCTCGTCTTGTGATTATTGTCTAGTCAGTTTCACCTGTCCTCGTCATTAGTGGTCCCTATTTAATCTCCTCATGTCTTCTGTCCTGTGTCGGTACATTGTCTAACATTGCGTGTTCATCCCCGTGAGTATTTAGCCTGAAAGCTGTTAAATGAGAATTGTGAGTTTGTTTATTGTCAAGTCATATTCTTAGTTTGTCATCTTGTCATAGTCTAGTTATATTCTCCTCCAGTTCTGTTTTGCCCCCTCGTGGGTTTTGTTTTCTGTTTTTGTCAATAATAAATCCCTGTTTTGAGTTACTTGCTGTCTGCTATTGGGTTTGTCCTTCTACCACATGACACAAATAGTGTTCTGAGTTGGTCTGTGCAGCCAATGATAGAACAGTTTGCATGCTTTGCCCCAACTTTTGCCATTGCGTTTGAACTGGACACTGTTGTCGCTTGCGAAAACCAAATGGCTGCGCTGCGGGTGGAAACGTCCCATATGTATTATAATAATATCCCCTTCCTACGCCAGAAGGGGAGCGAAATCAGATCGGCTTAATTTTTGACATGCTTGCAGAGAAAGGCTTACCAAAACAAAGTTACTGGGTTGTCACTTTCACGTTTTCAGGTAAATGCACAGGGGACCCAATTACAGCACTTAAACATGGAAAAAGTCAGATTTTCTTGATATGTCCCCTTTAAAGGAGCCGCTCCTTAAAAACAGATAATTTAAGACAGATGGTCAGAATGAGGGTTATCATTTTTACACACACACACACACACACACACACACACACACACACACACACACACACACACACACACACACACACACACACACACACACACAGAGAGAGAGAGAGAAAGACATATATTTGAGAAACATCTTGTTGTATATACACTCACCTAAAGGATTATTAGGAACACCATAATACTGTGTTTGACCCCCTTTCGCCTTCAGAACTGCCTTAATTCTACGTGGCATTGATTCAACAAGGTGCTGAAAACATTCTTTAGAAATGTTGGCCCATATTGATAGGATAGCATCTTGCAGTTGATGGAGATTTGTGGGATGCACATCCAGGGCACGAAGCTCCCGTTCCACCACATCCCAAGGATGCTCTATTGGGTTGAGATCTGGTGACTGTGGGGGCCATTTTAGTACAGTAAACTCATTGTCATGTTCAAGAAACCAATTTGAAATGATTCGAGCTTTGTGACATGGTGCATTATCCTGCTGGAAGTAGCCATCAGAGGATGGGTACATGGTGGCCATAAAGGGATGGACATGGTCAGAAACAATGCTCAGGTACGCCGTGGCATTTAAACGATGCCCAATTGGCACTAAGGGGCCTAAAGTGTGCCAAGAAAACATCCCCCACACCATTACACCACCACCACCAGCCTGCACAGTGGTAACAAGGCATGATGGATCCATGTTCTCATTCTGTTTACGCCAAATTCTGACTCTTCCATCTGAATGTCTCAACAGAAATCAAGACTCATCAGACCAGGCAACATTTTTCAAGTTTCAACTGTCCAATTTTAGTGAGCTCTTGCAAATTGTAGCCTCTTTTTCCTATTTGTAGTGGAGATGAGTGGTACCCGGTGGGGTCTTCTGCTGTTGTAGCCCATCCGCCTCAAGGTTGTGCGTGTTGTGGCTTCACAAATGCTTTGCTTCATACCTCGGTTGTAACGAGTGGTTATTTCAGTCAAAGTTGCTCTTCTATCAGCTTGAATCAGTCGGCCCATTCTCCTCTGACCTCTAGCATCAACAAGGCATTTTCGCCCACAGGACTGCCGCATACTGGATGTTTTTCCCTTTTCACACCATTCTTTGTAAACCCTAGAAATTGTTGTGCGTGAAAATCCCAGTAACTGAGCAGATTGTGAAATACTCAAGACTGGCCCGTCTGGCACCAACAACCATGCCACGCTCAAAATTGCTTAAATCACCTTTCTTTCCCATTCTGACCTTCAGTTTGGAGTTCAGGAGATTGTCTTGACCAAGACCACACCCCTAAATGCATTGAAGCAACTGCCATGTGATTGGTTGATTATATAATTGCATTAATGAGAAATTGAACAGGTGTTCCTAATAATCCTTTAGGTTGGTGTATGTATGTCTAAGTGTGTGTGTGTGTGCGCGCAAAAAAACACTTTAACATATCTCAATTAACTAATTGATCGCACCCCCAAGAGTTAAAACATTAACCTAAAATTTGACTAAAAATTTCTGCCCATGAATGTTTTGATTCTAGAAGTTTATTATCTGCAAATCCCTGTGTATTGTTTTTCAGTGAAGATTTAAGCATCATCAAAAATTAAGTAATGCTTAATTTCAAAACAATTTTTGCAGGTTGCTAATGAAAAACAACTTTATGAGTGTTTTTAATAATGTTCCTCTGAAATGACTTTATTACAATAAGGCATAGATTATCTTCCATAATGACTAGTCATTTTCAAACTGCAGTGGAAATAGGCTCTACTCTTCAGTAACTATGATAATAAGACTGCTAAAGCTGTCCCCGCTGTGCATAACGTAAAGTCATATATTTTGGAGAATGTTGCCCTCTTCTATGCTAGAAAATGTTGTCCTTGATGCTTTTTAGTAGCTCTTCCTCAAGAACTTCTACTGATAGAGTCAAAGCGCTAGAAAGTTTTTAGTTGAAATGTAGTTTTAGGGAGTAACCCCTTGAAAAAAACTGAAACTGTATCAGCAGTATGGTAATGAATCTGTCAGTTTGTTTACACCTGGGCAGCATTTTGGGATGTATGATATAAAATGTGGCTTAAGGGAAGCCACCATGGCTTGTTTTTTTCTTTTTTCTTTATTTATTTCAGATTAAGTTTCAACTTTACTCAGCTGGCCTCAGCACTGTTTATTACCTGCAGACACACACACACACACACACACACCCCTCAGCTTCAGCCTGGCTAAAACGGTTTGGAAGCTCAGTAAGTTCTCCATGATTGCTGAGAATTACATCAGGATTCTTACTCACATCTTTTCTTCTATGGAAATTGTAATTGTGTCCCCCTGGTACGGTGCCCTCAAACAGCCTCACATATAATTGGATTTGGAATTTTTATCTAATAATATGACATTTCCTCGTCTGAATTAGCTGAACTCAGGTCGAGCGAGCCTCTCAGGATTTATGCACTCTTTTAAAAAAAAGTACTGTAATGGTAACATACCGCTAATACTTTGATATACAAATAAATATAAAATAAAACGTAATTCAGCAATTGATAAAACGTGACAGTAAAGACATTTGTAATGTTACAAAAGTTTTCTACTTCAAATAAATGCTGTTCTTTTGGAATTTCTGTTCATCAATATTCAAAATGTATCATGGTTTCTAAAAAAAAAAATATTCAGCATAATTAGAATGATTTCTGAAGGATCACACTGAAGACTGAAGTAATAATGCTGAAAATGCAGGTTTGTCATCACAGGAATGAATTACAATTTAAAATATATTAAAATAGGAAACAGTTAATATTTTAATAATATTTCACAATACTTTTGTTTTGACTATTTCTGATCAAACAATTGTAGCCTCGGTGAGCATAATAGAATTAACATTTAAAAAACAATAGGGACACCAAACTTTTGAACGGTAGTGCATTTACCTTATTTACATAGCCTACCTCAAAACATACCTCAAAACCACGATATTCCTCAACGCATTCAGTATATATGTTTTTGTTAGTGTAGTAGAGTATCTTAAGCCCTAATTGTTTTCTGTTGTTTATTGCATCAGTCCTGCAAAACTTTGACATTCAGAACTTTATCATAAGTCATGTGCTGTACTGCCTACCAATGGACAGGAGGTGAGTTGCAGGCGCTGAAACTATAAAAGCACTTGCACACTAGTTCTATCAGAAAGTCTCTGGAGGCAAAATGACGTAACAAAGCATACATTTATTAACGGCGCAGCAAGCAAATATTCTGATATAAAGTTATTTAGCGTAGGCCCCATCCATAACTCGCAATCCGAGGGCAACGGATTCTGCATTTCCTGCCTGAGGACGAAGGCAGGGGCGCAGCCGACCCCCTGGGAGCTATGGGAAGAGGGACCATCCTGCTGGTGGTGTGGAGGATGAAGGGGAAGGAACTTGGTGGTGGTGGGGAGGAAGGAGGTGAATATTGGCATCAGCACCTGCGAACTCAGACATGTACCGATCTTTTATACTACGAGTATTAGAACACGATTGGTTAGATGACGTAACAATCGAGTCTTCCTAGCTGACTGAACTTACGCTAAAGCTTCCATATTTGAAAATTAATTTCTTTAATGTTTGAATTCCAAAATTGACTTTCTTTCTGCTTAAGAACACAAACGGATCAATCTTTCAAGCTTCAAAATGCATACAAGCAGAGCCGGACAGTAACGGAGTAGGCTACATTTACTTGAGTACAGTACTTAAGTACAATTTTGAGGGATCTGTACTTTACTCGAGTATCATTTTTGGGGAGTACTCATGACTTTACTCAAGTACATTTGAGAGGCAAATATTGTACTCTTACTCCACTACATTTCTATCCATAACCGTGAGTACCCGTTACTAAAGCTTTCCGCCAAAGTCAACTCCATGGTCAGATTTAGATAAGAGACGAAACCATGGACGAAACAATGGATTAAGACGCAGCAGGTCCATCCCGTGTCTGTGCCAACCCGTGGCCCCACCTCGCCAGACTATTTAAATTTTCCGAAATGTTCTTAAAATGTTAAATAAAGCAATGGTAAAAATATGAAAATGACTTGATTTTACTTTCAATTCCTTTTACATTCTCCAAGGTATTAACATTAACATTTTTCATAACTCCATGTAGGACGTTTCTGTACATAAATTCTAAGCACTGTGGCAGTAGTAATGCAATATTTAGAAAATGTAGCCTACTCTTGTACTCTTGATACTCAAGTACTTTTAAAAACAAGTACTTCAGTACTTTTACTTAAGTAGACATCTAAATGTAGTACTTTTACTTGTACTTGAGTAAAATGTAGCAAGGGGTATCTGTACTTTTACTCAAGTAATGAAGCTGTGTACTCTGTCCGCCTCTGCATACAAGCAACATAAAAGTAGTCCCTATGACTCGTGCACTATATTCCAAGTCTTCTGAAAACAGATTTGTTTAAGAAACAGATTCAACATTACTGAAAATATTAACATCCATGGCATGTCTCCACAGCTTGTTCACGGGAGTAAAGATGAGTACATTTTTCTTATGAGCTTGATCTTTTGAATAAATCAGTTAATTGATCAGGGGTGCATTTCCCAAAAGCATCGTTGGCCAACTATGATCGCAATTTCCATTGAACTCTATAGGTAACGACGGAACTTGCGACCATAGTTGGCTTTGGGAAACGCACCCCTGGTCTGAAATGATGTAGAAGGACAAATACAAAGACAAGCCATACTCTGTATGATAGAGATTGATTCGCATGTGATGTTTAACTCAGTCTTTTTAAAACTATTAAAGGGATATTCCACCCAAAAATGAAAATTCTGTCATCATTTACTCACCCTCAAGTTGTTGCAAACCTGTATGAGTTTCTTTCTTCTGCTGAACACAAAGGAAGATATTTTGAAGAACGATTGGAACCAAACAGTTGTTTGGGACCATTGACTTCCATAGTAGAAAAAAAAAATACTATGGAAGTCAATGGTGCCAAAGTTCCAATCGTTCTTCAAAATATCTTCCTTTGTGTTCAGCAGAAGAAAGAAACTCATACAGGTTTGCAACAACTTGAGGGTGAGTAAATGATGACAGAATTTTCATTTTTGGCTGCAGTATCCCTTTAAGAAGTTGGTCACTGCAACATTGAGACCTTTATGTTTCTCTGTGTAGTCTATATGGGCCACAGAAAAAAACTACACAAAAAAACAGGCTTCAGGCTTTTCTGTCTGGTGTTAAAATACATACTAGACTACAACCTGCCCCACTCCATCAGAGCCAGTGGAATTGATTATCTTTGTGTGAACTGACCCAGTACCAGACCAACCAAGCAAGTGAGCAGGTATGTAGGCCAACCTGGCAATTATCTGAGAAGTTCAGACTCTCTCTCCTTGTCCGGCTTTCTCTCTATGTTGGATATATTCTCCTCCAGATGTCTTTAAGAGTGGGACTTTAAAGCCAGGAGAGGCTCGGTTCTGAGAAAACGGTGGTAAAGTGATCTCAAAACAACAAAAGCCTTACTATAAACTTGTTTTCTAACAGGCACTTTAATAGGCTACTATTGATCGTTCTCAAGATATATGTAAACCAGAATGCTCCTTGGAAGAACAGCACTATGAAGTACCACAGTAAATAATTTAGACACATGGAGGTCTATCATTGTTATATTCATTTTGTTGCAATGAACAGAACCCCATAGTTACTGTCAGCAGACCTTAGATACAGAACCCAGAAAATTCCTTATAAACAACCATGAGATGGCAGCAAAGGCTTGGCTAAAAATGAAAAATTTCCATCAGAATATCTAACAGGTTCAAATCTGCATTTGTTTCTAGAAAATCAACCACATACAGCCTAATTAGAAGCAGCATTTCATTTTATTGTAATTAACATGAAAAACAGATCTTTGACTTTTTTGTTCTCACAGTCAGAGTTAGTATGGCATAAAACATGTCAAAATAATTACTAAAATGTTCCAGTTTGCCACACATGTATTTTATTGTCATACGTAAGCTCATTGTAAACAGTTAGCTTTGATGCATGAAATTCATCAGATGTTACTGTGATCAAAACCAGCTGAACTCTTCTTTAAACATGACTTTATTATGAATACATGCAACAAGTCATGGAAAGTCCTGCTGAGAGAGATGTATAAAGGAATAGCTGGCAGTATGAGACACTTAAGAACAAACTGTTGGCCTAAATGGAAAAATGATCAGAAACAAATTAGGATCAATAAATGTCTTTGGTAAATTCTAGCAATCAAACTTCTAGATAGAGTTAGCCTAGTAATATTAAATAAGGCAAGTAGAACTATTATTGCTCACTTTGGTTTCATCCCATTGGGCTAAGTCGTTTGAAACTGTTCATCAAAAAGATTAATTTACAGATTAGTTTAGTGAAGATTTCAAATGACATGTTTCGCCAGTAGGTGGCGGCAAACGATCGACTTGAATTTGCCTGTCTGCAAATCTGTAGTTTTTATATCTATAATATTTCACCCATTGCGTAAACTGCTACATTTATAAAGACATACAAACAAATGACAAAGACTCGAAAAACATGCTAGAAAAAAAAAATCCCTCGGATTTACATTGAAGAAGGCATATGGACCAGAATAGAATAGATGATTGAGGATAGACTCTTTAGACTTGGGTGACTACTTAGATAGGCCACCCAAAACACCATAGCAACCAATAGAAACATGCTAAAAGCACTTACCTTATGGCAACAAAACACTATAGCATTGTGGGAAACACTTTGTCTTTGTGATAAATAAGTGGAAGGTTGAACAGTCAAAGTAAGCAAGAAACTTGTATTTTACAGTGTTCCTGAAGACACTGCACAAAATATTTTGAGGGATTTTCAATCTGTCAGCAGGGTCAAGGCACTCTTAATGTGGATTGCTATGAATCAGCGAAGAGCTCGCTGATGCGGATAAATAACAGCAATGGTCAATTTAGTCTAGCGAGAAAGGAATGTTTAACTGAGACAGAAGAATGTCTGAAAGACATGAACCACAAATTCAATAAAATAACGTTTGGACCCGCTATTAAGAACCCAAATAAGAACTGTATGACGTTTTTTTTTTCTGGCCAGTGGCTCTACAAACACAAGAGGAATCTCAGATGTGGAATATAGTGCTGTTGACATTGGACGATCACACTATTAACCACCATCCATCTGGAGGTGGGAAGAGATACGCTTCAGATCTTCCTACAGTCATCATCGCTCTGAAAAATAAATACACAGGCTGACACCTTGTCGCATTGAAGCTTTTTGTTTTATGGGGAACCTGCCTGGTATCAATCTGTTGGGGGAAGACAGCGGAAGCGGATGCGGGGTGTTCTGAGCACACAGGACAAAGAGGATGTGCGTCTGCATTGCCTACTGACCAGATTTCATCAAAGTGAGAGACGTGCTGCAGGGCCTTTATGTCACATAAAAGAGATAAGCTTCAAACGGACCAATCTGAAGCTGGGCTGTAGGCCTCCATGTGGGGTGTGGAACAACAGGTTTGAAGCATGAAGTAGGCATATAGTTCTCTGTAGAGTGATGGAGAAAGTTTGAGCATTACTGTGATGGAATCAGACAGGTAATTATTTTGACATAAAGCTTAATACTGTACGATTATCATACATATGCTATGGTATTGATTGAAAGAATATTATGGTAGTGTCCATATCCATTACAATGGTATGTGATGCAAGAGGACAATAAAAGTTGGACAATGATATTTGGTATGGTTAATTGAAGAGAATAGAGAATATGAGATCTCGTATTAGAAAGAAGTGAAGTACAGTATATATATGGCATCATTCTAGATGTCAAGTGTGATTTTTTTTAGGTTAATAATGCCGTTAATGTTGAGGTGAAAAGGACTTTTACATCTGCTCTGCATAAACCAAGAAAACAATATGAATCACTTAATGCAATAAGCAATCAAACATATAACTTATAATAAAAATAAAACTTAGCGTAGTAAATTTATAAAAATAGGAAGTTATTAAAAGTTATTAAAAGTACCCTGTTTCTTAATGTAGAAATTGCCCATCTGTTGTACCGAGCGTGGGGTGTGTGCATGTGTTTTTGGATGGGATAAGATGCTATTTTAGCTCCAGAATGAGAGATGCGATTTTCTCTCTCTCCCTCTGCAGAACCACACAGAGGAGCTCACAATATAAATGATGTCTGTTTCAGTAATCAACCTCCACAATTGGGTGAAATTAACACAGACCCACCTGATCAGCAGGGAAAGAGAGAAAAACAGCATGAGCCAAACATGTCGAGAGAGATGGGGAGAGAGAGAGAGAGAGAGAGAGAGAGAGAGAGAGAGAGAGAGAGAGAGAGAGAGAGAGAGAGAGAGAGAGAGAGAGAGAGAGAGAGAGAGAGAGAGAGAGAGAGAGAGAGAGAGAGAGGGAGAGAGAGAGATGTAGAACAAATTCGATTAGGCAGAATAATCAATGAGACACTGATACTGATCCCTGAGCGGATTCACTGGCATGGACAGATTGGACAGGAAAGGGCTGTTGATATCATAAGTTGTGTAGAGGGCACAGATGGACTCTACCCAGGAGACAAGAAGGTGAGAGGAAAGAAAAC
Source organism: Tiaroga cobitis (assembly GCA_030578255.1). NCBI lineage: Eukaryota > Metazoa > Chordata > Actinopteri > Cypriniformes > Leuciscidae > Tiaroga > Tiaroga cobitis. Next base: position 45,712,538 of record CM060592.1, on the reverse strand, counting down.
ATTGGAACAGACCCTCATAGCTGAGATGAAAGCATCTGAAAAAAGGTTGATGTATGTTAGTTTATGGCTTTCAACATTAAAATAGGGAAAACAGTGTCATAACAATGAAATATAAGTCTAATTGGTTTTCACATCTCTTAGTGTATGAATAATATTATAATTAAATGTTCAGAGTGGAGTAGTTTAGTCTCAAATTTCAGTCAGGACTGTTCAGTATATGTTCTTCATAATATGACATCCACTGGATGCATTCAATACATTTATAGACGGCTTCATGACATCACAACATATTGGAAGCTTTTTTTCCTCACCAGAAAGAGGTGAGCGTGAAATCCCGGAGTGGATCCACAACAGAGTGATTACTGCAAAGAATCTCTGTCGCTCCCCTCCACTCATTTACAATGCTCCGGACCTGTTTTTAGTACGGTATGTCCGCTGCTAGTGTCATGCTAATCTTTAGACTTTGGCTGTGTCCAAAAGTGTGTAGTTCACTTGAGTGAGTGAATGAAACGTGAGTGAGTGATTTTGGACTCTGGCGCTGAATCAAAAATAGAATACTTCCCTACTATGTGAAAAACAGTACGGCAAATGAGTAGTACTTAGTAAACTGGAAGCTCCAGCAGTAAGATGTAATATTGAATCTTGAAGTCATTTATGGAAACTATGTATAAACCTTAATTAAACAATTTAATAATCAATGTTTATATGATGAACATTTAACTTAGGCTTTTATTCACATATAAACATTGATCAGCAAACATAAACAGAAGCTCAACCGAACCTGCTTGATGCTCGAGAACAAACCTCTTGCTGAAGCTCAAACGTGCTGAGTAACAAGAGAATGAACCTCATTGGTTCTTGCTGAAGCTCAAACGTGCTGCGAAACACAAGAATGAACTTCATTGGTTCTTGCTGAAGTTCAAACGTGCTGCGTAACACGAGAATGAACCTCATTGGTTCTCGCACGTTAAGCGAGCAGTCTTGAGCTCCCGTTTACCACAACTGATGTGTGAGTTGATGAATGTTTATATGTGAATCAAAGCCTAAATTCAATCCGTTCATTATATAAAGCAATCAAGCCTCTTCTGAAAATCTTCTTAATTCATTTGGATGTGTTTTACAATCTCTTTATGAACTTTTTGAAGCGTCAATGTGGTAATTGTGTAGCTGTCAATGGAGGGATCTTCATTCGTGTTCTGAAAATGAATACAAGTCTTATGGGTTTGGAACGACATGAGGGTGAGTAATAAAATTAATTCTCCCTTTAAATTAGGTTGATAATAATATAGCCTTCATATACATTATAAAAATGTAAAACAGACACATCTTCACTTGTGGTCTGAAGATGTTCGGACCCCAATGTTTATGAAAGGACCATGGTATTTACTCAGTAAACTGATCAAAGATGTTTTGATTATATAATGGTTTGCGCCTATATTTAATGGTTTGATTTCTTTTCTGAAATCAGGCCAATTTAAGAATTTTTTTTTTAGAGAAATATTCAAAGCCCTTGGGTATCATCTCATGTCTGTGTGTTAAGTGTGTGAGTGTGTGAACAAAATAAACACGACAGTTGTTTTCAAAATCTTTTGATCTATATAATTGACACAAGGGTTTTTCTCTTTCTTTTTGAAGAACATACAACAACAATGGACAGATCATTTCTTCAGTCTCTTCAAAATGTTCTACTTTCAACCTTAAACACAAACTCCCCTTTATTGTTCATTTAAAAACAAACTAACAAAAATAATAAACTACATACCAGAATGCATTTTTTTTTCAATCTCAGCACATTTTGACAATATCAGCAACATTCATCAGTAAGGAGAAAATGGCAGTGCCAGCATTACGCCATTGCACCTACAGGTGGGACTGTTTTCCTGACCTGGAGTCAGGCCACTAACTGCCAAAGATTTGACAAATGTGCTAAAGACAGTTGAGACTGATTTCAAAGCATATCACTCTACAGATAGTTAGTGAATTGTGCCACGGCACGGGTCCTTTTCTTCAACCACATCTGATCCAATCGATCAACAAAACAATCCATTACACAGCCTGTGGGATATTTCTCTGTTATCGACCCCTGGTCATGATGTAGTCATGCGGACGTGGCCGTGTGCGTCATGCAAAGTGCAGCATTTCTAACTGTAATAGTAGGGGTGTTGTTCTCCATCTTAATGACCCGATCAGGAGTGCGTTTCCCGAAAGCATCGTTATCCAACTATGATCGCAATTTCCATTGAACTCTATTGGTAACGACGGAACTTGCGACCATAGTTGGCTTTGGGACCCCAGATCTGTCCACCACTCTATATAGTGGCTGAAACTGCAGAATTTTCTCTGTAATGCTAATGGCAACCTTAATCCTCATTCAGGACAGTTACATCACTTCCTGTAACCTCTAGAAACGCAAAGTTCATTAATAGAGCGGAATAAATATGTTCTTCTCAGGTCTGGTCAAAATGCGTCATTCTCTCTTAAGCCTGAAACTCTATGCAAGTACGAGAACGCAAATGCTTCTAGCTATGCTCAGTTTCACGTTGCTTTTTGAAATGAGTTTTAATACGTAGTTCAGACTCTAAGCAAACACTGATTGGTTCTTCCAACGCCATTGGCCAATCAGAAGTACTTCCTAATCCACGTAACCATATATATCGTACCCTAGCCTGTGATCGTTATGCTGCGCGATTATAAAAGCTTCTGTTATCCTCCTCCTCCCCAGCACCACCTGTAGAGATCTACCATTTTCTTGCAGCAGCCTGTCCTTTTGTTTGTTATTTTGACTAAGCTGAACAAATGATTGTATTTGCTCAGCAGCAGCGTAGCAGATCTACGCCAAAATTAGGCATATGTGTATTCCATGCCCCATGCCAATAAATGCTGGTTGAAATAATCCACTCCGAGAGTTGTCAGGACTCAAATGTGTTAAATAATAAAAGAGAAGCAAACTGTTGATCTACTATCATGGCGGAGCAACAGTTTGAAGTGAATTCTAGCTGAGAAAGCTAAGTCAAACTCTCAACATGTTTAGCTACAGCTACCTGGACACTCAAATATCCAAAGGTAACTCTATCGCCCCCTTGAGAACTAAGGTGTGATATCACTACATCGCACGCAAAAACACACATTAGAATGCATGATGGCATGTTATTTGCATTTACATACTTGCATAGAGTATGGTTCTTGCCTACAACTGATATACTTTCATTGGTAAAATTTACGCAAACGTTTGCTCAATGTTGCGCAACACCGTGTTTTACATCAACATTGTGTGTGTGCCATAAACAATTCCAACTTGTCTGCTAAATAATGAAGGGCAGGGTGTGGGGCTGGGAAATATTTGAGACACACATACAAAATGTGACTCACTGAACTAATCTGATCTGACATGGATGCAGCATGTATTGAGTACACGAGTAGTTTCGTATTGTGAGTTCTTACAACGCTTTCTCTGAAGTACACTCACACATAACACACACATCTCTATGATGAGGTTTGAATCAATATCAAATTAACAATGTCCAGAAACCCCTCCACATCCCTCTGGTTTCGAGTCTTTCATTCTCCGGCTTGTCTTTTCCCGCATGTAAAATCCCTTTCTGAGATGACGGTCATAATTTGTCTGTCCCACGGATTAGAGCACATCTTTTCGTAAAATGTGCCCATCTCTTTCTCATTGCTGGTGCATTAACGTTTCATTCCATATATTGCTCTAGTGCCGTTGAGGGTCTTCAAGGATATACTGAAAATGTGACTGTGTTTAGTAGATGTTTATTTACATCCAGAGTAAAATACATGTAGGGTTTTCTTTAGGATGGCCCCCGGAACCAATTTGTGAAGCGGAGAACTGCGGAAACTGTTACAATAAACGAGAGAGAGAGAGAGAGAGAGAGAGAGAGAGAGAGAGAGAGAGAGAGAGAGAGAGAGAGAGAGAGAGAGAGAGAGAGAGAGACAGCTGGTCTTCACAAAACAAGACTCAGTAAAGCTTGTTTTCATGATTAAAAAGCTTTAAAACAAAGAACACACGGTTCTTTCATTTGCTTTGATCGAGTGTTGAAGGACATTCTCAAGCTTTGAGACGTCTTATCTTTATGGGTCTTAATTAATAAATAAATATAACCTAAAATTATTTTTGAATAAGGAAAAACCTGCATGTTTTGATTGTTGAGGTGGATTTTCATAGTTATTGTTTTAGATATCATGGAAGCATTCTCAGAGACCTTTTCACCACAGACATAAAGACAAGCAAAAGACCAGCTCTAGGGGTGTCATATATCAAATAAGAAACAAAAAAGTACACAGATCTAAGAATATTATTCCATGGTGTTCTTATTCAAGACAAAAAAAGTGATGCATTCGCCGGTTTGCGTTGATGTTTGCATGTTTGTTTTGGCAATGTGACTAACCCCGCCCCTCCACAATCCAACCCAGTCCTGTACTCAGTCCCAGTTGGTGGAAATGCCTGTCAATTATCGCCTAAGCAGGACTGTGACCAATGAGAGAAGGTAGAGGCTGACGCAAGGAAGGTTCTGGCTGCTTCTTCCATTCACCACCTTCTTGATCCCCGGCTGATAGGCGTACACTTTGGGTTTGTCCGTGTTTGGGGCATTTAAACGCGGACCGCGTGAACATTGATCACCGACACACATTCCACTTCCTGAACCGCTGATATCATCACCTAAAGATGAGAAAACAATGAGCTAAAGTGAGATAGAGTTCAGGAACGTTCCACAGGAATGACCAAGCTACATTCCAGGGTTGGAGAGTAACTAACTAAAAGTAACAACTCTTTTAAAGTTAACTACATTTTTGGATCCTGAATGTAGACTGTTTTGAAATTAGTTTTGAATTTGATTCATTTTAGTGGTAAGTGGTTCATGGTTCATTAAACGGTAACACTTTACAATAAGGTCTCATTTGTTAACACTAGTTAATGTACTAACTAACATGAACTAACCATGAGGAATACATTTCTTACTGTATTAGTTCATCTTTGTTAACGCTAGTTAATAGAAATAATGTTAAATAATGAGAAAATGTATTTAATGTTGAAATTAACATTAACAAAAATTAATAAATGGTATAGTAGTACAGTTCATTATTAGTTCATGTTAACTAATGTAGTTAACTAATATTAACCAATGACACCTTATTGTAAAGTGTTACCAAAAAAACTAATGACGTTGTCAATGACCAGTCGTCAATCATTTAGTATCCCTTCTTTAGTAGCAAAATAAGTAGTTCTCAGTTCTGCTAAATTAGGATTTTTTTGGTGTATTAGACAGTACTTACTGGTGTCCTGGAAGTCCACATCATTTCCATTGACGGCATACTTCAGTCGGTTGATCATTATCTTAAGCTGCATGATCTGTTTGCGTACAGTCATGTCTGGTTTAGTGATGTCGATCTCCACCTCAGGATTATTGATCTGACTGGCCAACCCGTCTCCCATCACTTCAGGGAGATACCTGACAGAACACGACGCATTAAGAAAGCAGCATGCAATCATCAACAGGCAACATCACACACAGACTAAAATCTGAGTACACATTTTTCCATTGCTGACAATATCTGTGCTCCCCTGCTGCAGATTTTAAAACCCTATTAAATAATCTACAGAGAGCCATCTTGTAGTCACTGTACAAGACGGTACAGTTGTGCAACACAGTGTGTGTTTCTATTAAAACTGAGGTTGATTGAGCTGTTCGTGTGCATTTACCTGTCCACATTCATTCCATTCCAACATCTGTCTACATCACTCGGTCCAGACTCACGATCCACACACAGTTTTCTGGGCAAATGGACCCAGTATTGCATCATATCCCTCAGCATTCTGGACACATCGGATAACTGAGAGAAAGAAAATGTGATCTCACAAATATGGCATACGGCAATGAAAAACCAATTATAATTACAAATAATAAAATAAATAACACTTCTGCTATTTCATTTTTTTTAGATTATGCTAACATTAATCATTTAGCATATTATTGAGCCTGCAGTTCACTGTAATATTAACCCTATAAAACCTACTGTATCCTCTTTGATACACACATTTTTAAGGCCTCTAAATTATCACTATGATCAGACCGTTGCAGAAAAACCTGTTGTAAGCAATAACAATAACATGTCTTCTGTCATCTGATTTATAGTTCATACTTTTTCAGTATTTTTAAATGATTCTTAAAAGGTCCACATTCAGGTTGTGGTACGCATGTCTTTTTACAGTGAAATCTTTACTGATTTTTATAAAGTAAACGTAAAAATAACTTTTATATTGTTAGTAATATTTCAAGATTAACACTTACTGGACTGAAGCAACTTTACTTGATTATCCATATATATATATATATATATATATATATATATATATATATATATATATATATATATTTATAGGCATTTTATGTACGTGCTATACTGGTAAAGATTTAGTTGTTTTACATTACAAGCTACTGTATCAGAATTTTATCTTATTTTTCAGCTATATTAATATCATTAACTGCACCAATTTGACTATATTTGAGCCTCTGAACTTTTTTCTCATATATCATACCATATGAACCATAAAAGACCTATCAAATATTGTACTCAACGAAAAACATTTGAAAACATTATTATTATTATTTTTTTAAATATAAATATCTATTTACAAATGAGATTTTTCTTATTATTTTATATGTCAGGCTTTACAGGTAAAAAAATAATAATTTTTGAATGAAATGTTTGTGACATTTTGTATAATGAACAATTTCGTTACTGTGGTGGGCTGCCACTTTTTGCTCAATGTAAAATCTGGGTCCTGGAGCAAAAACTGCTACAGTACACCATCTAAACACACTCACCAGTTTCTCCAACTGGGCTCCTGGGGTGCTGCTGACTTCTTCTGCTGTGTTTCTCCCTCGCTTGATCTGGTCATCAGAGACGGAGCTCTGAGCAGGAGAACCACATGCCTGAAGCACCTGAAGAACAACAAATCATGGCATTGGTTTTGGCACAGGGTTCTGGTTAACTTTGGTTCAATATATATTAAAGAATTCATGATGTATAAAAGGTTAAAGGGTTAGTTCACCCAAAAATGAAAATTAAGTCATTAATTACTCACCCCCATGCTGTACCAACCCCGTAAGACCTTCGTTCGTCTTCGGAACACAAATGAAGATATTTTTGATTAAATGTGACAGCTGGATCACTCCTCCATAGGCTCCCTAAGGGAATGAATCCTGACGTCCCAGAAAGTCAATGAAGAAAATGTTTAAATATTCCATGTCACAACAGTGGCTCAACTATAAGTTTATCAAGCGACGAGAATACTTTTTGTGCGGAAATAAAACAAAAATAACGACTTTATTCGACTATTTCTTTTCTTCCTTGTAGGCCTGAAACGAGACTTCAAGAGATTTCCACGACGCATGCGCGAGAATTGCGATCTCCTTCAACTACTTCAGTTAAGTTCTCGCGCATGCGCGTCGTGGAAATCTCTTGAAGTCTCGTTTCAGGCCTACAAGGAAGAAAAGGAATAGTCGAATAAAGTCGTTATTTTTGTTTGTTTTTTCGCACAAAAAGTATTCTCGTCGCTTGATAAACTTATAGTTGAGCCACTGTTGTGACATGGAATATTTAAACATTTTCTTCATTGACTTTCTGGGACGTCAGGATTCATTCCCTTAGGCAGCCTATGGAGGAGTGATCCAGCTGTCACATTTAATCAAAAATATCTTCATTTGTGTTCCGAAGACGAACGAAGGTCTTACGGGGTTGGTACAGCATGGGGGTGAGTAATTAATGACTTAATTTTCATTTTTGGGTGAACTAACCCTTTAAGTCTGTTAAGTTCAGCACTGACCTTATTGTTAAATGTATTGCGGTTGTCTTGCATGTAGAGAATAGCTTCAGCAATGCGTTTTGGTAGAGACAGAACCACAGAATCCACACTGTAAGGCCGACTCAGTTTGTCAACCACTTCCAGCATAGCATCTACACACAAACACAGTCGTTATATCATGTTGACATGTAGACAACCAACCAACTACAAGGTAAATCACAATAGTATAAACTTTGATTTGAAACAAAAAAAGTATTTGAAAATCGTACAAAAAGACAAAGGTTAAAGACTGTGTACTTAATGGCTTTAATAAGGGGAATAGCCACAATCCCATGAAACATTGCAAATGTCAATCAAATAAAAAAAGATTAAATTATTAATTTAAAGGCAGGGTAGGTGATTTGTGACTCGAATTTATGCATTTCAATGGCAACACTATCAACGCCGAAATAAATCTGCAGCAGTCAGGTGGTACAGGTCAGCTCTCTTTAAGTTGTTTATGTTCATAATTATTGTAATGTTATGTGCTTTGAGACATAAGTTAATTTAACGCCATCTCTCGTGACTTGCTATTGCTAGCCGTTTCAAAAAAGGCCTACCCTACCTTTAAATTTGCTGTATTGAGACCGACTCATTTGCAGTGCTTCATTGGAGAGAGTGTTCCATGCCATTTTGCTACATTTTGCTCGCAGTGACTCTCTGATTGAGATTGGTGGCATTTTCTTCGCAGCACTGGGAATTCCACTGTTAAACACGATTATTTAAAAACAAATAAGTAGAAATAATGAGAACTGATGGCTTCAGCAAAAGAATACCATCAACTAACAACCTTGGAGCTCAACACAGGTCTGTCTTCAAAAGTTTAAAAGTTCAAATCAATCCCCCTGAAGAAAATGTATGGAATTTTTACTTCCGGAAACCGACTGTTGCATTTTATGTCCCTGTCCCAAGTGGCACACTTTATATGCACTTACGGTCTTATGGACTTACAATGGCTGCCCAAATTTTAGCATATACTGATTTTGCTTAATTAGACACATTCCTGGGTCAACATATTTTGTTGATCCTGGAACAACATTCGAGTCAAAAAATGTTTTATCCTTACCATATCCCTACCCCTAAACCAAACCCTATCCATAAGTTATCCCTCAAATCAGAGGGAAATGATCGGCTGAATAACGCTGATGTAGAAGGACCTAACCCTGGTTGTAAGACTTAACTTGACATAAATTATAAACTTGTCCCTCAAATCTGATTGGTTGATTGGAATGTTGGTCCAGGAACATGTTCTACTTGGTGAAATCAGGTTCTGTAGTGAGCTCCAGACAGTCAAAGCGGCGTTACGTCACAAAAGGACAAACTCCAGAAGACTGCAAGTGTTTAGGGTGCCATTTGAGACAAGGCTTATAAGGGTCTATCTTGTCCCCGCCCACCTGCCAGGTTCCTCCACTCAGTGTCCAGATCCGCTTGATTAGCAAGGCAGCCCTTCATGACATTCTTACAGTAGTTTGAGCAGGGCTTGGCAATGGTAACGCCGCTACAGTGAGGACAGTACGTCAGCTTCATGACGGCACGCACACATTCAGTGCTCAGAGACACCTGCAAGAGAGAGACGAAGAAATGAAAGAACAGCGGAAGCATATCTATACTGACTCATATTAAATCAAATTGATAATTACAATCCACAAATAAGTCTTTGTCAGTTCCTACAGTTTGCCATGAGGTCCAAGGATGTGGGATGATACATTTTTGTATTGCATAATATCATGCCTCTCTACAGATAGTCTCTGAGAGTAACCTCATGAGGTCAAAGACATCTTTCACAATATTCCCACTTTTTATCAGAAACCTTCACCCTTCGGATGTCAAAGCATGGGATTTATTCATGGCCCCTTAGGAAAGAGTAGTGCGACTCAGAAAGGAAAGAAAAACTTGACATTTGCTTGTATAGATATTTAAAAGAATCTAATTTCATGGATATTAAAAGGCTAAACTAGTTTTTGTTTAGGTGTAAATCTAAATACAGTCAGCCTGACATTTTGTTTCTGTACATGTAACTGTATTCGTTCTGTCCTAACTGCATTAGGCTGCATGAAACATTGGGGCAGTTCTGCCATGCAACTTTGACACATTTTTACAAAGCTGAATGTCAGCAACTGTATATTGCAATGACTTTGTACTGAACAATCTTTAATCAAAACCTTCCAAGCGACCAGACGAAACACTTGCAATCACATGCGTTCCTTTTATTATCAACTCTGAGTCGTTCAGAAAGTGATGCGAATAAATTTGTATTTCATTGAAAATTATACTTTTAAATTCAAATCGAAACAGACAAGTAACCCCAGATGAGATCAGCGCAGTTAATGCAGAGCTGCAGTTCTGTCATGCAGTATGTGTTCAGCCTGATAAAAGTAGACTCCATGGTCCATTATATTAAACCTGGATGAAAAGTAGATGCTAGGAGACGAGCAACAGTCAATTCTGCTGTGGCTTTGTCAGCGGATGCAAAAATAGACCGTGTAAATAGCAATAGTGTCTAAAATGTAAGTTACTCAAAATGAACTTTTTGTTTGTTGAACTGTAGTAATGTGACTGGGAAAGGCACCACATGGGTAGCAGATTCGCTTCGCTCTAGATATTAATATGCACATATACTTCACTTTAAAGTGAAATCCGGCAGCATCAAGGGAGAAAGAAATTTTTATCACACGTTGAGATATAAATAACTGGACTGGACTGAGGTAAAAATACTTGATTCAGACTCCTACACACCTTACACACACACACACACCACCATTCAGAAGACCTGGCAGTGCTTGATACCTGAAGGATGACTCAAGCACACTCTTTAAAGCTGCAGTCCGTAGTTTTTCCTCTTTGTCGCCATCTCTGTTCAAAATCTGCAATTGCAATCGCGGAATTATCAACTTTACGTGGGTTGTGCCTCGGCACGGCACAGCGCGGATTAATCCAATGTTTTGAGGATATTGTGCAGCTGTCAGTCAACGCGCCGGTGTGGATACTGTCATTCGGAATCACAGATTCTACTTTTTGGAAGTACCAAAAAGTAGTACGTTTTTTGTAAGTTTTTTTCTGACCAACTAAGGAAAAAAAAGCATTGCAGTAAATTAAATCTAACGATTGCATATCATATAACGTCAAACTGTGCAAATTATACTTTGTTCTCAAATTGTTAATGTTAACAACGTCAGCATTGCGTGACTACATTTAATGTCCTTCCGATATTATCCTTGTTTTCGCATGGATCCGGTTGCAGTCTCTTTTTTTCTGTAGCCACTCCGAAGTCGGATCGAAGTCTTTTGCAATTTACAGCGGGTGAATCTCCAGTTGTCACTGGTGAATGTCGTTTGAACCTTTCTGGATCCGCCATCAAATTGATAAGTTTAATTATATCAAGGGCTGTGAGAAAAGGATAAATCTCCACCTGCAACATCCTCACACACAATATAGCCTACTAGCCGAGACTCTTCTTTATGTGTACAGATGTGACGTAATGACTCAATATAGCCTACTAGCCGAGACTCTTCTTTATGTGTACAGATGTGACACAATGACTCAATATAGCCTACTAGCCGAGACTCTTCTTTATGTGTACAGATGTGACACAATGACTCAATATAGCCTACTAGCCGAGACTCTTCTTTATGTGTACAGATGTGACGTAATGACTCAATATAGCCTACTAGCCGAGACTCTTCTTTATGTGTACAGATGTGACGTAATGACTCAATATAGCCTACTAGCCGAGACTCTTCTTTATGTGTACAGATGTGACGTAATTACTCAATATAGCCTACTAGCCGAGACTCTTCTTTATGTGTACAGATGTGACACAATGACTCAATATAGCCTACTAGCCGAGACTCTTCTTTATGTGTACAGATGTGACACAATGACTCAATATAGCCTACTAGCCGAGACTCTTCTTTATGTGTACAGATGTGACACAATGACTCAATATAGCCTACTAGCCGAGACTCTTCTTTATGTGTACAGATGTGACACAATGACTCAATATAGCCTACTAGCCGAGACTCTTCTTTATGTGTACAGATGTGACGTAATGACTCAAAGACATGCTCGAATCTCCCGTGGAAATCCACCAGTACCACTGGAATTAAAAACATTATTACAAGCTTACCGCTTTGAATCGAGCAAAGGCAAGCAGAGAGTTTTGAACACTGGCTTGTTATGTACTTGCTCAAAAAATTATTTGGGATCATTTTTAACCCAAAAAAGTTACAGAGTGCAGCTTTAATGAGGAGAGAAGAGAAGAACGAGAAAAATAAGATGAGATAGGAATATAGAGAATAGACAAATGGAGTGAATGTGAGAAGGATGTGTGAAGATGCACAGGAAGCTCCGGGGAGGAGGGAAAGTGAGGACAGGAGAAGAGAGTGTGAGAGAGAGGGAAAAGATAGAACCAGTTGAGGGAGGATAATATGGCACATTAAATGCTCTGAGCACTCGTGATTCATCAGATCAGAGTAGGATAGAGAGAGTTTGCTGCCCAGTATACAGCTCAGATTCAGTTCTGACACTGGACCCACATTTGGGCTTCAGCCTCGTGGACTTCAGTGGAATGCCAGGCTGGACATTCAGCAATCTCAAGATAGTGATTAAAAAATGATTAAAATGTTTTATGAATCAAATGAATTGATTGAACCAATTTGCAAATGTGTTATTTGCTCATTGAATTGGTCTGGGCATGCCATACCCTCCCAGGAAAAAAAGGTACAAAAGCTGTCACCTTAAAGAAATTATCTCATAATTTACTCACCCTCAACCCATCCTAGGTGTATATGGCTTACGTCTTTCAGCCGAACACATTTGGAGTTATATTAAATGAGATCATGGCTCTTCCCAGCGTTGTAATAGCATTGAATATCGTCAGAGTTTTTGAAGCTCCAAAAAGCACATTCATCCATAAAAGTAATCCATGCTTATGACGTAGTTGTAGCGTAAGATAGATAGAGCAAAACAAAACACCGGTCACGATTTAGAAGTCTAAAATGAGAAGTTTAAAAAAAAAAAATGTTGGAGGATTTCGATATAAGAGAAGAGGAGCTACGCCCTGCGTCATACGTCGGGTCAAAGGTCACCATTCCGCCGGAACTCGACTCTCTCGTGAACGCACGTACAGCCGTTGCCAGAAGCCAGTGATTATAGTTTATAAAGTTTTAATTATGATATAATATTATATTTAAAATATAATTATTTAAATATAATATTTTGCTTTATAATAATATCCCTTTGCTTCAGAATGCATTTATTAACCCACTGGAACCGTATGGATTACTTATGATGGATTATGATGGATGGATGTGCTTTTTGGAGCTTCAAAAACTCAGACACTATTCAATGCCATTACAAAGTTGGGAAGAGCCAGGATATAATTTAATATAACTCAGATTGTGTTCGGCTGAAAGAAGAAATTATGAGATAAATTTTCTTTTTGGGTGAACTTCTCCCCCAGTATTTTTTCTGCCCCAGTACCTTTTTTCTGAGAGTGTGCTGAACTTGATATGAACACTTTTTTCTGTCAGGATATGACCTTTAGTATTGTTTAAGCAAATAATTATTAATGAGCAAAATCATGGCTGCTGTAAAAACAAGGATGAGTTGCATAAGACTAGTGCTTAAGGCACAAATATGAAATATTTCTCAACTGCAACACTGTTATGTAACTCCACATCTGCTATAATTTAGGCAATGAGTGAGATTTGATCAATATGTCATGATGCATAACTGTCAATATAACGAGAATGTACATTTTGGATGAGCTTGTTCATATAATAATATTTCAAGGACATATAAGCTTACCTCACTTTTGTGACAATACTTCCAGCATCCCTCCTTCACCTTCATTTTTTACCTTCTATATTATTTATTATTACTAAATTATTTATCTATTATGTTTTTGCTTTAGTTCAAGTTTAGTCTAAGTCCTTGAGTAGAGTCTCATATTTAATAAGCTTATTTGATGTGTAAGTAAAGTATTGTAGTGTGACCGTATATGAAATGTTAGTCTCAATTAGACTGAACTGGAACACATGAGAATAACTGAATCATTAATGTGGAACTGTCTGGAGGAACCAAATTCGCAGAAATGAGTCATACTTTCCAAACACTACTAACTTGTGCCCAGAGATTCTGAACATTGAACAGGTTTAAGATTTTAAACCACTGAAACTTGCAGAATGATTTAAAAAAATGACCGCAGATGGAGGAAAGAATGGTGTGAGACGAGCTCTTCCGTCATGTACAGATCAGTTTGAGTTAAATATGCATGTCTCTCGAAACCAAGCACTCACAGAATCTCTAGGCCTGTATTTTACTTGCCATCTAGTAGGGGTGTAATGATACCCTCATGTCATGATTCGATACATATCACGAAACTGAACTCACGATACGATATTTTTCCTATACTCCAAGACATAAAAGGTTAACAAAAAATGTACTGTTGATTAAAATGCTAAATTTGATATTACATTGTGGATGTAAATAAACAGACTTGGACTTAATGCTGGAAACCCAATGCACAGGACAATGGTGACACCAGAATAAAAATATTCATGATTCTGAAGCTGAAAATACAGGATTACTTTAGACGAATATGCTTGCACTCTGTCACTAGATACATTTAAAATAATGTAGGCCACTTTTTACTGGCAACATAAGACATTTGGCATTAACAGGACCCACAAATATTCCCCCATTGCATTATTATACTTTATTTTCAAAATTATATATAGTAGTTTAATGTAGTACTGACACTAAAACTCTGAAAACCTGAATTTTTTTCTCTCACAGTAATTTTTATTTTGGGTGAACTATACACAATATATTTTGTCACTACCCACAATACATAGGCTAATGGTGCATTTTTGTATTGCGATATATTGTTACACCCCTACCATCTAGCCTCTGCATCCTAATGAGAACTCCATGGCACATACCAGAATCTATTTGGCACCAAAATCCCAAAACAAAGGGCTTAAAAGAATTAGCGGTTTAGCTAATGCTACGATAGCTAGAGGTTAATGACGGCAACAGTATCTAAAGTAATCCTTTTATCTGTTCCCATCTTATCGCATCACGTTATTAATTTCAGCTCTGAATCAGACACCCCAGTGAGCAGATTACACACGTATCACTGATTCCTGATAATTAGAAGGAACTGCTGGAATATGTGTCAGGGAAAACATACCAAACAGACCACAGTGAATCTGATCAAGAGCTTTGGAGTAGCAAAACAGAAACCAACTGAAACATGTTTGGAACATCTTTCTTGGACAGAAATTAAAAATTGTTGGACCAAACCTCCATCATCAAAAGTAGTTCAGAGTAGTCCAGACTAAATTAGACTTAATTGAGCTTAAAAAGGCTACTGTCACATCTGTTTATCTAAAGTGGTTGAGGAAGTACTGTTTGCATGGAAAAACCCCAGACATCACATTACATTTTATGTGCTTTAAACAGGTTTAAACAGGGTTGTTGGTCTGGACAAATGTAGTACTGTTAATTATACTGTTTTTATTGTATTTTACTTCGTGTGTTTTTTTTTTTAAAGAAGTCTGTTACGCTTATCAAGGCTGCGCTTATTTGTTAAAAAATACAATAAAACAGTAATATTGTAAAAATGTATTGCAATTTAAAAATTACTATTTTAATACATTTTAAAATGCAGTTTATTCCTGTGATGGCAAAGCTGAATTTCAGCTACATGATCCTTCAAGAAATCACTGTAATGCGTTGTTTTAGTTTTAAAATTGGAAATTTTTGTTTCAGGAGTCTTTGATGAATAAACAGTAGCCTACAGCATTTATTTGAAATATTTTTTTTGTAAGAATGTAAAAGTCTTATATGTCACTTTTGATCAGTTTAATGCCTCCCATCTATATATATAGACAATTATCCCTTAACAATGTGCCTTTTTACAGTCAAGATATTAATAAAAGGCTGTGTGAAATCTGTCACATTAAACATTAACATGAGTTGTGAATGGAGTTTCACATTTAATTTGTACTTGAGATCATCTCCTTGTCTGTTTCAAAAAATGTAATCTTTATCAGTATCTACAAGAGCAAAAATCCAGTCAGATAAAGTTAGAGTTCCACTGAGCTATTTCACAACATTGGGTGACAGTTTCAGAGAAGATAACTTGTTCTCTTGAGAGCTCAGGCTATGGTTAAAAATATCGCCGGAGCTTATTGCTCTCATTGCCCTTTTTGTGAACAATCCATAGTTATATTTTGCTTTGGGGAAATTAGTCAAATCCACATGAAGCAGAAGAACAGATTCAGAGATACACATATTAGTTGCGGTAATAAAAATCGTGCAAGGTAATAATACTTGTTTTCAGAGAATATATTTTGTGGGGTCCAAAAGTCTGAGATCACATTGAAAATCTGGTTGTTGTTTTTAAACTGGAACATACATGAAAAATGCAACATGCAATAAAGAAATATTTATGATTCTGCAGTTTTTACAATACTCCAATCAAATACCCAAATTAGTGACATTAATGATGTGAAATAGCTAATGTTTTACAAAAGATAAACTCAATTTAAGATACACTATACTGTTAAAAACTTTGGGGTCTGTAACATTTTTAATACATGAAATCTCTAATGCTCACCAAGGCTGCCTTATTTGATGAAAAATATAGTAAAAACTGTAATATTGTGAAAAACTATTACCATTTATAATAATGGTTTTTCATTTGAATATATTTTAAAATGTAACTTATTCCTTTGATGGCAAATCTTTTCAGCATCAATACTCCAGTCTTCAGTGTCACCTGATCCTTCAGAAATCATTCTAATATGCCGATTTGATGCTCAAGAAACATTTCTTATTGTTATCAATGTTGAAAACAATTATGCTTCTTAATATTTTCTGAAAGTTGATAGATGAATAGATAAATAGAAAGCATTTTTTTAAAGAAAAGAAAAATAGAAATCTTTTGTAACATTATAAATGTCTTTACTGTAACTTTTGATCATTTTAATGAGCACTTGCTGAATAAAAGTATACATTTCTTTCCAAAAGAAAAAAAAAATGTGTTGACCCCAAACTTTTGACTAGCGGTGTATTATCTGAAAAGAAGTCTTAATATCAAATGCAATTTCTCAAATACAATTGATCTTATTTAATGATGTTTAATGAATGCGTATGCTTTTTTTTTTTTATTAGCAATGTTAACACACACATCACAACTGACATCGAGCCATTCTCTCATATAGCTTTCTGCATTCAATGGACCCTTAAAGCCAAAACAATTGAATCGTGATGCCTTGTTTCCACATTCCCAGCTGTGATGGATCTGCGTTGGAAAGCAGAAGGCCTGATCCTGTGAGGTCCACTGTGTTTGTCTGCTCTGGATTTTTCGCCTGGGCTCATCCTATCCCACAAAAGCCCTGTTTTTCCAGAGGATTCATGCTATTTATTCAACTACAGCTGTTTAATCAATTCCACAGACATACTATTTGCAAAATATTCCTGTTTGATTACCATATTTAAATGCTACAGTAATTCACATCGACATAAAATGGGATTCACAACCCATTTTACTTGTGCAATGTTATGTACACTTACAAAAAATTACCATGTACTACCATGTTTTTTAGATGTACAGTACAATTGAGTACTATGATAATACCATGTAATACATTAGGGTTAGTACCATGGTCTATTTCAGAATACCATAATATTACCATCACTGTACCATGATACTACCAGAGCATGTTTTTCGCAAGGTTTGATATTGTACTGTAATGTACTTCAAAGAATACCATGGTATCACCACCAAAACACATTTACATTGGATTTTTATATACCACTGTATTTTTAAAGAAGGCCTGTATATTATGCCATTTTACAAAGTCTTGATTTTGTTTTTAGGGTCTACTAGAATAGGTTTTCTTGCTTGAATGTTCAAAAAACACATTATTTTTCACGTTTTTCATTATTGCAGCACCTCTCTTCCCAGTTTGCCAGTAACTTTCTGTTTAGTTTCTGTCTCTATGAAGCTCCTCCTTCCCGAAAAGCGCAATGTGCTCTGATTGGTCGGCTGGACCAGTGTGTTGTGATTGTTCAACCGCTTCACAGAAATTTCAACACACTACTGACGCAACTCAACCAGGCCTCGCCACTTTATTTGCGTATACATTATTGAACAAATTATTTAAATGAGGGATATTGTGTTGTACATTCACTGATGAAAATGAAAGACTACAATGGAGGCGTTTCAGAGAGTTCAGAAACAGTGCTTACTGATATAGAGAATATCTCCCTTCGGAGTGACTTTGCAGACCTTTTTCGTGCTTAATATTAAAACAATTAAGCATTGAATATGAAAAAACATTATTGGTCTTTAAAGAGTTTTCACCTCTGTTTGATTTATTAATTCATTAGCATATGCTGAAGCCATCTCTTGTCTGTTTTATAAGGTTCTACTTGTGCTTGTGTTCTTAAATGGCACGTCTGATAAAGGATGTGTGTAAGTGGTCGGGGTCTATAGATGTGCTCTTTTTATAGACGACCTTCTCTTAAGTAATTAGAAAGAAATATGGCTGCGCCCTTCCCAGTGTTCGGCGACTGGACTACTTCTGAAGACACGGGGAGCACATGCAGTCCTTAATAAAAATGAATAAAACACAGGAATGACTAAAGAGGAAAGAAGGGAAGACCAGCTGTGCTCATCGCTCTTTTATTCTTTCATTTCCTTCCTTCATTTCAGGCTAATACTCCCCTAATACTTCTTCTTTCCTCTAAAACTCTTTCTTTTTCTTTCATCTTCGTATATTCAACCTGAATGACCCCAAACAATTTATAAGTTTGTGTGTTGGAAGAATGAAAAAAATATTTCAAATCAATCATAATGAGAATAATAATCCGGAATCCAGCCTAACACAAACTGTCTTATTCTACAGGGAGTGGGTCGCCTCATGGCGGCAGATATGTGTAGATCACATGACCACTTAAATGCAACTCATTAGGACACTTTCGCTCACTGAATAAGTTAAAAATGGCCAGCTGCTAATAGAGCATTTCTACAATGGCTTTGGTAAACAAAAACTATTGCTTTTGCATGATACATTTAAATATATCACTAAGAATCAGTATTAGCGAGTATATGGATATGGAAGCTTATTTCCGCCACTGAACAACAAAGTAAAAAAAAGGTAAATACAATATTTGATCTCACAATTATGACTTTTTTTTTCATCTTGCAATTCTGACATTATTTTTTCTCCGAATTGTGAGATATAAACTCCCAATTGCAAGAAAATGTCTGAATTGTGAGCTGACTTTTCCTCAGAATATAACTCAATTTATATCTCACAATTATGAGAAAAGAAGTCAGAATTACGGGATATAAACTTTATAATAAAGTTTAAAGTAATAAAGTAACTAATATAAAGTTTATATTAGAGTTTATATCTTGCAAATATTTACTTTAATTCTCGCAAGTCTGACTTTAATTCTCGCAATTGCGAGTTTAAATCTCACAATTCTGACATTATTACTCGCAATTGCCAGTTTATATCTCACAATTCAGAGAAAAAAAAGTCAGA
This sequence comes from Tiaroga cobitis, assembly GCA_030578255.1. Classification (NCBI taxonomy): domain Eukaryota; kingdom Metazoa; phylum Chordata; class Actinopteri; order Cypriniformes; family Leuciscidae; genus Tiaroga; species Tiaroga cobitis. The sequence goes on along the minus strand of CM060592.1, from coordinate 45,693,107 downwards.
ATTGCAAGATGTAAAATTGTGACAAAAAAAGTAAAAATTGTGAGATAAAACGTTGCAACTGCAAGAAAAATTTCAGAATTGCGAGATATAAAGTCGCAATTATTTAAATAAAAAGATATTCTGTGTCGGAAATAAGCTTCAATAAGATTTAAATCAAGATTGTTATTTATTTTTTTACACAAACAAAGCACTCGCGACACTTCATAAAATGAAGGTTAAACCACTGGAGTCATGGATTAGTTTAATAGTGTCTTTACTACCTTTCTGGGGCTTGATAGTGTCAGTTGCGTAACTGTCTATGATGGTACAGAAAGATCTCAGATTTAATCAAAAAGACCTTCATTTGTGTTCTGAAGATTAATGTCTTACGGGTTTGGAACGACTTGAGGGTGAGTGATTAATGACAGAGTTTTCTTTTTTGGGTAAACTATCTCTTTAACTAAAACTTAGAACATTTTTGTCGATGGAAATAAAGTGGAAATAACATTCGATTTTAAATATTAGATTAAAAACTTAAAACACAAACACAAAATTAGAAATATTGTCTTAGCAAATAACTGAAATACATTTAAGTTGAAGCACCAAAATTACTAACTGGAGCTAAATCAAAACTACAACTAAAATGAAACTAAAATTAAAAAAAAATTTAAATTAAATAAAAATTAAACCTAAATAGTAATATTTAATAAATACAAAACAAAAATTACAAAAGCACAACAAAATTACACACACAATAAAAAGAAATCACTTCTGAAATGGTTTACTTCCATTGTAAGTATGTCATTATAACTGCGATTATTGCTTAAAAGAAAAACTGAGGGATGAGTCTAAATTCATTTCTGTGGTGTAATAGACATTATGCCACAAATGCTGTTGATAAAGCTTAACTTTTATTGAAGCCAGAACAATCCATTAAGAGAAATGCCGCACATAACGAAGTATAACAGAATAGAATGACGCATTATTTAACAGAAATGGCATGGAGGCATAAGGGAAAGAGGGCACAACTGGAGATCAACTTTCTAATATAAAAGAAACAGGGAAGCTAGTTTTATTGCAAAACAATCAGTTCCAGATTGAGTTGGATAAGATACACAGAGAGCAAAAGATAAGACAGTTTGTTTAACCAAACCCTCAGAAGAAAAGAACAAAGCAAAAGTAGGACGCTCAACTCCCTTTGGCGCATGCACACAAAATAGTTTTATTCCAAAACCTTTAGTTGTTTGTCTTGCTGTATGCTCCCTGCATAGGCAACTGCCTAGATTTGGGGAATCCTACACTGGCAGCAACACTGCCTAGTGGAAGCGCAAGTTTGACATTAGCATGTTGCTAAGCTAACAACAAAATACTCTAATAAACAAAAAATACTTGGCACATACAAATATAAGGTCTTTTTTTTTATAATAATGGCCATTGGCTAGTACCTTTTTAGAACTTGTCAGAGTTTTGACACAAGCATATATTCAAAATCAAATAATTCCCATCCCAATCTCTTCACACAGTTTTGATAGCTGTTTGATATTTGATATTTTTGATATATATATATATTTTTTTTTTTTACAAAGATACCTAATGTCATTTGAAAGAATAACAACTAAAATTTTAATGAAACATCAGCCAATCAAGCATTATTATGACAGAACTTTAGTAATTAGAACTAAAACGTGGCAACTATGTATGAATGAAAATTTATGAATGCTTATTTGTCATATTAAACAGAAATTAGAGAATTGTTGGCTGGTGGTGGTGCTCGAGACATTATTGGTAACTTCAAGTTTCTGTAATAAAATTACTAACAATAAAAACAAATACTACTTCTAATTACAATATAACACATGCTAATGTCTGACAGGCTGCTGGGCTCATGAATATTAATCAAGTTGTTGAAACTGATTTGCTGCAATCGAAACGTGAAGTGTGACAGGTAAGCGCCAGCCAATGGGATTGACGCTTGTGCGTTATGGATAACAACATACATTATTTAGTCACCTTGTGCAAAATGTAATTGGATATGTGTGTGATGTGCAGTGCATTCTGGGAGTTTATTCTCTGCATAGTTTCCCTCTTACATGGGGTTAAAAAACATCTCTTGGTCAGACAAAACTGACTGGAACTGAACTGCCACAGCAATCATTTCCCCACCTTAGCGCACACACACACACACACACACACACACACACACGCACGCACGCACACATACTGCCCTTTTCAATATGCAGTGCTGGCAGTTTCTCTGTGTTGTCAACCTTGACTTACTTTGAAGAGGTCAGACACAGAGTTAGGTTCCCTTCACTACTCGTTTAGATTTCAGGAGAGAAGAGAATTGAGAAGAGGAAAAGAAAAGCGGAGGAAAAGAATGAGAAGTAAACAACAGATAAAGTGCCACCAAAGTGGACAACAGCAATAAAAAGAAATCAAAGATCTTTCTATCCTTTATCAGTGATAATGTAACATGTTTTTAACCCTATGTGAAACTGAATCTCTCCCTAGTGTGGAAACAAGCTGCATGGTTCAGCACGGTTTGGAACGCCTCGGGTTCGGAACGACACGACAGTGAGTAAATAATGATAAGATAGTTTATTTTTGGGTGAAGTATTTCTTACTAATAGAAGTTTCAAGGGTTGAGAGAATGAGAAGGCCTTACCCAGAATTCAATTCCTGCACAATCATATTTTCACAGAAACATACTTTTTCAACAACTAATGTAAGAAAACGCTATATCACTGTAACAGTTGTTCGCTGAATGACACTAAATGTCAAACGCACTAAATGTGTATTCTCTCTCATATAAAGCACTGAGAATTCTGATTCTTCACAGTGAATCACTTTCTTGAGATAATGATTCACTTTTTTTGGAGTCATTTGAGACCACAAATGGACATCTAACATAATTTTGAAGTGATAAAAAAAAGATAATATTTATTTCAATAATAAACATAGAATAGTATTATGTACATACAGTAGGCCTATATTGCAATAATAAATAGCAGGGCTGGGTTAAAAATATTGATTTCTCGATTTTAATTGATTCTCATTGTGATCCCAAGAATCAATCTTTTAGTCTGTTTTCAGTTGATGAATGAACTTTGTGAAATTTGTTTCAATACCTAGTCCTAATAATTAAATATATGCAAAATAATATATTTTGTATATCAAATTATGCTTTTCATGACTAAATGTTCGATGTAATAATAGTAATACAAATAAATAATAATAACAACAATATGTAGTTATTACCAATTTATTGTACTTTTTATTATTATTATATGAAACATTTAGTCAACAGCCTCTTTTGAATTATATTATTTAGCATAATATACAAGAAAACAAAAGAAAATCAAAAGATAATCAAAAGATTATCGCACACTATCAATACTCGCAAAAAGTATATCAAAAAATGTATTTATTAGTTTTTGATACTTTTCGCAAGTATTGATAGTGTGTGGGATTTTCTTTTGTTTTTCAGATTTTTTACTTTTTTTGGTCTTCTCTCCTACGCACCTGTCTATTACCTGCAGGTGTGCGATGGTCATTGTTAATTGCATAATATATGAGAAAATTATGTTTTGTAGTTTTATAAATAATTGTTATTAATAAATCGGTTCAAATGCTGATCCTCATATGATTGTTTGTGTCATATAAATATGAAATATGAATCGGTCTATAGGTCTATAACCTTCAGTCATATATCTGAGATAGTTTTTCTTTTTAAATGAATCACCAACTGTTGTTGAACTACTTTAAAAATATAAGTAGCTTGCAGTTTCCTCTCCAACTGGTGAGTCTCCCTGCAATGTAATATATTGCAATAATATGGCCATGTGCTGCGGTACATTTTAGGTTTCATTTACATGTTTGACTTTAACATGTCAGAATATACAGGCACTTTTATTGGGTAAGGAAATGGGGTTTTGCCTCCAAGGATTTCAAACAACAATAAATGGTCTTTACAAGGAACGAAGTGGATGAACCTGCAAAGGCTGAAGTTGAGAGCTTCTCTCCATCTAATGTCAGCATTAATTGGATAAATGCAATACTTTTGTTGCAGTGTGTCTGTGTGTGTGGGTGTGTTTATATGTACACTGATCGCCACAGCCTCAGGGATATTCATTTTGTCTCGTTTTCCTGATGCATTGATCCTACGCGGTTTCCCACAATGCTTCAACATGCGTTTGTGTCTGTTTGTGTCTCGGTTCTAGGTGGTATTGAGTTTGTGCATTGCCACAGGTATAAAATACGAATACAATGAATACTGAGAAGGAAACCTTTCTGAAATATAACCAGGTGCGAAACAACAAGTTTCCAGTATCGAGACATTTGTCTGTCCTTCGTGAAATCTGAAATACAGCATAAAGTGAAGAAATCAGAGCAAGCCCCAACATATTTGATGTTTAAAAGAATAGTTCAAACTCACAGCAAAATGCTCAATTATTTACTCAACCCCATGCTGTTTCAAACCTGCATACTGTTAATATAGTGCACAAGTGGATCACTTTTATGATACTTTATGGTACTTTTAGTGTTGACATTCACTATAAGCTTGTTTTATTGCAAGAGATGGGTGGTGATTCTTCTGTAATTTCTAATTTTGTGTTCCAGAGAAGAAATAACCGCATATATGAATCATGTGAGGGTAAATAAATTAAATAACAATAAATAAAACGTGTAATCATTTAAATTTTAAACGGGAGTGTAGCTAAAGGGACCGTTTGCCATCCCTTTAATATATATTCTTCTGTAATTTCGAATTTTGTGTTCCAGAGAAGAAATAACCGCATAAATGAATCATGTGAGGGTAAATAAATAAAATAACAATAAATAAAACGTGTAATCATTTCAATTTTGCCGTTCAAAAGTTTGGGACCTACAACATTTTTAAAGGTGCCCTTTTTTTCAGCAAGGGCACATTAAACTAATCAAAAGTGACAGTAAAGAAAGTGGGTCATCACAGTTTCCATTAAAACACTTAGCAGAACAAATGTTTTCAACATTGATGATAATCAGAAATGTTTCGTGGGCAGCAAATCAGCATATTAGAATGATTTCTGAAGGATCATGTGACACTGAAGACTGGAATAATGATGCTGAAAATTCAGCTTTGCATCACAGGAATACATTACATTTTAACATATATTCAAATAAAAAACAGTTATTTTAAATTGTAATAATCCAGTATTTCACACTCTTAATTGTTTTTACTGTATTTTTTATCAAATAAATGCATCCTTGTTGAGCAAAAGAGACTTCTTTTTTAAAAAAAAAAATCTAAGGACCCCAAACTTTTGCACGGCAGTGTATACGATATGTGAAGTGGACCGATGAGATGTCATGATATAAACTGGGCAACTCAGTGCAAAGTACTGGAAAAAGCAGACAAGTGACAGGCAAAATGTCTCTAAATCAAGGATTATGGTGGAAAAGTTATTTGAAGACCCAGAGAGTGAAAGTTACCTGTGAAACCTTCCGGACCGCTTCGCCGCTGATCACCAGACCCTGTGCGAATGTTCTGGCTGCAATAACCGTGCGTGTGACTTTGGTCTTCATCTCTCTGGGAGTGTCTCCAAAGGGCTTCAGCGTTTCTGACTGCTTGGCTACACACTCCAGATACTCCTCTCCAATACTGTACTGAGGGTTTAAAGCTTTAAAGAGTCTTTCCAGCAGACGGGCCCAGAATTCATTCAGAGCCTCCTCGAGATTGAGGTTGGACCCTCGATAGTAGCGCCGGAGGTCTGAGTACAGATCCTGAAACACCTTTGTGATTTGGGAGAAGAGAGGTCCAAACCCACTCTGGAAGGAAGTCTGGAGTGATGCTTCAGAACGATTCAACAGCTCCAAGAAATAATCTGGAAACACACACACACACACACACACACACAAGAACATTAGAGCAGCGATTCAACATTGGAAAGCTCAAGGGCCACACTCCTAATAAAAAACAAAACATTGGCCTATGGTTTCACAGACAGGGTTTACACTAAGCCAGGATCAGGCCTTAGTTCAGTTAGGACAGACAGTGCAATATGACCAATATTTTACATAAAAAATATTTTTATATTACAGTATATATCACATTAATATATATTTATATATTAAATTATATTTATGTGTTGTCCATTCATAGATACATTTATATTTAATTACAATAAATCACATAAACATGTACTCATTATAATAAGTCAAGTAAATGACATAATCAAGCTGTTTATCTCATCTCATTTGCACTTCATCTCATTTGATTATTTCCTTATTTGAAGGAATTTGATGGATGCACCCAAAAGATAAGATTATTCATAACAAATGAAGCAAATTAAATGAAACTGTAGGATTAATTGACTACGTTTCACAAGAAAACATCATTTCAGTCTTTCTACTAAAATGTAATGTTTAATTCAATGTTACTTTGTAATTATTTGTGAAATTTACAAGCAATGTCCGACCATTTTTTGTCAGTTTTTTTCCTTCATAAAATAAATGTAACTGAAATGAAAAAAAAAAAAAAAACCTTACATTATTTCAGCTAGTTGCCAAGACAACATTTCTCATTTTAATTCAGTTTAACCTAATGCACTAAAATAATAAAACAAAAAAATTAAATAGACATTTTAAAGTATAAAAAATAAACATCAAAATGACTACTTGAACTAAAATGAAATCAGAAAAATAAACAAATAAAAACTGATTCAAATTATTAATAAAAACTATAATATCTCAATTATACTAAAATTAAAAGAACTATAATACAATTAAACGCCAAAACATCTCAAAACTGTAATGCATTATAAATCTGATTGGATGAGGCGCTATTAAGAATTCAATGTCACAAATCAATTATAGCAATAGCCTATAGGTAAATGCACCTTTTCTCTATTTGGATATAGTCTTTTTAAAAAAAAAAAAAATATATATATATAATAAACAAATGCATAAAAAAAAATTATGAAACAAATGAAAAATCATTCAACAGAATCATTCATTAATTTAGCTAAAGTTATTTATTCCCCACATAAAATCACAGAAGACACTTTGAAACACATCTATTGGTAAAATTCCATCCTTAGTCAATAGTTAGACAGCAGTCAGATGTGTAGTTTGTGTACCAACACAATGACAGGCAATGAGATAAATATGAATGAGTTTTTCCACACTCACACACACACACTTACTCGCATGCAAAAATGTTCTTTGAGAAAGTCGATAAGTATGAATTGTTATGTAACCCAGTGATACCATAAGCTCACAATAACCCAGTCACACATCAATCAATCACACATTTATGAATGGGAGTAAACCGACACAACTGACAGGTCATGTGACAGTAACAACATGGCGAACGTAGTACGTCTGAATTTCATTCACACTACCCATATTTATACTATAGAGCGGACTTTTTAACGGCCGTGAAGTAAATTCAAATGTAGATGTAGGTGATTTCAGGTGCGAACCAGCTATGAGGTCACCGAGGTCCGGACCTCGGTCATTTTTTTACATTCAAAAATAAAATGTTAAGCTCTCTGAATGATTAATTAGCCGTGTTTAAACCACCTCATAAGAGTGTTTGTAATTCATGTTGCTGTGAGAAGCTAGCGCAGTGAACGGGGCTTGAGAGCGTGTTGTGAATGAGGGTGCGGGTGCGATCCCGTGTTGCCAGATCCACGTAATGGCAATGTGGCAATAGTCTCCTGCACCTGTTTTTCTGATTTAATGTGACACTTTAGGAAGTTATTAAAGTGGAAAGTTGCATGTTAGGGTTAGTGATATATTAATCTTATTTCCAAAACACAAGCTTTGAACTTATTTCGGATTATTATTATTTTGTTTTGTTTTGTTTTGCTTGTTTTTCGTAGCAATATCTGGCAACATTTTAATGTCGGCATTAATAATAAAAAATAAAAAAAGTTTATAGACAGACTGTAATTGCATAAAGCTATCACGTTCGGTAAGACAAACGCAATGATCATCGTAATTATCTGTAAGAAACATATAACACTATCAAAAACAATGGCACAATACAGATCTGTTAGCCTGGGAAAACCAGACAACTTCCGGCAAATTTCGATTTGCTCTGAAAGTTAGTCTGACAAAGAGCTAATTGAAGTCCATTTCCAATCCGTCGAAATCGCGGCACCAATCAGAAACGTTTTGGCGGGCTTTACACGATGACGACAGCACAGCGACGGTGAAGCAGATTTTTTACATTTACAAAGATGGATGCCGCCGTGGAACTATGTGTGACGGTTATAGTTGAACACCGTCATTAGAACTCTATAACCGCCAAAACCGCCATGTTATTAAAATATTTTTTCACAAACATTTATCATAGAGAATGTTTAAATACTAATATCAGCTTACGAGGGAAACGGAGGCGGAGTTAGTGGTGCGATCGGAGGCTGCTACTGCTGGAGATGATTCGGGAGAGGTCTGTGCCCCTTTACCGATCAGAGCGCGCGCTGACACGGAGTTAAGCCTTGTTTACTCGACGCGTCCGCACGAGCGCGAAGGGCAAAAATTACGCGTTCGGTGCGCAAGACCGGCAAGACCCCATTTCGCTTGCCTGTGTGCACGGTTTTTTTGTTACAGCGAGCGCGGCGCCGCATCCGAGGATGAACGACTTCAAGCCGAATCTGCCCGCGCCGTACGTCTCACAGCACCGGCACCCAGTTTGCGCGTCTAAATTGCAAAGTTCTTTTTCGTTAAGGTTTTGTTTACTGTGTGTGATTTATTTAATGGAAAGCACATTCACTTCCAGTTGTCTTGCTGTTAATTTTAAATAAACGTAGAGCAAGTAGCTAATCAGTGTCTGCAAGTTGTTCTATAACAGACGAACGTCGCTCTGCATACGTCATCTCCTTCATCGCTCTGATTGGTTTTAGGTCTATCCAATTACGCCCAGAGGCATTTGAGTGACGTCCGTTGGTGACGCCCCTTTGGAAATGATTTGTCTATGAAGCTTTGCCAGACCCTAACGCAGTTACAACTGAGAATGGTCTGGTTTTAACCAGGCTACAGATCTGTGTTACAGAATGAAATTTGCCAAAACAACTTACTGGCCAGCTGTTAGACGGCTCATGCTGTTTAGTTAACCTTTCACAAAGTCATCATAAAAACATTAATTAAAGCAGTGTTTCTCAACTAGCAATCTATTCAGCCAGCATATTTGTGTTTGATCTGTGTGAATTACAGAAATATAAGACTTGCTAGACCTACTTTTTTCTATATTTCTTTGCACAAAACTCTCCAGAAAGTGCCATTTAATGGTTTATTTATTTTTTTAAATCCCGGGGGGGCATACCCCCAGACCCCCCTAGTGAGAGACTACCCCACACATAATTAAATCCAAATTTAACCCCTGTAGTATATGGCAAATTCCTTAAAAAAAAAAAAAAAAAAAAAGGGTCGCAGCTTAATGTCCATGGGGGAATGTGGGTCCAAAGGCCTAACCATTATTATAGCACAATTCTTTACACAACACCCCAGACCTCACTAATTTTCAAACCCTGGTTACGGCCTTGCTGTCCACCACTGGGTTTTACTCTCCTTTTTTTTTTTACAAAGGTTTTACAAAGTATATTAAACCTGTACACACACACGCACAATTAATAACGTTGAACCCTAACAAGGTCAAAATTAATCTTCCTAAATCCTATACAATTTCTATTCCTACATCTTATGTGTGTGTGTTCAGAGATCTTCCCTACATTTCACCAATGGGATTATGTCTCTACAAATACTTTCATGATGAAATACAGAGCAGTGTGCTAAATAAGACCTCTTTGTGCCCTACATCTGATTAAGTTCACATTAATCATACTTTTGAAATGGCCCAACAAATATTATATAAAGAATAGTGCACACAGACTTGATGAAGAATTTCAAAACCTCCATACTAAACAGATCATTGACCATTAAGTTTTTCCAGCTGTCTTTTCTTGTTGAAATGACTGTTACTGGACTCTAAATCCCATCACATTCACATTCCCCTGCACTGTGAGGATCCCACATTCATTATCTCTCTTCACGCTTCAATGGACACTTTTCTCACCTTTCATATTTTCATTTAAAAGCCTCTCCAAAGTGTGTTACCACTGATCCAGGTGAGCCTATCCAGGTGAGCCCTGTCACTCCGAACACAGGTTTTTAAAGTCTGATTCATAACATGACAGTCCGCAGCAGAAATCTTACTGCCCTTGCATATTTGGTCGTTCTTTACTATAAAGGTATAACTATAGTTTTGATTAAAAAACAACAACTTTAATGCACACATAAATGTTAAATGTTTCATTGTTCCTCCCACATTAAAATGTATTGAGTTGAATTAAAATGAAAATATACAAATATGACACATATTGATACTTTAATGGCTTATCAATGTAAGCACCATGAAGTAAAACGTAAATATATGAATGTGATAGTTTAATTCATAGATTAAAATGCATATGCAAAAAAATGCAACTATACTAACATTTTATATATATTTTATATATATATATATATATATATATATATATATATATATATATGTTCAACTAAAAGTTAACTGAAATAAAATCAAATAAAATATAAAGAGCTTTAATTTCAGCTAGGTGTCAAGGCAAAATTTCTCATTTTCATTTAGCTTAACATGATGTACTAAAACAACTAAAACTAATGATATAGACATTTTGTTTTTTAAACTTAAAATGACTAAAACAACTAAATTTAAAAGAAAATATGAATAAAACCTACAATAGTATCTTAATGATATTTTCAGGTCAACGTTTTAAATTGAACATATAAGAAGGTATTTTGAAGATTGTTGGTGTCCAAATTGTACATGTTCTACAAAAGAGACATACAACATTCTGTAAATGGTGACAGATGTTCATTTTAGGGTGAATTATCCCATTAAGTGTCTGATTATTTTGGGGGGTCAATGTATCAGGGGAACATCCTGACTTTAAATCAAGAGAAACTGATATCAAAAAGAAAAAGAAAAAAGGAAGGCCATGAAAGGTAGATCCTCGGTTCTTTATATTCCTGTCACACTGGTCTGACCCTCCACCCTCTCACTACACCGCTCTCTCCCTCTCCCTCTCCCTCTCCTCCATCTATCTCTCTGACAGGCGTGCAGGCGTAATGATATCAGCGGCGTCGTAACAGAACACGCGGGCTGTTAATTTGCGGCCGAGCCAGTGATGGAGAGACAAGCAGCTGGGGACCACAGAGTGATGGAATGAGAGGAGAGAGAGAGGGAAGGGATGAAAGGAAGAGAGGGATTTGGATGTGATTACATGTAATTGCATTTGTGCATTCTGACAAAGTGCTGAATGGCTGAAATTAAGGAGTACCAGCCCTCCCTCATTTTATTCAAGATTTTAAATTAATGCTCACAGAGACATTTGAAGCTGTATTGGTAAGGACCTTTCATATGGCGCTTTTCCATTACCAGTACCAGCTCGACTCGACTCGGCTCGCCTCAGCTCGGCTCGACTCGGCTCGCTTTTCGCTCCGTTTTCCATTGCAGAAAGTACCGCCACAAATAGTACCCGGTCGTCATAGCGACGCCTTTCGTTCCTCGTTGCCCCATCAAGCTCTCGGCGTATTCTTCCGAGTTGCCATAATAATAGTAGTAAGTTTAGTAACTATCTCTGGCCAAACTATTTAAAAATGGCGGGGTTATTTATTCTGGATACTCCATCTGGCGCGTGCAGTGATGACGCAGATTCTCTGTGACCAATCAGCAGTCGGCATTGTTTTCACGTCACATTTTAGTATCGCCTTAGCTCGCTTAGAACCTCGCCGGAGGTGGTACAAAAAAAAGTACCCGAAAGCAGGTACAGGTACAACTTTTACACAGTGGAAAAGCAAACAAAGGCGAGTCGAGTCGAGTCGAGCCGAGCCGAGGTGAGCTGGTACTGTGTAGTGGAAAAGCGCCATTAGAAGCAATATGTACTTTAGCAAACTCACTACTGCTAAAGGCCAGTTCACAGCAAAAACAATAACTAGTGTCCACACCAATAGGCGATAATAAGTGCACTCTGCAGTTTTGTCATCCGCTGCTTTAAATGCTCGATCTCTTTAATGACGTTTTATTATTCATCCTCTGGACAAAATCAATCAGAACACAACCCTCTGTATCATTCCTCTGTGTCGTTATCGCAATAATGGTGGTATGGACTTCACTATTCTCCTAGAATTAGAATGATTTTCAAAACATGGTTACTTGACAGTGGTTGGTGGGAACGGGCTTTAACCCTCACAAACACCTGTAGACATTATTCAGTTTAAATGTGCAGTATGTTATATTGGCAACTAGCGGTTGAAATTGGTACTGCAGTCCAAATTCAAAATATTGTAGAGGGTTGTTTCTCTCGTCATCAGACTCGGCACTCACGTGGGTTGCCAGACTGAAAACACGCAACAGGAATGAGCGCAATTGACAATAGAAAGCGACATTTACGGAAACTAAAAATGTTTAGATGAGCATAAAGATGTCTGAGGCCCACACAGAAGAAAATTAATAGTTGAATAAAGTCGTTATTTTTGTTTGTTTTTGCGCACAAAAAGTATTCTCGTCGCTTGATAAACTTATGGTTGAGCCACTGTAGTCACTTGGACTATTTTAACAATGTTTTTACTAACTTTCTGGGCCGGCAAGTTTCAATTACAATAGAAGCCTATGGAGGAGTGAGACAGCTCTCAGATTTAATCAAAAATATCTTAATTTGTGTTCCGAAGATGAACGAAAGTCTTGCGGGGTTGGAACAACATGAGGGTGAGTAATTACTGACAGAATTTTCATTTTTGGGTGACCTAACCCTTTAATGTAAAATGAATTGAAATTTTAAGAAACTTGACCCTTACACAACAACACAAGCACACACAATTTTCCACTTGTCCTGTGAAAGGCCGCAGGGTCCATCACATAAGCTGAAGAGTTTTGATTGGGGCTTAAACCCACGTACAGCCGAGCAGAGCCACAGCTGAAAGGTCATGTTCTTCACCTACGGGTCTGTCTACACCTAGTATCAGAGATCATGCATTTGGAATGTACACGAATTTCAGGAGCTTAATGGTCACAGACGAGCTCTTTAAAGCCTCCTTCAGTGGAGCTTGTAAACTCTAGCTCTGTCTGAAGGGTCTTAAATCAGACAGTACACCAGCTGTGGCCTGAATCTCCTCCTGATAACATGCATGTCAACCGAGTCTCCACAGGTGCACACACACACAGGTGGACATGTCAATGGAGCCTATGGTACTATACACTAACGTTCAAAACTTTGAGGTCAGTAAGATTAATCCTTTTATTCAGCATTAAATTGATCAAAAGTGACACTAAAGACAAAATGTTGTTCTTTTGAACTCTCTGTTCATTTAAGAATTGTAAAAAACGATATCACGACTTCCATAAAAATATTAAGCAATGTTTTTTACTGTATTTGTTATCAAATAAATGCAGCCTTGGTGAGCAAACTTCTTTCAAAAACATTTAAAAATCCCAAGATTTTGAATGCTAGTGTTCAGAGAGAGATTCGTTAAAGCAATAAGCAATAAGGGTGGAGGGTTGTGATTCATAAAAAAAAAGTATTTTAAATCACTATGGATTTGTTTTAGCATGTATACAGTATATCTCCAATTAACAGGAAGACTATTCATTTTTATACCATTTTGGTATTTGGAGAATGAAGGAGTATAAAGAAAAGAGGAAACAGAATCATAACATAAAAACTGTCACTGTTCCTCATAAAACTCGTGTGTGTGAGGGAGAGAGAAAGAGAAAGAAATGTCATTGGGATCATAGGTCTGTATCACCGCAGGTCTTCCTCAACATTTATTCCTTTTACATTTATTTATTTTTTATTTTGCTGACGCTTTTATCCAAAGCGACTTACAAATGATGTTCTTACTTAACATTATTTGCATGTCAACATGAAACGGCCAATAAGGATGGGCGACAGAACAGCTGTCCTTGATGACATCATCAGATGACATCATCAGAGGTGACCTTCAACAGGAAATTGTTTTCCTGGATGACTCGGTCTAATTGAAAATATTACTTCAGTATCAGCACTTAAATTGCTCAGCTGCTATTTTCAATCAGGACTAAATGTATTCAGCTAATAAAATATCACAGATTAAATCTGCAGTGATTCAGACAAAGGCACTTGAACAAGAAAAGTCGTAAATTGAACAATGTGATCTGATAAAAGAGATTTATTATCTTCTACGCTGCGCTTTGATTAGTTGTCTTTACCACCGACATGTAAATCTTCGAGCCTGCAACTCAGGGCTGGCCCGTGGCATAGGCGGCATAGGCAAATGCTAGGGGCGCCACCACTCAATAGGGGCGCCAATATGAGTGAACAAGTGTTTTTTTTATTATTGTTTTTTTTACTAATACTATTTTAAAACCATAAATTCGAAATACTACAAAATAAAGCAAAACAACTCCACAAAAACTTAACTAAGTCCCCCGACTCCGGTCCGGCGCATCAATCTTCCCCCGCCCAGCGAGTGCTTGAAGTGCGCCAGAAACAGAGCGCGCGCGATCAGTTTACTGTTGGTCATTTGTTGTGTAGCGTCGCCCCTCGCCGCATCCAATGTAGACAGCATTGCTTTCGTTTGAGGGTACTTAAAGCTACACTGTGTGATTTTTACCCCCATCTAGCGGTGAAAAGGTATATGACCATCCAGTGAATATTAGTTTCTGTTCCTCTCAGTTCCGATTTCGTTTTAACTCCTACGGTGGCCAATGTAGTCCAAGATTAACATGGCTTCCAGTTCGACCTCGTCCATGAGTGTTCCTTCAAGTGATGAGGTTATTTTAGAAAACTGTTATAATTTGCAGTAATTTAATTAGTCAGGTAACATATAGGTTATGACATCTATGTAAAAATGAATAATAGTTGTATGTTTTCGTAATTTTTTTTACCATTTCATTGCTAACATCAGTTATCAGATTCCCAGACGAATGCAAGCTAATCTTAGTAAAGTAACTTTTATTTTTAAATTTTAACTCTTTCTCGCTTCCTTGGCGAATCTGATACGTATATCCTTGAGAATAAGAGTGATCCTCCATCAGCAACAGACTTTCAAAAAGGCTTTCAGGTTTTTATATATCAGTCTCAAGCAATCCCCCTATTCACATTCGACACGGTGCCATCGAGTGTTAAAACGCGAAAGGCGAAGCTTGAATTAACGGGTATGTCCCTCTTTGGGTAATGTACTTTCAAGATGGAGGGGCAACATGGCGACCGACATTAGAACCCCTTACCCGTATGTATTTTCAATGGCATATTATACACTCACGAGAATACTTTATTACTTGAACAAAGTAAATATACATTAATGAGCACATTTATTTTTGAAAGAACTGGGTGTTTTTAGCTAAGAATCAACTAAAAAAGTTACACAGTGTAGATTTAACACACTCAAGCACTGCCGTAGAAACGGGCATGGCAGCTCGCACCAGCTCGAGACACGGTGAAAGTTACCTCATTGTGACGGATGGCCGAATTTTCATGACACATTTAAATTAGCATTATACTCAAAAAGAAGAGAAGAGGATACAAGGGGATAAAGACAGAGGTAAAGTGATGTAATGAATGAACAGTTTATCTAATTGGATAGTAGTAAGATACTATAAGTTAATGGCAGTAATTTTTTAATTATAACTTTATGCTAACAGTAGTTCTGAGTTCTCCAGAGCCCCCAGACAATGCGATTTGTTACAATCATGTCAGTCTTTTTTAGACGCATTTACTATCACTTTTATTACTTAATGTTTTACTATACAGTTGTGCAATTTTGAGGGGGATATATGGCATTTTTAAAATTTATTTGCCAAAATTATTAACGATATTTATACTGTAGGCTACAGGTTTATTAAAAGTACCAATGTTTTATGTAAAATTCACATTAAAGAAGACATTTTCGCAGTTTCATTCATGAAACATGCCATAATTTAGTGGAAGATTGCTGCCATCAACTCCCAAACACTTTTGCTAGTGCTCCATGAATAGTTTGTGCATGAATGACATTTGGACGATGACATCACTGTTTTATCCAGAGTGGCTATATATAAATTAAATGAATTTATATTTTTTTTTACAACAAAATAACATACTTCACTGAACATACATCACTGAACATACTTCAGCTGGATTATGAGACTATTGTCTTCTAGATCTGCTGTACAGGAGAAGCAAACTTTATTGCATTATTTTCCTGTTATCACAGTAAAGCTGCCTTGAAATAATCCGTATTGTAGGCTAAAAAAGCGCTATATAAAAATAAAGGGGACTTGGCTTGAATGCTAGATGTAATGCTCTTGCTATATATATATGACTAAATAATCACCAACACAATGATGGGGTGAAATTGGCTGTAATGCATGGGGGGCAGCAAATTGGTCAGGGCCAGCCCTGCTGCAACTTAAATTTGATTGTCTTTTGAAAGTCTTTATCTATCACTTCCGTTTAGCTTTATATTAAAATGTGGCCAAATGTTTTCAACGTATGGGTCTGAGTCTAAAACCCTCCCCTACAGCGAGAAGCCACTCAAATTCCTAAAAACTACTGAGAATCTCCTCACCCTTACAGAGAATCCAGCACCCAGCATTCACACACACACACACACACACACACACACACATCGAGAGCCATAACCTCCTAAAACAGACTCATAACAGCTCATTATGCTCGAACTTTTAGCTGTGATTCTAAGAAGACAAAACAAACTCTCAAGGAGACAAACCTTTCAACACAAAAAGAAACAAACCCAATCATACACATACCTGACGACAGATACAACTAAACAGACAGTAAAAGAGGAGGAGTGCTGTATGAAAGGATTATTAGATTTACATGTCCTAAAGATAGAAAGATGATGGGTGGATAAAAGATAGACAGAAAGATAGAACTGAAAGATAGAACTGAATGATAGAACTGAATGATAGAATTACAGACAGACAGACAGACAGACAGACAGACAGACAGACAGACAGACAGACAGACAGACAGACAGATAGACAGATAGATAGATAGATAGATAGATAGATAGATAGATAGATAGATAGATAGATAGATAGATAGATAGATAGATAATTAGACAGACAGATAGACAGAAAGATAGAAAGAACGGCAGATAGGGACAACACTCTTTACTGCCAGTTTTCTCTTTTTAGATTTTTTTTTATTTTTTACAAAGCTATTAAGCTAAACTAGAAAAATGTGAGAGAAAATGAAATCGATGTAGAAATGACAACAGCCCTTGAGATTAATGATTTAAAGACTTGGCCCTAGGTTGCTGTAAATTGATCTCTTTTGCAGTTAGCAAGGGGTGAAAACTGAAAACAAATATTAGCGTCTTTGACAGCACGCATGATTCAGAGAGGCTGTTTTATAATGTTTATAATAAATATTGTCACATTTTACACTGTTACTGCCTTTAGTCTTTCAAATCTTACATAAATAGCTGCACGCACACACACACACACACACAAACACACACACACTGGGTATAAATCCACCATCACTGCTTACTGTCCTGCCAAGCATAATGCATGCTGGGAAACACACACTGACCAGATCTCCTCCCTGTGCAACAGCACTTGGGAAATAATCACAGTTCAAGCATTCTCACCACAAACACACTATATTATGAGTGTGTTTGTACACACACAGATTCCTGGTGGTGAGCTGGCAGAGACATGGTTTAAACCCCAAAATTGGCACTTACGAACTCCAGAACAACAGAGACACTGACTTTTCTCAACTTTAAGTACCTAAGTCACCAACTGTACAAAAAAACAGTACAAGAGAGAGATTCTATAAATATTTCTTCAGCTTTTAACATTCACATTCAACAATGATTCTAGAGATTATTAAATCTTTGAAAAGCGCTATATATTATGCCTGTTCTCTATTCTACTTTTTTTTTTGTTCTGCTTGCCAATAAAATTAATCAAATGCGACATTTGGCAAGGATCATGATTAGGATGCCAGACCTGCACACACCCATCTGTTGACCTTTATTATTATTATTATACCTCTCAATGTCAAGAAATGCACTGGTCACTGGTTTACTTTTAAAATTCAAAATGTTTAGCATTTTTTTAACTACTGTATCACAATAACAAGAAATACATTTTTATTTCTTTATAGAAATGAGAATTTGAGAGGAAAATGCACTTGAATGAAAATAATGTCATTATGCAACAAAAAAAATCTTAATTGTTTTAAACAATAGGCTTTGATTTCTTAATGCAAAATATAATATCTTTTTCATTCTTTTGTGAGAATTGCCCCCTCAAAAAAAACGCAAAACACACACATGTAATGCATGTAATTGTGTGAAGGACGCTTTTATGATTGAGAAGTTGTTTATCTCTTACAGAAAGAGCTAATCAAAACAAATCTCACACCCACACACACACCAATCTACGCAAAAACAGTGATTAAGATGCCTACACACACACAGAGAGAGAGAGAGAAATTATTATGAAGCAAGAGAAAGTTAATAGGGAGATATTATATATATATATAAAGTTTTTTGGGCTCGATATCCATCTCTCCAAACACAATCACTCAGGTAAACAGCATGAATAATATCCACACTCACAGTGTTCAGCAGGCTTGAGGGTAAGTGAGAAATACACACACACCATCTGTATAATGCCACGGAGGTTGTAACTGTGCTACTCTGAGATAACAAGCACAGGTTTGTTGGGCAAGCAAGCCACCCTCTTAGAAAAAAAGGTTCTATATAGAACCCCAGGGTTCTTGACTCAATGACTTTATGCCAGTTCGAAAGGAGACATGTCTTAAATGATTGCATAAAACTTATTTAAATGTTTTTCCATAGTGATTAAATGGGTCATATAATGCCATTTTTGTACAAGCTAATATGATTCTTTAGGGTCTAAATTAAAAGTTTGTAATATACTTTAATTAAAAATTCTCATTAGTATTGTAAGAAAACCCTTATTTTACCTGGTTAAAAACAGCTCTGTTTTCAGCACGCCGTTTCAGTGCATATGACTTTAAATGATAATGAGCTTTGCTCACCCCGCCTCTCTGTTCTGTTCTCGTACACTGTTTGTAACACAATAACCATAACGCGTTGTTCGTTATAAACGTGGGGTTATGAATTATATTGAGAACGTCGTAGAAAACATGCCGTAATGTACCCTGAGTGTAAACCTTAGCCGCATTCATCGTGAACCGTGCAGCTAGCGATTTGCAAAGATTAATATAAATATTAATATAAAGGTTAATAAAACGTTACACTTACTTCAGTTCTTCTGGAGGTTCAGCAGGAACACGAATAGTTGGTACCGATCTTTATTCAGGAGCAACTTCTTAGCAAAACCAGCTTTATACTGACCCTCCTTTATAAAGCAGTCTGGTGTGTGAAATGATTCGCGCAAACATGAGAGCATTGACGTTGATCGTGGGGAATATTCCCTTCGAAAACAAACTCAGCCACTGTGTCTTCAGCGGTTTGGATTTAGGAACATTAAAATGACTGCTGTGTTCCTTATTGCACCCAAGAACAGAACACCACAATCGCTTAGACGCCATTCTGCTCATAGACTGTGCTCCAGCATATCAACAATGACCGCGCCGGTCCGCGCGGAGTATGATTGACAGCTCGCTCACGAGCGAGGGCGGGTCTGTGTTGAAACACTGCTGTCAATCAACAATCGTGGGGGGGCCTACGTTTTATTGACGTCACAAAAACGAACGGCTCAATTTGAAGCAGGGGAAAACATATAAGGAGATTAAAACAAAAACACTGGATGGATTTTTATCATTATATGATGGTTGTGTACAGGCACTGCCAACACACATTTCAGTACAATCAACTTGTAAAAGTACTTTTATTTACCCTTTAATTATGTTTACAAGCTGTGTAATTCATCAATTTTGATCAAAATAAAAGAAATTATAAAAATTCATTAATTCCATAACATGATCCCATGATGGGTACCCCTAAAAGGTTCTATGTTATGAAGTACCTGACAAAACCCTTTAAGGTTAGAACTTTTTCTTCAAAGAGTGGCATCATTTTTTTAAGAAACGTTTAAAAAAAAATGTTAACATCATTTTTCAACCTCATGATGGGAAGTGTAATGTAAAGAGACCCTTTTGTGTCATGTGACATGAGTAAGCTTCCTGACAGTAACTCACCGTCAAAGCTCTTGAAGTGGCCGCTGAGAGAGCCCTGTAAGGTGCGTCCAGACTCCTTCACCTGTGTCTCAAACTCTCTTCTGCTTAGGTTCAGGAGGTTCTCCTCCATTCCAGACGTGCAGCAGGTGTAACCCTGAGGACAGACCCGCAGGTGCTCACCTGAGAGAGAAGTAACAACATTATCAGAAGTGCATTTAACTTTCTCCATCCATCCATCATATTACCCATAATATCTCAGTGGCTTGAGCCCCTGCCCCTTTAATCACTATTAGTACATTTGCAGTGCCGTCCCCCGGAGTGCGATTTCATCCCCCAAATAAGATTTTACATGTTTTTCTCTCTTATGGTCACCATGGCCTCAAAAATACAGTAAAAACAGTAATATTGGAACAAATATTTTTACAATTTAAAATAACTGTTTAAATCCATTTTTAAAATGCAATTTATTCCCATGATCCTTCAGAAATCATTCTAATATGCTGATTTGCTGCTCAAGAAAATTTTTTGATGAAACTGTGCTAGATTTTTTTCAGGATTGTTTGATGAATAGAAAGTTCAAAATTCAAAAAGAAAAATATTTATATATATATATATATATATATATATATATATATATATATATATATATATATATATATATATATATATATATATATATATATATATATATATTATCTAATTAATCACACATTTTTTCTGTAATGAATGCACCTAACAAAGTTTTTAATATATTTTTATATTGTGATACCGGTCATTTCACATGTAATATCCAAATGAATGTAGAAATAACATACAATTATTTTGTGTGTTAGTATATTTTAAATATTTGATCTAACAGGAAATATCCAGAAATTGAATGAACCTGACGTACATTCAACTTTATTTAACTCATTTAAGACTGCTTATGAGGATGCGCATTTTGGTGTTTTTGTCCATTCAAATGCAAAAGAGAACTCAATATGATCTGAATGTGTCTGTGACTGACAACTGAACATCACAGCACGGTTATATAATGGAGTACAAATGATTTTTATGATGGGAAGCAGGGGGCTGAACAGTAATTGAAAGTTTCCACTCAATCGATTGGTGTTCACCCCTGTGTTATTGTTTTATAGAAGTGATGACCTGCTCAGTCGATATAAAAACTCTCTCTCTGTCCTTTCCAGTTTTCAATTTTCAATGTTCAATGTTCTCTATTAACAGTTTGCAGCACAGTTGCATACAAAAAAGTGCAAAATAAATGTAATAATAAAATGAAAAACTAAGAATTATTAATATTATTAATTATTATTCATTTATTATTATTTTTATTAGCAGTACAATTATTATTCATATTATTTTATTAACAACAATAAAACAAATAATAATACACTTTATCATTATATTGCTATTTTTGGTTATTTAATGATAAATAATACATTCTTGGAAAACCAATTATTATTATTCCCTCTGATTAATCTCTCATGGATCAGTCAAATGCTTGTGCCTGCAGTCCTTTCATTAGTATTTCTGATGTTTTAACATTTTTGTCAATTAGAAAGCCACACCATTCTTATTTATTGCCATCTTGGGCCATAAAGATGTGTGTATTTGTGTGTTAGTGTGTCTATCCTGTGTGGTACGTTAGTGTCAGATAAAGCAAGTGTCTACCTGTGACTTGTGTATCTGAGCACGTGTGTGTTTGTCAGCGGGTTAGAGTACACACTGTCAGAGACAGGAATCTTTTTCTAAAGAGCTGGGCTGTCAGCCATTTCTATCCTGAGCCTATTCTCCAATCCAAGGACAGAGGAAGAGAGAGGTTTATTTCCCACTCTCACATATAAAAGCACACTGCAAACAGATGAAATTTAATGCGCTCTTATCTGAGCTTAATTTTACTGCCCAAGAAGGTTTACAGGCCCTTGAACAGCATAGCACTTGATTAAATGAAAAAAAAGAAGAAGAAAAAATAATAATAAAAAAAAATATTAACTAAATTTATATATACGTATATATAAAATTAAATAATAAAATAAAAATACGACCTGAAAAAAGTAGGATTTCTGTCACAGAAAATGGCAGAAATTAGTTTATCCTAATTAATTAAATTCTTGCTTGAATGGATACTTTATATTAATAAACTCAAACTGAGCTAGTTATTATAATTTATCCGTTAATACTTTCCCTAACAGACTAGTTACACAGAGGTCTCAAGCAATTTGTTGTGATCTTTTGGTGGCTGATATTCAGTGTTTTTGGCCGTAACAACCCCTGTTCGATTCTGACTCATGGTGTGCTTGCTAAATTACCCCTTAGAGATCAATAAATCACATCGCTCTGTAAAGTGAGCTGAGCTGGGCTGGAGTTCTTTTCTGCCTCGATAAATTAGAGTTAATATAAAATAGATTACTCTGTAGGTGAAACATAAACATCTTGTAAACATCTTCTGGTTTCTGCCTAGAGAGATACCTTATATGACCCCTAATAAAAGCGTTTAAAATAGTGAGTAAAGCCAATGCTATTTCCCTCTAAGGTCTCACGTGGCCCACTAACACACACACACACACAGTAAGATTGGAGATTGAAGAAGGACCAATTCATAGACCATTAACTTATCTGAGAACTCCAGGGAGGAAAACTCCTATTAGGATCCAATTAGACCACAGAATGAGAATCCAAAAAGTGTGTGGGTGTGGGTGTGTGTGGGTGTGTGTGTGTGTGCGTGTGTGTGTGTGTGTGTGTGAGAGAAAGAGAGAGAGAGAGAGAGAGAGAGAGAGAGAGAGAGAGAGAGAGAGAGAGAGAGAGAGAGAGAGAGAGAGGAGAGAGAGAGAGAGAGAGAGAGAGAGAGAGGAGAGAGAGAGAGAGAGAGAGAATTAATGTTATTTTACAGGGAAAGGAAGGAAATGTTCACTTCACTTTAATCCGTTCAGCTCAAACCGGTTACACAGATAAAGCATCAAATTAACACACACAGTCAGCCTGTGTAGCAGTAACTACAGCATCACCACATTCAGAAGGAAGTGATTATGGATATCTATCTTAAAGAAACCTCTTGGAAGAGGACATTTATAACATGAGATTCCCAGAATACATTTCCTCCATGCCTTTTAGGCATGTGAATGTACACTATACCGTTCAGAAGTTTGAGCTTGCAAAAGGCTGCAAATAGACCGCAAAAGTAAACAATATGTTGCTTTAGGTCACGCACTAAAATAAACCTTTAGCAACCTTAACCAGGCCCTGATGGAATTTACATAACTCTTTACTCACAAAACATGCACATACAGTACATTAACACGCAATCGTATTACTGTTTTTTGTTTAAACATCTGAGATAGTTTGAGCAATTTGGCCAGAGAAGATTTGTCCCTCCTATACTTTACATGGTCGCTACACCACTAGTACAATCTTTAGATAGCCACTAAGCAAAAGCCTTCCTATGTTACTGTAATCCTTTTCACCATCACCAGCCATCCAAACTGTTTTTATTTTATAGTAAACACAGTCATTACCTTTTATTTCCAGTTTCCTTCACGGTATTGCAAAAAGTGCATGCATAGACAGTTAGCCTAGCAATTAGCATCAACACATTCTGAGGAAGCTGCTTAATGATGTTACAAAGCAGACAAACAAGCAGGCGTTGTCCACTTTGCTGTTTCTAAATATAAAGTGGGTTGTTTTCAATCTATAAGGGAGACATGTCAGCAATTATTTTAATTTCAGCACATTATTAAGCGGAGATTGCAGGCTTTAAGGTTAATGCATGCTAGAGAAAAAGTGTGTGTGAAAAAGCAGATGACATTCATTATCATGTCAAACTTTGAAAACTTCCCATTTATTCCTCACATACAGAAGAGTGCGAGTTAGCAGCAGGGACACTATCTGAATGATTTGATATGAAACATTTAACACGCTAGCTCTTCACCACCCAATCAATACAACACAAGAGCCCTCATCCTAAAACACTTTTCTGAGGTATTTGATAAATGAGTTTGCCAGTGGCGTGCATTTCTCCTAACGATCCACTCCAAACCACGATGATTGTGAAGCTGCGTGTCTTGCATTAATGAGAGCATTTGAACTCTGGGATAGATAGGAAGCATCCTATGATAGCATCACTCATTCACATTCACAAGCATCCTAGCTATCGGCACTGTAACAAACCCTTACACAGAAGAACTCTGGCTGTACCATGGTAAAAATGGTGGTATCAGTAATACACGACTACACCGTTCAAACTACACCGTTTTTTTTCATGATTATTTGAGGAAAAGAAAGTTTAAAAAACATTTATTTGATGTCAAAATCTTTTGTAACATTATAAAAGTATTTTGATCAATTTAATGCATCCTATAGCTGAAAAAAAGTATTCATTTATTTATTTATGTAAAAAAAAAAAAAAAAAAAAAAATCTTACTGACCACAAACTTTCAAACAGCATATTCTGTTTTTACAACTTCCATGCATCAACAAATGTTCAAAAAAGCACTTGCTCTCGAATCAGCTAATCTCAGACTTGAATATGCATCTCAGAAATGATGAAATCTTATCAGAGCTCAGTAATACATCATAGTGTTCTGGTTTATTAATGTCACTTGCATCAGAGAGGAAGTAGAGATATCATAGGAAGTTGAAAGACCCATAGTGATTTGCCTCGTTAAATAAATCCCAGACAGAAATCCCACCCACACACCATTCCTGTCACACACACACAGAGAGAGAGAGAGAGTTATCAAGAACATGATGGATTACAGCGCGTTTTAGAAATGAAGCCCGAACAGAGACACACACACAGTGGCGTTCAGTATCACTGAGCTGTATAGCGTTGTGGGCAGAGAGACAGGGCAGATGATCCGGTGCGTAAAACACAGGATTATCACTCTAACATCTTCCTGTCTGCCGCTGGATCTGTTCATTTCACTGTGATTATTTCCTACAAATTCAACCAATGCAGTCATGGGGTTTTTGAATGTCATTTTGGCACATGTCTGCAGTGTTTTAGCGCCCAATTCACAAAAATATATTATGCAAATAGAGTATGTTGCAAACAGACCCACCAAATTCCTGCTTGACCATCCATACAGATTATAACAGTCTTTTACTGTATATCATTCGATGAATTGCTGCTGATCAGTTAAGGGGTGGACACCTATGGAGGTAGTTTTGTTTCTTTATTATTCAATCAAAAAAAAGGTTGCTACAATCCCAAAAAATATTTTCAATTAAAAAAACCTTCACTTCAATGAAAAAAAAAATTTCAATCAAAGAAAAAAAATATTTGAATCCAAAAATATATTTGAGACTCAAAAATATACATTTGAACACTGCTTTTCTTTGATTGAAAATGTTTTCTTTGATAGAAGTCCGTTTTTTTTTTGTTTAAAGCAACCTTTTTAATTGAAGTAACATTGTTTTTTGATTGGACTATAATGGGTAGGACATTTGTGTCTTTATCATTCAATCAAAAAAGAAGTTGCTTCAAACAAACAAACAACAGAATCAATAAAAAAAGTCACTTCAATGAAAAGATAAACATTTTCAAATATAGAAAATCGTTTTTGAATGCAAATAAAATACTTGAGACTCCAAAAATTGCATTTGAACACTTTTTTTTATTATTGAAAATGTTCTCTTTGATTGAAGTAATCTTTTTTGTGTTTGGGCCATACATGGGTAGGACATTTGTGTCTTAATCATTCAATTCCAAAAAAGTTGTTTCAATCAAAAAAAATATATTTTTAATCAAAGAAAAAACTGTTCAAATGCAACAAAAAAAAAATACCCCCGTGAATAAAAAAAAAGTATTGAAGAGAATGTGTTTTTTTGTTGTTGTTTTTTTTTTTTTTTTTGAATTATTTTGACACAAACGTTCCGCAGTGGGCGGGTGCTTCTCTATTGGTCAGACATGTTTGATTGACAAGTGTCTACACCAACGACATCTTTCTGACAAAGAAGTCATGTTCGCCACTCGCCAGCAAGCTTTTTGCCAGTTACGTCCTGCGTCACATCTCTCATGCGGGTTCTCGTTGACCAGGGTCAGCGCATCATAGCGCACACAGGCAGGCACAGAACTAGCTAGCGAACCTAGGTCTTAAATCTAATAAGTTATGTTTTTTACAACACGTTTTTTGATGGAAAAGTGATGTTTAATTTCCATAGTCTTTGTTTAGTGAACGAAAGCGAAATCAGGAATTGCGGTCTTTCAGTTTGTTTATCGTTACCTAGCTACCATGGGTTTAAGTTGTACAAGATGTGCTGTAGCCTTACAATGGCCAAGTCGTGTCTCATATTAACAGATGAATAGGCTCCGCTCAGTTTATCAAATACATCCAACCTGAAATGTCTCTTACAAACTATGAAGGGACAATGAATCAATCAATACACTGACATGGCAATGCTAGACAGATAGCCTACTTTGTTTGCACAGCCCTGCCGTGATTTTGTCACCTACGTCTGGTGACAGCGGGGAAACTTTTACCTTGATAAAGTTAGGCCTACTTATTCAATTGCAGAAAAGTAAACTTCCAGTAAACTCCAGTTAACCAGTTCATGTTTCTTCTTTAGGTGATTCAAGCAGTAACGACTAATTAGACTCAATACTGTTATTATAATACACAATAAAAAATTTTTGTAATGCAATGTTTTCTACAGGGAAATATAAACAGCATTTGTCAAATTTTCCCTTAACCCCCCACCCTCTTATCAACAACACATCAGCATTAGTCAGCAGAGTACAAATACATGGGTGAAGTAATCATACAAAATAAACACACACAAAAAAAGAAAGAAACAAAAAAGAAAAAGAAACACCTATTTACAAAGCAACCCTTGTGTGTATTGCCATGAGATGGGTGAAGCCCTAGCATGTGATGGATCCTTCATAGATATGATATGGTACAACTACAATGCAAAACAAATAGTAAATATAAGATAAAGTGAAAAGTAATAGTAAATAGTTTAGTCAATAAAATAAACAAACAGTATACAGCAAATAAAATTGTAATGAAAAGGCTGTATAAAATATAGGCTATATAAAATAAAATGACACAACCCTGTCTATTTTTGTTAAATTTTAGTTTTATTGATCAGTAATAGACACTGTAACAGTATAAGTAGCCTAAAAGGTATAAGAAGTTAGAAGAAGAAATAAAGTAAACGATTCAGACAAACATACAGCAGGATACAACGTTAAAATAGCCAAAATATAAAATTATGAAACTTCCCTTTGCCCTCAGCCAAAACGATTTGCCAGGGAACAAATGATAGATTAATGAGACCAAAGATCGCCCGTTATATACACAAGACGAATTATATCTCATGTTTTAACCACTGGACTAGAGACATCAGAGCCAGCGGCAAACGTCCGAAGCACTGGCCGAGGTACGGCTGTTCTCGGCGGGGTACATGAGCTGTGAAAGACTGGATATCACAACTCCGAAAACGTCCGATCAATTTTTTAAATAGGCGCTATCTTTATAAATAAACCACAGATTTGACCTTTAAACAACTACATTGTCGACTGAAAAACTATTAAAACGACATTTCGTGACACAATAACAGTAGTATTTTTAAATGTTGCGGCTTTTCTCGTCTGTCAATGCGCCCTGACCCTGGTCGACGAGAACCCGTTCAACCCGCATGAGAGATGTGACGCAGGACGTAACCCCGCCCCCGGGCGAGATGCCCCAAAATTTATGAATCCCGAGTGGCGAACATGACTTCTTTGTCAGAAAGATGTCGTTGGTGTAGACACTTGTCAATCAAACATGTCTGACCAATAGAGAAGCACCCGCCCACTGCGGAACGTTTGTGTCAAAATAATTCAATCAAAAAAATTTGAACTTCAAAACTTTTTGCACTTCAAAAAACAAAAAACAACAACAACAACAACGAAAAAACACATTCTCTTCAATACTTTTTTTTTTTTTGTTGCATTTGAACAGTTTTTTCTTTGATTGAAAATATTTTTTTTGATTGAAACAACTTTTTTGGAATTGAATGATTAAGACACAAATGTCCTACCCATGTATGGCCCAAACACACAAAAAAATACTTCAATCAAAGAGAACATTTTCAATAATAAAAAAAAGTGTTCAAATGCAATTTTTGGAGTCTCAAGTATTTTATTTGCATTCAAAAACGATTTTCTATATTTGAAAATGTTTATCTTTTCATTGAAGTGACTTTTTTATTGATTCTGTTGTTTGTTTGTTTGTTTGAAGCAACTTCTTTTTTGATTGAATGATAAAGACACAAATGTCCTACCCATTATATGGTCCAATCAAAAAACAATGTTACTTCAATTAAAAAGGTTGCTTTAAACAAAAAAAAAACGGACTTCTATCAAAGAAAAGCAGTGTTCAAATGTATATTTTTGAGTCTCAAATATATTTTTGGATTCAAATAATTTTTTTCTTTGATTGAAATTTTTTTCTTTCATTGAAGTGAAGGTTTTTTTAATTGAAAATATTTTTTGGGATTGTAGCAACCTTTTTTTTGATTGAATAATAAAGAAACAAAACTACCTCCATAGACACCCCGCTCACAATTGCTGTTTCGGTCTCTTTTTTCTTGACTAGAATTTATTTAGACGTAGAACCATCTCTTTACAACCACAACACACAGGAGACCTTTCAGACGCGCACTCCAACAAGCACAGAATAGGTAGAGGGAGATTAAGTGAACGGCGAACAGTAGATAAACGAGAGAGTGGAACAGTTCATACAACATGAATTAATATGGAGGCAATTAAAGCAGCGTCAAAACTTTGCATGCATGTAGCCTAGTATGTATTTGCAACGCATTCTCATCCCAAGGCGTCATAAACTGACACTTTTGACATTTCGTCTAAATCCAACGCACATGGTACCCTTTAGCGTCAATATAGTTATGGGTAGGTTTAGGTCTGGGGTAGGGTTAGGGTTAGACCACTAGGAGGCGCCTTCTGGCCCATATATATCTGCGTCTCATATTGACGCTAAAGGGTGCCATGTGCGTTGGATTTAGACGAAATGTCAAAAGCGTCAGTTTATGACGCCTTGGGATGAGAACGGGCTGGTATTTGTTATGCATCACATTTTAGAACATGGCTCTCAAATATATGGACTAAAATATAATGCTATGTGAGATCACAACATAAGGCACAAATTGATATGACATTTTTCGTCTGTAATTTTAATGCACAAAAAAAGAGTGAGAACTGTGCATTTGTACTAGAAAATCACCGCCAATTTTGCTTTAGTTTGCAAAGTACAAATGAAAATGGATCACATTTAAATGTGCATAAGATTTAACTAATTTTACATTCTGGCATTTATATGCAGCCGGTGTAATGACAATCATGTCCTCCCTCGAATTTGGGTCTCATATAACATGAACTACGTTATAATGACAATTTTTGTCTATAGTTAGCTTATGTACTAGCATAGCATACAGATACCCGATTAGCATATGATACTAGCCGTCCTTATTCACTGAAAATATTCCCCTCAGGTGTTGCTCTCAAATCAAATATGTGCTGTTTCGGTGAGTAAGTGATGGTTATGAAACATGAGTTGATCAATATTTATTGTCACTGACATCCAACCTGCGCAATAGCCACCCCATTTCATTCAAGAGTAATGACAGAGTGGAACATGTTCAGTTTAGTCGCTGCTGAAAGAAAAGAAAACTCTTTCCAGATTCCCGTCACTTTTTGCTGTTTCAGCTCAATAAAAAATAGGACCACATGGCACTGACAGGAGGCCTTGTTCAACATACAGGTAATGCTGAGATGACATTTAGATGATCGAGTTTTGCCGAGAGGAATTTGGATTTCTGATCCGCCGGTCTGCATCTGTCTCCCCGTCGAGAATCACAGGCAGAAAGCGCTGTAGCAGAGCTGACTGGACAGTTTTTCACACGCAGCCTCATCAGCAGGCATTTATTGGTGTAAATGAGGGATTCGAGAAATGAATGTGAAAAAATGTGAAAGTTGAGAAATTTCGGGGGGGGGGGGGGGGGGGGGGGGGGGGGGGGAGTAGGGTAACTGTCAGATGTGGCGTAATTCAACACTGCATGATGATACGAAAGTCATTCAGGTACAAATTTTCCTATAAAAAAACAAACTGAAGGATTTTCACAAAAAAACTGCATCACTTTACAGTTTCTTGGAAATCAATATTATAGTCAAAGATATTAAATATCTAGTGCCTGACACTATGGTTTCAGCATAAGTAGCCTAATAGCAGTAAAGCCAGCTTGCAGTTAGTCATTCGGGATTTCCATCAGCTAAAAGAAAACTCTTACACTTATAAACGATAACATAACAGAACATCAGTTACATGTTCAGATTTCCCTCCCAAAGTCAACAAAAACTCTTTATTTTCTATATGCATATTATGTGGACTCACCAGGAAAGTGAAACCAACTAAGCAAACAATCAAAATGAACCTAAAGACATTTGGTTTTGATACTTTATTTGATCCAATTATTATTGCCTCATTATTATTATATATGCAGTCTAAGTCATTTTTAAGGCTATTGTTCACATAGGTCGGTTTTTATTACCACAAAACAATATTATCCGATTATTGATCGTCAAAATAATCCACCGATTACAAAAACAATCGTTACAGTGACAGCCCTATAGTTCAAACATTTCAAAATGCACCTGCATTGTTTTGCGTTTTGTGACTTTCAGTTGAATAAAAGATTACAGATGCACATTTCGTCAATTAATATTTCTTAAAAGTAGTGTTAAAAATATAATTTTGTCTCTTGAAACCACTATCGTGTATCGTCTCGTGAGCTAAGTGTATCGTCACACCCCTAATAAAAACGTGATATCCCAACAACAAAATTGTGGCCAGTAAAAATGCTGATTTCTGGCTGGTGAGCAAAAAAGTTATTGTCAAGCCATGGTTCCAGCGCAACACGAGTGCACATGTCTGACTACGTTATGGAGAAGTGCATATTAATTATATAGTTTAAAAAAATGTTTCACGAAATTAATTAAACTAAAAAGTAATGTGCATTACTTTTATTTTTTATTTTTTAGTAGACCTAACTCAAAAATTTATGTTTGCATTTGTATAATAACGCTTTACTCATTATATAAAAAAAGTAATAATGAATATTACTTGTTATGAGTTACCCGCAATGTTGTAGTAGAGCACTCTTTGCTTATAGCAGATGGATTCCTGGACGTTAACTATGAGCTATCTTTACAGCGGTAGGATGTTAGTAGTGAACCGAGCCGAGGACCAGCTGGGCTCTGTGGCCCGTGGTGCAGCACGTTCTGTTCCCTGTGGGAGAGTTCCTCAGGAACACTGACATAGATCTAAATCAGTGTCTAATCCGCTCACTTGTCAGGCCGACTGCCACTATGCAGGTGAGCATCAGCGCCCTACATCTGCATGCTAACCTGCTTTCGAGTCTGCATGTCGATTCGCTTCTCATTCCTGTTGTCCCAGTTCCTGAATGAATCATTGAGTTATAAATGCATTGAGACTAGAAGAATTACAGCGCAACTGGTGTGTCTTAGATGGCCTAAAAGGTTTACACAGCACGATTTTAGTAGCGTTATATTGAACTATTTTTATTGAGTAGTCAAAGTTTTTTGCACAAATAAATAAAACAAAGTTTCAATATTTTCAGCTCTCTTGTTGATTTAACAGGCGTTTTTTGTCACAAAGAGGTGAAAGGGCTGTTTAGTGACTGAAAAAAAATGTGTAAGAAAAGAGCAAAAGACTCAGTCCTTGAGCTGATCTACAGATGGGCTTTGGTTAATCCGTTCCGTCTGCTTTTGTTTTAACATTCATTATGGACACAGTCTACTGGAAAAGTCAATCCCCTCTGTGTCTTTGTGTTTTGACAGCATGAGATATTTTGGACTTTTGTAATTTGGTGTGTGTGTGTGTGTATGAACATTTAGTGAACCTTGTTGCTGAGATACAAAGGAAGTATTCATCAAGGACAAATGTAAATTTGGTAATGGCGCATACACACCCACAAAATAACTGTTTATCTCAATTTGCATTGTGCAACTGCCCAGCTTGTATATATATGTATACACACACACACACACACACACACACACACACACACACACACACACACACACACACACACACACACACACACACACACACACACACATTATAAAATCTGGAATCCTATCAAGGGAGAATATAATGTTATATGAAACTTATAATAGATGTTAAATGTTTGACTGTTTATAAATTATTATATTTTAAATATATAGATAAAAATAGATATATATTTAAAAAAATATATAAATGCAGATTAATTATGAAATGTATTTATAATTAGTCATATAATCAATATAATAATATATAATAATAAACATTATTATTATTATTATTATTAAATATATCTAGATATAATCTGAATTAAATGTTATCAGAGAAAATAAAATTCTATATGAAAAGCATAATTAATAAATAATTTATATTTTAAAATGTAAAAAATATATATAGATGTCATTTTTTATTTTCCAATATTTATACATCAACTATTTATACATTAATAATTAGAAAATACACCACTAATTTGGAATGGCTATCTATGGAGAATCTGGCATATTCTATAATGAAACTTATTTGTATAGAATGTGACAAGAACTTATCTGAATTATACATACATGTATGTACTATACAAGCACATTAAGCAATTGAATAAACAGTGGGTTGTAAGAACGAAACACAGGGTTTATGTTCAAATAAAGCATGATGAAGTGTGAATTCACCTTTAAGTGTGTTTGAAATGAGACGGCACTAGTCAAAAAACTTTCTGCACACTCTGTAAAGCATAGAGGAGCTGTCCATGAATCAGCAGACACTGTGGTCGTGAAATAAGGGCACAAAAACACAACTCAGCTGTTTTTCTGTTCTTCACTCTTTCAACACGACACCCACATCAGTCACCAGCAACTGATGAATCACACGCATTCACAGATTTGTGTTTGTCTGGAATATCTCAGCACCTCGGGCTTGATCAGAGCAAGTGCAAAACTCTGCATCAGTCTGTCTGTCTGTTCCCTTCTCTTGTTTGCTCTCTCTCTCTCTCTCTCTCCTGTTGCTGAAATCTATCAGCCCGTACTCAAGAGAGCAGATTCACAGTCGCCCCAAATGTCGACAGCTCGCTTCACTATGAGTGTGTTTGAACTAAGAAATAGACTGAGACTTTAGTGGAAGAAAAGCAATGCCATGAGCGAAGGGTCGACGGAGTCAAATCTGACACCCACAGAGATAAATCCAAAGGAAAATCGTATAGTAATTTTAAAGAGAATATATCTCAGTTATTTCTCTTAAACAGTGATGAGAATGAATAGATGCATTTAATTAAATGTAATGTGTGAAACCAGCCTGATCTCACGGCAATTCGTACGAATTTTACGAGATGGCTAATTCGTACGAATTCATACGACCTCACTCGTACAAATTCGTACGATTTTTGCTAATTCGTACATATTTTACGAGTTACCAAATTCGTATGAATTTGTACGAATGACCTACCCCTGACCCTGGCCCTAAACCTACCCATCACGTGGGTTTAGACAAATCGTACGAATTCGTACGAGTGAGGTCGTACGAGTGAGGTCTTACGAATTCGTACGAATTAGCCACCTTTTAATCACTCAATTCGTACGAATTGGTCGTGAGATAGTGTTGGTGAAACAGGATTTTTACTGATAAAAAGCTTAAGCTATAGTATAACTACATCTTTAATTAACATTTCGATTAGCATACATTTTTCTGTAATAGTGTAGCCTTTCCAGTAAAAAACTACTTTTCTCAGCAAAGCGGTATCAGGTGACAAGGCACTACATCACTGTTTTATGTTATTGCATTGCACAAGCCAAGCCAAGTGAGCAGAGACATGTTCCCTTAACACATTCACATTAACTCTTTCACTCGGATGCATCAAAGTTTTAGGCTAAGTTATGTCACTTCCTACTCCAGCGATGTCCAGTCATGGGACAGCTCCTATCTGCTTACATCAGGGAAATCACATAACATCAATGTTACTAAATACCATTTAATAATTTGGGGTCGGTAAGATTTTCTTAGTGTTTTTGAAAGAAGTCTCTTATGCTCACCAATGCATTTATTTGATCAAAAATACAGTAATATTGTGAAATATTATTACTAATTAAAACAACTGTTTTCTATTTCAATATATTTTAAAATGTAATTTATTCCTGTGATGGCAAAGCTGAATTATCTTCAGTACCACAATCCTATCGAAATGATTCTAACATGCTTACCGGTATTTGGTGCTCAAGAAATATTTCTTATTATCGCAGTTGAAAAATGGTATCCTTGGTGAATAAAAATTTATTGATTATATACATATATTTATAATGTTACAAAAGAGTTCTATTTTAAACGTTCTTCAAATTATTTCTTAATGATCATGTGACACTGAAAACTGGGGTAATCGATAGATCAAATAAATATTTTTATAGCGGTTATTTTAAACTGTGATAATATTTCATATATTACTGTTTTCAACTGTATTTTTGATCAACTAAATGCTGCTTTGGAACGTAAAAACCCTATTTAAAAAAAAAAAAATGCACTGATCCCAAACTTTTGGACAGTACCGTATATACATATACATTGAAAACAGGAATCATATTCCAGATGAGGAATACAATAAAAAATAAAAGGCACAATAAAATGTATCAACAGTTGTATCATAAATTGTGCTTATTTGAAAGCATTTTATTCTATTTTAAGTTGTATTCATTAATTAATTTTAATTTTGGAAAAGAGAAACATATGTGAACATATACGTTGATCTATAAAGAAACATTGAGCCTCCTGGGCTTTGGAAGAGCAACCTCTGCAATAAAATCATCCTCTGGCCAGCAGTCAGCCTATTCTCAAGAGCGCAGATGCAGAGTCGCCTCAAACCAAGTAGAACTAGACTCGACTTCCGAGGAAGAGGTTCAGAGCAGAAACCACAGGTCAAATGAGGCGATCCTGACATTCACGTACAAACGAAATCTCAAAATACACATATGTATTCTCTCCCCTCTCTCTCTCTCTCTCTCTCTCTCTCTGTCTCTCTCACACACCCATTTGTGCCCATGTGGGTGGGATACACTCACTCACATCTCACTGATAGCCTAAGGTGAGGTCCTGTTAAATGTGTGTGTGTGTGGGTGTGTGTGTGTGTGTATGTGTCAAGCTCTGTGTCCTAAGGGTTACATGTCTGTTCAAATGCAGAAAATTCAAGTAACATTGACTAGCCTTTGTTTCCTCAATACAGAAACAACTCCATTCCAACATTTAACACCCAGCGGGCAAGAATCAAGTTCATCCAGGAAGACTTAAATACACACTGGAAAACTGAAATATTCATCGTATCACCTCAGGAAATATGAATGAGAGGTGAAGGCAAATATAATTTAGCAGTCGTGCTGGGGTTCTGCTAGTCAACAGCGTGGGAGCACTAACTGGACAGGCTAAAGCCTAACACATCATAACACAAACCGTTATAGCTTTTCTTTCAGCTACAACATCTTCAACTTAAATGAGACCTTTACATTTTATAATAAATAAGACACTTTTCAGTACAAAACTCGATGCTATCATTTTGAAGTGGGTGGTTGCGAAGGCATTGCTATAGGTGTAACCGGTCGTACTCAACACTCTCCGAGCGGGATTCAAACCGTGGTCTCTGGCGTGGGAGGCGGGCGCTCTAACAAGGAGGTTAAAGACCGCAGCCTTTAGTGTCAGTCACTAGAGAACCTCTTGAGATCAGGGGAGTGAGGTTTCCATGTACTGGCCTACGACAGTTATTGCTAAGGTATTTGACCATAATTGTGTTTTTAGCATATTGGTAGCATATAAACTATGAACGGCACATAAATAGCATAACAGAGTGTGTCATTAGCATGCTGCTATACTGCAATGTCCTAAAAACAAAAACAACATGCACAAACACTGGGTAGTTCATTTTCGAATTATATCAAATGATTATGTATCAATAATGTTTGGTGTTGAATGTAATATAAGTACACTACTGTTCAAAAGTTTGGGATGAGTAAGACTTTTTTAATGTTAAAGTCTCTTATACTCAACAAGGTTGCATTTTTTTTTAGCAAAAAACTATATAGTAAAAACTGTAATATTGTGAAATATTTTTAAAAAAAATTATGTTTGAATATTTTTACATGTAATTTATTCATGTGATGCAAAGCTGAATTTTCAGCATCTTTACTCCAGTCTTCAGGGTCACATGATTCTTCAGATATCATTACAATATGCTGATTTGCTGCCCAAGAAACATTTCTTATTATTACCAATGCTGAAAACAGCCGTGCTGCTTCACATTTTTGTGGAAACCTTAATACTAGTTTGTGATATTTAATCACAAACTAGTATTAAACCCCGAAGTGATAAAATAAAACAAAATTCTGTATCAAAATTTATAGGCAAGACAAGTAGTTTGTTTAGGCTGGGTTGTATGGAATTACAAACCTGCGCACATATTTTCAAAAGAACATAACTATAGAATCAATTCTTAATGCGCATGTGAACGCCGTCAGCGTTAATCACAGGTTCGCGTTTAAAGTCTGTTTAGAGAGAACGGCGTCGTCTTAGTGGCCCCTAATTTAATGACAAATGATCATTTCAATGGAGGTGAATCAATCAGAACTAACTTTAGCTGGAAATAACATTATTCAAGAACCACTATAAAGCCAAAACAATCTCTGTTATCTTAAATGATAT
Organism: Tiaroga cobitis; assembly: GCA_030578255.1. Classification (NCBI taxonomy): domain Eukaryota; kingdom Metazoa; phylum Chordata; class Actinopteri; order Cypriniformes; family Leuciscidae; genus Tiaroga; species Tiaroga cobitis. The sequence continues at coordinate 45,656,215 of CM060592.1, read as the reverse complement.
GTTTATCTCTGTAAAGCTGCTTTGGAACAATCCATTGTTAAAAACGCTATATAAATGAAGATGACTTGACTTGACTTGACTTGACTTGACTTAAAATCGTCATGAGAAAGTTACATTTATTTTTCAAGAATTCCAAAGACAGCTTTCATTAAAAATATAAATCTTTTGAAACATCATATATTTCTTTGGTGTCAATTTTGTACAATTTAAAGTATCCTTGCTGAATAAAAGTTTAAAAAAAAAATGTTTTAACCCTAAACTTTTGAGCAGTATAATCATAACTTTTGAGCATGTAATCAAAACAGACAAGCCAATTAGGAAAAAAATAATTCCCCAAAAGGAGGAATAAATCCCAAAAGACAATTTAATTAAATATAGGCATATCTAATGGGGCAAATAATAATAATAATTTCAAAGCATAAACATCTGCTTTTTATTACATTCAGGCTTCTTCAAACGTTATCATTCACAGGAAGTGATGTCACACTCCTTGTCTTTTCCAAGGTCATGCATTGTAGCCAATGCCCACATTGATCCATAACAGTGTGTTTCACCGTCACATGGGTATCTGACACAAAGGAGTCTGAGACACAGTCATTGGACCCATGCTGCTGACTCATGTGAGGCCATAATGTGATATTTCAGCACAATATGCGTCTTTGAGTGATATCGTACAAGCGGTGGCATGCACGCTGGCACAAAGCAATCAGGAAGCATGAGGATTAGCTCCAGAAATCTGACAAACTCCTGGCAGAATCATCCTTGAGCGTCCAGTCACCAAGTTCTTTAAATTCCTTTCACCTGATGTGATTTGAGAACAACAAATGTCAATTAAATAAAATTTTAAGTGAATAAACAACAGCACCTTTTACACAGTGAGAAATCAAATCTAATATTTTGATTGATTAGTCAGCTGGCATATTAAGATGTGAATGAGAGAAGAAGTCAAGAGGGAAACTAGGCCGCATTCTGCCTGAAACGCTGCTTGACTGGGAAACCCATAGCGTGGCATCATGCCATACCAGCCTGTCCTATCAGGCAGACACACGCGACAACACACACTCGCACAAGCACACACACAGTAAGCAAGGGTCCACAAGAGTTCATCTGTCCCTGTCTCTGCCTGAGTACAATCCAATTTAAGTTTTCAAATTCCACTAACACGCATCATTCACACTCTCTTTTACCCCTTTCACACAGAGCGTTGATCCCAGAAAATTGCCATATAATTGCTAGAGTGACTTTTGTGTGAACGCAAACACGTCCCGGGATGGGGACTTAGTAACATTGCCAGGATCAGTCCCGGAACGCACCCTGTGTGAACAAAAGGCCGTGAGGGATGTGTCTTAGAGATGACGCTGAAGCTAAGATTGCTCGCCATTTCAGTGGAATGGTACGCAATGTGCTAGTTTATGATCGAATCAGGGAACAAAAAAAATGCACAAGCATGGTTTCTCGAGAGAGAAATCGCAGATCATAACCAAACGTAGATCCTGCAGATACATTACACGTCACATCCTGAATGATGTCACGTGTCTTTACGGGATCTTTACGGGATGTGTGTGAACACACGCACAGATTCCAGAGAATCATTGGCACTGTGAATTAACCAAAATCAAACAATCCTGAAACAAATCCCAGGACACATTATCAGTGTATTTCCCGGATCTATCTCTGTGTGAAAGGGGCTTTACAGACGCCAGCCTGAACCCTTTTCCTCTTGTCCTCATTGCTCGGGTCAAATCCGGCCAGTAAGAGACCTGCTTTAAGCTCAGATAGGTATTACGTTTTAAATACTATATACTGACATACGCCTCCAGCTAGGAACCACGCAATGCCTCCTTCGGCCTCCACACACACTCCTGGCGGCAGCACACAATTCACTCTTCAGTCTCGGGTGGCGGACAGGGACAGGGTGGCGTTGATATTAGAGCAAGGTATATGTTTGTATGTATGTATGTATGTATGTATTTATATATATAAACAGTTGTAATTGAAATTATTCAACCCCCATTGCATATCAGGTTTATCGGCAAAATGTACAGACTTTCGCTGTTTGCAATGACCAAATCAAACAAAAGTAATTGAAATAGCTCAACACAACAAATGTTTCAAGTGGTTTCCCCAAATTCAACTGAAAATGCAACTTTAATGACTGCAGTCTCAAAATCTGCAAAACAGGTGGTGTCTCAAGCACACCTGAATTAACTAATCAAGGCCTTCAATAGTTGCACCAGGTGTGCTTGAGCTAGAACACATGAAATATTTGAACTCTAGGTTTGAGTTTCACGTTGTCTGCATGTTAGAAATATGGCAAAAGTCAAAAGAATGATCCAAAATCGAAGATTTAATCGCCCTTCACAAACAAGGAACAGGATACAAAAAGATAGCGAAGGCACTAAATGTTCCTTAAGACATCGTTGGTAGCATAGTTCGCAAGTTCAAGGTTAAAGGAACAGTGGTTACACTACCTGGACGGGCAGAAAAAGGAAACTATCAACGGCTGCAACCAGATTTCTGAGAAGGCAGGTTCAGAAAAACCCTTGAGTGACTGCAAAAGACCTGCAGCAAGACTTGGCAACAGGCTCTGAGGTTTCAGCTTGAACAGTAAGGCGCAAACTAAATGCATGCCAGAACTCTAAGACGTACACCACTACTGACCCAAAAGCACAAGAAAACTTGCCTCCAATTTGCTCAAAATCATATAAATAAGCCACAGAAGTTTGGGGATTCTGTTCTGTGGAGCGATGAAAACAAAACTGGAACTTTTTGTCCCTATGGATCAGCGGTATGTCTGGAGGAAGAAGAATGAAGCATATGCTGAAAAGAACAGTCTACAGTTTAGCATGGTGGAGCTCGGTGATGCTCTGGGGCTGCTTTGCATCCTCTGGCACTGGAAACCTAAAGCGTGTGGAAGGCAAGATGGATCCATTGAAGTATCAGGAAATCCTAGGAGAAAACGTCATGCCTTCAGTGAGGAAGCTGAACTTCCAACAGGACAATGATCCCAAGCATACCTCATATACCTCCAAGGCTTAGTTACAGAAGAAGTCCTGGAAGATTCTACAGTAGCCATTAGTCACCTGACTTGAACCCTATAGAAAATCTCTGATGGGATTTGAAGGCGGCGGCTGCAGCACGCAAACCCAAGAATAATACTGAACTGGAGGAATCTTAGCCCATTCCACATGAGCAATGGCACTCATGAGGAACAGACAAAGATTCCTCAGAAACACTGCCAGAAGCTGATGTCTGGTTATACATCTCGTTTGCAGCAGGTCATAACAGCAAAAGGGTGTTCTACTAAGTACTAAAGATGCTTGCCATGAACGGGGGGGTCAAGGGTCATTGAAGCAGACTGTCAGGTCATGGTGGTGTTAGGCCTTGGCTGAGATTCAAACTTTTCGACTGTTGTAGATTCACATTTATTTATTTGCTTAAACTGATTAATGGGGAGCCACTACACTGACATTATCTAGAAGACTAGATGAGTTCATTAAAAGGAAATGAGTTTGATATTGATAAACGAAGCCGATTCGAAAAAACGATTTTTTCTCAAAAAAATCCTCAGGAGAGTGGTATTATATAGCTGAAGCAATAAAATGTCTGCGGTCTGTAACTGGTGGTGCTGGCTAAGGCAATCATCACTATTACTAATGCTCATACTTAGAGTTAAGGATCTGAACAAAACCCAGACCACAAGTATTACACATTTTTAACCATTAATGCTATGGACATGAACAATACCTTAAATCATGTCATGTGACTTAGTTTAGTTTTTGTACTCGGAGTACAAAACACCCCCACAAAATACGATTCTAACAGACCTTAATATCCAGTCTATATATAAATATGATGTACTATTATGTATATTTATTTATCCGGCTTCTAAGTGCGGTCAGAGCCACTGCTCTACCTGCAGTTTCGCGCGTTCATTCACGGCTACACTAGGTCTCTTTTACGCATAGCACTAGCACCAAACAAGTTTGCAGAGCTACACAGAGACAAAAACAGAGAGAAAGAGTTACAGAAGGCAAGGAATGGCTACAAGTTCAATATAAGCTTTCTCGATATTTCTTTTACATGAGCGCACAGACAGTGGTGAGAGACGGAGAGTGAATTAAGGTGTTTTGACGGATGAATGGGAGCGGCGTTTAGAGGAATGCACTGTTCTTTCTCACCATCCACTTCTCCCTAATCCCTCTTTCACAGTCACACTGAAAGGAAGCTTTTCATCAAAAGAAGGTTGAAAGGCATGAATGCCCATCTCTCTCGCCGTCTCTCCCTGTGTATCTCTTTTTATCCAACTTTCATTTTAAAAACCACATTCCTGCTTCAGTGTTCAGGTACTGATCTTTTGTTCCAACCCCTTTTTCCATCTCTCTCTCTCTTTCCCTATGGCCATGCATTTTAGAGAGATTGCGTCTTGCCCTTTTTGGAAACAAAAATTCCAGTTCTAAGCTATTCCCAGCCACATTTCTATATTGCCAACATGACTCGAATACTTTAATTTCACCATGGTAAAGTGTCTGTAAATCACAAGTGTTATTGCAAATGTACTTTCCACAGTATCTCTATAAAGAAGCATATCATCTCAAATAGATTTGAGTGCACAATGCTGAGGTTGCTACCAGGACATTGTTAAATTATTATTTGTCACTAAAGGCATTATCAAACTAGCCAAAACAGCTACAGTAACAAACAAAAAACTTCAAATTTGAATTCTGGCCCACTCATAAGTGACAAAAAAACTTGTTATATTTGTGTATGTATAAACCTGATTTTATGACCTCTGTTTACAGACATCCCACCCTGCTAAAGCAGGTTCAGTATTCCTCAAAATGAACAAAAACAGTGAACTGCAAATAATTACTGCACATCTGCAATGATTAAATGTTAAATTACTCGAATACTTTATGTATTTATTATCACTTTATTAACCAGTGTCTTCACAGCTGACCTTCGATGGTCAAATTCAACCATATTCATACCCAAAAATGACATTTGTTAAACATCTTCTCTTTTTTGCTGAAGTAAGAGAGCTGGACTTTCTTTTCCTGCGTCCTATTCTTCTGCAATCCAGAATGACAGCACAGCTGAAAGGTTTCTTTGAGCTGCGCCCTCTACTGTACATATATGAATTTGCATTTCCTTCAGCCTAATTTCACAGCCTAATAGGCTTATTTCACTTTTGGTGTGAAAGGGCCTTTATGTTTGCAAAAAATGTCACTTTTTCTCTTTTTTTTTTAAACAAACAAGCAAGCCAAGCCGAGGTCAGAAAAAGTAACACAACACATTACTTTTCATAAAAAGTAACTAGGTCATGCAATTAGTAACTTTTTTTGGGAGTAACACAATATTGTAATGGATTACTTTTAAAAGGAGCTTTCCCCGACACTGGCAATTATAATCTGTTTTTAAAACTAAAAAACTTTAGTCAGTACTAAAAAATCTCAGCTAGGTAGCCTGTCAGTCAAACTAACCATAACCATAGCTCCTTCTGTGTAAGTAAGATCAAAAATTGACATCCAGACCATGTGATCATACATGTGATCATCAACAGACTTACAGTCCTGCAAACCCAGGCTGGTTCCTGATTGGCTGAGGATTCGAAAGCCTGCCAGGACTCTTTTTCTCAGTCTGGATAACAGTTGTCTGTTATTCAATTATTAGCAAAAAAGTATCAGTGTGACTACACATGTGTGTGTTTGTATAAAGATTGCTGGTTGGAATATTTTAGAGGTGACCACACTTACATCATTTTACCCTTTACCCTCCATCACAGAGGCGTACAAAGCATGCATTGTCCAACTCTTTCTTTTTATCCCTCTGTCTTTCTGTCATCATAAAGGGCTGGCTGAGTGAATGGATGAAAAGTTCACTTTTAATTCAGTTGAAATCTGTCTAAAGTGTGTTGTGCCAAAAACACAAAGTGCATGTCAGATCATGTGCCACGGGAACTTTGAGACGATCTCTTCCATATTCCATCTCTTTTACATATAATATTCCCAAAGCAGCCAATCAATACAGGACCAGTATTGGATGGAAAACAACAGTGCTCACAGGCGTTGGGGAACATTATGAGCAATGGAAGAGTTCACAGAGTTTATGCCCATTACAAAACATACACAAAAAAGATGATGCAAATAGACATTACAGTGCAGGTGTTCATTCGCGAGGGCTGAAGGAAAGGTTGAGATTTTCTCATTGTTTCAATTAAACATTTTGCAGTAATTTGGAAAGATTCTGTGGTTACCAGTTTACCTTCTGACTTAATCTTAAACATACAGTGTGTCATTTCTATGCCACAGAACTGCATAAATAATTATTGCTTTCAAACAGGGCACTGGGCACCAATCACGGCATTGGATGAGTCAAAATTGCTATGTCAGACTGCTTGAAAAAACAGATTCAATTTGGTGCCGCTAGAGGCAAGAAATACACACTTGACCCTTAAATAAAGAGAAAAGGTGTTTTTCAGGTTTAAAGCCAGATGCTAAAGAAGAACCTTGTAAAGCTCCATAAGGAACATTTTATCCTGTAATACTTCAGAGAACCATTTATGTACTGGTGCTTTAAAGAAACAAAGTTCAGAGTATGCAGAAGACGGCGGTCATGATTTCAAATCAGACACGTCACCGCTCTGACTTCCTTCCAGAAACCCAACAGCTCATTAAAAACTAATGACCTCACAAATGAGTCAGACTCTTTAAGTCATCTGTCAGAAGAAAGGCAAAGGTTACATAAAGAACACATCTTGGAGGGGAAACTATTCAAAATGAGCTGAGATTTTCTGGAGGGCTCTTAAACGGCGAAAGCAAAGTTTAAGTTTAAAAAAAAAAACTAGTAAAATGCGAGAATGATGCTATGTGGTTGGCTAGGTGGTTTGTAGGATGGTTCCTTATTGGCCCAATTTAAAAGAGCAAACTTAGAGCTTCTATAAAGTGTTCATTCATTTCCCAACCATAAACCTGTGGTCACAGTAGTGAAATTTTGGAGGCAAAAATATCAATTGTCCATTGTCACCTGTGTAAGCCTTGTATGAAGCACAGCTCACAAAGAAGTCAATAAGTTTCAAATCAATAAGCATTCTGTTGTTCAACACGTCAAATTTGTGTGAGCAACTTAAAATAGATGCAAAGTCTGCATGGGGAAATCTTTTGCCCTTGACCTACAATTCCAGATCATATGGATTCCTATTGAAATTTTGCTCCCGAATGTTCGCAGAACAATGGTAAATGTGGTAAGTTCATCGAAAAATGAACATTCTGTCATCAGTTACTGACCCACCTGTTGTTCCAAATCCATAAGTTCATCATTAGCTTCGGATTCACAAACATTTATTAGCGAACAAACTTAACGTACTTGCTTGACGTGCAAGAACAAACCTCATTGGTTCTTGTGAAAAAGAACATAGATAAATAGCATTCAAATTTGGTAAGCATGGTTGCTTGATGAGGTTCACTCTCTTAAAGGGTTAGTTCACCCAAAAATGAAAATTAAGTCATTAATTACTCACCCCCATGCTGTACCAACCCCGTAAGACCTTTGTTCGTCTTCGGAACACAAATGAAGATATTTATGATTAAATCTGAGAGGTTGATCACTGCTACATAGGCTGCCTAAGGGAATGAAACTTGACAGCCCAGAAAGTCATTAAAGAAAATGTTTAAATATTCCATGTCGCAACAGTGGCTCAACTATAAGTTTATCAAGCGACGAGAATACTTTTTGTGCGGAAAAACAAACAAAAATAACGACTTTATTCGACTATTCCTTTTCTTCCTTGTAGGCCTGATGAATCTCGTCTCGTCGCTTGATAAACTTATAGTTGAGCCACTTTTGTCACATGGAATATTTAAACATTTTCTTTAATGACCGTTTCATTTTCTGGGCCGTTAATGACTTAATTTTCATTTTTGGGTGAACTAACCCTTTAAGTTGAGTTTTCGCACGTCAAGCAAGTACAGTTGAGTGTCAGATTTTTGGGTGAATAGGCTTTCAATGGAGAGGCAGAAATCTCTCAGATTTCATTATCTTCATTTGTGTTAGAGGATGAACAAAAACCATACACATTTGGACCGACACGAGGGTGAGTGATTGATGAGAGAATTTTCATTTTTGGATGAACTATCCCTTTAAGTGTGAGCACTACTAGCTCATACTGAGCCTTAGCAAGTGGCACTTGCTCATTTCAGAACAAGGTCCACACACACTTGCCTGTCTGGACAGGCTCACTTCAAAATTACAGGCTGTCAGAGATGGAGCTGATGTTTTCTGGCAGCTTAATCTGAACGTACATGACACACAAACACACTTTACCGGCTGCCAGTCTGAATCTGCTCGTGGTAAACAACAAGGTGCTTTCTGTCTGTTTCTATGTGCGGTCTGCATTTGTCTACATTGTGTGGACTAAATGTTTTAACAAGGATAGAATTTTGTTCAATTGTACTTTTGTATGGACAAGCACCCCTCACATTTTCTTTTGAAACATAAAATATAGATTTAGTTTGTATTATCATTTGCCTATCCTGCTTTTGCTTGGGCAATACATCATTGTGCAAATACATTTTCAGCACACTGAGCAAAAGAGATAAAGAAAAAGGAATGAGTGAATGAGAGAATGCATAGTAAAACACACACAGAAACACACCATCCACAGTTTCTGTCCATTCTCCAGTGGAGTGTGAAGTACAGATCGCTGATGCCCTCATTAAAGGATCCCAAAGACCACGATTAGAGGAATATTGATAAAGACTGCATGAATTCTTTCCTTGCTTATGTGCAGGACATAAATAAAGTCCACTCACGTCAGCTCTGCTTTTGAAAACACAAATACATCCATATATACATATAGATATATATAATATATTAGATGCCGTGCTTTTCACAGGGCAAGGTCATTCACATGCACATTTTTAGCAAAATTACACATGCATCATTTTAAGATGCTAATTGTGAGAACTAAAATACTTAAACGACTAAATTTATTAGTGATTTATTTTTTGATTGTTACTCTCTTAGAATACACTTTTTTCTTATATATTTGTATCAATATCAATGAAATAATTAAATGAAAATATTTGTTTAATTAATGTATTATATTATTTTAATAAAAACGTTAATTTTGTTTAATTAATAATACTTAAAATAATTTAATTTATTATTATTTATTAAATTATCAAGATTAAATTACATTTGCTTTGTTAGATAAGAATGATTCATCAAAATCAAGAGGGGGCAGCGATGAAAGTGAGATGACAAGTGAAAAGCAGAAAGAGGAGGATGAGAGGGACAGATGGAGAAAAAAAACAGAAGAGTGAGACAAGGATAAGGAGAGAGAATGATGGATAGAGGATGGATGCAGAGAGAGATGAGCAAAGGAAAAACAGAGGGCGGGAAGAAGCTTCTGTGTTACGCTAAGAACAGGATTACCGCCTTGATGTTCCTCAGATATTCAATTTCTCCGAGGCATTTTAATCCCACGGGAAAACAAACCCTGCAATATCTTTCTCTCCCACTCTGTTTGTGTTTTGTGTCTCTTCGCATGTGCTTATGTCTTTAGTTAGACTGAAGAACAAACACTGAATTCATCAAGCTGTACGGAACACCACGTCATTGCCAAAACCCAACAGAGGCCAAACACTTCGCTCACGCAACCCTCACCTCTATAGCAAACCGCACACCGTCACACTGGGTTTGGCTTCTGCATGAACTGTCCTCACTTTCGCATAAAACCATGACAAGATCAACACAGGTGCCAAGAAGCAGAAGAGGTCAAGTCATAATAGTTCACAGTTTAGTTTTTTTTTTTTTTTTTTTTAAAGTTGCAGCTACCGCCAGCATTTTTGATAATTTTCACAAAAGTTTCATGGCCCCCAGAATATTTTGTTGAATGCATATCTGAACATACAATGTATCAAAAGAAAGAACATAGCCTTAGCCTTTTATTCTAGATTAAAGGGTTAGTTCACCCAAAAATGAAAATTAAGTCATTAATTACTCACCCCCATGCTGTACCAACCCCATAAGACCCCATAAGTTTATCAAGCGACGAGAATACTTTTTGTGCGAAAAAACAAACAAAAATAACGACTTTATTCGACTATTCCTTTTCTTCCTTGTAGGCCTGAAACGAGACTTCAAGAGATTTCCACGACGCGCACGCGCGAGAACTTAACTGAAGTAGTTGAAGGAGATCGCAATTCTTGCGCATGCGTCGTGGAAATCTCTTGAAGTCTCGTTTCAGGCCTACAAGGAAGAAAAGGAATAGTCGAATAAAGTCGTTATTTTTGTTTTATTTCCGCACAAAAAGTATTCTCGTCGCTTGATAAACTTATAGTTGAGCCACTGTTGTGACATGGAATATTTAAACATTTTCTTCATTGACTTTCTGGACCGTCAGGATTCATTCCCTTAGGGAGCCTATGGAGGAGTGATCCAGCTGTCACATTTAATCAAAAATATCTTCATTTGTGTTCCGAAGACGAACGAAGGTCTTACGGGGTTGGTACAGCATGGGGGTGAGTAATTAATGACTTAATTTTTTATTTTTGGGTGAACTAACCCTTTAATGCATTCTTTTTTATGTGAGCAAGTTTCATAAAAAAGCAACATTTTGAGCAAAAAGCGGAGAAAAAGTTTTTGGATTCAGAATGATGATCAAAACATAGATGGAGTAGATCGTCATCAACACCCCCCAAGCTTGCACAGTCCTATACCTTGTCCTGGGTCAACATTTCATTCGATAACATTAGGCAGTTTTGATTTATATACTGTTTAATGTTGATGATCGAGTTATTTTACATATGCATTTTTCCACTTAGAGACATTTAAATTCTGTAATTTATTCACTCTAAATGTCGTTTCAAGCCTGTATGACCCTTTCTTTCTTCTGTGAAACACAAGCAAAGCTATTATTTGTAAATGTTTGTGAAAGTCAGTGAGGTCCAAAACAACAGTGACTTTTTTATTGACTTTCATTGTATGAATAAAAATAGTCAAAACATTCTTCAAAATTCTTCTTTGCATTCAAATTTCAGGCCATTCAAGACTTCTGTCCACTAATAAGTATAATTTTAGGACTTAGAATATGACAAACAACTGTGAAATTTCCACAGCAATCCATTTAAAAATATATATATATATTTGGATAAATCATGGAAATTCATTGATAAAAATTGGTGGGACCCCTGTAATTTTTTTATTAACATTCAAACATGCAAATAAATAAAAAAAAATAAAAAAAATAGTATTACAATTAAATATTATTGGGTGGGAACTATAAAAAAATACAATACAATACAATACAATGTCATGCAATACAATATGTGACCCTGGATCACAAAACCAGTCACATGTCGCACGGGTATATTTGTGGCAATAGCCAACAATACATTGTATGGGTCAAAATTATCGATTTTTCTTTTATGCCAAAAATCATTAGGATATTAAGTAAAGATCATGTTCCATGAAGATATTTAGTAAATTTCCTACTGTAAATATATAAAACATTTATTTGTGTGAGTGAATGCAGCACAATCGCGAACATAAGTGGACAACTCGAGCAATATTGTCCTATCCTAACAAACCATACATCAATGGAAAGCTTATTTAATCAGCTTTCAGATTGTGTATAAATCTCAATTTAAAAACATTGACCCATGTGACTGGTTTTGTGGTCCATGGTCACATATTATATATTATATTAAAATAGTATATCAAGCGTCAGTTGTTTTCCAAATGCTTTACAGTTGTTTTTCTTCTTCAGAGTTCATATTTAAAACTTTAAAGAACCTTACAGAAACTGTCACACACACTAAAGTAACCGAAACTGTCACACACACACACACACACACTAAAGTAACCGAAACTGTCGCACACACTAAAGTAACCAAGACAGGGTTCGTAAAATAAATATCTGCTGTTTCCTTTGATGCCTGACTGTGATGTCAGAGTTTTGTGCGGTTGTCTTTGTAATTGAATCTTTTTCAAACATGCGGCCCATTGAGTTTCTGTCTACACGTTCATTGTCATCTGATCACTGGTGAAAGGCTTTAATCTGAGACCGCTGTAACGCACTGTATCATGGACCATCTCTGCTCAATCTCAACATGATGCCATTAGACTCCCAGCATGCATCAGAACGACAAGGCTTCCCACTGTGATAATCTAACCCATGATGGCCAGCAGAGAAGGATTACAGTAAAAGTGAAACACTACAGCACAGCGTTTGGGCCTCTGAATGTGATGGGAACCTGATGAACACCGTCACCCAATAAGCACCAGCACACCGATGGGTGATGATGGACACCCTGAAAAGAACATGCAAGAAGATTCACAGACCAAACATTACAAATTAAACTAGGCACTGCGTGAGCAGTAACTGCAGACATGTTAAAGCTGCGGTAGGGAGTCTTGAGAAAATGTTGACTTAGCCTGAAAATTTGAACAAGCACAACTTCCAGGTCCCACCCCCTTGCTCTCTGCTGCGCTAGAGCCCTCCCTCCACAGCTCGTCCTCCACAGCGGAGCCTGTCGTGAACGCGCAGGCTAGTAAACAGGCCCACCGATAACAGCGGATAAAAAGTTATATGGCACATTCACTAATAGGGACTAAACGTCAATAATATGCTTTACATTGACTATGGCCTGCCCATACTTTGACTACAAACTTGGTCCTCAAATCATTATGTATTTTCCAATAGCCTACATGTAACTTTATAACGTTGCACTCTTTCTATAAGTTATAAATAGCTAGTAAGATAACGTTAATATAACGGTAACTAACGTTACAGTATGTAAGTAATTATTCTAGCGATATATAATGCTAGATAAGGTGTGCTAGTACATTATTTCAGCAACATGACAAGCCAGTGAATTAGCAGGTTTCAATTGTTGCTTAGCAGAGTGCGTGACATTTTATCTACATGTTAGTTTTGACACCGAGTCAATGGGCTCTGTGTAATTCTTTCTTTTTCGCTTGTTTATCGTCATCAGTCTTTTTCCTTTTACCTCTTTGTTTTATGAGCAGGTGTCACTGGAGAATTGGCAGTTTAGGTTGTTTCTCCGTCATAAGCACAGCTGCAGCACGCCGGCAATCTTGAGTTTGAACGACGGCTCGCGCTCCGGCGCTCGCGCTGTGCAAGAGAGGGGTGTGATCAGCGCGTACACGAGCGTGATTGACAGTGCTAAGACACTCCTCCTGGCTCTCATTGGTTGTTTCTGACCGGGAGCGTGTATTTCTTGCAAATGGCAATAGGACCACTGGGAGGAGCCAGAGAAGCTTGATTTTTACACAGATTATCTGTCTCATATTCTACTGTCAGGACATAATGACAGTTTTAGCAAATACATGTTTTCAAAAGTTACCTACTGGAGCTTTAACTATCATTCCAAAAATGTGACAATTCACTTCCAAGTAAGGATCACTATCAATCTTAAAGAATTTAGTAAGGAATTTCTGCCTCCACTTCACATTTCCATTAACAATTTTTTTCTATTTCTGAGGATGGCAATGGATCTTTTGGTAAGCTCCGCCACTTTTAGATGATATTCACAGAACATTATTCTACGAACCATATGATTTTCAGTAAAAATTAACAGTATATTGAAAGTGGTTATTGCTTATTATTCTTATTTGGTCTGAAATAAAGTGTGACATCTACTTAAATATACTGTGTGTGTATATTATAGGTACCTTGAGTCACGTAAATTTCAATTGCCCAAGCAACGATTTAAAATATTTTTAAGATAAATTCTACAGTTATTAAAAAAAAAAAAAAAAAACATAAATGAACAGGTAAATAAATGCATAAACAAATGCATAAATAAATAAATAAATACAATTAATGAAAAATAACAACATAAAATAATCTATTTTCTTTTAATTAATAGTTTCAGTTCTCGTTTCCCAAACTTGATTCTTTGTTCTGTTTTGAATCTCAGAGTGTCAGTCAACAGTGGCTCTTTTCATATAAATATATTACATCAACATAATCTTCAGCCTCCAAAAAGAGTCTGTGTGAAGATGCCATTGTAATTGATGGTCTACAAATGATGAATTTGTGTAGGTTTATGCTCCTTTATCAAGAACAAAGCGCTGGTATTTAAATCTAATCAGCGGTCATGAAAATATCAAATGTGCTCAGATGAATCAACAATGCAAAAACTACAAAACCTTGATCTAACAGCCGTGATTTTTCCAGTGCAGATGTAGCGGATCTGTTCAGTTGGCTGGAAATTAGAAAATTACAAATTAATGCAACAAACAGCTTATTGGAAACGAGTCAGCTTTCAAACAGAGCTGATCTTTCTGGAGTGTATCAATAACCACAAAACACTCATCATTTATGAAAGCAATTAGACTAAGCCATCCAAAACACATGGAGCACAGAACACCCAATAATCACACACACACTTTCCCCAACTTCTCACAATGATCTAGCCCGAATCTCAGCCTCAGACAGCACAACCACTGTATACTGACTATCTGATGCAGTTGCAGGTAATCCAGCCTCTAAATGGTGCATAAAAACAATATGAACTGTGGATGGTCTATATACATGTCAATCAGACAGTCTCCTCCGGTCTAAACGGCAGTTGCTAATATGCTAAGTGGACCAGATCGTACGCAGTATCGTAAAAGGTCTGACAATGCTGGACAAACCTAGCCTTTAACTCACACACACGGGCGTAATGTCCCGAGCTCCTGCTCCCAAGTAATCCCAGAAACCATACATGACAGCACAAATGTAACATTAGCGCAAGCTTCAAAGAGCCAGGTACAGATTAGCTGATCCCTGAAGAGGATCAATAACTGTCACGTCTGCTGCTTCAGCTAAAGCCTAGAAAAGCCAGACAGTGTCCACCTCCAGCATTTATATTAATACACACACACACACAGACCTGGGCTGTGTGTGAGCTACATCTACATATACATATACATATATATATATATATATATATATATATATATATATATATATATATATATATATATATATATATATACATATATACATAAGAGGGAATTTTGGGCACATTTTTGTGGCCAAAACCATACTGTGTGCAGTCAGGTCAATTTCTGAGATGGAAAGATCAAGTATATGATATCACTACTCCGTGCCTTATTTCACCTCATCTCGTCTTTTCCCCTCATTTTCTCATCTACAAATACAACACCCTTTTACTCAGCCAACATATAAACAAAATAGGTCATGCCTGACGTCAGACAAAATCAACAACAGTCAGAAATCACTTTGCTTATGTAACAATGCTAATCACTGTGATTCCCAACAGCTGGAATGACTCACTTACACAAGAGAGAGATCAGGACAGGACGCCTTCGCCTGTCACCGTGTGAAGGGCAGTGTGGAATCAGCTCTGCCTTTGGCCCACGATCGCCACATCTACTATTGTTCTTTCTAGTTGTATTTGGTCTGATTAATGAACATTAAGGCCAATTCACACCACACTGACAGACGTCGACCAACGTGGACGACCGCCAGATTATAGTAGGCTACGTTACTTACATGATGATGCTGGCACTGATCCGACAAAACCCAAATACTGAAAATTCTTTCATAACACAGTAACAGTATATTGTGTCCTATTTGTTACAGACTTTTCTTAGAGTGTAAGTGATTTGCAGGTCTTATCTGGAAAAATAAGTTGGTTTTCACCGGCCCAGCTGGTCTAGTCTGATGGATTTATAGATGTTTGTATTTTTAATTTCTCTTTAGTGATTTAAAATAGGATTTCTACTTCCATCATCAAACTTCTATTAAACTGCTGACAACTTAATTGTCATTTAGAACCATCTAAGACCTTTGAAAATTGAAGACATGCACTCTTGCATGCTTAAAAACACTGACGTTGGCAGCACCATTCAGATTTTTAACATGCATCCATCTTATCAAAGTGTATTCTTACATATAATGGATTGAAAATCAGAAATCAATGTGCTGGAAACATTTTTACAGATAAGTTTGAAGCTCAAACACAACTGAGAGTAGGTACAGGAATGATAGAAAAGTAAAAAGGGGTAAAGGCTGAAAGAACAGGGATAGGTTTTCTAGTACACTGTAAATCAGCTCTGAAATTCTACACAAAGCAACAAAGAGATGGACTTGTGTCGTGGTGAGATGTAATGTACTGTAATGACTTTAAGGAGAACCATTGACCAAACTGATGTGTCAGCATTGCTCTTTCTCCCCCCGTTCCATCCATCTCCCTCCTCTCTTTCCTCCTGTGTGGATTTGTGATTCAATTTTGTTGAGTGATGCCATGTGGTTGGGTCACTGAAGAGAACACCTCCTTTCACAGCCAAAGAGACAGATTCCCTATATGTGCTGGACTAATTTAAGAGAAGCTTGATTCACACTGACCAGCTACAAGGCTACAAGACAGACAGACAGACAGACAGATAGACAGATAGACAGACAGACAGACAGACAGATAGTAGGGGTGGCACGGTACATGAAAAACATCCAAACCGTTCGGTTCGCTCGTCTCTGTTCGGAGCATGTGTGTGCGTCTCACGGTTCTACGCATGCGCAATGTAGCCTCGTGCCCGTATGTGACCTCAGACGTGTGTTTCCTTTTCGCGCGAAATAAGACGTGTGGACATATGAGGCTTGTTCGACTTGACCCGGCGCTGCACAGAGCGATCGGTAATGACATCAAAGTACCGTGAGCGCGACGGCTCCGTATGCTTTTCAATCACTCTCGCGGTGATGTCATTACCGATCGCTCTGTGCAGCGCTGGTTCAACTCGAACACGCCAGTAAGAGTGGAGTATGGAGCGCTGCAGGACACGTCACGCGGAGAAGTGGCAAGTGGGAGAGATAAGGAAGGCTAACAGGAGTTGGAGGATGCGCCAGCGTCGTATAAGTCCGGTGTGTGGGAACATTTTGGATTTCATGTTATGATATTTAAATATATAGCAGCTACAGTGGCACTTTAAGTTTAGATAAGAACTCCAGTCATATGTTTCCAAATACTGCACTTTAATTTCAAGTGAAAAAAGTGTATCCTCACTCTCAGGGAATAGAAGCATTGTTGATACTGTTTATGTGTTGAGGTTGAACTTATGTTTCACTTTATGATTATGGCCTTTGCTACTGCTATAGACTAATTACAGGCAATTATGTTTCATGTATTTTGACTTATTTAAAAGACAGAGTTTTATGAGTTCCTCTCTTTTTCTTTTAATATATACATTTTTTGTAAGAGCTAAGTTGGCAGTTTGATAAATGCAAGTTAATTTCAATCTTTGTGTGCTAAAAATGCACATTAGTTCCTGTAGAGATAGTGATACACATTCTACTTTTTTTGCCAAATAAACGAAAAGCATGCCATCAATGTCTTCGTTCTTGCTGTATCAAAATCTCACCTATAGCTTTCCTGTGAGATGGTCCCAATAATGTGCTTAAAGTCAAGTCAAATTCAGTTTGTGCATGATTGCATGATATAACATTTTTGTTAATACTGTATCCTAAATTGTGGATAATTAAGCTAAATATCATATGCTGAAGTACATTTCTGGAGTGTTAAAGATTAAAAGAAAAAATAACAACAAGAACCGTACAGAACCGAAAACCGTGACCCTAAAACCGTGATACAAACCGAACCGTAGATAGATAGATAGATAGATAGATAGATAGATAGATAGATAGATAGATAGATAGATAGATAGATAGATAGATAGATAGATAGATAGATAGATAGATAGATAGATAGATAGATAGATAGATAGATAGATAGATAGATAGATAGATAGATAGATAGATAGATAGATAGATAGATAGATAGATAGAAAACCCCTGGTCACTGTGATCACAAGCCGCACTACCTCCACTGAAAATCATTTCATACTGACATCAGACTAGAAACATGCATATAAATCAGCTTGAGAGAGTTTAGAGCCAGTAGGCCATCACCCTCAGCACTGTCATTTCACTGAACATGGGATTTAAAGAGACAGTGCTATGTTAACATGGAGTCCGCATGAAGCACTTGGTTTATCACATTAACTACAGTATGGACATTATATGTTTAACATTTTATCTATTATTTTAACTTATTTGTGAGAAAAGTTTTGCTTGAAAAATGATGTGTGCTATCTTTGTTTAAAATGAACTTGGCTTGATACTTAGTTTTTTAATGCAAAGACATTCATGCAATTTTAAGTGTGACTTAAGTGTTCAAATACATTCTGTGGACTGTGCACACACACACACACACACACACACACACACACACAAACTCAACTGAGCATGAACTATCTACATCAAAACAAAGCTGGATTATCTGTATTATTTATGAACAACTTTGGCTCAGAGGATCAGAAATAAAGAAAGAGAGAATTAAAAATAGAAAACGAGAGAATTTGCACTCCAGCTTTGTCTGTAATTACACACAGACTGCTGCACAAGATGACAGTTTATACTTCTTTTTGTGCAGTTATCTCAATAGCTGTTTCTTCAGAGAATGAGAGAGATAACTGATCGCCCAGAGCTTTTAGTACATCTAAAAATACATCAATCTCATCAAACTCACAGAGAACAAAATATATCTCACTCCCCTGTCTCAGGGGCCTGTCTCTAAGAGACGATGCAAAGAAACTGATGGCATTTGAACATTTGATGAAATTCCCTGCTCAGTACAGAAATTACAAATGAACATGATGACAGCATCTGTCCTGCTTTACTGTACCTGTACTGATAATATATGCACAGAATTGTTCTACTCTTATTGGTACTTGAGACTTATTGGCAGTTGAGTAAACAAACCCTAGTGAAAAAATAGTATACTTAAGTACAATTTATTAAGTATAATTAAGTGTATTTATGCCACACTATAAATTTGTTTACTTAAAGTCTGCTAAATTGGGACAACTAATTTTGTACTAGTTGCATTTTAATTTTCCAAAAGTAGTGCTTAAGTGCAACTAAAGTTGTAATTAATATCCTTGTTTGTGTTAAAGTGGAACTATTCCAAGTATACTTAAGTACACTTTAAATATACTCTTGTATTTAAGTTTTGAAATGCAGAATTCACTCAGCAAAAACTTCAAATGTATTTTGGTAACCTTACAATTGCAATTCAATTGCACGGTAAGAGTGTTGAACATACATTAATATATACAGAACAATGATACTCATAACACACTTTTAGTTATTTTAAAACACATTGCAATGGCATTCACATCATTATAGTGTGCTTAAAATAGGCTACAATAAATTAATCTTTAAAAATAATGCCACTGCTTGAGAATTTGCCTTCTACAGACAAACTCCTGTATACCAGTAACTTACTTATCCAGAGAACATGTGAGACAATGGGAACGGATATTTGCACATTGAATGTAGGAACCACTTCGGACTGGAATCGAACCCAGGTCGCCCGAGTTGCTTGCACACAAATGCACTCGTTTTACCAGTTGCGCCATCACGCAGATATGAATCCTCAGCTCTGGGCTTCTTGTCTTCAGCTCTGGGCTTCTTGTCTTCAGCTCTGGGCTTCTTGCCTTCAGCTCTGGGCTTCTTGTCTTCAGCTCTGGGCTTCTTGTCTTCAGCTCTGGGCTTCTTGTCTTCAGCTCTGGGCTTCTTGTCTTCAGCTCTAAGCTTCTTGTCTTCAGCTCTGGGCTTCTTGTCTTCAGCTCTGGGCTTCTTGTCTTCAGCTCTGGGCTTCTTGTCTTCAGCTCTGGGCTTCTTGTCTTCAGCTCTAAGTTTCTTGTCTTCAGCTCTGGGCTTCTTGTCTTCAGCTCTGGGCTTCTTGTCTTCAGCTCTGGGTTTCTTTCTTCAGCTCTGGGCTTCTTGTCTTCAGCTCTGGGCTTCTTGTCTTCAGCTCTAAGCTTCTTGTCTTCAGCTCTGGGCTTCTTGTCTTCAGCTCTGGGCTTCTTGTCTTCAGCTCTGGGTTTCTTGCTTCAGCTCTAGGTTTCTTGTCCTCAGCTCTGGGCTTCTTGTCTACAGCTCTGGGTTTCTTGCTTCAGCGGCTCCTTGTCTTCAGCTCTGGGCTTCTTGTCTACAGCTCTGGGTTTCTTGCTTCAGCGGCTCCTTGTCTTCAGCTCTGGGTTTCTTGTCTTCAGCTCTGGGCTTCTTGTCTTCAGCTCTGGGCTCCTTGTCTTCAGCTCTGGGCTTCTTGTCTTCAGCTCTGGGCTTCTTGTCTTCAGCTCTGGGCTCCTTGTCTTCAGCTCTGGGTTTCTTGCTTCAGCTCTAGGTTTCTTGTCCTCAGCTCTGGGCTTCTTGTCTACAGCTCTGGATTTCTTGCTTCAGCGGCTCCTTGTCTTCAGCTCTGGGCTCCTTGTCTTCAGCTCTGGGTTTCTTGCTTCAGCTCTGGGCTCCTTGTCTTCAGCTCTGGGCTTCTTGCTTCAGCTCTGGGCTTCTTGTCTTCAGCTCTAAGCTTCTTGTCTTCAGCTCTGGGCTTCTTGCTTCAGCTCTGGGCTCCTTGTCTTCAGCTCTGGGCTTCTTGACTTCAGCTCTGGGCTTCTTGACTCCAGCTCTGGGATTCTTGTCTTCAGCTCTGGGCTTCTTGACTCCAGCTCTGGGCTCCTTGTCTTCAGCTCTGGGCTTCTTGACTCCAGCTCTGGGCTCCTTGTCTTCAGCTCTGGGCTTCTTGACTTCAGCTCTGGGATTCTTGTCTTCAGCTCTGGGCTTCTTGTCTTCAGCTCTGGGCTTCTTGACTTCAGCTCTGGGATTCTTGTCTTCAGCTCTGGGATTCTTGTCTTCAGCTCTGGGCTTCTTGACTCCAGCTCTGGGCTCCTTGTCTTCAGCTCTGGGCTTCTTGACTTCAGCTCTGGGATTCTTGTCTTCAGCTCTGGGCTCCTTGTCTTCAGCTCTGGGCTTCTTGCTTCAGCTCTGGGCTCCTTGTCTTCAGCTCTGGGCTTCTTGCTTCAGCTCTGGGCTCCTTGTCTTCAGCTCTGGGCTTCTTGACTTCAGCTCTGGGCTTCTTGACTCCAGCTCTGGGATTCTTGTCTTCAGCTCTGGGCTTCTTGACTCCAGCTCTGGGCTCCTTGTCTTCAGCTCTGGGCTTCTTGACTCCAGCTCTGGGATTCTTGTCTTCAGCTCTGGGCTTCTTGTCTTCAGCTCTGGGCTTCTTGACTCCAGCTCTGGGCTCCTTGTCTTCAGCTCTGGGCTTCTTGACTCCAGCTCTGGGCTTCTTGTCGTCAGCTCTGGGCTTCTTGACTCCAGCTCTGGGATTCTTGACTCCAGCTCTGGGCTTCTTGACTTCAGCTCTGGGCTTCTTGACTCCAGCTCTGGGATTCTTGTCTTCAGCTCTGGGCTTCTAGGCGTTGGTGGTTTAATGACGTATCGGTATCCAAAAAGGCAATCAGTTCATCAGTCTTTTATACTACAGAAGGTTCTAATCTTCTTGATTGACACAAGTTCTAATTTTTCCTAAGTTTCCAAGATCCTTCTCAAGGCCTCTTAGGTGCAAGCTGTCCGCCTTTTCATTTCCTTGAACTCCAGAAAACTCAACCAAGATGGCTGATTTCCTTTTAAGGTTCTAGGAGTAGAACCACAGTAGAACCACAGTTGTGTCCTTGAGCACACACACACATACACACACACACACACACACTTCTGCTCGTCCTTCTCATGGGTAGGCACACACACATAAATAACTAACAATTACTGTACATCTCTGCCAATACAGTATAAGGCATTTCTTAGAAACAAAATAACAACATTGTACACAATGCATTATATTCAGTACATTGGCTAAATATGTGTAACAAAAAGGTGTCTACAATAGACAAGCAGGGAAATTGCATGTCCTTGATATAATACTGTACAACAGTAAACTACAAATCCATTAACATATTTACTGACATTTCGCTTAAGACTTGCTGATATAAATGTTATATTTAAACTTTATTGCACATTTCTTATTTTATTAAGCCTAAAATGGTATTTTTTAATATCTACAGTATATTAGTAAGGATAGTATGATCTCTGTATAACATCAGTCTTTCATTGTAAGATAATTAAAGTGTACCTAGTATACTTGCAATAGTTCCTCTTTAGTATGTATATCTTTAGTTGGAACTCAGCACTATTTCTGAATAACTAAAGTACATTAAGTACAAAATTAGTTGTTCCAATTTAGCAGACTTTAAGTGTACTAATTTAGTATACTAAAAGTACAATTGCAGGGTATTTATATTAAGTACATAAATTTGTAAATATATTTGTAGTATACTTATTTAAAGACACTTATTTTATGCTATTTTAGTACATTTATTTTTCACTAGAAAATGCATCCTTTATCAAAGTATCTTTACAAAAAAATCACCGTGGTAATAATAGTTTTAGATTCCGGCCAAATATCAGTATTCTAGTACTGTAAAGCCTAAAAAAAACTACACTTAACTTAAACTAAACTTAAAGGTCAAAGGTGAATGTCACAAAGACAGATGTTCAACTGGATGTCCTCTTTGCATCATGCAGATAGATAGATGTATAGATGTATAGATGTATAGATAGATAGATAGATAGATAGATAGATAGATAGATAGATAGATAGATAGATAGATAGATAGATAGATAGATAGATAGATAACAGTTACAGTAGATCAACCTAAGTGTAATCTGTCAAAATGACGGCCGGCCTTCAGAGTTTTCCATCCCTGCTAAAAACATTCAGTCAGTGATGGAAAATATTCGGTTAACGTGACCTTTAGTTCATTCCCAAGTAACTCTGACCCATGAACTAGAGTTATGAAAATCCCTCTCCATCTCTACCGTAGTTGTCAACACGACACTTAACCCTCGTTTGCCTCAGGGAGGACAGAGCCTGCAATTAGAGCACTGTTTGTTCAAAGACACTTCATCTTCTGAAGCACAATGGAAATTCTCATTAGAGGCATAATAAATTAATATCTGAGCCAAAGGAGAAGGAAACTACACAACTACAGAATTACGAAATTATGAATTGCATAACATTTTGTTTTCTGGGTTAAGTAACTAATTTGTCATAGCTGATTTCAACAGATACACACAATCTTCTCACTGGTTCCTTCTGCTGACTGATAATGAAAACCAACTCACACAATGTTGTGTAACAAGACTTTTGAGACAAAGACTGGTCCACATTGCAGCTTTTTCTGTTCAATTGGTTGTATTACATTTAAATGCATGCTGTTTTTAATACAAAAGTAAATAAATAAATAAAATATAAGATGATACCACAAGGAAAGATGGAAAAGTAGGGTTCCAATGCTGTTTGATCCCCACTGACTTTCATTTTATGGCTAACAACAGCTAAAACATTCTCCCAAATATCTTCTTTTTTGTTCCAAAGAAGTAAGAACGTCATACAGGTTTGGAACGTCATACAGGTTTCAGAACAGGTTTGGAACGATGTGAGGGTGAATAAATGATGACAGAACTATCGTTTTTCTGTGAAGGCTTCCACCTGCAGCTTTTCCACAGCACTGGTGCTTGTACGATTTTTATGAGGTCGCTGTACAAGCTGAATGTTTCTCATAAGCAGCATTAGTGATCATTATTACGTCAGAGTCTCCCATAATGAATGGGGTGAAATCTCTCTCCTTTTCCCACACCTCCCTACAGCTGCTGAGAGTCCAGCCAAACCAAACACGTTCTCTCCTCTGCAAGCTCGCTGTTGTGAATATCCAAAGCGGAGTTCGGCCCAGCTTTAACAGGAAGCCCCATTGAGTTTCACATTTGAGAGTACACTGCCCTTCCAAATCCCCCAGAATGCTCTCGCTGTACTTCCTTTTGATTGTAGCGCATGTAATGACTCTTTCAAGTCTTCCCTTTGCTCTCATCTGGAGAAGCTTTGCGCTTAGTCTCCAGGGGTTAAAGTTAGGCTGCTGTTAGGAGTGTCAGGCCAGAGACTAAGACACATGCTAAAATTAAAACAAGACTTGACAATTTCCAAGAATTCACAAGCTCTGGCGCACTTACTGTTCTGTCAGAAAGTCATTACATGAACTCCATGTGCTGGTTGTGCTTTGTTATTCTAAGTCATGACTCAAAAATGTACAGCAATCAGGAGTTATAGATTGAATTTAGGTTCTCAGCCAACTGGCATCCAGATCAGTTTCATAACGTACCTGCTGTAACCATCTTCCTGCATATACAATATAAAACGAAGCATATGCAACCCTGTTTCATCTCAATAAATAAATACAAACATTCATACATAAAATTTCTTTTCCATTTCTTTTTCTTTGAGGTGTAAACAGGCTTCCATCAGGAGGTAATGGATCACTCATTGAAAAATTAATGAGCGAATCTGCGATGTTCAAAATGGCGGCTGTAGAAATGGAAGTACTGCTTTTCAATTAAATGAGCCAAGTAGGTGTAGTTACAGTATCTACCAGCAGGGGCTAACTAACCTCTTAGTTGTTTCACAAATGACACACTATACACTTATACACTATGTACTTATGTATGAACTTAACCGTGTAGTGTATGAATTTTATATGGTTATTTTGTCATTCAACATTGGAGTCTGACAGATAAAGTTTTAGTACTTTGCAATGAATTTGCAATGAATCATCGAGGCTAGCAGGAAATGTGGTTAGGATTATACAGATTAAACTGCTTTCCAGAGAACACTGTGTGACTGTTGCTCAGAGTCAGGGTCAATTAAGCCTCATTGGGATGAAACGAACTGTCAAGACATTAAAATGCTACACAGCATGTGTAAAAAAAAAAATAAGAATACAAGGTTAAAGTCAACTAAATTGACTAAAGTATGTTATATTAAGAAAAAAAAAAGACTAGATTTGCAGTATATTGCTGACGCCTATTGATGGAAATAAATGTTGTGATGTTATTTCCTTTAAGAGGTGCATACATTTTTGGTCAAGATCTTGTATTGACAATGCAAGAGTCCATCACTCTGTAAAGTCTCTTCCAGCACATCCCAAAGACTTTCAATGAATTTAAGGTCTGGACTCAGAGGTGCAAATTCATGTGTGAAAATTATGGTTCATTCTCCCTCAGTCCCAACCATTCTTTCATACTTATAATTTTTCAATAACCGCTTATCTATTGGGATTTTCACACACAACCATTTCTAGAGTTTACAGATAATGGTCTCATGAAAATATCTTGTGAGTGGCAGTTCTGAGGGCAAAAATGCCTTATTGATGCCAGAGGTCAGAGGAGAATGTCCAGACTGGTCTGAGCTGATAGAAAGACAACAGTAACTCAAATAACTCAACAAATCTAATTTTGAACCCTGTATATCAGTAGTGCCATATCGTTCAGGCTATGTCATGTATGTACACAGGTAGCAGCTATGGGGAGAATGTGACCCTTCGTCTCTCTCTCTCTCTCTCTCTCTTCCTTAAAAGGATGTCACACAATAGCAAATCCATCAAAATGTCTTCGTCTAAATGTCACCTTGGTCTGTCACTTCTCTCTCTCTCCTCTGGGAGGGCAGTCCTTCACTCACAGGAAGACTGAGAACTACATTACACTGCATGTATTACAATCTGAGTCAGTTTGTCACATTTAGTGGCTAGATAATTCAATAAGCCTCGCTCTGAACTGAAGATTTACATCACGGCGTTGTCCTGGCGTTATCTGATTTCAGAAGTATCATATTCAGCTGTGGATTGCATCCTGGGAGAGAGGCCAAGGTCTTGTATTGACACACAGTTTTATGTTTTACCAATTACCAAAAAACTCAGGGTCTGCCTAAAACAGGACAATTACATTCAAGACAAATCCCTGGTAAGTGATCCGCTCTGCTGAAAAGACAAGTGGACCATGCTAATTCACACTGGTCTAGCCTGGTTAGAGATGGATGGTTAAAAGCTGGTTAAGAGTTAAAACATATAGCTTATCCTAAAAGATTTTTTCACCCACCCTTGGATTTTTTTTATCCACCTCACCATACCAAACCTGTGACATTCTTCAATTAAAAACATCTGTTCTTGCTCATATGAAAAGTGAATCACTCTTTTCAGTTGGAGCTTTTCAATGAATCAGTTCACAAAACCCGTCCGATTGATTTGTTCACAGATCAGACTCCTCTGTTTTTTCGATTCAGCTCATTGACTCGCTGATTCAGTTGGTAGTTAACAGCTCAATGGAGGGAAAAAGTTCACTAAATAACGGCTTAAATTTCAGTCTGTTTTACACACAAAGTTAAATCATGGCTTCTGAAGACTTGAAATATAATGCATGAATGATATGGACCCTTTTTACTTTTATGGTACTTTTGCAACCTTTTTGAAACTTGAAAGCTTCAGTCCCCATTAATTGTAATTGCATGGAAAAGAGAAACTAATAATAAGTCATGCAGGTTAGTAACAGCATGAGAATGTGTAAATGATGACCATTTTAAAGCTGCTGTCCGTAACTTTTTTGGGTTAAAAATTATCCAAAATAATAATAAAAAAAAACATAACCAGCTAGTGTTCAAAAATATCTGCTTACCTTAGCTCGATTCAAAACGGTAAGCTTGTAATAATTACGTAACATCTGTACACATAAAGAAGGAGTCCCGGCAAGTAGGCTATATTGCATGAGTTGGAGTTGCAAGCTTTTAGCCTTTTCTCACAGCTCTTCAAATAATGAAACTCATGGCGGATCCAGAAAGGTTCAAACGACAACCACGAGTGACAACTGGAGGTTCACCCGTGGTAAAACCCAGGAGAATTCGGACTTCGGAGTGGGTAGAGAAAAAAAGAGATTGCAACCGGGCCCACGCGAAAACAAGGATTAACATTGGCAGGGCTTTTGAAAGGTGGCGTGAACTCCGTGATATTTGAAGGGGTTCAAAACGGACGCAGAAACGGCTTTTTTTCTGTTGGACAGGTAAGACATTTCAATAGTTCAACCGTGTAACAGTAGCACACTTGTTCGCTTAATTCACACAGTTACGGAGTTTTCTTTGTTGTGGCTTTTTTCGTTTTGCTATTATGGTAAATATGAATTATTTTGTGCTAGCTATGAGAGGGAGCAAATCACTCTACTCCAAGAAAACCAAACCCGCCTCCTCCATTGTCAAGCATTGGATCTGAATCAGATCGGTAAAGTGAAAATTATCCTTTTCCCAAAAATTATTAGAGTTATATTATGTAAAACACGTTTATGCATAACAGGGATTCAGTTCATAAACTGTTTATTTCATAGCACTATGACTACTTGCCAGTATCCACACCGTCGCGGTGACTGACAGACACGCAGTCTCCTCAAAACAGTGTGTTCATCCGCGCTGTTTCATGCCGATGTACAACTCACGCAAAGTTAATAATTCCGCGAATAACTGCAATTGCAGATTTCAAACAGAGATGGCGACAAAGAGGAAAAACGCCGGACTGCAGCTTTTTTTGGGTTAAATTATCCAGGACACCAACATCCAAAACACAACATATGGTTGCTAGCCATAAGAATCTTTTCTTCTTTTTTTTTTTCTTTCTTTTTTTTTAGCAGAGCAGCAGGGAGGGAACAAGACATCAAGAGAGAAATTAATAAAATACTAGTACTTCTAAAGTCCAACAATCTGTTTTCCCTGTTTTAAGGGACAGAAAGGACAGAGGAAGGAGTAGATTGCATGATAGTCTCAATATCAGTTTGTTCTTCCCCCTTTCACTGCTGCAGTGTGTCGAGTGGTTTCTCGGCTCTGCGTGACATCAAACACTATGTGGTGAGTTTCAGGCTCCAGAGGGCAGATTACAGCGTAATGCCTTCAACATCTACTGCATCAGCACTATAAACACTTCACTCTGTGTCTGTGTGCATGTGTGAGAGTCTAGGAATACCCCATTCTCAGTTCATCTTGCTATGGATTGGAGGATAAATGCACAAATTCATTGTGAAAGCATGTTGTGTGACCCCTAAAATCAATGCATGCAAATCAATACACATTTACAACAAATCAATACAAAATACAATGCATTCTGTATGCACACACACATACACACACATAGCATGTATAAAAAGGGGAATTCTATACTATGCCCTAGAGCAATTTTGCTCATGCAACTTAAATATTGAAATATTCCTGCAAAAAGAACTTCTGCTGTCTATGATGTTGGGCCATTTCGCTTTCGAGCAAGCATGGTTTGCCTCCAGCAGTTGCACTAGCGGCCGTCATCCAGCGGGCCGGCACGGCTCAGGGACCTCATTAGTGCTTTCATGCTCGCCTGTGTCCATGACTTAAACATGACTAATGACAGCTGCTTTATGACCACTGCTGACTCTAGGGTCACAGCTAGGGGGCGCTACACCTCATCATCACGGTGAATGGGGTTTGAGAGACTTCAGGTGATATCCTGTTTGAGTAAATAAATAATATTGGCTTCATACAATAATAAAACTTATATAATAATAATAAAGAACTGAGTGAAATTGAGTTCAGAAGGGGGATTCGGTCAGTTGGCAAATAAATAAATAAACTTTCATACAACATTAAAAAAATGATCAATTCTAAATGCTATATTATTTTAATAAATAATAATAAAGTCCAGCAACAGAGAAAATATACATTAGTTTATATAAAATGTAAATATATTTTCATGAGTAGTATAATTCATTTATTATATATGATACATTTTGATAAATGAGAAGCATTTCCCACATGTTATGCAGGCTGGGCTCAAACCTTGGTAGCCCACATGAGCACCGTGGCTCAAAATGCTATAGGGGGCGTGTCTGAAATCACCCCCTATACCCTCATTTACAATTCCCTACATTAGTCCACTAATATAGTTCACTTGAGGGACTTTCAGACGCTGAGTGTGCTGGAATGGCTGCTTTTGTATAGTTTGTGCTTGCTTTTGAAACTTAGCAAACTGGCAGCTCCAGTAAGATGAAAATATTTATATTGAACTCTGTCATGGAAACTATGTATAAACCTAATAAATGTAATGATCAATTAAAAAGGAATTTATACCTGTATGATATTACGCTGTACCCACATTGGACCAGCGGTTTGAAAAATGGATGGATGCGTGATTCAGCTGCGGGCGCCTTCTTCTGGTCAAACAGAGTAATTCATTCGGTGCTTGACTCTCACAGTTATTTATGAGTATTCTCTAGCCATTGAGCGTACATCGATCGTACACTCGTTATTGCGGTGCATTGAGGGATTGAATGAGTGCACTCGATAACGTCTACTATAGTTTCGGACACTACTACAAATGGCTGTTCCCTCAAACAGTGCCCTATTTAAGGGTATAGGGGGCAATTTAGGACACAGCCTCGCACTGACTACAATGTCATGCCTCCAACCAATTTGTCTATTTTTTTTTTAAGTAATCCAGATATTGGATCGCCAAATTGTCCAGTTCTTGAAAAACCTAGACAGACCGTTAATATAAGGTGTGTTTGCAGGTATAATTCCAGAAATGTGATCTATGATTGGAGCATATTAGACAATTATATGCTCTCTAACTGTTTCAATTACATCAAAACAATTTGAAAGATTTTACAAGATGATAGCGTTTACATTGGGTGTAACTCCATCTATACAAGGAGGGTGAGTACAAAGGTGAGTTGAACTTGGCTTGGTTTCCTAAAATGATTCCTGATATGAGCCTAACAAGAACTGACAGGAGCCATCTTGACCTGATCTGTCACTGAATCACTCTTGAAATGAGGTCAGGTAGAGATTATCGTTGTGTATTGTCATAACTTCAGGCTCTGGTGTGGGTCGCTCGGCTTGTTTGGGCCATTAGCAGGGTGTGCCACAGTTCGCCGGGGTGGGATCCCCTCTCCGGACCGCCAGGGGAATATCATTACTCACTTCTGAGTAAAACAAGAAAGCATGGGGACTGATAGAAGACAGCTGCTTTTGCATAAGCTTTGTGGTGTTCTACTAGATAAAACACAGTAAACATAAACACTCACAAATATGACCATGGGCCAAACGTTGCTCTCACAGGGTTGGTGTCAAGTTCATCCCAAATGAGTCAGAGAGAAAGATGATATACAATCCAGCTGAATCTTCAAATCCAGCCTTAAAATATTCAAACGAAGCTTTCCTATCAAAAATTAAAGACACCGCCTGAATGAAATTCATCCATCTATGGTTAATGCCGACTAGCAAGCAGCAGAGGAAAGAATGGAAAAAGCGAGAAGAGTTGGAATAACTGGCGATTCCATTAATGTCACAGAAACCGCTAAAGAAGATCCGAATCTGTGCCCAGATTTCCTGTCCAACCAGCTGACAACAGTCATGCAACTTTAATATTCACAAAAACCAAAATCAGATTCCCGCAGTTTTACGCATGGGAGGACAAGTATGTCAGCTCTTGAGTGGAGAGCCAGAGAAACATCACTGCGAAAGAAAAAGCTGCAGTATAATTGCAGAACATTTCCTGGGGGAAACTCTTGACTCTGAAACAATTACTTTCAATTAAATCTCATTGTCTCCATACGGTTGAGAAGTTAGGGATAGGGGTTTGATCAACATCACTTAGACATGTAAAAGTGTGCTGTCTAAACACAGCCCACACTGGCGATGTTAACATGTCTGATTGAAGCGACTGTAGCGATGCATCACTCTGATTGAATGCGTCTGGACATGTTGTACGTGTTTATGAGGATAATATCTCCATCAAATTAATGTACAGTCACTAACGTCGGATGTTCAACTCTATTAATCTTCTAAATGGAGAACACTTTCTGATCATTAGGGAATACCGGCCGGGATCGTGCGTCATGTGCAAGAGGATGATGGGTAAAAATACATTCAGGCTGCAGTGCTGAGCACAGATTCTAAGGTGATAGAAAAATTCAATGAAACAAAGAGAAATCAAGGTCGTCTGTGCATGTGAAAGCACTTCTACCACACAGAACACCCGGTGAGGTTTCATCTGTTCAACTTACTCCTTAAAAATCAAAAGTCAAAACTCTATACCCTCATGGAGCAACTTTGGATGAGACAGACAATACTCCACCCTGACACACACACACACACACACACACACACACACACACACACACACACACACCAGAAGCAACTGCAGAAAGCTCATAATCACCACTAAATCTCTGTAACCTTGCCACACACTCAAACCAAATGACAGCAGAAAAAAAGAGTCTAGGAAACTGTTATGGAATCCTGGGTCATGGAAAATTATAAAGTCCAAAGACCTGTGGGAATGTCAAATACTGTACATGTGCAGTTTATATAGTGTATATAAACCAAGTTATCATAGCATTTGACAACAGTTGACCAGTAGGAATTATTATAAATTGTATACTTTGCCACCTTTTTAATAGGGCTATTTGTATTATTGCACTTTGATTTACTGTATCATTGCGTTGTGTAGCCTATGAATGAAACTTGCCTTGCTTGCTGATAATAACATAAGATGAAAATACATTTAAATCGCATTGTAGCTACTTGCATTAAAGTTTGCCTTATATGCAATGTCTTCATTCACAACTGCCATTCGCGCTGAGATCTAGAATAACAGCAGGGCTGATTCACCTACCGGATATTTCCGTTTGCGGGACTCCGTTCAGATTGAACCCCTTGCTGTGGTAGAACTGCCTGATGTCCGAGCATGCCTTGGGTTTACTGTCCCCGAACACCAGCCCGGTGAGAGCGCACAGAAGCACCAGTACACCAAAACCCATCCTGGACAGAAGAAAGAAGCGTGATGTGCGAATCAAATCCAATGGCGAAGAGCAGCGGACAAACGCATCCACAGCGAAATGTATCTGCCGTTTCCAAAAGCGCACCGGTTCGCTCCCACGCGCTGTGTCTTAATCAGTGGCAACAGCCTGAATTAAAACGGAGAGCGCGATCCTGTGTGAGAGATGACGGAGCGGAGAGGGAGGAATGACACGAGCTCACGGGAGCTCACAGTTCGGAGACGCGTCTGTGCGCTCGCGTTCGCTTTTGGTCAAGTGCGAGGCGGAGCGGGGCGTGCGCGCGAGCGAAGGCACCAACTGCAGGGCATCGGGTTCGTCTGCCGCCGCGATCCTCCACAGGATGTTGCATCAAATCATCCCGCTGGCCAATGAAGACGGGATTCCATTTCCCCACAGGCTCTCCTGTAGGACAGGATAAGGATCTCTGAGATGCCTTATGCAATTTAGCGAAACTCTGGTTTTGAGCTGACTTTGACATGTCATTATACTGGATTTTTGTCTGGTCCAACGGGATAAAGTAAGAACTTTAAAGGATTCAGTTTGGAATCGCACTTTGGAACCAATCCTAAACAATCCTAAAGGGAAATTGCTTATAGCTAGGATTAGGACATAAAAATGAAATATAGGCTGAATATGTCCCACTATGTGTGCATCCTGGCCTCGCTTACACCTGATATTAACATCCAAGTGAAGCAGAATGACACTAAATTGGATCTAATTAGTTTTTAAAATTCAACCACTTCAACGACATTCGAAATAAAACAAAAAAACACGTGACCTCATTGCTGCTATATTGTAAATGTTAATCTGTTCTGATGCGTCCCAAATAAGAACAAGGATTTTAACCTTTCCACTTAGGCCTATGTGCGACGTAAATAAAAATAAAAAAAAATCAAGAAAAAAAAACGGAAGAATACGTTATAAATTAGAAAATAAAAATGTTGCATTTAAAAAAAAAGGCGTTAAAACATCTTAACTTTTGGAGATCTGATCATTTACATCACAGCTAACAATCAACTAAAATTGCTTCCTGTTTGGTGTTCATGAAAGGTCAAGGTCAAGCATGTTGCATTATGGGATATAGTGATTAACAATATAGGCCTACAATAAAAAAGCAATTATAGAATCTTAAATATAATCTAAAGTATTTGTAAGATTATGCTAAACATTCTCAAATAAAACATTACTGTATAAAGTGAAATTCAGGTTTTTAGGACTAGAGGAATTATCTTCCTTTCTACTGGCCGCAAAAACGCCTCTCAATAACAGAGTTGGAAGATTATATTGAATTATTTATGAGGGAAATAACAAGGTTGAGTCCCAGCCTCTCTATTTCATGTTAAATGTAATACTCTGCCATATTTATTACGGTCCCAGACTGTCAACCCCTCTGTGGACAGGCCAGATCTTGACATGCTTCAAAGATGCAGCAAATTTTTGAACAGGCTGGAGCTCGCCTGTGACAATACACACACCCGTAGTTATTCCTTGACAGACGCGCTGTTTTCTGAGTCATGGCTGCGGCCTGAAGTTTGACAAATCTGACAGGAAACACTGAGAGAAAATACCGGCCCCGGGGCCACAAACAAAAGTCGACGGAATATTACAAAGATAATCCAGGAAATGTAGTGCTGAAAAGAGAATAAAGGAGAGCGAATATGAACAGGTAAGTGAAAAACAGTGGCACACTTACATGGGTGAGCAATGAGACATTATACTTACATAACAACTGAGCGGAGCTGCCAGGGACGTGTGTGTGAGTGAATAGCGGGGTGTGGCCGGTTAGAACGCTTTCACAGAGAGGCACACACTTAGTTAAATGCTTCGCCCTTTCTTTCCACTAGTCTAGCAGTTAAGATAATGATTATGTTGTTTCTGGCTTTATTTATATTTCACACAAATCTGAATCAGACAGTGTCATCGACATCTAGTGTATCTGTATCAGTCGATGTGGAAATTGTGTGTCTGCACAATGCTAAAAGACTTTCTCATTTTTTATATGATATTTTCAAAATAAAATATACGGTGTGTGCGTGTGTGTGTGTGTGTGTGTGTAAGAGCAAAATTACAGTACACAGTTCTGTTGAAACTCATGTACATTATATGATGAAATATTTTAGTTAAAATAGACTCTACAAATTTGGAACAAACTCAATAGAAATCTCAATTAGGATGACTCCATTAAAATGCAATTCCAATGTAATGTAAATGTACATTAAATGCAACAACACACACACAAACACTAATCAAGCAGAGAAATGTAATTTTTATGTGACTCCAATAAGTCCGATTGAACCAAATGAATCAGACTTTAGATTCAACTATGAATTCACTGTTCTTTCTTTCTTTCTTTCTTTTTTTCTTTCTTTCTTTCTTTCTTTCTTTCTTTCTTTCTTTCTTTCTTTCTTTCTTTCTTTCTTTCTTTCTTTCTTTCTATAAAGCACATCCTTAAACCACTCATGGTTGACCCAGTGTGCTGTAAAATTCATATGCTCATGCAGAATATAGAACAGACAATACAGTAAATAATGAATTTATAACTTGTTGAAAGCTAGTGAAAATAAACTTAAAACTAGGTAAGGAGGAGCCTTTTCTACTGGCTCAATTCACCAGCATTATTTTCTCAGAGCAAGCCGAACAAATGCCTTGGTGCAGTTTTATATGACAGCCTGTGCATAAACATGGATTTTTTTCTGTTGAGCCTGAGAGACAGGGAGATGCCATTTCATAGAACGACTGGAGCAAATTCAGCTCATCTAAACAAGAATAGCAACAGCGGTGGCAGATCCTCTCCCACAGAACTCAACTGAGCTGAATTTCATGGTGCAGTTATTACCAAAGGTCCATCAGATTTGCTGGTTTTGACCCACACACTGGTCTCACACTGGTGACAACAAGGTTGCCTTGTGGCATTTTTGTGTGTGTTTTTCAGCTTCCTCACAGTGAGTCAGGCCCCCGGAGAGCCGAAAAGCCACTCAATGCAGTGGTTTGGGACCTTTGTTCAGGTCCGTCCGGTCATGTGATCAAAGTCTTTTGGAGAGGGCTGACTCATCCATGCCCACTCATCTGACTGGTCATCACAACATAACATGTCTGATGTCGCACAAATGACGCATAGTCAGTCTGACAAAAAAAAAACGAATGATTCTAAATATGAATCATCTACACAGCTGAATCTTTAATTAGACTCTTCTGATCGGATCTGGGGATATTTGTAGAAAGATGACGTAAAAAAGAAGGGGAAAAAAGTACATTTATACCATTTGACAGTTGACAAGTTTTTACTCATACAAAAATCAAGTACTGCACATAATAAACACAGAAGTACATGTACATTTACAGTGCACAAACCCAGAGGGGGGAAATGAATGCTTAGAGGTCTTTCGTGGGTCAGAAGACTCAAAGCAGATCTCAGTTATGTGACAAAATTTCTTAGAAATCAAACAGGACACAATAGAGTGCATATAAAGGAGATAAAACGAACAGTGACTTATATGTTTCAAAATGATACAAAATTAGAGAAGATTATTCTTGATAAATGTCAACTGTGAGTTCTTCTAAATGAATTACTACAGTTTATTTACGCACTACTCGGAAATATTTGTTTTACACTTATTTAAATAATAAGTAAATACAAATGTTTCCAAATATAAAAAAGATGTATCAAAAAGATAGCTGAATGTGATATTGACAAACACTGAATGTCAATTAAAGTGTAAATACAAATAAATGTAATTTTGACAAGAAAAGGGACATTTTGTAAAGGCAAACTTCAAACGTTGGCATGAAAACAGGTCATAAGTTTTGATTTTTTTGAAAGATTTCTTTTTCTTCTGCTCACCAGGGCTGCATTTATTTGATAAAAATTTCAGTAATGATCACATGATCCTTCAGAAATCATTCTAAAATGCTGATTTGAAAACTGCTGAATAATAATCTTTTTGGAAACCATGTTTTTTCTTCTTCTTTGATGATTAGAAAGTTGATGATTTAAAAAAAAACAGCAATTGAAATAGATTTTTTTGTATAACAATGTAAAAGTATTTATCGTCATCCAATGTAGACGGACGGACGGATGGATGGATAGATAAACGGACGGATGGATGGATAGATAAAACGTTTCATCTGTCAGAAGCGCTTGAACTGCTCTTCCTGGCTTTATTGCCAATGTGACACAGAGATCTGAATGCAGAATTCAAAAACAAACCACTCTGCTACAGGAAATCAATCTCCATTTTAAACCATTATATAATAGTATTTGAAGCTCCCTCTTCACAGTGACGTGGGCTTGCTGACGTGGGGTATTGTGGCTGAGCCCCCGTGGGGCTGAAGTGGTTGTCGTGGCAGGTGGCGGAAGATCTGCTACGGGGTTGTGCTGCAATAATTACACAAATAAGCTTCTCTGCCCATGTTTGCTCCAGACAGACGCATTCAAGTTTTATTGGATCTGACCATGAAAGAGCCTTCTGCCTAATGAGGAACAGGAGCCGTGTGTGTGTGTGTGTGATGATGGTGTGTGTGTGATGATGGTTTAGGCACTCCTCTTTACACACACACGTTGGGTTTTCTTATTTAACCGGTCCTACTCGACCTGCTCCAAGCGGGATTGAAACCGGGGTCTTTGACGTGGACGGCGGGTGCTAAAGACCCGCAGCCTCTAGCGTCAGTCGCCAGTGAGACTCTTGAGGCCAGAGGAGTGAGGTTATGTCCTTACTGGCCTACCTCCGTTACACATGTTTTATGGGGACTTTCCAAACACATAATGATTTTTATACTGTACAGCTGTATATTCTGCCCCCTACACCTAAACCTACCCGTCACAGAAACTTTTCTACATTTTTAAATTGTTTAAAAAGATCACTTAGTATATGATCTATAAGCTGTTTTCCTCATGGGACCAAAAAATTTCCTCACAAGGACAAGGCTTTGGATATTGCCATCTTTGTGGGGGCATTTTGTCCCCATAATGTTGGTTTTACCAGGAAAAATAAACAGAGGTGTGACAGTAAATAGAATGACGATGCTAAAACATTTAACGAAATTTGAAAGCTGAGAAGTGTACAGCAAAAAAGTGAGATCATATATATTTAACAAAGTGGCTAAAGGAAGAAAGAAAGAGAGAGAGAGAGAGAGAGAGAGAGAGAGAGAGAGATGGTAGGAATGTGTTGGTGTGTCTCCAGGCATGCTGGCATGGAAAAGCCAAGTAATTACTAAGACAGAAACCACACTTCTGTCCCACACTCCTGAAAGACACACACACACACACACACACACACACACACACACACACACACACACACACACGCACACACACACACACTGAACAACTATCAAAATGACTAAGTGACTCACAAAACTACTGAAAGCTCTGTAACCTTAAAGCCCTTTTAAAGAATTATTTACAGCATGTGCATGTGACAGAATTCACAGTGGCCAACTCTCTCATACACAGAAGCTTCTTCTATAGAGTCCTGCGAAAAACCTCTTTTGAAACCTTTTTGTTTTTAAGAGTGTATTTAGACACTTAGCCACATATACAAAATTATGAATGACTCTGCAACAATATATCAAACCAAGTGGCATCTGCTAACAAATGATGCCAGAGTTCTCAGAACAAACTTCACTGTCCTGAGCCATTTACTTTTAACCAACTGGTCCCAAAATTATTTTTAGTGGGAGCATGAAAGCAGTCCCCCTAAAATTCGCACAGGTGTCCTAGAAGAGTAACCACAGTGGTAGTTCATCACATAAAATATGGACATGATACACTAACGTTTGACAATCAGAAAAGGTCTAGAAACATTTCTCTTATTTGTCATTTATGTAATGCATTGACGTTCATACAATTTAAAGTGTGGCTTACGTGTCCAGATGCAAAGCAGCAGCGGGAAGATTCCTGCCAAAGAAACTGAGTTCAATGAAGACGTCACTGTAGTTGACTCCGCATCTCACCTCAGAGTCCTGGGGTATAAACCAACAGCCTGGAATACACAACATACACGTTATTTGATGAAACATGTAAACACAGAAGCATAAGGCTTAAACAGTCTGTTTGTGTTTGATCTGTTTGAGCATTATGGTCTTAAATCGTGACTTGACTCCCTTGTTCACTGTACATCCTCCTACAAAACTTTCCGAAAGGTTGAGATGTTCATTAATGAGAAAAGTAAACTTCTCCTTGTTGCGCGGTGACATTTGCATGGAAATAAATGCTGCTCTTTTAATGAAAACAGATCATGTTGGTTTCATGCACTACCATTCAAAAGCATGTAGTTAAGATTTTTTTATATTTTTGAAAGAAGTCTCTTATGCTCAGCTCAAGGCTACATTTATTTGATCAATTATTTGATCAATAATTTTGTGAAATATTATTGTAATTTAAAATAATGTTTTCTATTTGAATATATTTTAAATATTTATTCCTGTGATGGCGATGCTGAATTTTCAGCATCATTACTCCAGTCTTCAGTGTCACATGATCCTTCAGAAATCATTCTAATATGCTGATTTGGTGCTCAAGAAACATTTCTGATTATTATCAGTTGAAAACAATAATTTTGTTGAACCTGTGGAACTGCAATTTAAATAGAATTTTTTTCAACTAATCAAAGGTCTTTACCGTCACTTTTGACTCATTTAATGCATCCTTACTCAATAAAAGCATTAATTGTGCTTAAAAAACATCTTTCTGACCCCAGATTTTTTAATAGACTAAGATTTGAAACCTGCTCAAGAAAAATGTGGTGCAATATTTTCCTTGAATACGTGTGAGTGCAACTTAATCATTATTTTCACATGTAATGCAGGTTTTCTCAACCACTTTGGCACATTGTGTGAGCCACGTTTGTCAAAATTTAAATGTTTTATCACCATGGAAATATTTAGTTATATACAAATTGCATGTGTCTTCTACTTTTTAGTTGACACTGTCTGTTTTCTACAATATACAAAAATGTCACTTTTGTCTAGCTGAATGCTCTTGTGTATCATATTGAGCTTTTTAGATTCAGATTTCAGCAGTGATTTACTAGGAAAAGTCAATACTGTAGTACACAAAATGAAAATGGACATTGGCCACACTTTATAATAGGCGTCCTTAACTACTAGGTCCACACATAAAAAAATAAGTACAGTGTACTTATTGTGATCATGTTGTATGGCAAAACACTTTTGCTACTATTGAGGTGGGATGTGGGTTAGGACAGGTTCGGTGGTATGGGACGATTTAAGGCTGATTTAAGGGGTAAGGGATAGGGCAAAAGATTTAATTACAGCTGTAATTACATGCAGGTATCAATATACTGTAAGTACAATGTAAAAACATGTACGTACACAATAAGTGCATTGTATCAAATTATTAATTTAAATGTTAGTACACCAAACAGTTGACAGACCCGTTGAAGTGTTAAGAAGGAACATGCAACTGGTAAGAAAGAGGGCACAGGGACAGGGAGGAAGAGATAAAGAGAAGAGGATCGGTTTCTCACAAGCTGACTGCTATTATAATACATTGTTAATGGCTCACTGACATTTTGATAAATGGATTTTTCATCACATCTCTTCCATGGCACTATAAAACGCTTGATAAATCGAAGTGTTTGTGCCAAACAGTCTGCCAAGCTCAGACAATCTTCTCAGTCCAATTAAATACACATCTAAATCATTGAGAAGGATCTACAAATAAGTGTCATATGCCTTGACAATGTTTATCTCAAGATATTTTGTAACAAGAAAGAGCTGTTGAGGCCTTTTGTTCTCAATTAAAGAAAACGGCTTCATGGGAAAATCTTTCTCGTAGCCGATGTACGCTTACGAAAAAATCAACCACACACCACAGTCTCAGCAGAACACAACATGCTTCCTGAATGATTGAGCAAAGGTCTGCCACAAGCTAATGACCTCTGCATAACCACAAAGCCAGGCGAATGTGAATAGCGCAATGTTCATGAGAGTTGGTTTTTTAAAGGCACACTATGCAAGAATTGTACCTTAATATAACAGCTTCAAAGTCATTTCGGTGGTAAACAAACTCATATTAGGGCGAATCATCCTGGTAGTAAAGCTTGGGGGGGACGCTGCTGGAAAAAACAGCAATGCAAGTTTGAGAGGAGCGCCCCCGACAAATCTCGCGAGAATGACGACATGCTTTACGGCAACGATGTCACACACATCAACAACAACATTTGAAGCACGAAGGCACTTGCACGCATTTCAGACATGATACTTGATGGAAAAAGCAAAGAAAACGCGGCCGGAAGAGACTAGGAAAAGGAAAAGAGAATCTGACCGCGTGAGGAACCGGACAAGAGTCCCTCTCGGTTGGGCTTTCACTCGTTGGCGCGAGCTAAAAAACAGCACTGGATGCAAGAGTGGTGCTGACCTGGCGATCTTGTTGATGGCCTAGTAAGTAAATCTTTCTAAGTTTGTGTGCATTTTATTTTGTGATTTCACCGGAATAAATAGAGTCTCCGCAACGGCGATAGATTGAAGAGCGCGTCCGAGTGAAGACTGCGCGCGCGCCGCCATAAGAGACACAATGACTAACGTTTTGTATCTATGACACTGATAGCAGCGGACACGAGTGCTCAGGTTGAGTTCAAAAACACATTTTAGCGTTAGATCTCTTATTTAAAGGCACACTATGCAAGATTTGTACCTTAATATAACAGCATCAAAGGGGTATCAGGCCGTGAGTGCAGAGACCAGTCTATAGCAGACGCTCTGCGTGAGTGGCATTTACGACAGTAACGTTAAATACAAGTACTCCACAGCGACTCTAGGGGTCGCTGTTTGACAAAAATGGAATTCCTGCATAGTATGCCTTTAAGAGTGGAATAACGCAACACTGAGACACAGCAACATGAAGTGTCATTCCTACCTGCATTTATGCCACAAAAGCCAGTCACAGCCAAGGAACATGTGGGAATTAAGTTTTAGTTTTAAATTTTGGTACAAACTCTTGAAAAAAAAACATTAACACCATGTTATTAACCCTCTGTTGTTGGTCTTAGGCCCTGTTCACATATTGCGCCTTTTGCACGCTCAAGTTCATTATTTCAAATGTAGGCGCGCGGTATGCGCACTCATAATGGAAGAGACACGGTCGCGGTGCAACGCGCTCGTTTTTTCCAAGCGCGTCCGTGCCGCATCGAGATAAAAACATCGTAACTTTCCAGAATGCCGCAAACGCACCGTAGGTCACGTGACAAGAACCAACCACAGCAACGACAGATGCCTCCGGAGCGCAACCGCACTAGCGCTTTGGAAAAAGGAGAACGCGGCGCACCTAGCGTTTTCTATGTGATGCCTATGTGAATGCCGCCTTAAAAGGTACATTGCATAATTACTAGAACTTCTGGCAGCAGGTTGACTGGCATTCAGAATTGAATTAAATTTCATTTAAATTTCTCCATTTCTCTATTTAAAATGACTGAATTTGAATTGAATTTGAATTGATGAAGCAAACAGAATCCAGAACGGCAATTGTAATTTGCCATTTGAATGTTGACACATACAGACATGGATGGATGGATAGATTAAAATTTTCCTTACAAAAAAAACCTAAACTACTAATATCAACGCTATCTCACGACCAATTTTGTACGAATTCGTGCGAGTGATTAAAAGGAGGCTAATTCGTACGAATTCATAAGATTTGTCTAAACCCACGTGATGGGTAGGTTTAGGGGCAGGGTCAAGGGTAGGCCATTTGAACGAATTCATACGAATTTGGTAACTCGTAAAATATGTACGAATTAGCAAAAATCGTACGAATTTGTACGAGTGAGGTCGTTTGAATTCGTATGAATTAGCCACCTCGTAAAATTTGTACGAATTGCTGTGAGATCGGGTTGACTAATATTCTTTCAGAAGGTCTTCTGGGTTTGTTGAACTGCACACACAGACCAGCCACTAGTCATGAGCCTATCACTGAAAACTGAGACCCACAGCATTTGACTACTGGATTTACAGAAATCATTTCACTTTTATGAAGTGTTTTCTCAACATTGTATACCTAATCAGCTCCTGACTGTCACAGGCTGGTTGCAGCAGAGATGCAACAGGATCTAAGTGCAGCAGCTTTATTCAAGAAAACACACACAAAACACAGGGCTTAAATAGACAGCAACTGAGGAGATAATTAACAAGACACACCTGAACAGAACTAACAATCAATTAGAAACCATAGTAACAAACAGGGAGAGAACTAAACCAATTGACAGACTGAAAAGCAACCTAGAATCAGACATGAGCAAACAAACTCTAAAGTAAACAAACAAACACAAACCAACACTAACAAACACACTAATCATTATTTGAATGATTACTCAGAGAGTCATTTAACCATGTCTTTGGAAGGCGTTTGTCTTTCAAACACATTAAAATGCAAAAAATCACCTTTCATTTTTACCTGCAATGCAGGGATTCTAACTTCTTTGACCTAATTCATTTACTTGAAGTATTTTCTGAGATTTTTTCAGTATTGAAATTGAGCCCTGCAACAAAATATTTTTACATAATTTGCTGTTCCTGCTACCAGTTGCAGCTTTTTTGGCCAATTAGAGGCACACACAAGTTCGATATAGTGAGTGAGTGAGCGAGCGAGTGAGTGAGTGAGTGAGTACAAAGTCCTTTTAGGCAAGTCATGCCACTCGGCCGCCATCTTGGCAACGCCTCCGGGCAGCTATTTCGGACTAATAAGACCAGGCTCCTATCTAAATGAATGGGCCGATGACTCAGAACTGCACTTTCACTGGTCATCGGGACATACAAACTGCTTGTATAGAAACAGTAATAAAATATGATAAAAATCGCTGAAAAAGTTTGATGACTTTGCCCCAAAATAAGGTTTAAAACGCCTTTTTCCCCACAGGTTATACTTTTACTGCGCATGCGCAGCGCAAGGGTTCTCTCGCTCTCTGTCGTGAGCGCGCTACTGCTCGCTCGCTCTAGATTCCGGGAGATTTGAACTAATTTGCGGTCATCAGGGAGCCGCTATCAATCTGCGGGAGACTCCCGGAACTTCCGGGAGACTTGGGATGTCTGATATTTACACAACTAACACACATCAAATCTGCCGCCTTTTCAAACAGTAACATATTTTCCGCTGTCGCAAACCTCAACTGTGCGCATGCGTCGGTGGAACCAGACGATAGGCTTAAATGTTTCCCTGCATGACTGTTAAAAGCAGACGATTGGCTTTCCAGCGGGAGGGGCGGGGCATGTGCATACAACCGCCATCTTTGGTGTTCCGGGTTTTCCCTACATAGTTGTATTATGGATTGAGGAAGTGGCATGTCTCTATATAAATTGTCTATGGTGAGTATGTGCTTCAGGCAGGACTGATCTTCTCAGTATTGATTGGAGGGTGTCTTTGGCCCTGAGGGGGGTTTTTTGGCTTCTCTGCCCCAGCATTCTTAAACACACTGGATCAATGAGACCCCAAACCCCCATCTTGTGACCTCATGTATGCCTGTATAGTATACACAAGGGAATGTACAGTTATTAGCCCACACACATATAAAGAGGTGGATGAATAAAGAGACTATATAGCTACAGATAGATGTGTCAGACTTGCATTTCCATTTCAGAGCGAACTGTCCAAGCCTCTGCTCGTGAGCTGCAAAGAGAGAAAGACAAGGAAAAAGAATCAAAGAGAAAGAGAAGCTGTGTATCTCCTATGAAAGATCTCTTTCTTTTAACTCTGCACAACTCTGTGTACACACTAACCATTCATGTGTGTTTAATGGGCTCTTTTGTACTG
The DNA here is from genome assembly GCA_030578255.1 of Tiaroga cobitis. Classification (NCBI taxonomy): domain Eukaryota; kingdom Metazoa; phylum Chordata; class Actinopteri; order Cypriniformes; family Leuciscidae; genus Tiaroga; species Tiaroga cobitis. The sequence goes on along the minus strand of CM060592.1, from coordinate 45,612,854 downwards.
GGAGAACTGGGAAAATTTACAAAACTCCAGTGGCTGGATCCACAGAGTAGAGAATCACTGATATCTGATCCGCTTTGAGCTGAAACGATGCGGGGAATGCAGACTTTCAAAGACGTATTGAAGAAGAAAGACATATGAAAGATGTTCAAACATTGATTCATGTTTAGTGAGTAATGTTTAAAAATAGACGCTTACAAGCTCTGAGATAGGAGAACTCGTTAATGACCATTGAGTCACGAATCGGTTAATATGTAAAACGAGCTCTTAAGTTGTTTTAGGCTCCCTGAGGATTATTTCATCTGCAAAACATGTGAGACATTTCTCACATGAATTTCTCGAGAGAGGTTGTGAGAGGGAAAAACTTGGGAGATGCTGGAGGGCTTGTGGGAAGTGTTTAGAAAATAGTTCAGAGATGCTTTAGAGTCATCAGTCGAAATAAATTTCCATATATTAGATGCATTTCACAAGAGAAAAATATTCAGTTGTCTTTGCATATTAAACACAACATGACTCCTGAGGAATTTGTTCTTTCTTTCTTCCGTACTTTTAGGGCTGTGTGTAACTCCACTTTTAGACATACACTCGCAAACTTCACTAAGCACTTCCCCTCAGGTGAATCCCTGCTGCCATTTTGAAGTGCGTTCAACTTCGTCAAGAGGACGTGGGAAGTTTATTAGGACAGACCCAGCCTCGACCTCTCGATTTTGACAGAGGGAGCGAGTCTATTTACTTCAGGCAGATCCATAGTGATGTCACAGCAGATCACGCTTAATTTACCCCCACCTCACGCAACTCTAGTGTATGATATTGCCGTTATTTTTACTTTTGACAACATAATACTTGTAGCTTAGTTAAGCTGACTGTTATAGTTTATTGCAATGTTATTTTCATTTTTGTGTAATTTCTTATATTTTCTCCAACAGCCCAAGCATACTAGCCTGACTACATCAGACTTCGTACTTCCGCTCAATTTCAGTTCGCTTCTGTACTCAGTCTGAGATACCGACCTATCTCTCAGTTTTCCTCCGGCCTGAAAACAGCCGGCCAATCAATGAACAGAGGGCGGGCTGAGAGCCGTGAGGTAGACACTAAGCGCCGAGTTTAAGATTGTATTTTAGGTTAGGGAAATCGAAAACGACCGCGGATATTGAGATACGGGATGCAATTCGCTCTGTTGTGGAGAATATTCCTGGCATTTACAAACTGAAGCCCGAACAAGAAAAGTGTTTGTTAAACATTTTGAATGGAGGTGATGTTTAAGTTGGAGAGAGAGGTGATTGCGTTATGTGATTGGCTTACGGGTAACCAATGATTTTATACTTCAGACAAGCGCAGATTATTTCACAGGTGTGCCTTAGGCTGGCCATAATAAAAGGCCACTCTAAAATGTGCAGATTTACTGTATTGGGGGGGGGGGGGGGGGGGATTCGATGCTCACATTCAATGGCGTCTGGCACTTTGGAGAGGTGTTCTCTTCACGGATGAATCCTGGTTTAGACAAGAGCAAGTAGGCTTCAGGAAGGGAAGAGGATGTATGGACCAGATATTTGCTCTGCATAACATCATAGAGCAGTGCTTGGAATGGAATACACCCCTCTAGATCAACTTCGTGGACTTCAGGAAGGCCTTGGACAGTGTCCACCGAAACACCCTCTGGAAGATACTGCACTCCTATGGAATACCATCAACGATCATCTCAATCATAAAAACATGCTATGAACATTTTAAGTGTAGTGTCATTATGGGAAATGACCTCTCTGAGTGGTGTTCCGTGCAGTCCGGAGTGAGACAGGGGTGCATAATCTCTCCTATCCTCTTCCTGGATAGGACTGAATTACAACCATAGACTGGATTAATCCATAGACTGGATTACAACCAACACAATAGCAGACAGACCCAGAGGCATTCAGTGGACTCTGTTCTCCCAGCTAGAAGATCTTGACTTCACTGATGATCTTGCTCTCTTATCAACCAACTAGTACAACACTAAAACTGATAGGCTGAACAACACTGCCAGACAAGATGGGCTCAGTATAAACACCTCTAAAACACAAGTGATGTGTGTCAACTCCATCCCCACAGCACCCATCCTTGTTAGGAACCACTTGAGTTTGTGGAAGATTTCACCTATCTGGGCAGCCTCATCAGTAAGGACAGCGGGGCATCTAAAAGCAAGGCTGGGAAAGGCTCAGGGTGCATTCTCCCAACTCCGTTCTATATGGAGATCAAAACAATACAGCCTTAAAACGAAGATGCTCCTATATAACTGCAATGTAAAGTCTGTTCTGCTGTATGGTTCAGAGAGCTGGTGAGTTATCAAAACTGACATGAGGAGAATGGACGTGTTCCATAATGGATGCCCCCGACGAATATGCCAGATATTTTGGCATAATAAGATCTCCAACAATGAACTGTACAAGAAAATGGGAAGCCTGAGCATCACCAAGGAGATTACACACAGACGCCTGAGTTGAGGATGGAGCAGGACTGCATCACAAAAAGTCGCCCTAAGATGGACACCACCTGCCAAAAGAAAACCTGGGAGGCCCAAAACCACCTGGCGCAGAACTGTGACAAGAGCTGGAACAGATGAACCTGTCATGGGGAGAGGCCCAACATGCTGCCAGGGACCGAATGAAATGGAGAGTGCTCATTAAAGCCTTATGTCCCATAGGGGACGAAGAGAAGTAGTAGTAGTAGTATTGGTAAATAAAACTGCACTTGGGTTCACTTCAACTCGCCTTCAGTGGGCTATACTGTACGTCTAGAACATACTTTTTTATGGGGGGTATTGGTCTTTTTTATTTAAAGGAATTAATGCATGGAGGAGATCCAGTCAAATGATAATAATGGTAAACACATCAAAATGATTGTAATGAGAAACACATCAACATGATAATAATGATTTCTTAAAATATGATGATGACATTTGATGAAATGATAAAACATAAGTGAATGATAAAACACAAGCAAGAAATATATATATTTTTTCTTTTTCTGATTCATCAGGAATGAAATAATTAAAGGATTAAAAGGGATTTAAGCAAATAAAGAAAAAGTTTCAGGTATGAAGGAATTTGACTTGTAAGTTGTCCCCCTCAATGCCAATGGTGGATATTGCCCTGCTGAAGCTTCGTCGTCACAGGAATAAATGACATTTTAAAATATATTCAAATAGAAAAAAGTTTTTTTTTACTGTATTTTTGATCAAATAATTGCAATTGTGAGCATTAGAGACTAAATAAAACCTATATTCACAGAATTTTTTTTTAATCTTTTTAAGAATTTTTGTTTATATGTATATTTGGAGTTTGATTTGCCCACATCTTGCTGGTCCCATTGGTAAACCAGCATGGACAGGCTCTTTACCAGCAAAAGTTATCTGATTTAAATTGTTGACCATGGTATTTTTGGTAAAGCAGGATGACTATTGCAGACTTACTAGATGCTGGTCTTACCGATAATATCAGGTCAACTCAAAAAAGACATACCTGCAGTATGATTTTATTTGTATCCCTCTTCAAAAATAAAAAAACACAATAAATCATTGTTTATAAGAAACATAACTTTTGTTCATATTATAAAAGAACAGGGAAGTTCTATTTTGCTGTCTACCTTTGTCAAGATAATATATCATCCATGTCTCCTTTGCTCTCTCTCTCTCGTCTATCATATCAGTCGCTCCACAGAGCCTTCATCCGGTCGTAATGAGCCCGTATTGAGCCGAATCGTTCTGGGCCGCTCCTGTATACTGAGTGTCTGCATTCCACAGAGTGATAGACGGATACAGAGATCATCTCACACACACACTCACTTCTTCCTATTTCTCTGCTTCAAAAGCTCCTCCAATCCCTCCGTCTTTTCATTTAATAAACTTCAGACTATGTCCAGATTCCTGTGGGATAGACCTTTATTATCTTGCTTTGGACGCGGCGCTTAACAGTCCATGTTTATTTCCGTTTGCCCCTCAAATACTCATATATGAATTAATAGTTCAACCCTCCAGCTGCTGCAGAGACTGAGAGGGAGACACGTAAAGGAAAAAATAGATAATAAAATTGAAGTGCATCATCTCTAGACCATTCTACAGTTCTCTAGTTCTGGTCAATTTCACTCATGAGCTCATTACTCTCTGAATAGACCCAAAGTAAAGCTCAGGAGACATAAAGGATAATTCGTCCAAAAAAATGAACATTTTGTCATCATACCCCTATGTCTTTTTGGATGTTCTTTCTTTTGTTCTTTTGTGTCTAGTACAGAATGCACTTTTCCATAATGGAAATAAATGGTAACACTTTATTTTTATGATCCACTTTAGACATTCTACTAAGTAACTTTGCAACTACGTCAACTAACTCTCATTAGAGTACTAGTAGACTGCTTAATATCTGCTAACACTTTATTGTGATGCTCCACCAACAGACATTGCATGTAATTGCAAACATACAATATCTAGTTGCAAAGTAACTTATAGTAAGTTAATAGAACGTCTAAAGTGCACAAAATAATGTGTAGCATAAAGTGACCCTGTCCATACAAAAGTCTTGAGAGCTATGATGGAAATTTTCATCCGTTTCACAAATGTCATTCATGCTTCAAACCATTGGCCACAAGACGAGAGAGACTTTCAAACCATGTGCTACATCCTTTGAGGCCCAAATAAGCCTGAATGTGATTTGAGAGCCACACTGGAGTTCTAAGTTATGATTCATATTAAAATAAAGTGCAGAAATGATGTACTTGCCTGTTAAATATCAACTTTGTCACCAATGTTTCTTCTAAAATTCCTTAGCGAGAGAAATAAAACAGACATAAGAGCTCAAGGCTATAAAATTAACATTTTGTCACAGTACAATTTAATAGGAAATGTTCCGAGATCTGACTTGATTGACTTGATATACAGTATATATAAATCCGGGTAAATTTACTGTAAAATTCACTGTAAAAATAAGTTTCCAGTATTATGGGATATTGGTGCCTGTATATCTTACAAGTTATAATCGTAAATTTTATTAAGATAAATATTGTTACTATACCAAGCTTCTTTTTACCTTAAATTGAACCGATACCCACCTGTCCATAAAACATCATCAATACTAGAACATGACGGACTGGGTCATCCACACAAAGACAAAACACACAACACTAAAAAAATACAATAACATTACACCAAAATGTAACATAAAATCCTAATTTACATTACTGATAACAAAATAAGAAACAAAACTGTTTAAATAAAATATAATCATATGCAGTGTTGGGGAAAGTTACTTTTAAAAGTAATATATTACAATATTGCGTTACTCCCTAAAAAAGTAACTAATTGTGTTACTTAGTTACTTTTTTATGGAATATAACATGTTGTTACTTTTGCGTTACTTTTTCTCACCTGGGCTGGCTTGCTTGTTTAATTTTAAAAAACAACTAAAGTTCTATTTTTGGCAAATATAAAGAGAAGTGAAGTGAAATGAATAAGCTTCAGGCTGAAGGAAATGCAATTCATATCTGTACAGTAGAGGGCGCAGCTCAAACAAACCTTTCAGCTGTGCTGCCATTCTGGATCGCAGAAGAATAGGACAGGGGAGAAGAAAGTTCAACCAACACTCTTGCTACATCCAAAATCAAATACTTCCCTTAGAATCTCTACTATTTAGTATGCGAAAAACAGTACGCCAAAAGAATAGTATATACATGGTATTCGTAAAAAAAATATAGGCAAAAAGTCCCCGGATAACCAACTAATTCTGCAGAGATTTTGAAGTTCGCATTCGATGGACACTTTACTATCCCATGAGGCCATGGGAGGGATTTTATAAATGGAAGTGAAGCGATGCAGCTGACGCTTGTAGGTCATGTGACAACTACAACATGGTGGATGTAGTATGTCTATTTTGTAGTACATTTAAAAATAATGCATTACTTTACTAGGTACTTGAAAAAAGTAATCTGATTACATAACTAGCGTACATGTAATGCGTTACACCCAAAAATTACTATATGTAATGTGTCAGGCAGGGACATCTGGGAATATACTTTTTCTTCCAAATTACATATAATGTGATGACTACTCTAGCATTGTTTGTGTTTTACAGTGAAACTTGGCAAATATAAACAAAGTTTGAGACATTGATACCTTCTGACAAATGAGATTACTGGGGGTTTTTTTCTCACATAGAAATTGTAAAAAAAGCAAGAAACTTAAGCAAAAGTGCTCTCCACTGCTTCCCAATCTTTTCACAAATAAACAGTTGATATTTTCTGTTCTGCCCTGCGGCAACACAATATGCACACTAGACAGTGGGCATCTAAATTATAAATCAAAGTGAAACTGCACACAAATATTTGGAAAGCAGAAATAAAGCATGTGATTTTCCTGAGTTATTCCTACCAGTCTCTCTCTCTCTCTCCATTCCTTTCTCCATCGAGCAGGATCCAAAGCCCCGGATGGATTCTAAGTCATAAATACTCATTAGTTAGTTGGGTCCGAACGAGGTTAGCTCTCGATCATGTCATGATCTCCAGCCCAGCTGTCTCAATGCGGTTCTGGACTCAGGAGCGTTCAGCTTACTGGATCTGATTGGAATTAAGGCGATGTTGACCAAACAGAGTAGAGAGAGAGAAAGTGAGACAACGTTTTGGTGAATCTCCAGGGGAGTTTAAGTTCATGTTTATATTCACTGAAATTGTCTTACTCATCTTTTTGTGTGGATATAGAACCGATCTGAAAAGTGGAGAGCACTATTATAAATCTCTCATCACAACCTTTTGCCAAAGACACACTAATATGAGATACTGTACTACTTGAAAGCTTTAATGTCACCATTAAATCAAAATGAACAATTATTTTTTGGAATATTGCAGTAGGCTATTCTTATATGATTTATCTGTGCCCTCATAAATCTTTAAATCAAAATAACTTCCCCTTCCTCTCGCAGCGACATTGGTTCTCTTCTCTGATGATGTGTTTACTGGCGCGGGGGCGGGACAACCTGTCACTCACATGAGATCGACCATTAGCAAACCACAACCATACAATCTATTTCGATGGACAAAATCAAGGGTTACACTTAAATATTTATCTGTGCATAGATACACATATTTTTTATCAAAAGCAATTTAGACAGGAGGGGTTTTTCAAATATAAAATCATGAATAGAAGATAACGTGAACAATCAGACAAACAAAACATAGACAGAACAGGAATAGAAAACGAGGCAGATAGGAATGGAGTTAACATTTATTTGGAGTTAACAAGTTAACATTGGCTGTGTTCAAAATCAAATTCATGATCACCTCCATACATAAATTTGGGGTCACAAATTTTTTTTTTAAAGATAATTGATCAAAATTGACAGTAAAGACATTTATTGTGTTATAAAAAAAGTTCTATTTCAAATAAATGTTTTTTTTTAACTTTCTATTCATTAAAGAATCCTAAAAATGTATCATGATTTCTACAAAAATATTAAGCAGCACAACTGTTTTCAACATTGATAATAATAAGAAATGTTTCCTATAGAATGATTTCTGATGGATCGTGTGACACTGAAGACTGCTGAAAATTCAGTTTTGCATTACAGTAATGAGTTAGATTTTAAATATATATTTTGATAGAAAACAGTTATTTTAAATTGCAATAATATTTCACAGAGCTTCTTTTAAAAAAACATTACATAATCTTACCCACCCCAAACCTTTTATCTGTACTTTCATATTGAGAACTGCATTCAATGAATAACTTAAAGCACATTCTGGTGATTGGTATGAAAATTTCCAAACATATTACATCCACTATGTCGGTATTATCCTTGAACTGCATGTGATTTGACTTATGACATACTATTGTCAATCACAAAAATTACATTTATTGCTTTTTTTATTATTAATACATCTTTATTGTGAACAACTTTCTTGTTACTTACACTTGTAATTGCCACTTACTTTTACATTTCCTATATGGCTTTTAGGGATAGTGAGTTTTTTCGGATCACACTTTTACATTTGGCATCTCATCTCATTCATAGTATGCTAACACTTACTGCGCTAAATTTAGCACCTGTAGAAGAGAAAGAAACGGGTGCAGGGACAGTTTCTGGTATCCAGGGAGGGCCATATAGAAAGAGTAAGATCCTCCAACACATTCGATTACATTACTGTCTCTCATTTGGTTCTATTTAAAGGCTGAATGCTGGCTAGGCAGTTGTGTTGGCTCCAGTAGCTGCTATATTAGCGTTAGCCGCGTGTGTGTGCGCCAGACTGACCCGTCAGCGCTACCGACTCAAGAGAGAACACGAGACACAAATAACTGCATTCCTCCACACAGCCCGAAAGAGACAGAGAGACGGAGAAAGACCCCAGAAGTGAGATTCAAATGAGGTGAATTCAAAAAATAAGACACAGAAGGCAAATCACTTTGTTGCCCTTGTGGGGATTACATTTCTCATAATGTTTCTCATAGTGATTATTTTTGACCTATTTTTACTATTATTATCAATGTAATGCTTAGAAATGTTCACGGTGGGCAGCTTCTGGAACTAATCCGAAATTCTAGAATTCTAAAAATGTCTAAAGGCGTCATTTAGGGAATGTTTCATTTAAATAAACATTTACCCTAAAAGCATAAATGTCTCTTTTAAAAAAAAAATATTATTACCAAATTAAGACCAAATGGAGTACAAGGAAAGTTCCTTTAAGGACATACTACCAAAAGTTGAACACATTAACTATGTCCCAATTCAGAGGAGGCATCCTTAAAAGGACGCAGACCATAGGCCATGCTTTCAAAAATCACCAAGGTTGAACCGAACATTGTTAAATGGGACGGTCTAGTCTACGGAGGATTGCTCTTGCGACAGCTGCCGTAGACGAGTGTCAGTTGTACTGGACTTTTTTGAAAGTTACATTCAACTGACTGAAAACAACACAGGGTTCACAACCTGTCTAAATATGTTCACCTTGGTCCATGTATGTACATAATAAAGAGTATAAACCATCTATAAAATCGCATCTTAGTAAGATATAAGACAACACTAACCACTTTTTTTTTTTTTTACATTTGTTTCGTTAGATATTCGAGTTGAAATCCAAAACTTACATTTAAATGGTTAATCTGTCACCATAGCGCAATGAATCTTTCTTCTTCGAATGCGGCCAACAAATGCATCCTTCATTTCCCAGAACGGATGGATCCTTTGCAGCCCAGGAAATGAAGGATGCATTTGTTGGCCACATTCGAAGGAGCCTTCGAATAAAGACAGCCAAAGGCCCTGTTTGCATCTGGCATTAAGATGGTTGTATTAAGATGGTAAGTATTTTGGTTGATCTAATCACAAGTAGACGAGGGTGACACACTCCTGTTTACACCAGGTGTTTTAATCTGTATCGTTAGTGCTTTCGACCACTCCTTTCCTGATTTCTTCTAGGGGAGGGTCTATGGCAAGGTAAATGTATGGGCTTTTTCAGATCTTTCGATCTAATGGACAAAATAAGCTCACACAATTTACACATGAACGTGCCCAAAGATGACGGAAAACCATACGGTTTTCGCAAGACCAACACTGTGATTGCGTGTTAGAAATCAGAAATGACGAGAGAACATTGTGCTTGGTATGTTTTTCTTCTTTAAACCAAACATTCTTCAGCTGACAAAGTTTAAATAAGTAAAAAGCGCTTCCCATAATGTTTACACGTTAGGTCAGTAGACGGTCTTTTGTGGCTGTTCGACCACATGAGATTTTACACAACGTTAGCAATGCGGTTTAATGCTTTTTCGACTACCTCTGGAAGTGGTCGAAAGTGGACAAGGTCAAAATGTTTTAGACCTCATTTACACATTTATTCAGAGTTGTCCACTTGTGATAGGATTGACAAAAACATTTCTTAATACCAGGTGTAAAAAGGGCCTTTGTTGTGCCACTGTTACACATTTGGCCTTTGAATGCAGTCTTCGAAGGATGCAGCCTCTGAATTGGGACACAGCTGTTGAAGACATAAATTTATGTTTCTTATTATTTTAAACCTTTTCATCTAAAGGCTTAAAGGCTAGATTTATTTAGAAATCAATTGTATTTTAACCGATGATTTAAAATGATTCAGCATAGGAGGAAACTTTATGAATTTGGTTGAGAGAATACTGTCCAAAGTTTAACTTGAAGATGCATTTGAAATAGCGTGCCAATGAAAGTCTAAAAATAATCACGTGTCCACACTGTGTGGGCTCACATTTATGACTCATCAACTTCAGTGCAGACCTCAAGCGCAGAAAAATGTTTCAATCGCTTCTCAAAGCTACACTCAAAATGGATGGAAGGAAAGTACTTGGATTTTCCACATTTAACAGAAAAAAAAATGAGGTCTTAGGTTCCATAAAAGCATCTGGTTCTCCAGATAGATGACAAGTAAAAGCTCAGCAGCAATTAATGACTTTGTTCATTCACTATGATGAGGTCCATTGAAAGAAAGATACAAACTGTGCTATCCATCTGCAATAGCTCATCTAAAAATAGACATCACAGTATTTTAACAGTACAGTCTGTTTATCGAGGATGGTCTTTTTAGGAAAGCATTGGTTAAAAAAGAAAACATTTGGTTTTACCCATTTTGAAAAATATTCTATTGACTAGTTCAAATCACCTTGTCAATGGATTTTGACCCATTTAATCAGAAGCATGTCTGGAATAGAATGTGTGTATCTGTGTGATGGATTAGAGAAATGAACCTTGTGACAGAAAACAGTGTGGCTTTAAAGGAAAAGTTCACCCAAATGTGAACATTCTGTCATTATTTACTTACCACAATGTTCCAAATCTTTAAACGAAAAATAAAAATACTTGCTGACTCGATCAAGTTGCCATAATACACTTTTAGAAGAAAAAAAAGGTTCAATGGGGTTCTTGACTCAATTTTTGTCAAAAATGGTTATTCCGAAGTTTTTTTTTGTACTAAAATGTTCACGAGTTGTTCGATTCATAAAATAATTCAATTAAAAATGAATTAAAACTAAATGAATTATAATTAAATCAATAAAATGATCCTATGATGGGAACCCTTAAAAGGTTCTATATATGAAGCACCAGACAAAACCCTTTAAGGTTCTATATAGAACATTTTCCTCTAAGTTTGGAACCATATGAGGGGGACCAGGTCAACATAACTTAACCATAACCATATCCTCATGAATGATACAGATCCACTGAGATAAAAAAAAGACAGAAAAAAGTCTTCTTTAGAAACAACAATGCCCTTTCAGAAGGCCAGAGACAGGTACGTTACCATTCATTTAGTTTTTGAATAATTCAAAGACTTTTTAAAGCCCCCATTTAGGTGCTCTCAAAACTAAAGCTGTTTCTTTGACTGAAAGTTTAGTCAAACATGGAGACTTACACCATGTCTAAACTGGACGTTTAGTCAGGAATTTGTCGTGTCGCGTCACTTCCAGTTTAGAAAGCTCAGCTTCACTGAGAATAATGGATTCTACTTGCTTCGGTCGCGTCACTCCGCTCACGTCTGGTGTAGACATGGTGTAAAAGTGTTGAGAAACGGACACTTTTTTTCAACATGAAATTTTCTGAAATGATCAGTTTATTAGCTGTTGAACCAACTTTTTATATGCGCTGCGTATATCTGAGTTTTTCAGTAGCTTCATTCACCGAGCCGAACGTGTTCAACTGTACCAACCAAAACATGAACAAACAAATAAAACGCATCAAACAAACTGTAATCAATCCATTCGACAGCCATACACAGAAATGACAGTTGTACTGCAGCGGCGTAAAAACATTTGTTTTGTATTCGCATTAACTCTATTCAGGGTGCGAATTACACAATGACCTTCAACTTTTCTTTTCTTTTTAATGAGAAGTAATTGCTATAGATATTTAGAGTGCGATATGAAAGGTTCAATTAAGTTTTTAACATACATTTGTGATATGTGATGTTATAATCAAAAGATAAATAATGACGTGACTTGGGATTTGTCAAAGTACAACCCAATATAGGACCTAATGGAAACCGCTCATTATGTTGCTATAGTTATCTCTTCAGGTAGAGCCCCGGACCCTTATTTTCTCACATTTGTGGGGTCATCATCAAGCCTAGGGATCCAGACCCGGCATAATTCGCACCCTGGGTGTATCTGTGTTATTTGAGGCTGAATGGTTGGTTTGCAAATGTTTAAGAATGTATGAAGATTTGTGAACGTTCATATAAAAACATTATAGAACCAACATCAGAGAGATATGAGAGAAATCAAAAGTAGCAATTCATGTGCAATCAGAAACAACAAAAGCTTAACATAAAAACATGTTCGGAGACTCATTAGACCCTCTTTGCTTCTGTGTAAGAACTAAAGCAATGTTTTAATACTGACTCTTAAAAAGTTAACATACAATAGGAAATATTTTTTTATGTTGCTATGAACACATTGCTAAAGAAGCTATTATAGAAAACATTTGGCATCTCTAAACCTCTTGCATTGCTTTGCTTTAAGTTCATTATTTATAAAAGAAAGGCATTCTGCATATCTGTGGGGTTTTTAACAGCCTTTTTCTCTTTTTTTTCATTAAACATGACAGAACATTCACGCAAACCTGCATCAAACTTTTGGGGGGGGGGGGGGGGGGGGGGGGGGGGGGGAACAAAACATTTTTAAAGTAAGTTTAGTGCAATTTCATAAAACTGACCGAGTATACTCCAAATGAGTATATATCAAATATGTTTAATAAATGTACAGCATAAGTTAAAGTGTGTGTTTTTTTAGAAAGCGGAGTACCGGGGAGGTAAATGCAGGATTTCAAAAAAAAAAATGCGTTAAGTATTTAAGGGATGTTTCGAGCCCTTTAAAGCCATGGAAGTCGTGCAAACGGGTAACGCCAAAGCCCAAGAACATTTCCAATACGCTGTAAGATTTGTGTAAATATAATTGTATGTTTGTGTGGGCCTCAGTTAGAGCTCATGAAATATTTTTTAAAAATTGTGTGATACTTTAGATAAACATTCGTTGTCCTATAAATTCAGCGCCAGTTCAAACTATATACATACTAAATGTGCATATTCATAGTTTCATTCAATAATGCTCTGTGTGTGTGTGGTGGTAATATCCCTTGCTTATTGTGCAGACAATTTCTGTTTTCTTTTTTGTTGTGTGGTCATGAGCGATGTTTCCACAGATGCACATATTTTGTCATGCATTCCACAGTCCCAGTCGGTGATGATAACAGTTCTGATACAATACGTCTGTGGAGAGTGTTAACACTTAAACCCCAGAGAGCCCTGCTAGTCTCCCTGCCTGAGTCTTCCACAAAAATGGGGCTGTCACAGAAGACTGAGAACATCATAAAACAACATTGAAATGTGAATTTTTAGGGATACAGTGTAGGGAACGTCATATGAACTGTCAGGAAATTCCCAGGTCACGTGTTTGTCACCCCAAAATCAAAAGAAGGAAATAAGAAATAAGATTTTGGATTAAGACCATAATGCTTATTATTATTACTCTTTCTTTCTTTTTGCATTATGACAGTATTGGCAATTAACACGAACATGACAATTAACTCCAATTCAACAATTCTTAGTAGCCTACTGTAATACAAAGAAATAATAAAATAGTATAAAATAAAATAAACTTAGTAGCATGCTAAAGTTGCAACAAAAAAATAAATTTATATATGTATATATATATTAGCCACATTTAAACAATATCCTACTATTCCTAGAAGCCTAGTGTGGTGCAAAAAATGCTAATATATACAGTGTACATATATAACATTTGTATTAGTCATGGTCAGAATTATTGGCAAAAACATTTATTTCATAATATCATTTCCCCCCACCTTCAATTGTTTTACTTCAATGAAAGGTTGTATTTTTGAGAATTTTTTGATTAAAAGATAAAAAGGATAAACAATGCAGATTATTTTTTACAGCTTTCTTTGATCATATTTACTGAGGGCGCCAATAATTCTGATCGTGACTATTTATACATGATTTTCTTTGTTGTATGACAGTTATGAGAATGACTAAAACTCTCACTTTTTGCTTAAACTGTCCGTATTTCATTTTGAATTAAATAAATACAATGCCAAATTTGCAAAATGCATCATTTTAGTTATGCAATATATACTTCATTTTTTCTTTTGATTTTTGGGGGGAATAAGAGCCTGACATTTCTTTATGATGTTCACCCATGTGTGCAAATGATCTTTGTGTGTGTGTGTGGTGGTGGCCTTTCAGATGAAGGGCCACTGCAGCCCCAGAGCGAGGATGATGATGATGAAGCTGGCCGTGGAAAGAGACGCATCAGATGAAGGGTTGTTCTGGGTGATGGGAGAGTCTTGTAAAGAGACCGTTACTGGCGTTTTGGATACATCAGCTTCTGTAAGAGCTGGAAAAGAAAGAGAGTGAGAGATCATGAGAGAGAGCAACAACAGTACAGTCAAATGTCCGACATGGTGTCTCATTGTTGAGTCAACAGTGTCTTGTCAGGAAGTTAAATAGACAGATATAAATGTGAGAGATTGAGTCTTTCTTGGCGTGTGTGTGTGTGACAAGATTTTTGCTGAGTCCTAATTCACCTATTTATACTGTGCCCTAATGTACTGTTTTAAGAAGTGTGTAGCAGAATAGTATAGGCAAGCTTTGGTAAATCCTGTCACCGTTTAAACTGGCCTGTCAATCATCTGGTCACAGTTAAAATCCTCCACATTCAATTTAATATATAATGCGGATATCATTGAATAAATATCTTTTCATCAGGTTAGATGCTGATTATTATTATTATTTAATCTCGTGTCTTAACCGTCGGTCTCGCACATCTGCCATGTTTGTGGTTTTTAACATTTTCTATTCGTGTTTGTACTTCTGATCGAATCCTCGTCCAACGTGCCATGGGTTGTAGGCAGTGCTAGCCGTAAGATCTGCACTTCAGATTCAAACCGAAAAAAGAAGACCATCCGGGTATCTTTGGAATACTACGATTTGGGACGCACTATTCTATTTTGAATAGTCTTTAAGACGGATAGTATACGAATTGGGTGAATGCAGCATGTATCTTTATATCACATTAAAACCTTGCCTCCTCCCATTACCCAGAATTCCTCTGTGCTGCTGACTTCAGCACTTACCTTGCCTGATCCTGTCAAGGTGAAATGTTTTGTAGCTCTGTAATATCTCTTTCCTTTTGCCTGCAATCTTACATACATCTCTCTCTCTCTCTCTCTCTCTCTCTCTCTCTCTCTCTCTCTCTCTCTCTCTCTCTCATTAGTCTTTATCTCTCTTTTTTTACCCTTCTTAAACTCCCTGCAGCTCAACGTTTTCCCCTCTCTATAGAGCTGTTCAGTCATGATGGCAATTTGTAGGCCAGCCCGAAGGTTAATTCGCCACGGGATTCCCTCATGAATTTACTATGGGTTTTTAGAAAAGCAGTTACGATTTAGGAGCGAACAAGCTCTGAGTTAAGTTTACTTGAAGTAAATTTCACATTTTGTTATACAACATAAATTAAACACAGTCAAAGCTCAAAAGTGAATTTTGAAGTCAGTTTGCTAAGTAACTTGAGTAGCCTTTTCTAAACTCATATGTCTTGTATCTCCTCATGTGAGTGTATTTTTCACTTTAGTCATATTTATTCACATGACCACAGGAGTAAAGGGTATCTTGAAACAAGGAAGAAGGTTCTGCCATCTAAAAACACAAATCCATACACACACCAAAGCAAATTAACACTCCAATCAAACTTTCCACCAATTCCATTGTGACAATACTGCAGGCTCTCGGACATTCTCAAGACACCTTAAGCAACTAATTATGCGGCTTAATGCGTTTGTTATTACACAGAACAATAGACAATGAGCGGTCTATCCTTGGTGAGAATAAAAGTGATTGTTCTGGTAGAGGAGAAGGCCTTGCGTGTTTTGTGAGGTGTGGATGACACTAAAGGCTTGTCAACTCTAAAACAATAGAGAATGAGACTCTATGGTCCTTACAGCATAAGACTTCCCATACACTCATAAGAATGCCCAGAAGAAATCTGCAAATTACTTTCACATTTTCTGCTCTGATTTTGTGGGAAATTCTGCAGAACAAATGTAAAAATGGCAACGAGTTACACTGTTATCATTAGCTGAAAGCTAACGATAAAGGGCAGGGAATGTGTAGATCTAAAAGTCTGTTGTTAACATTGAAAAGTCATTTATTAATATTTATTAATATAATTTTAAAATGTACTATTGTTTAAGAAATATTATTCAAGTTAAATTAAATCTGATACCAAGAATACCAATAGATGTACTGCTGATAATTTGAAAGTGTTTATATTTATGAGGATGAAATGTATAAAAATATAAAATTATAAACATTAAAAAGCCCATAATATAATATGATATAATATAATATTTTTTTATTTGAAGATTGGTCCTCTCAATACAGCAGTATCAGTATTTAAAGTATTAATGAATCAATCTGCCCATCAGTTTCTATAAGTACAGATGTACATGCGAAAACATATATTATTTGTCCAAACTATCATAATTCTCTCTCTCTCACCCTGCACTCTTTTCTCCCTCCATGAGGAAATCATCCAATAAATCCAAAAAAATTACTTCATCCAAGCCAGCAAACATCTTTGTTTATTTAAAATTTATTTCAAACAGTATTTTGCCAGCTCTGAAATGAAAAACAAACAGCTTTATGTGTGTGATGGAAAACAACATTCATACGCAAAACAGACATGATCTCATTAGCAGCCACAAGACCAAGAACAAAAATCACCCTCTGTCACAACTCTCTTTCATGGTAATAACGTTATCAGCTCGCAATCATCATCCTGGCATGCTCAATAACAGTCTGAGAGTATAACTGTCATCATCCAAAGTGATTACAGGCTGAATCACCATCTCTGAAACTTCTCAAACGTTCTCCAGGCAAGACCTGTTTGCTCTCTAATAGTCAAGTGCAGCCTTCATGTTCACAGGTTTCATGCTGTGCAGGGATCAGCTTCTCTCACAACTTTCTGGTGTAGGAAAGGTTGTTGTGCGTCTTTAGGAATGTTATGTTTGTCTCAGCGTGTGAGAGAAAGGGTGTAAGGTAGACTTGCCAGTTAGTCGCCAATTAGCAGGAATCCCACACAAAACCTCAACAAAGACTTGAAGACAGAAGATTCATTTTACAAAAAAGTATTTCAAAGTTATCATGAGAAACCTAAAAGCAGATAACTAAATGATAATTACATGTTATTCAAAGGGACTATATCATTTTAAACATACATACATATTCTGTCGTCATATTCTGTGATTGTTTCGAAACAGCATGAGGTGAGCTGTCAAGCATCGTGCTGTGTGAAATAAAGACTGAACGAAATGGCAAAACATTCCACCGCTGGACAGATGACACGCAAACTACGTTTGTCGGCTGGATAAAGCAAACCAGCGTCTCGCTAGTAAAGTTTTGATGGATTAGGACTGCAATCAAGGTTAAGACGATTGCGGTGACGTAGGACTCATACAGTGAGTCCTTTATATTGATGCGCAAATATGTGGCCCTGTTCGGTATCGCAACATGACTTGTCTAAAATGTAAAAAAGCTCTTTGCTGTATACACCGTAAATTCAGAATTTTTTTTCCATGGGTGCTTTGGTGTGCATAAATGTAAGAATTATATGGACTTCTTACTGTATATCATTTGGCTATTTGGTGTCCCTTTGGAGTCTCCAAGTGTCCTTTTTTGGAAATAACCTAAATGTACTTTAAAAAAGCTTGCAGAAAATACAGTTTTGTGAGAATCACCCTTCAATCTGATGGTTTACTTCACTGGACATAGCAAATGATGACAAAATGAACATGTTAAACAAGATAAATGGTGTATACTTCATTTCACAATAAGATTGCGATTTATCGCACAAGAGTGTGATTATTCGGGATTCAATTTTTTATCTACTGGCAGTCCTAATATTATATATCAGTACAACTTGAGTGATCACATTGAACTAAAATAAATTTACACAGAAAACCACCATTATTATTTACTTTGCTTCAAACAAGATGATGTTAAGTAACTAACAACTACTTCTAAGAACAATATTTGTGATTGCTCAAATGAACTGGCTAATCAGGCTTCTGAATCATTCCACTGAAATTAACAAAGCGATTCACTAAAACAAGAGTATAGTATATTTAAGAGAGATGCATAATACATATTATTCATATGTATTAAGATGGAAAGAGAGATGGAAAGAGCAGTGCACCAGCTCTCTGGATTGCTGTTTATCACTGTTAATCCCGCTGCACGTGTTGGACCCCTAAAATAAACACTTGTTTATCTTACAGAGCTCATAAACAGGGCACTTAAATAGCTGCACTATATACAATTTTACTGAAATAGACCAAACTGTCTCAACAACCTGTGTATATCAGACAGAAAAGCAAAACTACAAATCTCTCGAGAGCGTGCCATATCGTCTGGTTTGCTCGCACTGGGAAAGCTCTCAAACGCGACTCTAAAAGCTAAAAAAAAAACGACAAGAGTCAAAACACCTACGAGCACTCTTTAAAAGCATTTGCGCTCGGCAGCAACCAAACCAGTATGGGATTGTTTCCCCTTCAGTCATTTTATTTTATCCTTGGGTTTCTTCCACCTATCAGACTACCGTTTGATTTATTCTTTCCATCAATCTCTCCCTGGGTGACCTGTAAGTCCCACTTGTCACAACCTGGCTTCACTTATAAAAGTCAGTAGGAAAGAATGTCTTTAGATACTATCATTTGCTATGTACAGTAACCAAAACTGCATGTGCTGTAGACTTTGCAATACTTTAGCCACATTGGGAGGGTAATCATTTCCAATGACTAAAAAATTATTTAAAAAGAAACAAAAAAAAAATGTAAGAAAGGAAAGCTTTCACTTGTATTTGGTTAAATGTTAAATGCAATGGTCATTTAAAAAAACTGAAACTTGTTGATTCCAACCACTGGGTATTTAAAGCTAGTGATTCAGATTCAACAAGGGATTACAGAGGTCACTGTTTTCATCATCAGATTTAGACTCCAAAGCCTCGTTGGCCTGACTTGCAGCTTCACTGATTGTGAGTTGATTCAGCATTGTGGTGTTATGGTAGGAGAGACAGACTAAGAGACAGACAGGGAGAAAGAGGTTATGACTCAGACTAGGTGGGAACTGATCAGCATCTGATGGGAAATGACCTCTCACACACACACACACACACACACACACACACAAGCACAGTCATTTAGATCATATACAATTTCCATATCCATCTGTCTAAATTGCTTGCTGGTCATGTGTTAGTTTAACATTTAACATTTAGTTAAATAAAGGTCACATTAAAATGATTTTCAGTGCTTCCTGTATAGATTTTATTGTTTTATCCAGAAACCGTACGAATTCATACGATCTCACTTGTACGAATTTGTACAATTTTTGCTAAATCGAACAAATTTATGAGTTGCCCAATTGACCTTTCGCCGGCCCCTCCCCCAAAATGGCCATTGTCCAATCACACATCATAGCAACCGTTACTATGTGAGCAGGTCCGTCAAACATTGACTCCTAGCAAGATGGTGAAGCGGTGCGCCCATGGCGTTTGTAAATCGGACACTAGGTACCCCGAGAGATTGTCTGGAGGAGTTGTGTTCTTTCCGTTTCCAAAGCCGAAATCACAACGTGAGCGGTGCCTACAATGGATAAAACAGTGTGGACGGCCCCACTCCCAGTTAAATGTGTCGAACATGGTTAACTCGCGTGCAGCGTGCGTGAGACTGAGACACTGAGATTAGTCAAAGAAACATGGAGAAAGCAGATCAAGAGGATCCACAAAGGAATTACGTTTTCTAAAGGGTTGTTTTTAACATGATATTCTCGGGGGAAAATGAGCGGCAGTCACTAGCAGTGCAGCACCCGTAGCTACAGTTTAGAGGAGTGCACGCTCGCAACGGGGAAAGCATGAAGCTTACTTGACAACATCAGTTTGTATATCAATATCGTAACGAATAGAAATATCCTTAAATAATATATGGTTATCTGCATCTTTCCGTCTCTTATGTATAGTTACTTTTTAAACACGAAAATCACATTCAGCATGACACGCAAGCGGTTGCCGTGGTAATGAACAACCTGCTTGTTAAAATTAATGTATAATCCTGTATCTGAGGCAAAATTACTAAATATGCAGCGCGAGTTATATATTTCTAACTCCAAACAATTAGCCACTGAACCAGCTTATAAAATCTTCTTCAAGGCTGTGCTGGTTGCATTTGAGGTACAGGTCATGGGGTTTCTCAGATTTCGCTTGAGACCGGTAGCATTAGCATCGATAGTAGTCGTGTCTCCTTCATTGCGTATTTTTATATTTTGAATATATCCCTCCACTGCATACTGTAACCCCTTGTGCCTCGATCTGGAGGATATCGCTGAGGTATTGCTCCAAAAAAGGTCACTGACACGCACGGGTATACCTCTTCCCGTCATGGCAATCTGTCACGCTGGTCGTGGTTGACCATTTGTTTGACGGGCGTAGTAACAATAACTAGGGGGCGTGGCTTTTGCGAACAGTCAATTCGTACAAATTACCTACCCCGCCCCTAAACCTACCCATCACTGGGGTTTAGACAAAGTGTACGAATTCGTACGAGTGGCGTTGTACGAATTAGCCACATGTACTCGTACAAATTAGTCGTGAGATTGTCTTATTATTAGTCTTATTATTTCATTGTAATGTGTTTGATTTGTCCCTTGTTCTGTGTTGTATCGTAAATTAGGACCCCCTCGAAAACAAGATGGTTCATCTCAAAGGGTTTATTCATCCTATTCAATAAACGTATATATATTGCGTTGTCATTTCTGTCACAACCACCAATTTTGCCAAGCTTTGTGAACAGAATATTTTTATTGTGAGGCATGTCTAATCAAGCTGTAATTTTACCAAGGTGTGTTATACACAACATACTTCTGTATTCTGTAAAACAATTCGCTTTGCTTCTGGTTAGGGTCTTTTGCATGTTCTTTGTTAAATATAGAGCCATTTTACTCAAGATGCCTTCCAAAGAGCGAGTAAACCCGAGCATAACCGATGTCCATTGCAGACTGATATCAAAAAGTTGTTTTATTTTTATTTTTCTCACTAACATTTAGATATTTAAATCGAATGAAACCCCAACAATAAAAGGAACTATCTAGGTTAGCTGATTTGCTTTAAAAAGTCCATAGATATCACAGTCAGTTCGTACTGCCGTTAACACTTTCTCAGACAAGCGAATGCTTGTAGACCAGTTTGTTCATGTAACATTCGGCATAAAGCTGGTAAGCTATGCTATTAAATCAAATGACACATTTTTGGCATCAAAAGTCAAACTTCATTGATATTTCTCAAACTATAACTTAAACACATTTTTTTCTGCCTTGCCAGGACTGCTATTTCCTTCAGGAAATGTCAATCAGGTTCCAATTTTAGCTCAATCGTAATTATTATTTCAAATCAATTTTGAATAGCTTCTGAATGTTTCCTTTTTGCTAAATAACCCAGTTTCTGATTGTCTCCCCATGTCTCTGATAGGTACAGTAATTTTCTGCTCACAGGAGCTGTACTGATGCTGGTCAAGCATTCAGGCGATCGATAAAATAGCCATCCCTGAAGGACCCCAATTATCACACGACACTTTGGACGGTAGCCTAAGGAGTGCATACAAACTAGTAAAAAGAGTCTAGCTGATTTAAAAATAACCAACCAATTATATCATAAACTACCCCTAATAAATATAATTATTTATTCAGAGCAGATAGTTTTTTTTTTTTTATATGATCAATTAAAGTGTTACCATGAAACATTGCAAACGTTATCATTATTAGTCATATGACAAAATTGCTTACCAAACACTTAAAGTGCCCCATTATGCTTTTTAAGGTATAACCTTTCATGTAGTGTGTAATATAGCTGTTCGCGAATGCAAAACTTCTGCAAAGTTTCAAAGATCAAAATGCACGATAAATTAAGTTGTCTCCTGAAAGAAAGAACCAATTCTGAAATGCCTGAAACGAGTCGTGAGTAATTCCAGTCTTACTTCCTGCACAAACCTATGTATGTTTGTAAGACATTTGCATAATGCCCGCCTATGTTCTTCATTGGCTACCTGTGAACAACGTCTACTTAGACCAGCCCTCAAACACTGTAGATGTAGCTGAAGTCCGGATGAGTTTGGTTAGTGTTGGCAATATTTCGAGAAGACACTGTTTTCTGCGCTGCGAAAGCTAATCCACTTTGCATGCACTTCCAAAATCTGAGGACTCAAGCTCGAAAACCGACGCCATCGTTACTGTTTGCATCACTGTATAGCAAGTGCTGAGGAAGATCTGGAGCTGAAATCAATGTATGGTAATGAGCTTATAGTTTCCAACACGCACTGTAAGAGGTAGACCAATCACAACAGACTGGGCCATCTGACCAATCAGAGCAGAGCAGGCTCTCGGAAAAGAAGGGGTTCAGAGAGACTGAATCCTTTATCGAACCGTTTCAGACACTAGAAAAGAGATGATTGCTGCAATGTATATTAAGAGAAAATGAAAGTGTTTTTTGACCTTGGATGGATGTAAAGCAACTGTAGGAGACTTTCAAAAGAAAATTAGGAACCTTTAAAATTGCATAATAGGGGCAGTTAAAGCAATCTTTTTAATCACGGCATGGCAAACTGAAAAATAAAACCTGGTTATTTTTGGAATTGGTATACTAAGCACTGTTTACATACACCCACACACTTCACATACAAAAGTATCCCGACTGCAAAACGGCAACTTTCACAAATGCACAACTTTTTGAAGTAAAGAATTCAGTAAAAATGTGCTTTAACAATTTTTTTTTTTAAATAAAAGGGTCCACATTTCTGCTTTTACATTCTGTTAATGTGTCTAAATTGAATGAATTCATCAAGGACTGTAACAAAAGCCCCTATGAGGAGATGTGAAGGTGTTCTCCATCCCTGACTGTCCTTACGAGCTATAATGAGCATATTTCACACGGATTTGTTTATTCTGTTCTCAATCTGCAGCCATTGTGACCATTTAAACAGGAGGTTGACCTTCTGTTGCTTGGCAATCCACCTTTATAGAGCAGCCCCCTCGCTCTGATAAAGAGCATTCAGCAGAAGCATAATAAAGGCCAATGAGAGTGAGAGAGAGTAGAGGGGAGAGAGAGACAGTAGAGGAATAAAGGCTATAAAAAGTGAGAGGTAAAACAAAAAACATTTCAATTTAATTATCAATTTAATTAATGCTGCCCAGTAGATCCACTTTGCATATAGTTTTTTTACAGAATAAAGAATCAGAACAAAGTATTGTCCACACTGCAGCTTATTCTGGCTATTAACCACTCACTTATAAAGGAAGATGACATCTGACCGACATTTAAAACGAACCAATATGTCTTTATATGGTGTTTAAGGATGGGTAATTCTGCAACAACATATAACCCAGAGAGAAATAGATAGATATATCGTACAAATATCATTTACTTACTAAAGTGTCTGTAAGTTTTAATGCATTAATCTAGCTAGCTTTGTAAATCAGCTGCGAGTCAGCAACTATTACCATTGAACACAGTTGAGCAAATTTCAGTTAAATCCACATACGCTACCATTCAAACCAAACTTCTCATCAAAGTTGAAATAAGTTGTTCAGTGTGGAAACTGTGATGCTTTTTTTCCAGGAATTTCTGATAAATAGTTCTAAAAGACAGCATTTTATATGAAATAGAAATCGATTTTAACATTATAAACGTCTTTACTAGCACTTTTGATCAATTTAATGAGTGCATGCTGAATAAAAGTATGAATAAAAAAAATTTAACGACCCCCAAACTTGTACGGTGTTGTATATGTATTGTGAAAATCAATAAACATGACATTTTTCAAAAGGCCAGATTTACTAACAGCTTCCGCCAGCGCAAACCCTCGTTTGGGGTTAAAAAACTACTGTCAGGATTCACTAAAGACACGCAGTGAAAAATAGCGCTGAAAAGGTGTGGACAGGGTTATTTTTGTGACTGACCTTATTGCATATATGCATTTATAGGAGTTTCCCTTTCAGATACAA
Source organism: Tiaroga cobitis (assembly GCA_030578255.1). Taxonomy (NCBI): domain Eukaryota; kingdom Metazoa; phylum Chordata; class Actinopteri; order Cypriniformes; family Leuciscidae; genus Tiaroga; species Tiaroga cobitis. The sequence goes on along the minus strand of CM060592.1, from coordinate 45,588,767 downwards.
AATTTATGGGAGGAGAGTATTTAAATATATCATGCAAGGTGATTCACTAAGGTTTAAGCTAGTCAATTTACTATTTGCGCCAGTACCTAACGCCCCCCAAAAAAGCATGTCTTAAACCAGACGTTAGTTTGCACAGTTCTAGGTAGATTGTGTTGGCCATTATGGAAATGATCCGGCTGTGTCTGTGTTCTAAGGTGCGCATCTTCAGTAGATCACGCGCAAAACTTTCCACTCCCATCGGCGCTTTTTGGTTTTGAGCTCTCGTGCTACTTTGTCCCGTTTAGTAAATCTGGCCCATAGACTATAGTTAGACATATTTGTCAATTTGCAGATTATCACCAACAAAAACTCTAATAGACAAAAATAATTAGTAGTTAAGAGTATAAAGAACTGCTCTCAGAGCTCAAACACTAGACATGTGCAGCTGTAAAAGCTCTTATAGATTTCTGTGAATGTACACTTGTGTGTTTGTGTGACTGAGCGAGAGAGAAACATGTTCACAATGACTTCTGTAAACGCAGTCAGTTACCACAGTCCTCTCCACAGTGATGCGGTCAGACTGGGTCAGAGTTACATGTAGGAGGACTAAACCACTAGCAAAGGTCACAAAAACAACACCCACACACACGCATCATTTGTGCAATCACTGAAAAAGACAGCGGTCAACTTTCCACTGACCCACTTAGTAAGAGGAAAAACAAAACTGTTAGTCAAGTATTTAAGAAATTATACAACAAAAGTGAGCAATATGACCCATTTCATTACAATCAACGAAGCTGTCACTGCAGATTTACAGTGTTTCATGCGACTGTTGGAGCCTTGCAGCCCAGTTTCTGCTCACTGACTGTCCACATCAGCTCCGGACTCTCACAAACACTATAATCATTGAAGCTGTATGCACTGCAAAATATATCTCTTATTTTCACTCGGCCTACACTGTGTTGATTATAATGGATCAGTTCTACTATTATGTTGCTTGCATTGGTGTTATTGGGAAACACCATCTGCTTTACAAAATGAGCATGACAACACTGTACAGCAGATCCAAAATAATTGCAAATTAACATTACTTTTCAGTTTGGTTTTAATGCCACATCCTTTTCTGACTGTTTTTTAATGCCTCTTTTCAATTGGGTTATTAAAGCATCTATAGACCCCTTTTGCGCCGACGTCACAGTTACGTCACGGCGCTAGCTGGAGGCAAAACAAAGTGAAAACTGGAGGCGGCTAATACAAACCAGCACAGATTCGGCTACATAATAAGGAATTGAATTAAACAAGAATTGATGAAAAATTATTATGCTGTATTCTGGAATTTTTATTTCTAGAAAATATTCACATCATTAAAATCGCACCGTAATGCCACTCTTTACATTGTCGTCTACTTGGCGCTGGCTCGGCAGAACTGCGGATCGTACCACGCAAGTCTTGTACATGATCATTCAGCACATAGTTATAGGCATCTAGATTTATATAGGTTTTTCTTTACGATCGCTTTCTCTATAAGGTAGGTGTAGAAGTCAGGCCACTCAACCGAGGTAACGTAACATTAATCCTGTCAGATCATCCATACATTGAGTGAGCATGTAGGCTACGGGTCGGCCAATCTGGTTCTGTCCGTTAAAATTAACTTTTGAAAATAACAATCGCGGTCCTGGACAGTGAGTGACCTTACACATTAAGATAAAATCTGATTTTCTCCAGTCATTGTTAAAAAACAAGCTAACAAGTCAAGTCAAGTCAAGTCACCTTTATTTATATAGCGCTTTTTACAATACAGATTGTATCAAAGCAGCTTCACAGTGATAACATGAAAATAATACAACAAAGTTTGTTTCTAAAAGAAAATTGCGTCAACATCCACCTTAAGTAAGGAAGATCAATAATGTTATTGAATATTAAATGTCCCCAACTAAGCAAGCCAAAAGCCAAGGCAACAGTGGCAAGGAACCAAAACTCCATCAGGAGACAGAATGGAAAAATAAACCTTGGGAGAAACCAGACTCAGTCGGAGGGCCAGTTCTCTGGCCAACGAAGGAACAGTGCATGGTTCGGGCAGCATTACAAGTCAGCATTACAATACTTGCTAACTAGCTAACGGTTTTACCGTCTATACACAAATCCGGCGAAACACGGAAGTAAAGCAGCGCCGCCATTACTGCGGGCCTTTGCTGCTAAGGAAGTAGCGGAAGTAGCGTTGGTCCCGTAGGCGGCTGTAGCAAATGTTAGCTGTACGCAATGTTATTTCTATGTAGTTTTGTTAGTACGTATGCTGTCCAGTGATGCCGGGAAGAGCGTGTTGTGTGGTTGGCTGTTTTAACAACAAATAAAACCGTTTGTGAAATTCACAAACCTTTGTTGCGCATTGACTGCCCATGTTTACGCCCATACGGAGTAGACAGAGTTCCTGGTGCGGGCGCGGGCGGTAATGCACTCACTCTGTGTGTGAATTCTGTATGCTGGCAAATCCTCTAAGTATAACAAACAAAGTGTATATATTATGACAGATTCATTGTACAGTCAGCTTCATTGATAATAACAGAGATGTGTGAGATCGCGATGAACTGTCAGCTTTTTAGGAATTATTAAGGGAGCGCACTTTGTGCGCATTCAGTCATGCAAACCATGCACACAGTAGCCTGCTTGCTTTTGTGTTATAACAGTGTGGTTTGTGTGTTAATGCTTTAATAACAAATAATTTATCAGGAGCATTTATGCTGATGTGTATGGTGGCGACACGTAGGCTAACTTGAAACTATTTGGAGGTTCAGAAAAAATGTCTATTTGCGGGCTTTTGAGTAAGTAACATAGAAAGTAGTTGCAGGGCTCTCGTCTCAAGTCTCACACATTGAGCGTGACAGTCACTCATTTCGGTCCTTTGGCACGCTCTCCCGCCACACATTGTATTTCTCACGCTGAAAAACTAAAATAATATGCCGCAGCGCCCAACATTTCTCTGGCCGCGCCGCTCTCACTATGGAACCGGCAGGAATCGAGCGCGTCTCGAGGAAGTTCATGCAGTCGTGTCCTCATGTAGGCAAATAAACAGCTCGAGCGTCACACGTGCTTCAGCGCGTGAGTGTGTGTGTTAAATGAAACTGCGCGTCGACTGAACCATTCATTCACACAGAACACGTAGGATTCAGATTTAAATAGTATTATTGCGGGGTATAGTATTATTACAAAACAATAGGGGAAACACTGAGTTATTTGCAACTTGTGAAGCTTGTGAACATATTAGCAACACAGCTAGTAATGACAGCGCTCGGTTTTATTGTTGTCATCAATTAATACACGTCTTAATTACATTACATTTGGCTGACGCATTTTTACATTAATGCATTATGTTGTCAATAAATTACCTTTATCGGTAAGTTTTGGCCACTACCTGACATCACCTACCTACCCAATGTTCCCTTTCACCAGACATTTTCTTTCTGGGTTGAGCAGGAGGGTTGAGCAGGATCCGCTTTCATAGAAATGTCATTAGAGGGCACCGGCAAGTGTCACACCTTCACCCTTAGCAGGCCCGCAGTAATGGCGGCAGGCAAGATGGCGGCGCCCATAGAGTTTGCGGCGGATTTGTGTATAGATAAGACTGTGTGTTACTGATAGGCCTAGATTAATGTGCAATGGACAAAAGGTCTGTGATTGGTTGAAATGCTCAAGTGCTGCAAACATTTTGTAAATTGGGAGATGGAAAAAATACAAATCAATAGCAGTAAACGCTGTTAATGTTTGGGTAATCGTGGCAATCATAATTATTAAGGATGCTCCCATAGTAAAAATACTGGTCGGTGACTAATAAATGGCCACTATTCCATATAATTCTACTATTTAACTAAATCAATCTAAAATAAATAAACAAAAAAATTAAATCCATTCTTTTATGCTACGTGTGAAATCACGACATTATAATGCACAGTGTGTGAAAACATTTACATTCATTTTGAGATTTGCTAAAGATTACATTTAACAGTATTATTAATTACTATAGAGTTTTTAAAGATTAACTTTTAAGTGACTATTAGACGATGGCAAAGGTAATCTAAATGTGAAAATAGGAAAATACACAAATATATAATATCCATGTATAATATAATTGTGATTATTTATCTGATTAATTGTACAGCCTATTATTCTTATTTAAGGCAAGAGGCAATAACATACTTCCCCAGTTAATTAAACACAAGAAACACTAAACTTACATTAAGACAACTGTTTTCTGAAATGTTATGCAAAATGTGAAAATGAGTCACAATCTAATTAGATATGCACTCATTTAACAGAAATCTAAACACTGGGAAAAGATGTGTAATAAAACAGTGTAATGAAACAAACACTTAAATGTGTATTTTATATGTTTTCTTTCCACTACTTTAAAAGAAGAAAAGTTATGGAAGAAAAAAAAACCCAAACTGACCAGTGCATGAACAAAAAAACAAATGGATTTGCCAGTAGTGTCTTGCCTTAAATTGAGTCCATAACACAAGGCAATAGCCTGAGTGCAGGTTTTGTGATGTTTGAGAGTTAATTATACAAGCAAACACACTGGAAACAGCTGAATAAAGTACAGGATATGACCACAGATGAGTCCAAACATTCACTAAGCATGGGTAAAGTAAAACTAATGAGCTGTGTGTACTGTATGCTCTGTGAAAGCTGTATGAGTGTGAAAGAAAGTGGTGCTCTGCGTCAAGGAAGATGCTGGAAAATACAGGAATTGTTGACCTGAGGTTATCTCTCCATTTAAGATATATTAAACAGTCTGCAGGGAGCCATCTCAGTAGATTAGCACATCATAAACACCCCAAAAAACCTCCAACAATGAGTGAGAAAAAGACTTGGGATAGTTATAGTACCTCTTCCCAAAAAGCCACATTATTTGAGGAACCATGTCCGTAGTGGAAATAGTGTGGATTGTGTTACACCCCAAAGTTTAATATTTACAGTTAGGGGTTTGTTCAAATCCACAAAACATGGTGAAGTTTTGTCACAAACCCAGAGCAGATCCATCACTCACACGCCATATAAACATTTCTCTTTGTGGGCAAATGTTTTCATTAGAGAGTGTGTTTCTGGATACACTCGAAGAACATTTCCGCAAAGAACTACATCCCTAATGGGATGTAGATATTTCAAACATCAAAACAACACACTTTGTCCATAATGAGCAGCCCCACTCTCCTGGTTTTTAAAGGGGGAAACAAAGACAAAACAAAACATACAAGGCTTGTGGGATTTCGGGCAGTCTGTGCATGTTTGTGCGGTGGGAGAGAGTTTTTCTCAAACCCAGCCGTTGTTTTTCTGCTATAATCCACAAGTTCTGAGAAGGTGCTTCCCAGCTGTGGTGGCTGCCTGAAGGGGAACATTCCGGGAACATTCAGGGCTGTGTCCAGGATATGGGCAGCTCTCGTCCGACTTCCCGAGCTTAGGTCCCAATCCAACGGATTACATCTGGGTCTCTCGCCCCTGCACGCACGTACCTCTCAACTCTATGCAATGACAACAAACAGAAAGAAAGAAAAACTGGTGGCTGTTTCATTATCTGGTGTGGTAATGGCTGAGGGGATTGAGCTAGATAGACACTGTTAAACGTGCACAACTGGTTTCACAGTGTGTTGTGATTTTAAGGGGAAGACCCCTGGCCTGGCCTGTTTGACAGATGTGGACCCAAGTAAGGACGGATATTGCAACCAGTCTTAGCAATTTTCCGGCCCGCTTTCATCTGTGATCCACAGCAGAGACTTAACAGGTCCTTGGGCCAGGGTGGCCCTGCACACACTGCCTTAAAGAAATAGCTTGGCCAAAAATGAAAATTTGTTCATTTATTAACCCTCATGTGGCTGTCAAAATCCAAAAAGGATAATAAAGTACCACAAAAGTAGCACTAAACTAGTCAAGTCTTCTAAGGTTATTTGCAGGTGATTCTTTAACTATTTGCACTTCTGGCTCTGTGGACTTTTAGAAAAAATACCGTTCTCATTAGTTTAGTTTATTTGTCTACTAACATTGTACATCAGTGGACACACACTACTGTTTAGTTTTTTTTTTTTTTTAAGAAATGAATACTTGTATAAGGCAAGGACATATTAAATTGATCAAAAGTGACATTAAAGACATTTATAATGTTAAGATTTGTATTTCAAATAACTGCTGTTCTTTTGCTCTTGATATTCATCAAAGAATCCTGTACAAAAAAAGTATCACCATTTCCACAAAAGTATAGAATTAGAAAGATTACTGACTGTTACTTTAAATTCAAGAGCCTCGGACAATGGTATAATGCAGACCTCAAAGACACCCAGCAACTCGAGCAACTCTGGCAGGACGTGGCTAGCAAATCAACAACACTGCTTTACCGGGGAAACTGAAGCACTGGTGTTACCAGTTTGGGCTGCTACCCAGACTCTTGTGGCCATTGACCATGTACGAGGTCTCACTTAGCCATGCCAATAGACTGGAAAGGCTAGTGAAATCCCATGCGAGGAAGTGGCTCGGTCTTCCCAAATGCCTTAGCAGTGTTGGACTCTACAGCGACGGAGCCCTGGCATTGCAAATTTCTAGCTTGGTTGAAGATTTCAAGTGTGCCAAGGTGAGACTGGATATGTCCCACACTGACTCCCGGGACCCTGTGGTGAGAGGCGCCACTCCTACCCTAGCAACAGGGAAGAAGTGGACCCAGCCACAGCCGTGCTACAGGCCAAATCTGCTCTTCTCCATCGTGACTTGGTGGGCCACATCCAACAAGGCAGAGGAGGCTTTGGCCTCGGAACTGTAAAACCTCTCTGGCAAAAGGGATCTGCAACCGAACGTCGAAGCATGGTGGTAGAGGGGGTGCGCAGACAGGAGGAAGCAACTAGATGCTCCAAAGCCGTAGCACAAGCCAAATAGGGTTGCTGGATGACGTGGGAGGGTGTCAAGAAGAGAAAACTCACATGGAGCGAACTCTGGGGCATGGAATCTAACAGGCTGAGCTTCGTCGTCAGAGATACGCTTGATGTACTGCCCTCTCCCACAAACCTGCAGCTATGGTTTGGAAAGGACCCATCCTGCCCCCTGTGTACAACCCCTGCAACATTCAAGCACATCCTGGTTGGCTGTAGGACCAGCCTCACTCAAGGCAGATACACATGGAGACACAACCAGGTCCTCAGGTGTCTAGCCGACAAGCTTGAGTGCAAGAGGGTATCCATCAACGCCCAAGCCTTCAACAAACAGGATGTGTGCCGACACCCACTATCGTTCGTCCGAGAGAGGGACAAGCTGAGGGCTAGCCTCTCAAATCCAGAGGACAGAGGCTGGAAGCCAGCACAACAGCTAAGCTCTTTAGGGAAGTTGGAGTCAGAGGGCAGGGTTACAGACAAGCCATCAAAGAACTGGCCAACACCGCCGAGAGGACGAGCCATTGGCTGTGGCTGAAGAGGAGCGACACCACCTGGGCTGCTAATGCAAACAGATAACTGCGGGACACACACCCAGGCTTCATCAACCTGTGGTGAGCCTGTCTCAGCAGAGGGTGTATTGTGATTATTGGCCGAAACACCCTGTGATGCTGCGGTACACAACTGACGATGTGTCCCGCTGGTAAAGCCTTATAGCAGCCATCCTTCAAGAACTTCCGAATTAGAAGTGGTGCAAACATTAGGGATTGCAACATCTAGTCCTTTTAACGAACCTTAAAGGGTTAGTTCACCCAAAAATGAAAATTAAGTCATTAATTACTCACCCCCATGCTGTACCAACCCCGTAAGGCCTTCGTTCGTCTTCGGAACACAAATATAGATATTTATGATTAAATCTGAGAGGTTCATGACTGCTACATAGGCTCCCTAAGGGAATGACACTTGACGGCCCAGAGAGTCATTAAAGAAAATGTTTAAATATTCCATGTCGCAACAGTGGCTCAACTATAAGTTTATCAAGCGACGAGAATACTTTTTGTGCGAAAAAACAAACAAAAATAACGACTTTAATCGACTATTCCTTTTCTTCCTTGTAGGCCTGAAACGAGACTTCGAGAGATTTCCACGACGCATGCGCGAGAATTGCGATCTCCTTCAACTACTTCAGTTAAGTTCTCGCGCGTGCGCGTCGTGGAAATCTCTAGAAGTCTCGTTTCAGGCCTACAAGGAAGAAAAGGAATAGTCGAATAAAGTCGTTATTTTTGTTTGTTTTTTCGCACAAAAAGTATTCTCGTCGCTTGATAAACTTATAGTTGAGCCACTATTGCAACATGGAATATTTAAACATTTTCTTTAATGACTCTCTGGGCCGTCAGGTTTCATTCCCTTAGGGAGCCTATGGAGGAGTGATGCAGCTGTCACATTTAATCAAAAATATCTTCATTTGTGTTCCGAAGACGAACGAAGGTCTTACGGGGTTGGTACAGCACGGGGGTGAGTAATTAATGACTTAATTTTCATTTTTGGGTGAACTAACCCTTTAACCCTCTGGGGACGGATTGGGCGGTACAACCCAAAATGGCATACTTTTACAAATGTGTAAATATCTTAAAAACTATTAATGATAGAGAGGTGCGGTCTTTTTTACCGTCTTCCTCAAATTCCGCTGAAAACAGTGATAACTTACCCGGCTTGTAAATATGCACACTTCCTTGTTGCGTATATATATATATACACACAAACAATTATAGCATTATTTATTGTTTTAGCACTTTTATGATGGCAAGCAGTAAACGATTTACGGTGGAACAAGCTCTGGAACAATTACTGGAGAGTGACGAGGAGAAAGCATTGCTTAGAAAATTCTAAGCATTCCTAAGAAAAACGCCTGGGACTATTTGTAAATAAAGTTACATTTTTCATTGTTCTTTACACATTTTATTTAACAATTACACATTTCTGTCAAGCAAAGGCTTTGACAATTTTTTTTTGTTCAAAAACTGTTCACTATTGTTGTGTGATGTGTGATTTTCAGAAATAAATAACAAAAATCTAATTTCCGTTTTTTAAAATTCTCTAGTTTATTGTACATTTTTCACTCATTCTTCCTTTATAAACACATTACATGCATGCTTATGTTAGCTTAGGGTCTTCTGAATCCATAGATACCAAACACATAGTGTTCCATCTCCATTACATATGGTTTATAAGCCCAAATGTAAAAATAGAGAAAACGGACCAAAAAGGGCTTAGTCCCCAGAGGGTTAAATTATAATAATTTTTCACAATATTACTACTTTTCTATATTTTTGATCAAATAAATGCAGTCTTGGTGGGCATAAGAGAAATCTTCAAAAAAAAAAAAATTTAAATCTTACTGACCGCAAACTTGCATAAGCATCACAAAAGAATTCAAATTTTTCTTTTTCTTTTTTTTTTCTGAAAGAAATGGGTGCGATCGGGTATGATATATGAGAGAAGATTCTTCACATCAGTGACAGAAAACCTGGCATAATATTTCATGAGGCACAAGCTAATATATGCACAATCATGATTGATCAAGACCATGCCAATGCCATGCATAAGGTATGATTTATCAAAGGTATGATTTATCTAATGCATGATTTAGAGACGCAGAGCTTATAAACTCATGATGCTTCAATGTATGGATATGTTGTGGAACATTTCAGCTGGCATGTGTTTTTTTAACACACAAATGACAGAGGTCAGCACTTCTGTCAAAAAAGGCTGGATTTTCAGACTCAACAGGAGAAAGCAGGCTCTCAGAGCATGACTACACAACATCACATAACACTAATGCTTCTGACTATTCTGCAAAATGCACCAGTCCAACTGCATGCCCACGTCAGCATGTCAGCGTTGCACATGAGATGTGCAAAACCATGTGTCAGATTCTTAAGTTAGCCCTGAGTTTGCACAATTTGGGTTGCAAAAAGAGCCTTTATGTGCCAATTTACAAAACATGCACAATATCACCCTAGAACAGCACCATCTTACGTTAGAGACACCTACTGTACAGTAACCTGGCTGTATTGTATGTATTTTACAGGACTGTATTTGTATATTAACATACATTTGTTGGACACGTTTACAAAACAAACTGTCAACCTAATAATGGAGCTACAGTGGTGTCTACTGTGATTTTTTATGAGGAACTTATCAATTAAGTGTTTGCCGGCAAGTGCATTATCAAATTAGCATTATTGACTATGTTCTGCAAAAAGATATTAAGATGTTGGATTTAGGATAACTTAACACAAATCTCCCTAGTCAATGGGGTGCAAATCAAACAGGTACTATGGTATGTTTTTGTACGTTTTTTGTCATATTTCTACAATGCCATGTAGTGTAATTGCAGACAAGAAAAAGACAGGTGTGTGTGTGTGTAATTGAGAGGGCTCGATGGTCATTAAGGGGCTCATTGGTCATTAAGGTCGCTTTGGGATCTCATTCACAGTCTGGGCTAATTAAAGACCCGTTAAATTGTTCACTTGGGAACATGACTAAGCACTTTCCCAGACATATAAAATGATTATTAAATAGAAGTCACAAATGGGCTGCATTTCAGCCTGATCTGAGACCATGCCGCTTTTCAAAAAAAATAAAAAATTGTGTTAAGATGTCTTTAAAGTAGCCCATTTTTTATATATATATATATATATATTTTTTTTTTTTTCTTGGATCATCTGAAAGTGAGGAGTGGACATTATTTGTAGTTCCTCTGTAAAAATCAACACAACAGAAAGCCTGGACAACAGCAAATCAGGATCCCTGATTCTCAGTCCCTGCAGGTAACTAACTAAATAAAATACATTTCTTGAGAACTGACCTTGCGCAGGATGACACAATAAACCAAATCAGTCAGTACCTGAAAAAAACAAACACGGTCATATTCACATTTATATATTACTGGGTCTCATATTTTATTTTATCCATTTAAGCTATAAAAGGTGTGCTGACCAAATAACACAGAAACTCATGCTCTTTTTCATTATTGCCACTTTGCTTAGGGCATTTGAAAGGCACTGTAAATAAAAAGAGCTATTATACAAATACACAATAATATTATAAGATTATAATAAAGATAAAACTGTAGTTTAGGGCCCAATACTCACTATCAACTATATGCTTACTAACATGCATATTACTAGGATATTGGCAGTTTATTAGTATTTATAAAGGACATATTAACGACTTATTCTGCAGGACGATATACTACATCTGTAATCCTATTGAATACCTAAACTTAACAACTACCATCCTAACTATTAAGCAGTAATTAGGAGTTTATTGAGGCAAAAGTCACAGTTAATAGTTAGTTAATACTGAGTATAGGACCCTGAACTAAAGTGTGACCATAATAATAACATAATAATAGCCTAATTATTATAATACAATATTTATATAATAGTTCCTTTCAAAAGTTTGAAAACATCCTAGCCAAGGTGCCACATTTTTTATTTTGTTTTATAAATATGCATATTTAGAATATTTTATATATTTAGTAGATATAGCAGATTTTTTATATACGTACCCTTTAAAAGTTTGCAAATATATATATACACATGATTATGATATCATTGCAATTTACACCTTTACCACTAAGTGAAAGCACATATACAAAAATACATTTTAATCAAATATCTTTACTGCAGTTCTACAATGATGGGCAACCAAATGCAAGAGAGAGATCAAGCAGCGATTGCCAACACACAAAATGAAGCCACCACCTAATGAACTATCTAGGCTTCAACCATCTAACTACCATCAGAAGCTAGTTCTGCATGGATTTTCAAGCACAAAACTGTAAAGAAAATATATGCATGTAGGTTGAATCTGAAAAGCACTTTAAACCAAGTTGCAACAGGCTCAATTTCCACCGAACATGATGATAGCAGTCTTCAGAAATCTTAGGAGACATTAGCGCAAGCATGCTTTTCTTCATGTCTTTAGACAGAGCTCTGAGCCCATCAACAGCACAATCACGTAAATAAGGTTGTCATAGAAACGTGGCCTTTACCACAATTAGAAGGAGTGGGACGGATCATGCAGCAGTGGGAAGTGAGAGACGCATGTGGAGCGGGTTGGCCTATCAGTTAGCTGGTGTCAATCACAGGCACGCTGCGGGCAGCCGGCGGGCGCTCTGAGCTGAATGCCGCTGGCGAGGGAGGAATCGATAATCGCAGACAGAGAGAAGCAGAGAGATACCCTGGCGATGTATGAAGGTGGCAGGTGAACGACTCACACACACAGGTTATAGGACATACAAAACACATATAGACATGAATACATACACCTGCTGCTTTCTGTGATGGATGAAGCCTGACATTAATGTAGATCAGCCAGAAACAAAGCCACCTGTCACATCACACATATAGGAGGGAAAGAACATCTCGCCATCTGTTTTGAGAAAGTATGCAGTTCATTAGGAAGCCATTTTGTAAAAAAGTTTCTAGTCAAGGAGTTTGGTTAGAAACCTGTGATCCGGAACAATGTAATTTTAGTATTATTTACTTTATAGTATTTATTCATGTTTTGAATGAGCTTTTGTTAATGTATTATTTTCTTTTTTTGAATCAAGAGAACCGAACTACACGTGTAAACACACCCTTAGTCAGGCCAACATTTAAAACCAGAGTCATGCCAATTTCAATTCATACCTAACATTTCACATTTGATTTGCAATTGACAACTGTTTTCTATTTAATCCAAATTGAACTGATAATTCAAATCAATGTGCCAATGTCTCTAAATGTGGTTTATTATTGTCTGTTGTAGTACATTCACGTTACTCTACATTAAAATAAGGTTGATAGGAACGGCTGTATCTTTAAAAGAAAAGTTGCTTGTGATTATCCTTATTTGTAAGTCATAATGGATAAAAGAATCTGTTGAATGAATAAATGTAAATCACTATTATGCCTAGACACATTCCTCATTCAGTCCACTTCCTATGCCATCTCATTTTAGTTTGTCCAAAGCATCAAAACTCAGTCCCTTCTTCCAGATCCAGTCACTGAGGCCCCCTCAGAACCACTGTTGCCACATTAACGTTGGTTGCTAAGAGACCCAAAAGATTCCGGAATCCCCATGTGCCCCATCCAAGCCCACAGCCATTTAGATGGAGTTCTGCTTTCCCAGCTTCGGTTACTGAGGGAAGGAAATTGGTATTTTGGAGAAGAGGAGAGTACCAGAATGAGAGAGAGAGAGAGAGAGAAAGCAGAAACACTTAGCTGAAAACATCCCACAATCCATCTTCTGCCATGGTAGCCAAATAGTCAAGCCCATAAACAAAGACAACATGAAGAGTGATCAGCAATAATGAGCTGTTTGAAATGGCCGCTGGCCTTCTTTTGGCCCAACAAAGTAATAAAACAGTTGAAAAGCGACCAGACAAGCGGAATGACTGCGAATAGTGAAGAGAACGAGGCACTTCAACAGTGATTGCTCGTTGAAAATGTTGGCCGTACTGCTTCTTGGAAATTCAGCTGGTAGAAACCTGCACAAGAATAAAACATTGGCAGAAAACAGTCCACAATAGCTAATTCTGAACGAAATGCAGTTTTTTTTTTTTTTCAGATGGAAGAACAAAAGCAGAGCCATGATGAAGCTATCTGAAGTGCATGCCATCTCTGGTCATGTTATGGAACATTTCTCATCACGTCATGCTCAGCGGTTATCCAATAATTGCAAAACTGGTGGTGTGTCAGCAGTGGCGGATGTTAAGCTTTGGCTGGAGCTTGTCCACAAATTCCACTGAAGTTATAAATCAGTGATGGGTCTGATATGTGGCATCCGTTCCTGCGCAACACAAACAAAACTCCATTAAACAAGAGACGCCCCGCCACTCACAGAATACTAAACGCGAGGATTAGGAAGGTAAATAAAGAGCAATGTGTTCTTCTGTCTCTCAATCTGACGGGTGGTGGACCTGCCGTGGTTTTGCTGAGAATGAATCACAACGCCCCACAATCACAACACTCAGTACCGCCTGACATGTTAGCATCATTGTATCCACAACCTTAATGTGATTTGCAACAACATTCCTATCAAACAATTCAGGTTCAGGTTTGGAGTTAAGGTCATCACGAACATTGAATCATCATTCATTCCACTAGGATTTCATGGGTTTGTTATGGTTGTGATTATATACTGACAGACACAACAATTTTAGAAAGCTAAATCAGAAGGCTAATAAGCCATAAGAAGGCTTATGATTGTTTGATAGAAATGTCTGCAGGACCAACAAAAGATGTTAATCAAGGAAAAGCAGAATGAACGGCATGCGTAACCCATTTCGCTTATTTAATGCAACAGGATGTTCAACAACAAAAAAAGAAAAATATACATAAATATACACTCACCTAAAGGATTATTAGGAACACCATACTAATACTGTGTTTGACCCCCTATCACCTTCAGAACTGCCTTAATTCTACGTGGCATTGATTCAACAAGGTGCAGAAAGCATTGTTTAGAAATGTTGGCCCATATTGATAGGATAGCATCTTGCAGTTGATGGAGATTTGTGGGATGCACATCCAGGGCACGAAGCTCCCGTTCCACCACATCCCAAAGATGCTCTATTGGGTTGAGATCTGGTGACTGTGGGGCCATTTTAGTACAGTGAACTCATTGTCATGTTCAAGAAACCAATTTTGAAATGATTCGAGCTTTGTGACATGGTGCATTATCCTGCTGGAAGTAGCCATCAGAGGATGGGTACATGGTGGCCATAAAGGGATGGACATGGTCAGAAACAATGCTCAGGTAGGCCGTGGCATTTAAACGATGCCCAATTGGCACTAAGGGGCCTAAAGTGTGCCAAGAAAACATCCCCCACACCATTACACCACCACCAGCCTGCACAGTGGCAACAAGGCATGATGGATCCATGTTCTCATTCTGTTTACGCCAAATTCTGACTCTACCATCTGAATGTCTCAACAGAAATCGAGACTCATCAGACCAGGCAACATTTTTCCAGTCTTCAACTGTCCAATTTTGGTGAGCTCTTGCAAATTGTAGCCTCTTTTTCCTATTTGTAGTGGAGATGAGTGGTACCCGGTGGGGTCTTCTGCTGTTGTAGCCCATCCGCCCCAAGGTTGTGCGTGTTGTGGCTTCACAAATGCTTTGCTGCATATCTTGGTTGTAACGAGTGGTTATTTCAGTCAAAGTTGCTCTTCTATTAGCTTGAATCAGTCGGCCCATTCTCCTCTGACCTCTAGCATCAACAAGGCATTTTCACCCACAGGACTGCTGCATACTGGATGTTTTACCCTTTTCACACCATTCTTTGTAAACCCTAGAAATGGTTGTGCGTGAAAATCCCAGTAACTGAGCAGATTGTGAAATACTCAGACCGGCCCGTCTGGCACCAACAACCATGCCACGCTCAAAATTGCTTAAATCACCTTTCTTTCCCATTCTGACATTCAGTTTGGAGTTCAGGAGATTGTGTCGACCAGGACCACACGCCTAAATGCATTGAAGCAACTGCCATGTGATTGGTTGATTAGATAATTGCATTAATGAGAAATTGAACAGGTGTTCCTAATAATCCTTTAGGTGAGTGTATAAATAATTTTATCAAATTGGACAGTTAAAAGTTGCAGTTTCATAACAAAATGGAGCCAATGGACTGAAGATCAGTTATTATAACAATTATTTTTTAAATCTATTCTTATTTTAATATCCATACTAAAATATTATTTTAATTAGTTAAAATATACAGACAGAATCATTATTTTATATATATGTATATGTATATATATATATATATATATATATATATATATATATATATATATATATATATATATATATATATATATATATATATATATATAAACATAACAATGTGTGTGTGCTGACTTAATAATAATATTATTTTAATATTAATATTAAAACTAATTGTGGTCATGGCCAACATAAAAAAGGAAAGTATTTCCAGAACCAGACCATTTTGTTTCTTTGGAATAACGGATAAATCGTTCACAATAAGACCTGGATTGCATACTAAAAATATATTTTTTTTTTTAAATCAACATGGAAAATTTTAAGTCTACTTACAAGGAGCAGGAAGATGGTATCACTGTATAAACATGGCATTGCTGATAAATGTAGCAGAACAGCTGTTTGGGCTTGTTATGATACGGGGCATGTGATACTGCCATGAATATCTGTTTCTTCTAAGTACTGAACATTACAGGACAAAAAATAACATGGTGTCTGTGTGCAGTGTAAGCCAAATCCACTGATAAAATACAGCTCAGGGTATGACCTCTGGACCCTGCTCATATCAAACAGTGAGATGTGACTTAATGATCCAAATGTTCAGCTCCTGTTCTGACACCCTTAATGTGGAACACATCTGCAAATGAATTAACAATACTGGGGTCAGAAGTTAAAGTATTTAATCACACTGTGCCCGTGGGGCTAGTTCCGTGGCCTTGTCGAACTATACCTCCATCAATTTAAATGCCTGATTGTCATGACGACGGCACCACAGGGCACAGGCTCAGGGGTCAGCAGAGAGGCGTTTGATGGCCATCTCGTGAAATATTGACCCCTGCGAGAAACGGGATTCACGGAACCTAAATGGCATGAACGTGATGGAACAGGACGTGGTGTCATAAAGGGGAGAGGGAAATGCGAGTGTGAAGAGGATGTGACTGTAGTTAAAATGCAGTTGTGTTGATAAACAGCATCTGTGGTCGATCACAGTCTATATGCAACAGTGCAAAGCTGCTCCAAAAAACTGCTACTAAAGGAGAGTTTGCCTAAAGTTAATCTTCCTCTCCTGAGAAAAAAGCCAAATAATCTCACATGAGTCTCCTTTAGAGTTTAGGAACAGGAGATCAAACTGTGCTCAGATTTGCAAATACCAAAAAGAAGTCAGATCTCATAAAGGAAAGAATTTTCTCATGAAATTCTTACAAGACCAAATTATGTGTTTCCATCCTTATTTCAAACATGGCAACACTTGGAATAGTTTTAGCATGTTATTGAATATGGTGATGTTAATGTATTTGGTCTTGGCGGACTAGATCTGTACGCTGTTGCTGCTGTTGATTATTGCTGCTGCTGCTTCAGAGGAAATATGGCCTTGCTACTGCTAATAGATCCACAGACTCACTGCTGTGAGCATGTAAGATATGCTGCTGCTGCATAAACAGACATAAAGAAATCCTGTAGCAGATCTAGGCAGGTGGAGCTGGGGGAGGTGGAGGGTTTCAGAGGAACTCTGATAGCGGGCTGCAGGACTATCTTACAACAAACACTGAACCAGACTATTTAAATACTGAGCAAACAATCTCATTGGCTGCAGGATTAGCAGAGGCCAATCAGCTCGTGCCATGCAGTAATGATGTGATTGCTTGCAGAATGCATGTAAAGGACCTGTCAGCCTGCATTCTCTAGAGTTTCATGACTGGACTAGATAAAGGAATATACCATAAGAGACATAGTGAGATATAAATAAAATTAATATGATAAATAATATATATATATATAACCGTTTGATATGCAACTCTTTAAATCACAAAAGTTACTGCTACCTCAGAGGTGAAATTCTCAAAAGTTGAAACTCTAAAACATCTTTAGCACATCTGCACATCAAGATGTCTCAGCATAATCTAAGAAAACACCTTCTGCTGGCAAACAACACATCCAGAGCACCTATCATAACATCTAACCCTGAGAACTGTGCGTCTTCTTCCAAAAGACAGTTTGAGGAAAAACAGACAGCTTATTTCTTTTGGTCAGCAGGTTGACTTGAGTATTACGACCAGGTGCTGAAACAAAAGACACCTTCAGCTTAAAGCCCCCCATGTCGATTTACTTCTGAGGTAAATAAATAAAGAGACATGAGTGTGTGCTCTTCATACAATAGTAGCAGAGAAAGAGTGGAGTGCTCTGGTTCCACAAGTTTACATATTTACAGATAAGCACCGTGGCAAAACTGGGCATGTGTTTGGCCTGGCATGTGCAACCAGAAACAGAGGAAGACAGCAAACCAAGAGGGAACTGGAAGGAAAGAGAGAGAAAGCAGACGTTGGCTTTGTCTTGCAAAAAAACAGATGCAGTAGCTGCAGTACCAAAAACATTTCTAATCGCATTGACCCCTCTTCTCTCTCACTCTTTATGCCCCTGAGCAGTTGTTTTCTGCAGCAGTTGCTCTGTTGTGGTAGATTGCAGTGTTGTCTATTTGCCAGATTCACTCTCTAATTGTCAGAAAATCAACATTTTACACATAACATAAAAAAAGTGGCAGGTGTTATATTAGTGTACATTTACACTCCAAGACTTAATGCACAGATATATTTTGACATACAGGATCAGATTTTTTTTTTGCCCCATACATTGCCATCAATCGCCTAGTTTATGGCTTCAATCCCACATTTAAAAATGGTTGCCAATCCAGAAACTATGCAGTGTGTGTCTAGTGAAAAAAAAAAGTTGTATTCAAATTGTGAATGGGTTGTAAACAGAAAGCAAGCTTGAAGCTGTCAAAAAGTTCACTGAGCTCCTGCAAAAACACCCGTTATAATCAATAAAGTTGTCTACGGTGTCCAATAAATCTCTAATTTACATTGTGTTTACAATTTGTTGGTTATACACTCGCAAAAGTACTTTACTGGCATCTATGGTTTCACAAAGAACCTTTAACATCCATTGAGCTGACCGGATTGGTCATTTTGCTCACATGCTCTGAACTGTGATCAGCTACAATGCTCAGTGCTGCAAAAATTTTTTTAAATAGAAACCTTTGGTGGTCTTCACAGAGCACTCAAACAAATATGCACGGGAGCGTTAAAAAAGCATCCGCCTACCAGCTTTCATAGTCACGTGACAAAAAAGGGAAGTGAAATTGTCTTTATATAGAGAAGCTTTTAACATTATCGCATAATACACAATATTCCCTAAATGTATATTGTCAGCAAAGATATCACACTAGGGCCAGATTTACTAAACAGTGCAAATTAGTGTGAGCGCAATTCCAAAAAATCACCAATAGTAGTGGAAGTTCTGCGTGTGATCTACAGTACTGACCACGTGCAAATTAAAGAACACAGGATCATTTCCATAATGACCAACACAATCTACCAAGAGCAGCGCAAATTAGTGTCTGCTTTGAGACATGCTTTTTTTGGGCGTTAAATAATGACACAATTATTAGTAAATTGACTAGCTCAAACATTAGTAAATCACCTTGCATGATTCATTTAAATACTAAATTTTGCGTCTGAAAGGGAAACTCCTATAAATGCATATGCAATAAGGTCAGCTGCAAAAAAACAAAACCCTTTCCACACCTCTTCAGAGCAAATTTTTCACTGCGTGTCTTTAGTAAATCCTGACAGTAGTTCTTTTTTAACACCAAAAGAGGGTTTGCGTTGGTGGAAACTGTTAGTAGATCTGGCCCTTAATGTATCGCCCAACCAATACTACCAGCTAATGTATAGCTTAACGAATAGCTATAGACCTCCATGATTGCAGTTTTACAAAACAATATGTGCTGAAATGTGCTGTTCAAACAATTAAACAATCAGAGACTCCTGTTAAAAAATTTTCAGACATTTAATTTGACACAAAGTCTCAGACAGAGGCTATGTTCACACTGAGTTTTTGGGATTGACAAATGCATTTATTTACAGGTCTTGAAATGTCCCGTTCAAACAGCAACTTACAAAAGCGTCTCGAATACTGTTTGTATGAACATGCAACGGGAGTCAAGCCTGTATTCCTTTACCAGTACCCATAGCGACAGTGACCAAAGTAATATCAAAGATGGCAATGTCCATAAAACTGAAAAGAGTTATTACTTTTAATTCGACAAGAGTCCAATTGAGCCGTCAAATCTTCATTAACCGACAGCAGCTTTTATATCTGGGTGGAGAGCGGAGCATTTGAGTCACGCATAGAACACAAAACTGATGGGGACAGTGACTGGATCTAAAACCTTCAGATGACACACAGCTCATGTATCCGTTGCTTTAAAGGGGTCATGACATGGTTTTTTGTTTTGTTTTATTATGTTCCCTTATGTGCAATTACAGTATTACTATAGTTTTTTGGACAAAAAAACTTTAAAAAAGTAGTGATTTATGACCTTTTCCCACCCTGTTTCTCCGCCTCTGATTCAAACAGTCTGTTTTGGAGGTGTTTCCCCTTTAAGAGTTCAGTGTTAACGCCCATTGTTATGATTGGCTAACGTCAGTGCTGCTTATGCATAAATTATTAACGTTAATCATTTTGTATCACATGTAGGCTACACAATTCTCCGCCACGTGAAACTTCGGTCTACCGATCTTTTACCATCGTGTCAATTCTCAATTGATTTTGATTCATATGCGCGAGGGAGAGAGAGAGGGAGAGCAAAACAGTTTGAAGGCGCGCGCGCGGCCGGGGCTCGCTCGCGCTCTCTCTCTCTCTCTCTCTCTCTCTCTCTCTCTCTCTCTCTCTCTTCGTTCTTTCAGTAACATGCGCCCTGTCACACTCATCTACATCACTCACCGAACAAATAAGGCTTTGGCGGGCTGCATATGCTGCAAATAAACTGCATCCAACTGCTTTCCCTGACGTCTGGATCTTTCGGCAGCATTCAAACATGTTGTTTGTCCACAGCCAGGAACAGCACATCTGCGTGGCATCGCAGTCATCTTGTAAACAGACCCACTCGCTGCACTTCAACGTATGCGATGATGTCAAATGAGGCGTAGTTGTCTTGCGCTGGAGGCGGTCATATGCAAACGACTGGTACGTCCCTTCGTACCGTGACGTCACTAAGTTCAGAGGATCTAGAACGAGCTGTATTTAGAGCTTGATTAAATAAATGCTTCGTTTATAATGGGGAGGACGTCTTAAGCTATGAAACTTGCAGGAAGTTTTAATAGTACATAGATCTCTTAAATACCAAAAGATCAAGGCAAATTTGGTTTCTCATGTCATGACCCCTTTAAGTTACCAAAACCATCACATGAAAACCCGCAACACACAGTAGACACGGGTTTGTATCGCACAGAGCGGCTCGCACTGTATGTCATGACAGACAACTAGTTGTCCAGTCCGGTTATGTTCACACAGCTGAGAATGCAGTTGTAAGTCCTGAAAATGTACAGGTGTGAGTTTGGTTATAGACTGCGTTTGTCACTCCCGTAAATAACTGAATTGTGTGTGACTGTAACAGTATTAAAGGAATAGTTCACTTATAAATTAAAATTCTGTCATCATTTACTTACTGTACCATCAAGTTGTTTCAAACGTGTATGAATTTCTTTCTTCAGCTGAACACAAAAGAAGATATTTTGATGAATGTCGGTAACCAAACAGTTGATGTACCCCGTTGACTTCCATAGTATTTTTTGTGTAACTTTTTGTGGTTACCGACATTCTTCAAAATATCTTCCTTTGTGTTCAGCAGAAGAAAGAAATTCATACAGGTTTGAAACAACTTGAAGGTGAGTAAATGATGACAGAATTTTCATTTGTAGGTGAACTGAACTATTTCTTTAAGGACTCAAATACAGAGCTAACAACCGTATTGTGCTGCTGTGTGAACGTGGCCAGTATGTGTTTGAGTTTCAAATCTTTTAAGTGCACTGCCATAACAGCTGGTCTTACTGTCTGAGAGATGTGATCAATGCTACAGGCGTCAGACATTTTAAAGTCAGACCTGTGGCCTTTGGAGAAAAGCAGAATGATGGATGAGCAGCATTCTTCATATCTCGTCTCCCCTACTAAACACTTTTGCTCTCATTGACCTTGTCTCTTTCTACCCTGGAATGTTTTTCAGCTGCTGATAAAGGGACATCCTCTCCTCTTCCTGTACCCTGTTTTTTTGATGTGTGGCACCCTGAAGCGCTAACCGCAGATTAGGGGAAATTTGTGCGGGAGAGCAAGATGGCTGCTGGAGGGCCCAGCGGGGTGATTTTAGTGACGAGTGAAGATTGGGTTTCAAAGTGGTTGAGAAATGCTACAGAGACGAGGTCTACGCTTAACACCGGGAAAAAGAGCTGTGGGTCATGCGTTATGGCTCTGAGCAGAAAAGAGAGGCCATTTTACCGATGATGGAATAGTAGGTATCACCTCAGCACCTGCATTTAAGACAGTCAGAGAAGGTCATACAATCTCTCTGTACCCCTGGGTGGTCTCTGTGGTCATTTCAGCACCTGAGTATACGGATGACATAATGTGACTGTTTGTGAGGTCTAGAAGGCTCCTTTTAGCACTTGTTTTGGATCTAAAATTCTTTTCCATGCTACGACTAACACTAACATTACTAATCTTAACACATCCTGGATATAAATAGGTAACAAGGAGCTTCATAACCATTCCCATTCCCATTCATCTCAATAGCAGTTGCTCGGCTGCTGCAGAATTGCAGATTGTATTGTTCCAGGTGTACAATACCGGTGAAAAGTTTGGGGTCGGTTTTTAAATTTTTTTGAAAGTCTCTTATGCTCACCAAGGCTTCATTTATTTGATCAAAATACAGGAAAACAGTTATATTGTGAAATAGAATTACAATTTAAAATAATTATTTTAAAATGTAATTTATTCCTGTGATGCAAAGCTGAATTTTCAGCATCATTACTCCAGTCTTCAGTGTCACATGATTCTTCAGAAATCCTTCGAATATGCTGATTTGATGCTTGTTACGATTATGTTTGAGTATTCATGATCTGTGTCTTGTTATCAGATTCTGATTGGCTGCAGAACTTGTCAGTCATCTGGGATTCGCTCGTGTCCATGACGCTCCGCCGGAAGCTGGCTATAAAAGGCGATGTCAGCTGTCTTCAACGAGGGGCTTTTGGTTGGGCTGTGGCTGTATGTGCGCGTGCGCCTCGTAGAGTTATTATGTAGCCCACGTTAGACCTGTGTCCCTCATTTGCTGTCAATTTGTTTCTTTATTTTGTTCTTTAACTGTTGTGGTCAGTTTACTGATCGGTTTTGACCGTGTGTCCTCGTGTTCATTCTCGAAGAGCAAGCTAGCACGTCACGTACATCATGCCACACGTAGTGCTTGTTATGTATGAGTCCATTGGTTTAGGGAGTGTTGCCTTGAGTTGTAATTTTTGTTTGTTAGTTAGCGAAGGTAAGGTAAGGTGTGCGTTAGCACGCCAAAGATGTTTCTTTTTGATTTTTCTTTGATTTAGCTAGGTTAGATTTCATGGTAATAGTTAGAGGTGTTTTGTTTTATTTAGTTTTTTTATTTGGGCAACACTCGTGCTCTTCATTTTATTTGGTCAATTTCATTGTATTTTCTTTATTTTTGTTTGACTATTTATATTTGGAATCATTTAAAGTTTATTTTCCCATTGTGTTTAGGGGCTGAAAACATGAATAAATTGATGTTCGTACACTGAATTCCTCTGCTTTATTATTATTATTACCAATGTTTGCATGGTATTTATCAAAGATATTCAGTGACAAAATAAATGTTGCTCCCTTAAATGTCCTTAGACAAAATTAAATCATCTTGGGACGTAACAATGCTCAAGAAACATTTCTTATTATTATGTTGAAAACAGTCATGCTGCTTAATATTTTTGTGGAAATTGTGATAAATTTTGTTCAGGATATCTTGATTAAAAACGTCAAAAAAAGCATTTATTTTAAAATTACATTGAAAACATTATAAATATATTTGGTGTCACTTTTTAAGCTTTTAGCAATTTAATGTGTCCTTTCTGAATAAAACAACTAATTACTTAAAAAAAAATCCAACAGACCCCAAACTTTTGTGTACTAACCAAACCAAAACATAAGTTGTTTCCTCAGACAGTCTCATTAGACGTACAAGCAACCCTTCAGAAAACATAGTGCCAGCATTCATTCTAAAATTGGGATAGCTAACAGTAGGCCCATATGTTATCCTTTTCTCCCAACCAGAATGATTAACTATTTAAACCAGCGTCTAGCAGACAAACAGCTTCATGAGAAAGACCTTGCCAGATAGACCAGCACTGCACTAGCACAACCCAGCCATGGAAGCCCTGATGAAGGTGAGCTTTTGTTGTTAACTCACGGGGAGATACCACAGACTCTCCGGAACCTTCACAACCGTCCTCATCATCACATTCGCCACTGCTCTCCCCACTGCCCCTGTCGTCCCAGGATTCCCTGTGCCCCACACCTGGCATGACCTCTTGGATCTCCTAAAAGGAAAAAGAAAAACATATCACATCAGTATTTATCAGTATAAAAAAAATATGTGCATTACATAAAGAACAAGGTCCGATGCATCCAATTCTGAACAAATTACAAAAACGTGTGGGAACAAACAGGTTTTGCGAGTACATGCCCAAAACAAACATGGTAATGCTATGGTACTTTCTGTCCCAAGTGCAGTTTTGATGACGGAAATTGAAATATGTTGAGCAAATTTAAATGAAGGTTTTTAATTTTGGATATTGCTTTGAATTGTTGGTTCACTTCTTAATTTTCTACGAAACCACTGGTAGTACTAACTCAACAGCAAAGCTAGTGTAAAAGCTAGGTTAACCACTTAAAAACGATGTTAAAAAATATAGCTAGGTTAACCGACAGGTCTGGCCCGGGCACATCTGTGAACACAGGGTGTTTGGCATTTCTAAATCAAGCCCTGGACACCTCAAGCACTGGTTTAGGGCCAGAGATGCTCCATGGGACGGGTGGAAATGGTTTCCTATAGCACAAGCAAAGATATATTTAACCTACACACACAAACTGTACATACAGTGGAGTCCAAAAGTCTGGGATTTGTCATTTCAACAAATTTTTTCATTTTTCACTCAACTTTTCATTCGAATTAAAAAATACATCATAGAGGTGGTGGTCTCAGACTTTTGGACCCCACTATAGGCCTACATCCAGTCAAATCCATTTCACTGCCATATTAATCTTTCCACTGACATTTCACTTTAGATTTTCCTTCTTGTTCAGTATAAGATTCTGACTATAGTAAAGTAAAGCATTTGATGTTAATCTTACACTACCTGCTGAGGACTAAATGTCACAACATACATGCTATATAAAATTCCTTGAAAGTCACTTTGCACAGAATTGCCCACTGGGGAAATAAATGTCAATGTAAAGGTCAAACTCACATGACCCTTTAACTTTTGAGTCAGCATTATCAGAAGTGGGCAGGCTGCACACGCTCACAGTGACCTTTCACCCCCTGCCCAGGGCTTACGAGTCAGCTAGAGACATCAAGCTATAGATAAATATAGCAGGTTGGCCAGGAGTTAGACAGACAGATAAATATATAGATGATATTAATGGACAGAAATGACAACGGCTCCACACACATGGCTCAACCCTTACTGCTGGGATTTCTAACTTTGTCCTGACAAAGCACATGGATGCCTTTCAGTCATGTACAGATTGACGCAAACACAGAAGATGACACGTAACCTCAAATGGTGCTCTGAAGAAAGTTTCAAACACTGCACACACTCAAACATTTTCTGTTTTTTTTATTTTTATTAAACGACCTCATATGGAAGCGCTGATGTAATAATATGCAAAATTATTAATATGACATAGGCTATATAGGAAATCATTTGGTTACACTTTAGATTAGGGTCCAATTCTCACTATTAACTAACTATTAAAGGGTTAGTTCACCCAAAAATGAAAATTAAGTCATTAATTACTCACCCCACAATTGTCACAACAGTGGCTCAACTATAAGTTTATCAAGCGACGAGAATACTTTTTGTGCGAAAAAACAAACAAAAATAACGACTTTATTCGACTATTCCTTTTCTTCCTTGTAGGCCTGAAACGAGACTTCGAGAGATTTCCACGACGCGCACGCGCGAGAACTTAACTGAAGTAGTTGAAGGAGATCACAATTCTCGCGCATGCGTCGTGGAAATCTCTTGAAGTCTCGTGTCAGGCCTACAAGGAAGAAAAGGAATAGTCGAATAAAGGTGTTATTTTTGTTTTATTTCCGCACAAAAAGTATTCTCGTCGCTTGATAAACTTATAGTTGAGCCACTGTTGTGACATGGAATATTTAAACATTTTCTTCATTGACTTTCTGGGACGTCAGGATTCATTCCCTTAGGGAGCCTATTAGGGCTGTCACTTTTGAGAAAAATCAAATTCGAACGGATATCAAATATCAAGCAATGTATTCGAATATATTCGAATATCTACGAAACTAAAAGGACTGCGCATGTGCAATGACGTATTACGCACGGAGCGAGCTGTTCTTCCTGTTGAATAGAGTGTCATAAATGAGTGTTCCGTTATTAAAAAATTCTTATTTCACTCAGCGTCTGTGAAGTGAAGCAGGACAACGTCCCACCAGCGCTTGTTTCTGATTATCATCCACGGACGACTGGTTTTGGGCGCAGGGTTTTACTGCGTGATCAATATAAGCAGGCAAGCAGCACGGCAAATCATGCTCATCGTCTCCAAATCATGACCAGAGACGGATAAATATCAAGGCTGCTGTTTAAAACAAATAAAGAACCAATAGAGGAGAATAGTTATGCGCGAACAGCGGCATATTCGTGCAGTGTGCGCATGTCAAAAAATCAATTCGGATTTGAATCTTGTGACATATAACGCGCACATAACTTTATGTATCGTTCATGTAAACATGTTCATGTTCGGATTCATCAATCGGATTGTCCATTTCCAGACACTACTTTTTAGATGAGTTGGGGTAGAAATTGTCCGCTCAGGCTGGCCGTTCTGTGCGTTATCTTCCATTTTCAAAACAGGGTGGCTATTGGCTATTATTCGCTTGATTTGGTCATGAGTTTACGCTACAATACGTTTAGAGTGCCCGCTACTGGATGAGATGGCAAACAATAAAATGAAAAACAAACAGTCTAATCATAGACTGTAAAAAATGCGCTAAACATGGCACTTTAAAAACCGGTTAGTTTATTTATAGTTCGATTACGGATATTTCACGTCATGTTCGAATGCATATTCGAATATCGAATAAAAAGTGACAGCCCTAGAGCCTATGGAGGAGTGATCAACCTCTCAGATTTAATCAAAAATATCTTCATTTGTGTTCCGAAGACGGACGAAGGTCTTACGGGGTTGGTACAGCATGGGGGTGAGTAATTAATGACTTAATTTTCATTTTTGGGTGAACTAACCCTTTAACTACGACTTTTGCCTCAAACTCCTAATTACTCCTTATTAATAGTTAGTAAGGTAGTTGTTCAGTTTAGGTATTGGGTAGGATTAGGGATGTAGAATATGGTCATGCAGAATAAGGTATTTATATGTGCTTTATAAGTACTTGTAAACAGCCAATATCTTAGTAATGTGCATGCTAATAAGCAACTTGTGAGAATTGGGCCCTAAACTAATGTGTTACCAAGAATGTTATGTGAGACAGATTTTGATTCTGTGTACAACCTTTGAAATCAACAACAAAATATACAGGATTTTTTTTTTTTTTATCTACAAGTTTGTTATTTTATGCTCACCAAGTATGATTATATGGTTACTGGGAGTCATTTGCATTTACCAACCACTTTTTCCCCACTGCTGTCCGTGCCATTATTAGAAAAGCCATGTGACCCTTTTGTGGGTCATGACCCACCAGTTGAGAACCACCAATCTAGAGACCGAGCGTACATCCTGCAGGTAAAATCCTTCTCACAATGCTTTCTCTGAAACTCCCGGTCATAATGGCAAATGCTTTTCAGCATCCTGATGCCAAATCTATTCCTGTCTGCTAATCTATTTTATTGGTAGGTACAAAGTACTCCTGCATTGAGAACATGCCCTGCCGCACTATCAATAGACAAACACACACTCCCTCAGCCCGGTACAGACACACACCTCCTAACCCCTAGCATAATGAAATATATAATGGAAACATATCATGGAAAACAGGATTTTCTCTGCTCTATGGAAATAATAGAGTTGGATGTACTATATACAGACATACTCTAATACACTGTTTTCCAGCCTACCCGATTTTAGGGGAACTAATTATGATTTCACACAATCAAGAAGTGTGCGACACAGAACTATAGGCAATAACACAGTGTTTCCTAGCTGAGTGACAGAACAACTTTTGTTAACCAAAAAGTGAAGAATGAGTGGCTGTTCACAGAAGATGCACGTCTTGCTTCTTTTTCTTTTAGAGAATCCTGAACAGAAAGTCCCCAAACAAATCTTAAGTTAGCTATTCTCAATACAAATTCTTTAGAAACAATTTTAAAAACTATTTAACAGACTATTAAACCCATGGCTAATTACCAAAGAAAATGCTGTTTCTCAAACAACTAAGAATTGATTCTAGAACAGATTTAAAGTGCACAATGATATTTGTATTGAAATCGTTATAAATCACCCCTGATATAACACTACAGTATTTGCTGTAGAAATGCAGATACAGGGTTCCTAGTAAATATGAAAAGGTATGTAATGTTTTAATAATAAACATACTATTCAGAGATGCAAGGTACTCAATTCTGTCTAATTCAACTTTATTTACACCTATATGCTTTGATTCATGTAAAGCAAAACTTTGCCTGTTCTACTCAAGTTTGCTTGATTCAATCATTCAGAACTATGAGCTATAAGCAACCATATGACCGCCCATATTACTCTTCAAATAACATGAACAAGTATGTGCTCGGTAATCATAACAGAGTTCATTTACATACAGAAGTTATAAAGACAGAAGAGGGTAGAAAATTGTCATTCAAAACTAAAATCAAGTCTGTTTTGGGCAAGAAAACTTACAGCCTGAATATGTGATAAGTGACCTTTTAAATGTTACTCTGACACAGTATAAACCAAATAAATGGAATTTTACAGGAATCAAACATGTAAAAATGTTAAAAATGAATAACTAATCAAGTTTATATAAACATATTTCCTCGTTTGCACTTTCTGTACTCCATTGGGTCCAATAAAAGTCAACCACTGCTTATAAACAAGTCTCAGAAATATGTATTTTTTTAATGAAAGCCCTTATAGACCAATTAACCTTGCAATCATGCAAAGTAGCCAAATGAATAATTGAACTACATATGCGTGCGGAAATGGACTGGCTGGCAGTGTCGTGACTGAGTCAGCAAACCTGTGGAGATCTCAACCAATACGGACAGTCTCTAAAATGCATTAAATAGAAAGCGTTCTGGACTCAGTTCCCGCTAAAGCTCTCTAATTAGACACAGTGTAAAGAATTAATTAAAGAATGAAAGACTGCAGTGACCATGGTAACAGCTTATTATCTGGCTGAAGGCCAAGTTATCTTGGCCTCTCTTTACTTATAATTATGTGAATGACAAAGTGACACATTATTGAAGCTAGAACTGCCAAGGTTGACAGGTTAGACTGAGATTAACTAAAAATATTCCAACTTTGTTTTCAGAAATTGAAAGACGAGTCAAAATGATTTTTTTTATGGCAAACAACGCTTAACTTTCTGAACCTGGAATATTCAAGATCAAGGTGATGGAGTTGATTCCTAGGGAACATTTGGAATTTAGATAACAGTTTCGGCCAACAAAGTTAATTGAAATTGTGCTAGTTATAGAGCAGGAGATCTAAATTAATACAGAACTAAAGATCAACCAACTTAGGTGCCCTTAGATTTACTGCCCTATTTGAGTATGGCCACCCTGGTGAGTACAGAGCTATGCAAACTGAGAAAGTCACATCTCACGCTCTGTATACTCAATACAGCAGATATCATAATGGGAGTTCAGTGTGCAACTAAAATCATCGCCTGTGTGTGTCCCTCTCTTCCTGTTCGCAAACGATCAGAGCCAGAATTCAAATCCTAAGAGAGCAACAATCACAGCTAGCCCTGCCATCTGCTCCGAGACGTTTCCAAAGTGAGATCGGACAGCCTCCAGGTTAAATATTGCAACGGGAACATTCCTGCAAAAGTCACTATTGATACAAGCATGTGAACATCTACATAAACATCTACATAAAACACTGCAAAAATTTTTTTTCTTAAAACGTATGAGTGTTGTCAAATGAAAATATCTAAGCATCTTTAAATTAATTTTATTTAAGCCTAAAACTCACAAAATCGTTATGCTTAAATCACGAAAACAAAACCTATTCAAAATATATAGTACACTACCCTTTAAAGGTCAAGGGGTGGGTTTGTTTAACGGAGCCCCTAAAAGGACAAAAAATTGAGATGGGAGGAAAAATATTAAGTCTTATATTAAACGCTTTTGAGTTTCCCCGCAACTGTTTTGCGTTCCCCCAAGAAACTTTGCATTCGCTCGCAAAATGTTTGCGTTCTCCCGAGAAAATTTGCGCCCGCTTGCAAAATCTTTTGAGCTCTTTGTGAGTGAACGCAAAGGTTTTCATTTATTATCTTTTACATTATCCTTCAGAAATCATTCAGAAATATGCTTATTTGCTGCTCTAAAAACATTTCTTATTATTATCAATATTGAAAACGGTTGTGCTGCTTAATATTTTTGTGGGAGCCTTGATTTTTTTTCAGGATTTTTTATGAGCTGAAAGTTAAAAAGAACGGCATTTATTTGAAATAGAAATCTTTTGCAATGTAAACAATGTAAAAGTCGTTACTGTCACTTTTGATCAAATTAATGCATTCTTACTGAATAAAAGTATAAATGTGTCATGAGGTTGAACGAGAGAACCCAAACGCAGACGATATGCAGCAACAGGGATTTATTGAGGCACAAAACAGTAAACCAATAACCCACGAGGGGGCAAAACAGAACTGAAGGGCAGTACACCAAGACTAAGACAAGAAAATAAACTAGGACTAGACACTGACTTGAAGACTAGAACAAAAGAAACAAACAGCTACACAAACTCACAATACTTATCACGAGATTCAGACAAAGTACTCACAACGAGTTACACGCATTTTTGATTGATTAAAAATACCTTTACATTAAACAATAAGATGTCTGAGATATAGCCTAGCAGTTAGGGCATGTTCTCCAAAAAGAGCAGCGGTACTCATGGGTGATATGAATTCAGCTTCATACCTTCAACCTAAAGTATGGCAATTCGCACAGTATTTTACTTTTAATGTGGGCAGTGGACAGGGAAAGAAAAAAAGGGAAAAAAAGCTTGACGCTGGACGATGAAAAAAACACAAAATCTGATCCGACTGTTCAGACTTTCCAAATCTGATTTTAATCGGATTTCAAACCACATGCAGATGTGGTTTGTATCAAATCTCATGGGTTTTTTTCTGTTGTTCAGACTATCAGAAAAAAAAATCTGATTCTTGCTGCCTGTCTGAACAAAGCCAATGTAAAAACATCTTGCTTGTCCAGCTTTTAAATGAAAATATTTCATGTGCTAAAATAAGTAATCTGTAAGTTCAGAATGGTTCCGAGACTGGATGCATGAGGATGGAAATAAGGTCTCTCTTTTCCACTGTGGAATCATCCAATGACAAATCAGGTACTTTGTAAATGTTTTCAAAGCACTAACTCCTAAAAATATACAATAAACCACTCTAACCAGAAACCTTAAAAGACCTCAGACGCTCTCTCTCTCTCACTCACACACACACACACACACACACACACACACACACACACACACACACAGGTCCAGTGGAATGTACAAGATTAAATTCCTTCCCATATGCACTAAACTTTCTATTCACCGCAAAGCCCAGGTTTCCAGAGTGACCGATCCTCTTGTAAGAGCAAGTCGAGGTGTGTGTGTGTAAGTGGCTAATAGTTCATGCTGGTTTGTTGAACAAATCCCAGCAGGGTTCAAGAAAACACATTCCAGGAGTTAATGACCAAAATGAGGGTAAAATATTACATATTTACCACACCCTGGCATCCAGTGAGGGAATGAGAGAGAGGGAGTGAAAAAGGAAGAGAGACAGACAGAAGGAGAGAGAGAGAAAGTGATCGGGTTTATAAATCTGTGTGAGAGCCGGACAATAGCTCACTAGAGAGCTGACAAACATGCAAGAAGACATTCTTAAGACATTAAAGGGCAACAGAGCAGCAGTGTGTGCATGTGTGAGGCCAAGCTTTCTTTCTCACGACTCCCTGAAGAGGGTTTTTGCTGCTTAGATTGAGCTCTTCGCTCTCATGAACACACACACACACACTGGTGTGTGAAGTTGACAGTCTCACTCTCACACAGCCAGACTCCATCACCTCATGAGGACCAGTACAAGAGACTGCTGACAGAGTGATAGAAAGAGAAAGAGACAGACATAATAATGGAGAGACAGACAGATAGACAGACAAACGTTACATAGAGAAACAGACAAGTAATAAATAAATGCAGCCTTGGGGAACGAACAAACGAAAGAAAGAAAGAAAGAAAGAAAGAAAGAAAGAAAGAAAGAAAGAAAGAAAGAAAGAAAGAAAGAAAGAAAGAAAGAAAGAAAGAAAGAAAGAAAGAAAGAAAGAAAGAAAGAAAGAAAGAAAGAAAGAAAGAAAGAAAGAAAGAAAGAAAGAAAGAAAGAAAGAAAGAAAGAGAGCAAATGAAAAAGCAAGTGAATGCAAGCAAGCAAGAAAGAAAGAAAGAAAGAGCAAATGAAAAAACAAGTGAAAGCAAGCAAGCAAGAAAGAATGACAAAAGAAAGAGTTAGAGCAAGCAAGCGAAAGAAAGACGAAAAAGAGAGCAAAATAAAGAGCGAGTGAAAGAGTGAGCAAGTAAGCGAAAGAAAAAGCGAGCAAGAGAAAAAGCAAGAAAGAAAGAGGAGTGACAAACAGCAGTGAGTATGAAAGCCACAGAATGCCCTCTCTTTTCTCTCTGTCACGTCTCCAGCTCTCATGTTAGTGACATCCACTCCTGAAGGAAAAGAGATTTCACAGACATAAGAGCGCCTGGCAAACAAACTCACATTTTCCGCGGATGCAAACTATGTGCTGCTTGGATGGAGTCATTAGGGAGTCATGATTTCACATGCAGCTTTGTGAAATATTGTCCATCAGACAGTAAAAGAACATGATAGAACACTGTCAGGAGAGGCCAGTGGGCCATCAGAGGCCTGTGAGAGCTGAACATCAGATTATCATATGAGAATCACAGAGAATAAAGCTGTATGGAATGAAAAAGAACCAGACAAAATGAGACTAGAGGAGAGATTAGTCCAGAGGAGATGAGGAAGAAAAGAGAAGAAACGAGAAAAGAGAAGAGATGCAGTTAGAGGAGATAAGATGCAGTGAGAGAATAAAAGATGAGATGTAGTGAGAAGAGGAGAAGAGATGCAGTGAGAGAAGAAGAGAGGACATGCAGTGAGAAGAAATGAGATGCAGTGAGAGGAGAGGAGAATAGATGAGATGCAGTGAGAAGAGAGAAGAAGAGATGAGACGCAGTGAGAGGAGAAGAGAAGAGAGGACATGCAGTGAGAAGAAATGAGATGCAGTGAGAGGAGAGGAGAATAGATGAGATGCAGTGAGAAGAGAGAAGAAGAGATGAGACGCAGTGAGAGGAGAGAAGAGAGGACATGCAGTGAGAAGAGATGAGATGCAGAGAGAGGAGAGGAGAATAGATGAGATGCAGTGAGAAGAGAGAAGAAGAGATGAGACACAGTGAGAGGAGAAGAGAAGAGATGCAGTGAGGAGAAGAGATGAGGTGCCGTGAGAGAATAAGAGATGAGATGCAGTGAAAGGAGAAGAGATGAGATGCAGTGAGAAGAGAGAAGAGAAGACATGTATTAAGAAAAGATTAGATGCAGTGAGAAGAAATGAGATGCAGTGAGAGAGAGGGGAAGAGATGCAGTGAGAGAAGAAGAGAGGACATGCAGTGAGAAGAGATGAGATGTAGTGAGAGGAGAGGAGAAGAGATGAGATGAAGTGAGAGGAGAACAGATGAGATGCAGTGAGGAGAGGAGAAGAGATGCAGTAAGAGGAGAAGAGATGAGATGAAGTGAGAGGAGAACAAATGAGATGCAGTGAGAGGAGAGAAGAGAAGATATACAATAAGAAAAGATAAGATGCAGTGAGAGAAGAAAAGATAAGATGCAGTGAGAGGAGAACAGATTAGATGCAGTGAGAAGAGAAGAGAAGAGAAGAGAAGAGAAGAGAAGAGAAGAGAAGAGAAGAGAAGAGAAGAGAAGAGAAGAGAAGAGATGCAGTGAGAAGAGAAGAGAGGAGATTCAGTGAGAGGAGAAGACATGAGATGAGATGCAGTGAGAGGAGAAGAGATGAGATGCAGTGAGAGGAGAGAAGAGAAGACATACATTAAGAAAAGATGAGATGCAGTGAGAAGAAATGAGATGCAGTGAGAGGAGAGAAGAGAAGACATACATTAAGAAAAGATGAGATGCAGTGAGAGGAGAGAAGACCTGAGATGAGATGCAGTGAGAGGGGAGGAGAAGACATGAGATGGAGTGAGAGGAGAAGACATTAGAGGAGATGCAGTGAGAGGAGAGGAGAAGACATGAGATGAGATGCAGTGAGAGGAGAAGAGATTAGATGCTGAGTTATAAAGTTTCATATTAAAACACAAATACACAATTTAAACAACAAATGCATTAATAACATAAGAAATTTATGAAAATAGCAATATAAAATAAATGATTATTATTATTATATTAACTAATATTAATAAAGGCTGTAGAAGTATTGTTCATTAGCCAGTGCAACACTGATTCTTTTCTTTTTGGCCTTGTAACCCTTCCTAGATTGATGGGCAGCAACACTTGCTTCTCTAAGATCATCTAAGATGTCTTTCCTCCTTGGCATTGTGTTAACACACACCTGCATGCTCCAGACCAGCAAACTGACACAACTTCTGCTTTTATAGAGTTGGTCACACTTGCTGATGATCAATAAATCAATGGCATTTGATTGGCAGTGCCTGACTGCTACTTACCCTCTTAAAAGCTATGGAAGCAGGTAGGGTGTACTTAGTTTGTCACACATGGCTTCTCCACTTTGGCCTAGTTTTTGTTAAATTAACCATGAGGTGTAATATGTCATGTGTTATTGTTCATCTGAGGTTGTATTTACCTAATTTTAAGAACTGCCAAGGACCAGATGATTTTTTATGATGTCCTGATATGTAAAACCATAGAATTCAAAATGAGAGTCCTTTCTTTTTCACAAGACTGTATATATACAGTCAATATATATATATATATATATATATATATATATATATATATATATATATATATATATATATATATATACATACATACACACTCACCTAAAGGATTATTAGAAACACCTGTTCAATTTCTCATTAATGCAATTATCTAATCAACCAATCACATGGCAGTTGCTTCAATGCATTTAGGGGTGTGGTCCTGGTCAAGACAATCTTCTTAACTCCAAACTGAATGTCAGAATGGGAAAGAAAGGTGATTTAAGCAATTTTGAGTGTGGCATGGTTGTTGGTGCCGGACGGGCCGGTCTGAGTATTTCACAATCTGCTCAGTTACTAGGATTTTCACGCACAACCATTTCTAGCGTTTACAAATAATGGTGTGAAAAGGGAAAAACATCCAGTACGCGGCAGTCCTGTGGGCGAAAATGCCTTGTTGATGCTAGAGGTCAGAGGAGAATGGGCCGACTGAATCAAGCTGATAGAAGAGCAACTTTGACTGAAATAACCACTCGTTACAACCGAGGTATGCAGCAAAGCATTTGTGAAGCCACAACACGCACAACCTTGAGGCGGATGGGCTACAACAGCAGAAGACCCCACCGGGTACCACTCATCTCCACTACAAATAGGAAAAAGAGGCCACAATTTGCAAGAGCTCACCAAAATTGGACAGTTGAAGACTGGAAAAATGTTGCCTGGTCTGATGAGTCTCGATTTCTGTTGAGACATTCAGCTGGTAGAGTCAGAATTTGGCGTAAACAGAATGAGAAGATGGATCCATCATGGCTTGTTACCACTGTGCAGGCTGGTGGTGGTGGTGTAATGGTGTGAGGGATGTTTTCTTGGCACACTTTAGGCCCCTTAGTGCCAATGGGGCATCGTTGAAATGCCACGGCCTACCTGAGCATTGTTTCTGACCATGTCCATCCCTTTATGGATGTGTTCCTAATAATCCTTTAGGTGAGTGTATATATTAGGGCTGTGCTCAGAATATCGATACAACGATATATCGTCATGAACTCCTGGCGATACGCGAATCGATACAGCAGCTGCCGTATCGATACTTTTGTGCTTTTGAATGTAGCCAATTCAGGGCTCCAATTCGGGACTGCGCATAATTTGAATAATTCCCGCAGTTTATAATGCGGGAAATTCCCCGAAACATTGATTCACTTTAGCATGTAGGTTGTAGTATTAGTAAATGAATCCACACAGATTATAAAATCAAATCAGTCATTTTAAAACTTTCTGTGAGACGCAATTTCACAAACAGCGTGAGTTCAATGCAGTGCTGCGTCTCTCTCTCTCTCGTCTCGGGCAAGCGTCCAGCGCTGCAGCCGGTGAAACTACACGCTCACGGTTAGGAGTCGGGACATGACGGAATATTCACTTGCATAATCGGGCCATCGTGACTAAAGTTGACCATTTGCATGTCTTTAAGTCTTACCAGTTTAAACATTCAAACGATTTTAAACTATTCAGTAGGCCTACTTGCGCGCTCTCTGAGAGTTGGTTTTCTCTGCGTGCATACATAGACTAGAGTAAAGCCGCCTCACATACAGCTCGCGAGATTATATCGCTTTAACAGACTAAAACACGCAAAATGATGGAAAAAATTTCGTTCTTGGTAAGTATCCTCTAAACACAGTTGGTTATGTCTTAAATAAGCATAAAGATTTTTAACAGAAACGGCAATTCCCCGGTTGTATGATGAAGTTAAGCGAGATATTCTGCTGTCACTCTCTTAACCCTGAGCATGTCAATCAATTGTTGTTTCTGCATAAAAATTTGAAAATGTAATAATTTAAAATGATTTCAACGTAGAAGAAATGACTTTGTTTGGTGCACATTCCAACACTTAAGACCTGTTAAATACTAGGTGTTTAAAAGAGTTTGAGAAAACTAAGTTAAATTTAAGTTGTTACCGTTTTTGCTTTTATTAATGTTTTAAGTTTTGTTTAGTCATTGAGCAGTGTAGACATGCTTCAGTGTCACTATAATTGTCATTTCAGTTATTGAGGCAGACTTTAAAAGCATTTAAAAGCAGACTTTAAAAGGAAGAGCCATTCTAAGCTTTTTTATTCATTTAACTCATTGTTTTTCAGTTATCACAACTGTTATAACACTGGTTATTCAATAAGCAGATATTACTGTTACTAAACCCAGCTCAAAACAAATTTAAATTCCAAATTGATCCATATCGTGATACATATCGTATCGTGGCTTTAGTATCGTGATACGTATCGTATCGTGACATTGTTGGTGATACACAGCCCTAGTATATATATATATATATATATATATATATATATATATATATATATATATATATATATATATATATATATAAAATCAATTATTTTTGGGGATTGCAGAAAAAATCCTAAAATAAATACACAATAAGAATAAGACATTTTATATTATATTAATGATTAAATATGAACCTTCTGTAAAGAATCTCGGTGTACAATTTTCTCATTAGCGTTTGGTCCAAAAGGTTAACGAAGGAGCTCCCATTTATTTGATGTATTTACAAAAACAAACAAACAATTAATCTAATCAGATTTTAAAGCTATAAAACTTGAGGCAGTTTGTAGAAATAAACAGCATCCATGAATTCCACAATCATTTAAAATGCAAGAGAGAAAACAAGACAATTCCTCACAGACTAAATGAATAACATATTTACATTTATGCCTATTCATTTAGCAGAAGCTTTTCTCTGAAATGACTTACAAATGAGTTGACCAGGACAGTACAGGCTGGAACAGATGCGAAACATTCATTAGTTATTTAAGTGCTCTCAGATTCATAACCCTCACAGCT
This sequence comes from Tiaroga cobitis, assembly GCA_030578255.1. Taxonomy (NCBI): domain Eukaryota; kingdom Metazoa; phylum Chordata; class Actinopteri; order Cypriniformes; family Leuciscidae; genus Tiaroga; species Tiaroga cobitis. The sequence continues at coordinate 45,550,995 of CM060592.1, read as the reverse complement.
AGACGCTAAAGCAATAAGTCTAAAAGGCCACGCATTAAAGTACCTTCACTACAGTTAAAGAGTGCTAGGCATGACGCATCACAGCAACATTATTTTAGAAATCAGTCATTTGTTTTCAAAAACAAAGGTCTAAACATATTAAAAGAACATAGAACAATACTTGTTTTGAGATCATTTAATTGTTTTCTTACCACATTGACAAATAGGATACTATTTAATTTTGATTAAATACAAGTATCTTAATGTTTACATATTTTATTGAAAAATGACAAAATACTGATTAAAATGTTTTTTTTTCTGCAATAGAATGAAACTAAAACTGAATTATTAATCACAGTAAACAATTCTACCACTAAGTACTTCATTAACCTAATTATATGCTGCTTAGCTACTCTCATTAATTTGAATTCAACTAATGTGTAGTCACTGATGTGCATATAATGGTTAAAGTGCAATGGCATTGAAAGTGGCTCATTTAATCCCCTTTTAATCTTCACTGGACTGTTGTTGATATTATGCCCAAACTAAACTCAGATATGTTCATATATGTGATGCGCAGCAGACAGGGAGTAGTGAGTGTTGAGTGAGCTCTTTATAGAGCTGTAGATCTCTCTACCCACTTCAAACAGTGTGTTTTGTTCTCCCTGAGGCCTCAGACAAGAGACAAGCCTTTGATACAGAAAACGACTATGCTGCGGTCACACACACCTGATACCCTGCCAGTACAGAATGGACCGTTAAGAAAAATACAGATCAAGTGATAAACCAGACTATTTGATCAACACACATTTGACCCCAATCAGACAGATGACTGAAACAATCAACACTGCAACACAGTGTGTGTGTGAGTGTAAGCATTGTGTGACACGGATAGGAGTATTTCAGCACCAGGTTGTAACAATTGAAAAAGAACAGTCAGAACGAAAAATATTTAAAAGGAATCTAGATGAACAGTTTACCCAAAATGAAAATGAGCATCATTTACTCGCCCCTCATGTTGTTGCAAAACTTCTTCCTTTAAAAGAAGATGCAAGGCAATGCTGTTCTGTAACATACATTGACATTTAATGCAATCAGATGCTGTCAAGCACTATGTTTGAGTCAATACGATACTTACTGTAAAGAAAAACTCTCCCTGCTCCAAAGCTCCAACATTTCATGTGTAATTTAAACAAATTTGAATATGCACATAATAAACAATGTAACCTTCTGGGTTCTGAGGTGTTTTCCAGGCTCTGGGGGTGTTTTGACATGCTCTGAGATTTGTGCTTATTTCTGTTAATTATAACAATGTATTCAGCACAAACTCTGCTACAATAATATGTGAGCAGCATGTATGTAAATGTTTGTATTTTGGGGGAAATTATTTTTATGTGTGGTTAGTCACTGAAATAAGGCCATTAAACCTCAATAAAACAATATACAGGGTCAGAAATTAACTTATCCATTAAGGGGCAATATTTGCTCCCTGGAATTGATTTCCAGAGGCATTTTTTTATTTTTTTATCTTTGCCAGGGCAAATTTTATAATTATTACCTTATTAAATGTATCTGTGTTGTTGTTGTTTTTATGTCAAATACTTAAATGTAACCAATCAATCACAATGCTAGAGTCTAGACTGTTACCAATCACATTTTTTTCAACGTCAACAAAAGCCATCTTTATACTGCAAAGGTGGAACAGAAGCTTCATTTATGTTTATGTACACAGACCGTTAAATTCTGCACAGGTACTACATGTATTTATACAAAAACTGCATAATGTAAATAGCTCATGAGTTAAAAAACAGGAACTCGGAGGGTGAAGCTGCAATATCATGACAAAAATTAGTAATGTTGATTCAATTGATATGGTAATAATAATGATTATTATATTATATAATATTAATTTCGATTAATAGAACGTTTTTTTTGTGGGGAAAAAGGACGTCATATTCTGGCAACAGACGAAACAAGATAAGAATCTATTATGAATTTGTTTATTTCTATTTATGGATAAGAAAATCAAGGCTTCACATTGGTTATTTCAGTAGCATGAAAAACAAAACGGTTATTCAAGCTGGAAATAAATTGTATAAAGAAAGAGAGCAAAGAACACTAAAGCGGTCCATGACTTAAGTCTAATGTAAGTTAAAATGCATTTTCGCGCGTTATAATCACTGAAGCTGTCTACACTGCAAAATGAATCTCTTACTTGCATCTTTTCTGCACTTTGTTGTTTATCATGACAAGAGAATTCACAAATGCAGATTTAGAATTCAGTCAGTGAGCGCACACACTGAACAACTCCTGCGTTCTCTCTACGGTGACGAATCAAAACTCCTCGGATTGGACATTCCATTCATAAGCTCAACAGAAACGTGTGTGATTGGTTAATGCTCAAGATTACAAACCACACGTAAAATGAAATATGATGCAACATCAGCAAATCTACTATATTTAAAAATCTACATAGTAAATATAATGCCGCAATCAATACTTTTTATTCATTTCACTCTCATCATGACAGCTATAATAGATCAGCTTAATTGTCCATTTTTGTTTATTTTAGTGGCATTTTTGAGACACGAGGCAACTTATGATCCTCCTGTAACAACTAATAAAATATTAGATAAATAAAATATTATATTTAATCAATATATATATATACTATATATATTAAGAGTTCACTAAGTGGAGACTGAACAAAAGGAAAAATAAAAGGCAAATTATATTATGGAGGAAGTTCTTAAAATGAACAGTTTACTCAAAAAGTTTTAATTCTGTCATCATTTACATGTCGCTCATGTCATTGCAAACCAATGATGTTCACACATTCACACAGTTCTTTAACATACAATAAAATTGGGGCTTATAAAAAGAAAGAAAGAAAGAAAAAATGTTATTCATGTAGTCCATATAACTCTTGAACTGTGTTTCAAGTCATATTGTACATCACAAGATACTTATACTATGCTTAAGGGAAAGACCAAAATCTAAATTGATATTCACCAAAAGCTTCCCCTGCTTTTAAGTGCCTAATTTTCATGTTAAATAAAAAACAAAACAAAATGTTTTTAATATGTGCGAATTGAAATTATTATTAATGACTATGGGCCAGATCTAATAACAGTTTCCACCAGCGCAAACCCTCTTTTGCCATTAAAAACTACTGTCAGTATAAATACACAGTGAGAAATGTGCGTTGAAAAGGTGTGGACAGGGTTATTTTTGCGGCTGGCCTTTTGCATATGCATTTGTAGGATTTTCCTTTTCAAACACAAAATTTATGGGAGGAGGATATTTAAATGAATCATGCAAGATTATTTATAAAATTTGCGACTTTCATTATATTAGTATTTGCGCCGTTATTTACCACCCCAAAAAAGCAAGACAGTAATTTGCGCAGCTTTTAGTAGATTGAGTCGGTCATTATGGAAATGATCCCGCTGCGTCTGTGTTCATTAATTTGCGTGTCATCAGTAGATCACGCGCAGACCTTTCCACTCCCATCTGTGCTTTTTTGGAATTGCGCTCTCACGCTAATTTGCTCTGTTTAGTAAATCTGGCCCTATACCTCACACAAAGCTATCCTGTTTTTTTACCACTTACAATCATTGTTTTAAAAAAGAGCCTCTTGTCAAACTTCTCCTTTCATGTTCCATGGCAGAAAGTCAGTCATACAAGTTTGGAACAGCATGAGAGTGAAAAACTTCTGACAGAATTTTCATATTTGGGTGAACTATTCATTTAATTGATGTGGTAGCTCCAGAGCAAAATCCACACAAATGTACTGGCAGTCCAAACAGGACGGCCAATAAATGAGTTTTCTGTAATGCAGTAAAGCAGACTTTCTGTACAGCAGGTGTTAGAGAAAAGTAGTGCCCGCAGGTCAACACTAGTCAAGCCTGGTCTAAAAGTGAAAACCTCTTCTCCGTACAGTCCACTTTTACACTCATGAGTGTTGAAAAACACACAAACACACACCATAAGAACAGAGATACTATTGAGTGTCCACACCCAAAAGCAGCTGCGCCGCTGGCCTGTCCTCCAGATTCCATCAGGGATATTTACGGGGAATTAGACATATGTATTAAGCTTTAACAGGAGGGGCAACACAAGGGATGCGAAGAATACGTCTCTAAAAATGATTTCGAGCTACCCCAAAAACTCTAGTGTGAAAAAAACTTCCCTGACAGTTTTCTTGTAAGTGACTATCAAATGACAACCCCGAGATCACCTCAAGCCTCTTGACTGACATGTTACACTTTTATACACACATTAAGTCACTGATATGAGTGTGTGAGAGAGTCTACAGTATGTGTGTATGAGGCAGACTAAACCGTCTGACAGTATGCTCTTATGCACTCCATTTCACTATCACTCTAAAAGGAGGTGCAAAAGAAGGTATGAATGAATGAACGAAAAAAAAGAAAGTGAGAAGGAAACTGCAACGGAAAGTATGAGCGGATTAAATAGTTAAAGGAAAAAAAAAAGAGCTGAAGAGAAAAGAGTTAAATATAGATAAATAGAAAAAGAAAGACCAAAAGAAAGAAATAAAGAGTAAATTTAATGGAGCAAAAGAAATAAAGAAAGATAAAAAAGAGTGAAAGAAACAAAGAGTGAGAGAAAGAGGAAAAGAAAGATTGAAAAGACTGAAAGAAAAAGAAGAGCAAAAGAAAGCGCGAAATAAAAAGAGCAAAAGAAATAGCAAAATAAAATCAAAAAGTAATATTAAACGAAAGAGCAAAAGAAAAAGAAGAGCGAAATAAATAGCAAAAGAAAGTTAAATAATGAAAGAGCAAAAGAAAGAAAGAGAGAAAAGAGAAAAATAACTAGAGTGAATCGATAGGGCGAAAATAAACAAATCTACAGAAATAGAGCGAAAGAATGAAAGAAAAAGTGAAAGATTGAATGAAAGAAAAAAAGAAAAAACAATTCTATAGAAATAGAGTGAAAGAAAGAAAAACAAAGCGAAAGAAAAACAGAAAAAAGAAAGTGAAAGAAAGAATGAGCAAAAGAAGAAAAAGCTAAAGAAAATGAGAGAGCTAAAGAAAGAGTGAGCAAAGGAAAAAAAAATAAAGACTGAGCGAAAAAATAAAGGGCAAGCGAAGGAAAGAAAGGGTGAGTGAAAGAAATAGTGAGAGAAGGAGCAAGAGAAAAATAAAGAGTTAAAGAAAATGAGAGAGTGAAAGGAAGATCAAAAAAAGAAAGAGCGAAAGAAAGAGAAAGAAAAAGAATAAGTGAAAGAAAATCAGAGCAAAAGAAAATCAGAGCGAAAGAGCAAAGGAAAGAAAAAATAAAGACTGAGCGAAAAAATAAAGGGCAAGCGAAGGAAAGAAAGGGTAAGTGAAAGAAATAATGAGTGAGAGAAGGAGCGAGCAAGCGAAAGAAAGAAAAAAGAAAGAGTGAAAGAAAGAGCGAAAGTAAGAGCAAGAGAAAAAGAAAGAGTTAAAGAAAATGAGAGAGTGAAAGGAAGATCAAAAAAAGAAAGAGCGAAAGAAAAAGAAAAAGAATAAGTGAAAGAAAATCAGAGCAAAAGAAAATCAGAGCGAAAGAGCGAGCAAAAGAAAGAAAGAAAGAAAGAAAGATAGATTCAGAGGGAGAGGTTGGACAGACTGTTGCCACACAGCGCCTCAGGGGATTCTGGGAAAATCATCTTTTCTTCTGAAAGTCTTTCAGTGTCCGTCCTGATATTAGCATGACAAAAACAGCACTTTACCATCCAACATGCCCTGTTTTCTGAACCTCTGCTCTTTTCAGCTCTCTCGTTCTCTCTGTCACTCTCTCCGTTTCTTTAACCACATACTCCCCCATTCAAACCTCCAAAGAACACAGGATCAATGTATCCATTCTCTTCTCTATGACACTGCAAAAACTCTGGTGCTTTTAACTATTCTTAATCAGAAGAGGAAATCAAATATTTCTGTTGAGAAATTCTCTCACCATCCGGGAAAAAGAAATTCATAACTTTATCAGGGTGAAACAGGGGTGAATATGAGAGAGAGACATACAATAAACGTCTCAGGTTACGACTGTAACCTTTGTTCCCTGAGAACAGGGAACGAGACAATACGTCATCGACGTTATGGGGAACGCCTCAGACGTGACAGGTGTCTGAAATCACTATCAAATCACGTCAATCACATTGACCGGCGACAGCCCGTGAATCATTAACGTGAATGATTAACGTGCGACCTGGAAGTATATAGGGGCGCCTTGCAAACATGACAAATCACCTTATCGTCTGAAGGGACTGTACGGTAGGCAAGCCCCGAGGCATGGCAGGGAGACGTATTGTCTCGTTCCCTGTTCTCAGGGAACAAAGGTTACAGTCGTAACCTGAGACGTTCCCTTTCGAAGGGAACTCAACAATACGTCATCGACGTTATGGGGAACGAAATACCCACGCCGCCATGCTGAGGGGAGTGCATGCCCAAGGGCAGTGACAACTGTCCGAACCAGCAAATTCAAATGAAATGCTAGAACCACTCACCCTCAGGTCACACTGGGCTGTCAGTGACAGCATCCCCTACGGTCATAGCCTAAGCAAAAAGCCTCACAGGAAAACCTCCATTAACATAGTTAAATGAAAGGCCTACCTGGGCCTGCTCAAAGGCCTAGGACCACCACTTCAATTAGAAGGGGGTCCCTTCTAGGGAATGTGGCTAGGGAACCCGAAGGAACCCCAGCCAGTCACTATTCAGGGGAACGTACTCACCCCGAAGTGCCACCAGGACGGCCTGATCTGGCGTCAGAACGTAGACACTAGTCTGGCCAAATCCTGTCTGTCTGAAGACAGAGCCTCTGGACAAAAGCCTTAAGTAAGGCATCCAACCCGAGGGACTGCGAAGCTGGCAGTGAACCACTCGGCCCGGATCTCAGAGACGGGATATCCCGGAGAGTATGACTCAGCATAGTGCTTTATGACCCTTGCTAGTGAGGGGAGTTTCTCTACTCGAATCCACGGATCAACCCAGTGTCTGTGTTTCAAAACACTGAGGAGGCCTGTGAAGGCCTAAGGGCTGATCTAACTGGGAGGCCTCTCGAGAGGCCTACAACCATCTGACCAGACTCAGGAAGCCGCATGCTCCTAGAGACCCTCAGTGAGGGGAGCACAAGGTCTGCCTGGTAGGCAAACCAGGCTGTAGGCAGGAAAAGTTCCGGGAGGGAACCAATAGCAGAGAATAAACACTTTAGCGAGCCAGGGCGCAAGCTCGCCTTCAGCAGCTGCCTATTAAGGCTAGCTGAAACTGATAGCAAGAGGCCACTAGCTTCATAAACCCAGCACCATTAGGGAAAAATTACAGGGAGGCCCGGAGAGGCCTACTACCTGATAACCACAGTATGTGGGGTGCTCCACCTTCAGGGAGGCCCGTGAGGCCTACTACCTGATAACCACAGTATGTGGGGTGCTCCACCTTCAGGGAGGCCCGTGAGGCCTACTACCTGATAACCACAGTATGTGGGGTGCTCCACCTTCAGGGAGGCCCGTGAGGCCTACTACCTGATAACCACAGTATGTGGGGTGCTCCACCTTCAGGGAGGCCTGGTGAGGCCTGCTACCTTACAACCACAGTATGTGGGGAGCTCACCTTCAGGGAGGCCTGGTGAAGCCTGCTACCTGATAATCACAGCTGTTCGGTTGTCAGTCCTTGGGCTCGTCTCCAGGGAGGCCTGTTGAGGCCTACTACCTGACAGCCAATGTAGGTGGGTGACAGTTCCAAGGCGGCCTGCTAAGGCCAGCCGGCTGGGGACTCGCCTATAAGGGAGGCCAGGTTGGGCCTACTAGCTGATAGCAAGTCGATTCTGCTACAAAGGAACACTGTTGGGAACCATACCGCACCAATGTAACTATTGGGCCCACCCACAGGAGGCCTAGTATGGCTAGCTACCTGTAGCGGCTATAAAGTATGTCCCACAATGTTGGGACTCACCTCCGAGGAGGCCTGTTTAAGGCCTACTACCCACCAGTGAGTCAACTGCCTGAACCACCAAGGCCAACCATTTCTCTCGAGAAGTGGCCTACAGCGCCCTATTGGGGGCTGCCCATACAAGGAGGCCTGCTGAGGCCTACTACCTGATGGCACAGCCTTCGTTGGCAGATAAGCTGTTTACACAGCGCCTACAGCATCCTGGTGCCTAATCACATTGCCCACAGCAGTGTACTCAGCAAGAGAGCTAGCACCCTTAAAACAAGGGGAGTACAACATACGCCACTCTGCCTAAACGGAGGCCCCAGAAGTCAGGGGCCTACCATCTATGCATGGGCGTCAGCTCAGGGCAATGCTCTGGCTTCAGGGGAGCGAACTTCGACAAAGGAAGAAGTGAAGGCTTACTTCGTACTCGACCCGAGCCATAGCGGTGCGAGGTACAGAAATACCACGGAGGCCTGATTGAGGCCTACCACGTCCTTATAAAACAACCTCTGCACCAAACTGCATTACTCTTAGTCGCCCCAGAATGCAGAGAAGGGGGCGGGCCATGGCCTAACGACTCCCATGGGAGGAGGCTGTTATAAAGGGATGCAGAAACATACATTCATAAAGTGAAGAGTCAGAGGAAGAAATGCTCATTTTAGCAGAACGCCTCTAATATCCCTGGCACAGCCTAGGCCAGCTACAGAGGCGGCCCTGGTGAGGGCCAGCCTGTAAGCATAGATCTATCTGAGGGCTCGGAGGAGCCACAGCCTACTAAATAATATAGTCTGTATTATTCCATATAAAGGGCTGCAGAAACGCTCAACCTAATGAAAACTCAACAGAGCTCAAGGGGCGAAATACTCAGAAAAGTCAAACGGTCCCATGGGCCGGACATAAGATCTATCTGAAGCTCTAGCGTCATTCAACACTCTAAGTAAAACATTCTATCAGAGAGAGACCAACTACTTTACCCTGAGGTGGCTAATAGCCCGAAGGCTAACATAGTTATCGTTCTGGCCACCTAACAGGGAACTTCAGGGACCTAATAATCCAAAAAAGTTCTCTTACCTTTTTACCTTGACATGGCCCCATAACTCTATACAGGGAACGAGGTCTGTAAAGAGAACATAATATTTTTTAATTACAAAAAATACTCTTTGAAAGACCAGCAGCTCACCTGCGGCGTGCAAAGTGAAGATTCACCAGACAGTTCTTCATGAACATGGGGTCTACCACCTTTACATACCTGAAAGGGGCACTCTCACTAACCAAGCCGAGGCGGGCCACCAGAACATTGTTCTAACCACGAGCCCAGCCTCAGGCCTGATGTAGGAAGCGCCTGGGGAGTCATTCTTTTGAAGAGCTGGGTACAGCTGAGCGCGCCTTCGCCTCTCTGAACTTTCCAACCACCGTAAACACGGAGGTACCGAAAAACTCAGAGGGCGAAACCAGCGAATCGAGGAGAAAGCCTTTGTCTTTCTTCCCGATGTCGGCCAGGTTTAAACACAAATGTCTCTCCGTGGCCAGTATCGACGCCATCGACCGGCAGATTGCGGCAGCAGTCTGATTGGTGGCCTGGAGAGCTATATATATATATATATTTTTAATTTGCGGCGCAGCTCAGTAACCCCCTCAGGGGCCCCACCTCCTGGTCGAAATCCCCCAGCAGATCGGCCTGTGTACCTGCAACACCGTCATGATGTGCAGGCTAGCACCGGCCTGACCCGCTGACGTGTATGCTCTGCCATAAACTGGCAGGGTTTGAGCTCTCAGTGTCGATTGTTTTGCCATCGACGCATACCCACGCTCTCCTATCCTCTCAACATCAGTGAGACTAGCCCGCTGATGTTGGTGGATACAGGCAGAGTATGAGTTCTTCCATGTCCTCTCGATCTCAGTATGAGATCAGGAAGAAATAAAAGGCTCACCTGAGCTGGTGGTTCTATGACCGGGGAAAAACCCGCTCTCATCGCGAGCGATTTCTCCCCCAACGAGCAGCCACGGCAGCTGCAGCCTGCCCGCGGCGGGTATCATAAAACCAACCAGCTCAGCATACACGGGGCAGGGTGGCTGAGAAGATACAGGAAATATCCTATTATTACCACCCTCATCAGCCATCTCCTGTTTGTCCGGGCGAGCGCTCGCTGCCGGACTAAGTTTTCCCTTTTTTTTTTTTGGAAAAACTTTATCCAAATGCAGCTTACCCTCGTCAGCCGCCGCATCGTCTGAGAGGATTACACCCCTCTCAGGGCGATCGGCACGCTTCATCTGCGAGAGCGGAGCGATCACAATTGTACAGACAGTTCCCTCGAGAACTGCCTGTGCGCGCTTCCTTCCCAGACAGAAAAATGCACAGTTCGTGTGTGTCACCGGGCCTCAGCACGGGTCTGCACACTCCTGAAAGCATTTCATAATAACCTGATTTTCAAAGCAGTAACAGACAAAACAGTCCCTGAAGACGATGAGATGATTTGTCATGTTTGCAAGGCGCCCCTATATACTTCCAGGTCGCACGTTAATCATTCACGTTAATGATTCACGGGCTGTCGCCGGTCAATGTGATTGACGTGATTTGATAGTGATTTCAGACACCTGTCACGCCTGAGGCGTTCCCCATAACGTCGATGACGTATTGTTGAGTTCCCTTCGAAAGGGAACTTTATGTTCTTCCCTTATCAGTAATTTTCCATAAATGATTTCATTTCTCTGTTGGAACAAAACAGTCAAATCCAGAACAGTAAAATTGACTTTACCTTATTATTACTTGCAGGCAGCTGCATTTTAACAAAACAATACCATTTTCCATTCTACATTATGTTTTTCTTATTCAAATAAACAGAAAAATAGCTGTTAATAACATACTAATAAACACAACTGGAGCTGCTTCTATATTAGCAACACCACATAACTAAATTATAAATCCATTTACAGCTTATGATCACTTTGACTAACTGGATTATTTTCATTGTATTATCAAACCGAATACAAATATGCATATGTGTTTCAAAGCCGTTGAGTGTATACACTGTATGTGTGTATTAGTCTGTTATGTTCCCACACTTGTTTCCTGATTTCACCGGTTCACAAGGCAGTCAGATGACTTCCCTCTACAGCCCCCCTGCCAGTCCTCATTTCTCCTCTTTAATCCTTTACTTCCCATCCGAATCAGCCTGACTTCCACATGTGACATGTAAAACTCCCATCCTCCACAGCCAAAGCTGTAAAACACGTCTCAGAGTGTGTACCGGGTGCCGGTAATTAGGTGGACGACGTTTCATCTGTTAGTTCATTTTGAAGAACATCAGGACTTATTGTTTGATTCACATCTGAAAAAGAACCATCTGCCCTTGTTTTCTCTGCCACGCTGTTAATGCATGACTGCTCCATCAGGTCTATCAGAATGAGAACACAACAACAGGAAGAAGTTTCTGAAGGCATCAGCACATTTCTTCAGACTGCCTACAGCGGGACGACAACACGGTCTGATGTGATTATCGTTGGAAAAGTTGGGATTTCTTCTTTTTTTTTATAAAAGTTTGCAAAAACACAAAAATAAATTCACAATAAATCCAACAATGTATTAGCGTTTTGCATTTAGTGGTCTTAAAGGGATAGTTCACCCAAAAATGAACATTTTGTCATCATTTACTACATTTACTGTTACCAAACAGTTGGTTGCACCCATTGGCTTCCATAGTATTTATTTCTCCTACAATGGAAGTCAATGGGTGCCGTCAACTGTCAGATTGAGGACATGCAACAGGATCGAGCGGAGTTCATAATGGAAGGCCTTACAAAGTAAGTTGATTAGTTGATTAGTTGATTTTCCACGTTTTAATATTCTTCTGTGAAATGCAAAAGAAGATATTTTAAAATTTGATAGTTCAAAATATCTTCTTTTGTGTTTCACAGAGGAAAGAAATGCAAACAGATTTGAAATTACATGAGGGCAAGTAAATGATGACAGAATTTCTATTACCGTATATACCCGAATATAAGATGACCCTGAATATAAGATGACCCCCCACCCCCCACCCCACCCCACCCCAATTTTCCAAACTTATTTTTGGGGGGGAAATCTGGTTTTCAAAAGAAAATAAATTTAAGAGCAAATTTCCGAGGCGTTGTTCCAAATGCCTCGCATCACCTGTGCCTCGTGTAGAGGCCCGCTCGTCGGCGGAGACCGGCACATATGCGCTTCCTGATTGGCCATGACTGCGGCTACCCTGAGTGCGACGGGATGGATTTAACAACCCTGCGGGGTCGTCTGGCCGTTTTCGACGACGATCCGGCTCCCGCTCTCTCTCTCTCTCTCTCCCTCTGCTCGAGCCGCACAAGAAAAAGCGCTGTTTATAGAGGATGCCAGAGCGGACGGATACAACGAGCAGAGACCCACCCCTCCGTCCCTCCGTTCACATATCGCGTCTTTTGCACGCTCAAGTTCGTTATTTCAAATGTAGGCGCGCGGTGTGCGCGGTCATAATGGAAGCGACGCGCTCGTTTTTTCCAAGCGCTTTCCAAAGGCTATCAATCGATTCCTCCACTCGAATATAAGATGACCCTTAATGTAAGACGACCCCCCATTTTTCAGCCTATTTTTAGGACAAAAACCTCGTCTTATATTCAGGAATATACGGTATTGGGTGAACTATTACTTTAAGTTGTGGCAGATATGTGCAATACCATCAGCGAATCATAATATTCCTTACCATGTTGAAGAGCTCGAGTTTGTTTTTGACATCCATAAGCACCGGGTCAACACTTCGGACCCTTACTTCTGGATTCTGTCTTTGAGCACGAACTCCATTGCCCACCGTTCTTGCAGTATAACTGAGAGAAAGAGATAGAGACAGAAACGTTCAGAGATGGTCAGCTGTTATCTGCACCATGAAGCCCCAGCAGAAATTGACCTTTGGTTGAGGTCCCTTGAAAGCTTAAATCTTCAATCTACTGTTTGGCTTTACCAGGATACGGACGGCATTCTGTCCTGACAGCTTAGGAGATCAATATGCCTTGGACTTCTAGATCCCCTGACAGAAATGATGCATTATAAAGTCTAATTGTTGGCGTGTGTGCTGTGGGAGGTGTCAGTTGGAAGTATGTGAGAGTATTGATGAGACAGTGGGTGAGAAAATACTGCTTTGGAATAATAAAAAAAGAGAAGGAAGGCCATAAATGAAAGTTAGAAATGCGGCTAATTAGAGTTTTGTAAGAGGCCATTAAGAAATGTGTCTGAACTGCTAAAGGTTCCCACACACTATAAAGGGTCGATTTTGTAACCAATTCTCCCCTTCTGACAATCCTAGGTAAAGTACCGATTATCTTGATGGTTCTACAGATTATTTGATCAGATTTATGGTGTGAGTTGTGTTAAGAGCGATTGAATCTGATTAGAAGAACGTCGGGGTTGCACTGATCTCAAATAGTAAATTGTTGAATTCTGTTGTGTGGGGGGAACCCCAAAGACAAACACACTGTAGATTGTCACGTGGAACGAAACGATACTCAATCAGAAAGCGAGCTGACGGAAGACCGAAGCATAACATCCAAAACCTTTTCTTTTATACCCAACAAATTTTGGGTAAAAACAGTCCAAACACTATTATCGCCATTTCTTCTTGCCCATCGTCCGCCATGTTTGTTTGCTCTAAAAGTCACGTTTGATCATGAGAAATTTTGTGAGATTTCCAATGTTCACAAGCGGGACTCTGGTTGGTAATGAATGGGATCTGTTAGTCTGTGCTGTCTTGGTCACATCGCGACACTCCACTCACTATAGGAACAAAACTGTTAAATCTATGATTTTTTTTTTTTATCATACCATTTTTGGTCTCTCACATTTTGAAAATCTGATCATATTTTAAAAATCTTTTAGTGTGGGCAAGCCTTTACATACTGCAGGAACAGGGGTGAGAGATCTCTTATTACCAGAAAATATTAGATAATTGCCAAATGAGAAAGACGAAAAGAAAGTCTAACAGTCCGGAAGGAAAGTGAGATGAAGTAAACAAAGACGATTTAGTCAGACGAAAAGTGAATGATACAGAGAGTGAGACTGAGAGAAAAAGATAGTAGAGATACAGTAACAGGAAAGGTTTGACAATACATGATTAGGGTGAGATTTGTTCATCCTGAAGGTCTATTATTGAGGTCCGTTGTTTGGGTTGAGGTCTGTTGTTCTTGAAGGTTTGCGTTGAGGTCAGCGTTGTTATTTTTAACTGAAACAATAATAACTGAAAGCAGAGAAGCTAATTCAAAATATTAACAAATCCTATAATAGTAGGTACGTTGTTTTTGAGGGTTTGTCTTGAGGTTGAGATGCATTGTTCTGGAGGGTTTGCTTTGAGGCACATTGGGCCTCATTTATCAATCTAACCTAGAATCGAGCGCAGATACGAGCGCAGAGATCATAGTAGTTTATTTTATTCCTTTTATATAATTTTATCCCATTTTTCTCCATTCACAAGCGCTGTTGTTTATGCAACTATTTGCGAATGTAAAGCTAAACAAACATTTGTGGTATTTTTAATGGGTCAGGGTCACAGACACCCATCTATTCTTATTTAATTTACTTTGACATTCTAATCTAGTCGTTTAACGGTTAATGATCGTTTAATGAGCTTCGGTTGTCGGAGCTTGGTCAGGACAATAATCTAAATCAACAAAATGATGTCATTAAAAACTTTTCACCAGATTTACCATGCTAACTTATGGCAGGTTCATGCTAACTCCTGAGACCTGACGTGAGATTTGATCGTAGTCATTGCTCACGTCCATATTGAAAAATGACAAGTTTTGTGTGGAAACAGCCACACGCCAAATGTTCTGCCATTTGTTCGTTTCATAAATGAGGCCCATTGTTTCCGAGGGTGTGTGTTGAAGAACGTTGTCTTGAGGGTGTCTGTTGAGGCACATCCTGATCCTGAGGGTTTGTGTTGAGGTACGTTTTTCATGACGATTTGTACATTTTGAATCAGCATGATCAGTTCTGAGGTAAATTGAAGCTGAAGCTGTATGTTATCAATCGGGCAGTTGAGTTTGGAGACCAGACAGAAGGATAAACTGAAGTGGTGAGTGAGCAGAATCACCTATTCCTGGCACCTTACTCTGGGGCAGCTACTGCACTAATGAACTGTCCATTCAGGACTCAATTACTGCAATGGACAAGCCACGGGGTGAAAGGATGAGTAGAAGAAAGAGAAAGTATTAGGACAAAGGTGGAGAGGAAAGTGAGTGACAGAAAAAGAGGAATTATCAGTTCATAATGGAAAGTTCACTGCTTTCCCAACAGCGAAGTCCTAAACACCTGCACGCACACACAGAATCCATCTAATTACAAGCGCAGTACACCTCTTTCTCGCTCTCTCATCATCATGCGGTGGCAAAAAAAATTGCCAATATTATTTCTGAAAGCGTGAATTTTCAACCCACACACTAAAAATACATTATTCATCACCCAATTTTAAGATGTGACGAGAACATACTAACACAAATAGAAGAAATATGCATATGGGGTTGTGTGTGAGTGTGAATGTTAACTGAAATTTGTGTGGGTGCTCTTATTTTCAATATTGGATTACAGAGATAAATATGATTAAAATTATTCCTAATGCATGAAATTAACCCATGTTGAGGTCTACCTCCACGCAAACTAACATTAAAGTGCCTTACCCAAGGGCACAATGGAGATAGATCATGAATCATCCCTACAACTTACAAGAAACAAACACTTACAGCGCCATATAGCAATGACCAATGGCTGGTTAAATAATGTTGCAACAATATTTAGTTCACATTATGCAGTGTAAGATTCTTAAGATTAGATTTTTGTGTTTTGTTTTTGGTCAAATCTTTATGTTTGGCTCTGAATTGAGTGGCAAACGTTTTTCAATAAATCTATTTCAGTGCTGTAAACCTGTTGCAATCCAAGAAATATTTGATTCCTGGATGCATTTATTATATAAAATTCAGCTGGTTATCGACTATAATGTTGCATCTATTATCATACATCTCAGACTCGTGTATCATCTCATCTGATTATAGTGTTTTAAATGTATCCCTGTACTTTAACATGCCACCATCTTGTGAAAAATATGGAAACATAATCCTGATGTGCTAATAATCTTATATTATAAAAACAGTCTACAAGAGTAGCAGCTCAGAAACATTCACAATGAAAAGATATCTAAACTCATTCTGTATGCTCAGCCTTTAGTCTTTCTATTTGAAAATGAATTTCCCCTTATTTCAGCCAACACTGCTGCTTAAATCTAGACATTTACCTCATATTCCAAACACACTCACAACAAAATACTCAAGTCTTACAAGACATGCAGTGACATACACAGGCAATCTTTTGCTGCTTTAATACGATGTATCAACGAAAAAGTCTCTCTCTCTCTCTTAATGATGGTGTACTAAGAAAGCCTATAATCCCTGGGTGTGACCCAGAGGAGAGAGTTAGAATAGCAAGAATCCTAGAATCCTCCGTACTGAACACACTCTTCTCTCTCTCTCTCTCTCTCTCTCTCTCTCTCTATAAAGATTCCAACAGCTATATTTGCTCAACATCCTTTATCGCAGGTTCGTTTTGCATTACTGTAATCTACTCTCTCTCAAAGAGGCAAGGATGAAGAGATTGTGATAAAAGAGGCCAGTCACTTTTCAGCAGCCTTGGATCTGGGAGTTTTTTTTCCGCAATTCATTAAAAAAAAAAATAGTTTTAAGCTGTGAACGAACTAAAACTAAATGTACTGGAGAAACTAAGACTAAACTGAAAGCAAAAAAATTACCAGTCATAGAGTGAAAATTGATCAAATTAAACAAATGGAAAATCTATTTTAAATAAATAAAAAAAAACATCTTAGACATGCAGCCTTTTACACATAATTATATGGATACACACAAACAATGATGCAAATAAAAACAAACTTTGAATAAATCCGCAGAAAATAAACATGAAAAGCATCTCTGACAGGATGCTGTCTGGTTCCCAGCATGAAGCAACTCAGCAAACATCCCATAATCACTGCGTTCCCAGAGTTCCATGGAAACAGAGATGATTCCAAAAGCTTTGAAAATAAGGATGGCTGAGCATGAAAAGCACATAAATGCTTCTGATTGCAAGGTATTTATAAGAAATAAAAAAAGAGACATGCAAAACAAAAGCTAACAATTATGAGAAATATGTTGTAGATTCATCTGCATTCTTAAAAATGAACAGTCCAAAAATGTTTTAATAGCCTGATGCCACAACAATAGTTAAAGTTCCTTATGCCATAGAAGAAACTTTTTAGGTTCTATGGGTCTCTGCTGATCTGAAGAATCCAAAACAATTTCAAGAACCTTTTTTAATCTCAAAAGAACTAAAAGTCCAACTCAAGAACCCTATAGAGCGAAAGATAGCTCAAGATAACAGAACCCAAAATGCTGCAAAGAACCATTAAAAAGCCTTTAATCCATATTCTCATATATATATAAAAATAAAAATAAATTTTAAAAAATTCCCAACGTGACTTTGTATTTGTGTGCGAGAGGAAGAGAAACAGAAATGAGATCTTAGATTGCAAACAGCAGAGCTGCTCTGTTATTAATGGGGCGGCAGAGAGTGAATGAGAACCACTAGAATGTGCAAATCTGATCTGGATAAATTAGAGGTTTGGAGCGCGATAAACTCGCAGAGGGGGCCGTGACACAGACATGTAAATTACTAGCTCGGAGCTCTCTAACTTTCTCAGAATATGCTGCTCTGCTGCCTGTGGAATGGACAGCTCTATTGTCCTCCTAACATCTTTCTCTTTCTCAGAGACACAATGGAAGCCTGCCTGCATGAGGACAAACCACAGAAAACAGCAATCACACACCGCCAAGCTGCTATGACAAGATTTGAGCTTAAGAGAGGGTGTCATTCACGTCAAATGAAGAAGCAAGTCTTGATAGCACAATAAAGAATCAAAATCTATCTATTCATCCATCTTTCCACGTTCTATCTGTCTGTCTATATTTCTATCCATCTCAAACATCTAGCTAACCATCAGTACCAATCCATCTTTACATTTTCTATATATATCCATCTATCCTTATATATTTTTTAAACCACCTGGTCATCTGATCATCTAACTAATCATCTACTGTACCTAACATCTACCAAACTATCATAAGTATCTATCCATCTATCTATCCAATTTTTTAGAAATCCATCAATCCATCCATTCATCCATCTGTCCGTCCATTTTTACATTTTCTAACCGTCTATCTAATCACCAACTATCTATCTGTCTATCTATCTGTCTGTCTGTCTATCCATCCATCCAAGTTTAAAATGTTCCATTACGACATCATCAACCACTTTATAATCAAAGATCTACCAGCAGTGATAAGCCAAACTGATATCCCTCTGTTTTTTTCAAACACAATACCATTCACAAACGAGTTTCATTGCAATTCAACACCATGTAACTTTCTACCCACTGAAATGCAGTTTTTCTGTTTTCATGCCATAGATTTTGTCCAAGAAAATACAAACACAGCCTTAGGTTAAACATGGCAAGTCAGGCAGTTTTACCACTGAATTATACAGGAACTCCATACTGGAACTACACAGTTCATTAATCTCAGATTAATATATGATCGTGAAAACAATTATTGTTATCAAGAATCCCAATTAAACTCTTTACGCCTCAGTTTAATTTTCACAGGGGAAGGGCACTGATCTCAGGCTGTGGCTCAGAGTTAGCTCACTGTCTGCTAATGACTCGGTCGTTGGGTTTAATGTGACCATCTGGTTCCTGGAAGGTTGTTTGGATCCAATCTCTTGTGCCATGCCCAGACACACAGAAGAAACTCAAGACATTTGGTGAGTTCACCTCGGTCTCAGATGAAAAAAAACAAAACATACAAGATAACCCAACAGGATCAGGAAATGTCACAAGTATGATGTTTGAATTAAAAAAATGTTTGTTTAAATCCATAAATAACACTTTAGGCACAGAGACAGACTTGCAGGCAGTGCCAAACACACATCTGCGCTGACAACAGATGCCAATCAATACAGACGGGAGACGAGCCAAATAAAACAAGACGTACACATGCTTAAAATAGACAGAGAGGTGAAGAGAAGGAATCCTATAGAGATGGAAAGATCAGGGAGTGTGAGAGGATGAGCAAATGGTGGAGATAAACCACAGAACAGAGTCGGAGCCAAGCTTGCTGCCCCAAGGGATGATGGGAAAGTAGACTGTGGCTGCCAGTGGCAGGGACAGATGCCCATGTGGCCAACAGCTGCATCGTGTGTGTGTGTGTGTTGGGGGGGGCTTGGTTCTCAAGAGAAAAGGATATGGCATTGAGGTCAGCCTATCACACACACACACACACAGCTCAAAGCATCAATGTTTCCGCACTGAACATCAGCAGATATGCGTGTTGTGTGTTATTGAGTGCATTATCAATAACTCTCTCCATTACTCTCTCTCATAATGTTATGCAAACACACACACACACACACACACACACACACACACACACACTGAGCATGATGGGATAAAAAAACAGAGGGAGAGGGTAACTGAAGGATGGAGAGTGTATCTGAGGTAAGATAAGGAGTGGAAGGTGTGTGGCAGTGCAAACAGAGACACACACACACACACACACACACACACACACACACACACACACACACACACAAATAGCAGGGTCAAGACCTCCCTCTATTGAGACATTTACAATTATAATTACTACACTCTACTCCTTAACTATAGGAAACAATTATTTAGCGCTATTGTGAGATTTTTAATTACTATCATTGGGAGGGGATCTCTTAGAGTGGAAGCAGAATATTCAGAAATAATGAATTTCTTGCTGTGGTTCAGGGCGTGGCGGTGGGAAATCCTCAAATGAGGATCAAATGATAAAGAAAGGCACTGTAATCTAATCAGGCACAAAACTAGCTACGAGCATTGAAAGATAAGTCGTTGTGACAAGTTAAAAATAGTCCAACTTTTTAAAAATACATTCAACCAGAAATTAAAAATCTGTCAAATTACACACAGTCATGTTGTTCCAAACCTGTATGACTTTCGTTCTCCTGTGGGACACAAAAGATGATATTTTGAAGAATGTCTTAGCCGTTCTTTGTCCATATAATGAAAGTCAGTAAGGTTCATTAACTTTAACTGCAAGGACAATAAACAATGAAACATTATTCAAAACATCTATTGTGCTCTGCAGAAAATACAGTGATGACAATGACATGAAGGTGAGTAACTGATTTAGTCATTTTGTCAACTGGTCATTAAGGAAACCCACCAACTTGCCTACTTTAACTGTTCTATTGATCAACAAATAAAAATTATATGTATATATATTAAGCAGCACAACTGTTTTCAACGTTGATAAGAAATGTGATTTGAGCAGCAAATCAGCATATTAGAACGAATGAAGGATCATGTGACACTGAAGACTGGCTGCTAAAAATTCAGCTTTGCCATCACAGGAATAAATTACATTTTAACTTAAATTTTGCAAAATTTCTATTTTTACTCTATTTGGGATCAAATAAATGCAGCCTTGGTGAGACTTTTCAAAAGAAAGTGTACCCACTCCCAAACAGGATTCTTCATGAATCCAGCCAAGATAAAAAAGAAACCCTCTGTAACCAGTAAAGCAGTTAAACAAGTGAACGAGCGAGTGAGAGTACAGGAAGAGGGTAAAAAAAACACATTAGATTCCTAGATGAGCCTGTTATTCTAAATTAACTGAAGGAAGTGGCTGTTTATGGGAACATTTACTGGTCACTAGTTCTGCCAGGTCACTATTAAAGGCTCTTCCCTGAAGCCTGGCTCCTTGGTTGGCTGAGAGACCAATTTAACACACACACACACACACACACTAAAGCCCATCCTTGTGTGTGTGACCCTATGAATGTGGCATTAATTGGTCAGCGGTGACACCCCATGTAGAGAACTTCCTGTTCTTTGAACTCAACCCAGTGTTTTTAAGGTCTCTTACACTTTCACCATTCCCCTCATAATGTTGCTACAGGTCAGCGGCATACAGCAGTCAATGAGCTCCAGATAACTGTAATGAGGGTGTGTGGAGGTGAAAATCCACTGAGATGTGTTCTCAATTATTTTGGAATTTCGGAAGCGAAATCCAGACCTCCCATTTACGGACTGACACACACACACCATCACTTTCTCACTCTCTCTCTCTCTCTCTCTCTCTCTCTCTCTCTCTCTCTCTCTCTACACACACACACACACACACTAATCATTTAGATGCAGCGGGTGATGTCACTGCCTGAGATTGCATCCCTCTCGTTCTATCTATAGTTGTTCTGCAGCACTATTTCCAGCACTGGATTTAAAACACATTACTGGGTATGCATGGGCAAAGCTAGAGAAGTTTTAAACTCACTCCCTAAAGCGAGAGCTGGGCAGAGAGAAAAGAGAGAAACCCAAAGAAACGTGAATAAGAGATTGATGGACAGACAGACAGACAGACAGACAGACAGACAGACAGATAGATAGATAGATAGATGATATATTTTGTGAAGAGACATCTTAACAGTACAATTAACTCAGATGTTAAAATGTATATCATTTATTTGACCAAATGTAGTATCTCATTTTGGTGAATACTTTGAGTTTACATACTATATAAAGCAGAAATAATATTGTAGTAATAGTAATAATATGCTATTTTAGTGATAAACTATCTTGAGCGCCAACTAAAAATATTTCTCTTTATCGCCCCCTATTGCAGTATAATAGTATTACACTCAAATAATTTCAACCTTCAGTTCTTTCTTTAGACAAAAGAAAAAAGATGAATTAACTTTGTGTTTGTACTCCGACAAGATAGAATAGTAAGAACACACACAACACACAAAAATGTTAAAAACACACTTGTAAGAGCTTGTTTCCATGAGCACATCTGGATTACAATGTAATAGAATACTGGCAAACACAAACCAGAAACAGTCCACTATACTACATGTATTCATTCTCACTGTGCTCCAGCTATACAGTCTAAGTACAGACGGTAGCCTATATTGGCACTTCAGTAAATCAATCACTCTAAAAACAAAACAATACAAGGCTTTGTAATGCTTTCATACATTATTAAGATTGTTCAATCAGCAGGCTTTCCACCAACGTCATAGATCAATAACAAGCTATCAATGCATGCAGTGGATTTGAATGCAAATATATCTGCACAATGAAAACTAGATTTAGAACAGTGTTAAACTCCATGTCAACAAAATCACACTGAATATCAATGACATTAGGCCAGATGTGCACAGCTTGTGCCAGCATCAAAGTGATGCCAGTGGCTTCAAGCTGGCACTGGCCGATGCCAGACGCTGAGAGGCCAAAATGTTATGACTGAGGGCAAATTTGGCAGTATGCCGTTGGATTAAACACATGGACATATGCATGCCTGCAGAACACCTCTCAAGTTTAGAAATGAGTGTCTGAGGCAACAGCGAACAGGTCAGACATGGATGCCACACAAAAACTATCACGTAGAAAACATACAATCAATGCAGATAAGCTGCCAAAAGTTGTTAGCTAAATACCTGCTAGTACAGCACAGGTGCTTTTTGTCTCGTAACAAAAAATTATTGATTGGTATTGTATTGAATGGAGAAAGGAAACAGGTCATAAAACAACCTGGCGTCACTGGCATGAGCACCAAGACTTAACATATAAAGTAAATGTGTTAACTGTGAGACCAACACTCCCACTCCAAGAAATAACCAAGATTTACACTCAAAAAACACATTCTAAGCATTCTGTAATAGTGTAAAAGTGCTACCCTACCACCTAGTGGTAGATAAGGTGATTGCAAAGTTTTACAGAGAGAATCCCTAACAAAAACAGAGATTTGTCTGATTACAGCTGACAGGATGATCATATTGTTTCGAATGTAAACAATATGGGATGATGCAGAGGATAGAGAACATGCGGGAGATTTTATTTGAAAGAAAGAAATGAATACTTTTATTCAGTAAGGATGCATTCAATTGATCAAAAGCGACAGTAAAAGACATGTTGTCATGTAATATTTCTATTTCAAATAAATGCTGTTCTGTTAAACTTTCTAGAAAACTATTCAAATTTCCACAAAAATATTAAGCAGAACTGTTGTCAACATTGATGAGAAATGTTTCTTGAGCACATCAGCATGTTAGAAGGATTTCTGAAGGATCATGTGACACTGAAGACTGGAGTAATGATGCTGAAAATTCAGCTTTGCATCACAGGAGTAATTCACATTTCAAAAATATATTAAAATATAAATTTATTTTTTTATTTAAAATTTTAATAATATTTCACAATGTTCAATTTATTTCTGTATTTAAAAAAAATATATATATATATTAAATAAACACAGCCTTGGTGAGAATACGAGATTTCTTGTAATGGTAGTGTATACATGCTGTTAAACAATACAATATATTTTGCCTATTGCAGTAAAATGTATGTGTGGCTTTATGGGGTCAGTGTATTTAGCCTGTGGATGGCAGTATAGGCTTTATTTTCCCAGCAGCTGACTGCAGACTAGTTCTGTATCTAAACAAGCCGATGTTCACAGACACAGGGGTAGTTCATCCAAAAATGAAAATTAGCCCATGATTTACTCACCCTGAAGCCATCCTAGGTGTATATGACATTCTTCTTTCAGACGAATACAATCGGAGTTATATAAAAAAAAATGTCCTGGCTCTTCCAAGCTTTATAATGGGAGTGAATGTTTTTTTAAATTTTTTTAAGTCCATCAAACCACATCAATCCGAGATAAAAGTGCTCAACACGGCTCTGGGGAGTTAATAAAGGCCTTCTGAATTTAAGCGATGAGTTTGTGAAAGAAAAATATCCATATTTAAAACTTTATCGACTAATACTAGCTTCCGGCAGATGGCCGTATGCATCGATTTATGGCGAAAGAGTAGCTAGTTATTTTAGTCGATAATTATATCCCATAATACTCCTATTATAAAGCTTGGAAGAGCCAGGACATTTTGATTGTATTTGTCTGAAAGAAGAATGTCATATACACCTAGGATAGCTTCAGGGTGAGTAAATCATATAATTTTCATTCCTGGGTGAACTGTCCCTTTAAGTCTAATTTTGTTGAATGAAGGGGTAAAGTAGGTGACGCGTTTTAAACTCCAGACAGCAGTCAAACTCTGACTACGCTCACACAGTCAGGGATTGAGAACCATATTTACTAACTCTCAAACCATTCAAAACAACAGCAGCTTGAATACCGTCCTTGTGAACCAATAATTGATGTCAAGTCCCTTTCTATTCATGAGATAACTCTGTAACCATAGAGACAGTGAATAAAGATTGCAACTTCCATAACACTGGAAAATCTGATCACAACTGACATTCAATAAATGATTCCAATCGAGTGGCAGATTCATTCTGAAAATCTTTGTTGACAGCCAGCTTTGATTTTGTTTTTTTGCATTTTAAATGACACCAAAATCACTGATGGGAGCAGCTCCAATGGAAGACCTAAAACACTCAGATGACACACAGCTCATTTCTCCATCTCCATTAAAAAAATCACTTGAAAATAAACCCAAGATATGTGCAGTTCACATTGACTATTAACAGTATAACTATACACGTCCGGTTTATACAGCACAAGCTAACAAAACTCACACTTAAAATTCAGTTGAGAGTCCTCAGAATAAAGAGCCTGTTTGTTAGTAAAATAACGTTTTCACATTTTATAACTAAACAGTGTGACACACCTGTATTTAGCACTCTAAGACAGGAATGACAACCTCTGTATAAACGTAGGCTCCTGTTTTGGACCAGTTTGCCTCTGTTATCTCAGAAACCAGTAAAACCAGCACAAAACACACTCTCAGACACACCTGTCGTTCTCACTGTTTAGAGAAATAGACAACCACACTTCCAGAGAGCAACTTTGACACACCAACAGATGGCAAGTCTACAGACATCTCAAGCATTTAAAGGCCCTGTAATTTCAAGCCCATTCAAACTAGAGTTTTGTGACTTGTAGCCCATGTGTGTTAGCTTTGAGACCATCCATCTGTATCTGTATATAACAAAAGGTAGCTGATCTGTTGTAGGTCAACTCTCAAACTGTTGAAACAGTGACTGGGGGACAATTCTGGCACAACCCCCATTACGGAGGCAACTGTATGTAATGGATGTTGTGTCAAAAATAGAACTGTGAAAAATTCAAGAGATACAGAATACAGGACACACACGCAGGCAGAAAATAGTGCAACAAAATGAGCTCGAGTACACTGAAAGGAATGCAAAGGAACTAAACTGAACTAGATATGATAATGAGCTGGTTTGAACTAAACATATATTTACATTTATGAATACATCAATGTATATATGTATACATATACATTTTTTATATATATATATATATATATATATATATATATATATATATATATATATATATACATACACATTTTATATATATATATATACACACACACATACATACAGTATACATACACACACACATACACACATATACATACACTATATACAATTTAGTTTCAGAAAAAAAGAGGCTAGGAACATTCATTGATATTAATATCAACAGTGAGATCTAGTCTGCTGAAGATCATCGAATAATTCTTGAATTCATTAAGATGACATTATTTGTGTGGTGCGCAACAGTAATTGTGGGAAATGCAGTTCGCAGATTTAGTTTAATTGCTTTCAGGTCTGGAAAATTCCCCCAAGACATGTGGTTTACTGCATGTACTGTGGGTTATGGAGTCATCAATTTGTGTGCGTTCAAGATAAAATCTACTTTTTTTTGTCAATTTGTTTAATCTACAGGTACCAATAGATATTTCACGAAATGGGGAAGCTACAAATCTTCCATGGGCCTTTCCTACAATCCAAACGTACAGTGTATACTGTACACACGTATGCATACATACAAACATTGAGAACCTTCTCTTTGATCCAAACAGAGAGAATGTGGTTCCAAGATTACAAGCCCACACACCATTCAGCTATTTCTGTACATGTGAGCGACTGAACATAAACTCTGAGAATAACAGGACACGCATGACGAATGCCACATGGAGCTCACAGACAGCTGGCTGCACTTACAGGCAGGTGCACACCCAAAGTTCTCCATCTCCAATTATACCTTAAAATTAAATCAAATAAAACATTTAATTTACATTTTAATTAAATTAAAATGTAATTAAATTAAATAAAATACAAAAAATAAATAAAATAAAAAGTAGAATACAAATAATACTAAAATGGCTTAAAGAGTTATCAAAGTATTAAAAACAACATATTTATATTTGAAATAAAAATGTGAGTGTTTGCTCACGCAAAAGTCACCCCCATGATGTACGGTGTTGAGGGGGGTTGCCAGCTATGAAATGGTGATGTTGGTCTTATAGCAAGTGCCAATAAATGCATTTCCTATGGGAAGAAAAACCGAAGACTGTGTGTGTGATAATCTCAAATCCCTGCAAGTGTGTGTGGGAAAGATCTGCTCTGCTCCATTAAATCCACAGAGAGAGAAAAGAATCACGTTTGGTCTGCCATCTTTAATTACTCAGGATAAACGGAGGCGTGCAGGAAAGAGGACAGACCTAAAGAGTATCCTGAGAGTCGTAACTCTCGTGAAATAAAGGAATGTGTCATCGGACAGTGAGATGGGGCGGCAGGATGGTGTTTCTGGAGCCCATCTGGTGGATAGTGAGTGTGTGTCGGGGTAAAGCTATCCGGGGAAAGATTCAGGCTTACACAGACGTTGAGATGACACCAGCGTTTGAGTCATACAAAGAAGGGCGGAGGTGGGGGTCAAGGACACTGCTGGGACGGGCCTTTCATTTACCCTGCAAAAACAAATATGAGCTTTTGTTTCATAACGTCGTCTCAACTACATTCACCTCATTTCCCTCACCTCCCAGCTGAAAAGACCTGCTGTGTTTAAGACACATAGGATACTGGTGCCCTCACAAGGCTCCTTGATTAACCAGCATGGCTACTTTGGTCAAAGTGCTTCACTAACTTAATTAGCTGTAAGGAAGGACAGAAAAAAGAAAAGGGAGAAAGAAAGAAAGAAAGAAAGAAAGAAAGAAAGAAAGAAAGAAAGAAAGAAAGAAAGAAAGAAAGAAAGAAAGAAAGAAAGAAAGAAAGAAAGAAAGAAAGAAAGAAAGAAAGAAAGAAAGAAAGAAAGAAAGAAAGAAAGAAAGAAAGAAAGAAAGAAAGAAAGAAAGAAAGAAAGAAAGAAAGAAAGAAAGAAAGAAAGAAAGAAAGAAAGAAAGAAAGAAAGAAAGAAAGAAAGAAAGAAAGAAAGAAAGAAAGAAAATAGGATAGTCTTGCTTAAATTACCAGTTTAGACTACCACTAAATGGAAAGCTTGTGTCTCCACCAGGTTATTTAACTAGCAAAACAAGCTAGGCTATGCTAGTCAACCTGTTTCACCATCCAAATTCTGCTTAATTCACTGTGAGGAGAAAGAAAGGGAAGAGAAAGAAGGATGAAAAAGTAGATAGCTGTGTTGTTAATTACCAGCTTTGTCTAGACCAGTATTATACAAGTAGCTTGTACTTAACTAACTAGCTTAACCAAAGGTTCTTTATTGGGCATCAACAAATGTTGTTTTTTTTGGATGCCAGTGTCCTCACCAGGCTTGTTACCAGCTTAACAAGCACGAATATCTTAGTCAACATGCTTCACCAGCTTTGTTAGTTATGAAAAGGAGAGAAAGGGATGAGATGAAAGATGAGAGAAAGTTAGATTGAAATGACAAACTTAGTCAAGACCAGAATTACACAAGAAGCTGGTATCCCAGCAGGTTTCTTAGCATAATCAGAAATGTACTTTCCTGGTCATCAACATGTGTTGGGTATTTTTGGATTATTGACCCCAGAATGTGATTATGGTTCTTAACTAGCATGACTTACTTAGTTAACCTTTTTCACCAGCTGAAATTAAAATCATTGGCTTTATTAATAAGTGGAATAGAGAAAGAAAAGAGTAGAGGAGATGAAGGAGGGAAAAAAAACAGAAATGTCTTGGTGAAATGACCAACTTAGACCAGCAATACAGAAGTTGCCCACCAGACTTATTGACTACCCTAACTAGGAGGTACCTTTTTGGTCACCAGCAATTGTTGTGTTTTGAATGCTGCTTTACTCCATCCGAAAATTTTGATCACGGGCTATTACTAGTTCACCGGCACCAAACCAGAATAAAACATCTTGGACATTCATACTGCTCTAATCTGGTCTTTTCAGCATGGCTATCCTATTTTCCTTATGCTTTGTTTCCAGTATTCTCAAAGCTAATGAAGCGAGCAGAAGCAGGAACAGGAACAGGAAGCGTCTTTATGGTCAATGCTCTAAAGGAGAGACGCTCCCCTCTCCTCTCAGGTCCTGCTCCTCTGGCTCTCTGATCTGCCCACGGGGAGAGTGTCAGAAAACTGATCCTTTTCATCTCCTCCAGGGCTCCCTTCTGATCCCTGTCTCTCGTATTTATTTGATTTCCAAGACGCTGTTTGATGACTCAGAGTCTCTGCCGTCCAGTTCACTGTTTGCTGTTCATCTTTCTTTCTCACTGCATCATCACTCCTTTGATTCATAGCGGCACTGTCCTGTGCGAAAGGGGAGAGCTTCATGTGACTGCTAGAAAAGTGGACTAGATGATGTAATGCATTTGAATTTATTTATTTGTAATTGCATTTGGTCCATTATTTTGAAAAACGAATGGGGGAAATCGCAATGCTCAACATGATGACCAAGGAAACAAAGTCCTGTCTTTCAATTAAATAAGTCAAAAGGGTATTCAATTGAAGTTCTAAGAGGTCTGACCCCCAAATTTCATTCCCAGGATTATAACCACTGTGTACTGGACACCCATGGGAGGCCAACAATATGTGGGGGACCCCTCACAAAATTGTGAGCCTATTTAGAGTTGTTTTTGCACAGAACAGAAGCCACATCTAAGCTGCAAATATACTGGCGCCATAAATGTATTTACTTGGTTTCAAAATAATGGTAAACAACGGATCACAAGCAAAATGATGCAGACTGTTGATTTGCAAGCACAGCAGACCGAAATATAGGCGTACGTATTAGAAGGCCGCTTCAATTATACAACTACTCTTATTTAGGTCTTGGTTAAGAGTTGATTAGTTCCTATATTGGGAACACTTTATAATAAGGTTAAATTCATTATTACTTAATGCATTAGGTAGCATGAACATTTAACACATTTTGCAGCTTTTATGAGGTTAATGTTAATGTATATACCAGCCCGTTCTCATCCTAGGGCGTCATATTTGACATATTTTGCCATTTCGTCTAAATCCAACGCACATGGCACCCTTTAGCTTTAATATGAGACGTAGATATATATAGGCCAAAAGGCGCCTCCTAGCCGTCTAACCCTAACCCTACCCCAGACCTAAACCTACCCATATCTCTGCGTCTCATATTGATGCTAAAGGGTGCCACGTGCGTTGGATGTAGACAAAATGGCAAAATATGTCAAATATGACGCCCTAGGATGAGAATGTACAGTGTATTGGTTAATATGACAGACAAAAACTATTCAACCTAAACTATTCAACCTAAGTACACAATTAGATAATACTAATTTAGGTCAACCAATTACCAAGCAATGCTTAATTTTGTTCAGTCTGGGGTGTCAAAAGGTCGCATTAGCAATTAAAGAAAAAAAACACTTTAACCTGACCATGTTTTGCTTAAGTGTCTGAATAATTTTTGGTCCCAAATTTGTATACATTTTACTGGTAGTCACTGAAGAGTTTTTGGGTATACTATGTCACAGTTTACTTTATTTTCCTATCCTCACTTACATAAATTAACTATGGTGTCCTCCACTCACTAGTAAAAAAAAATATATAAAAATTATATCTGGTGTCGGAATAATTTTTTGTTTGACTATACATTTTTATAAAGAATCAATCGAACATTGATAAGAAGAAATGTTTTTGAGCACCAAATAAAATAATTGTGTGACACTTTTATATAAATTTACATTTTATATAAAATTTTTAGCTGAATTGAACTCATTTAATATTTGACCTGTTAAAAATGTATTGTATGAAGGAATTAAGGTGAATAAATTCATATTAACACTGAAGTTTATTGTAAAGTGATACCAAAATATTTTGGAATGTACTGCTTTGCTTTAGGGTTGGAAACCACCAGTATCTACATAAACCAGCCTGGAAAGGCAGGGAAATCGTGGTGGTCTAAGGACAGGACTATGAGAATTCACCTCACAAATATATTCAGATAAGAACACAACATTCATCCAATAATTGCTAAAATGATAACAACATGTGGCTAATATCCAGCGGGGGGAAATGTTTCTGGTCTGGGCAAATGAAAAACGATAAAAAAATTTAAATTCTTGCGTCTTGCCACATTAAATTCAACAGACTTTCCACTTGTTTTTCCTCTCTCTCTACGAGGTCAAAAATCCAACCAGGCTGACTAACTCCCAAATGAACTCGGCATCTACACTACAGCCCTGGCACTGATGAGCCTGTAATGTCTCGCCCATCTCTTGTACGAACTTCTGGTTTTCAACAGCATGTGTGGATCGCATCCGAAGGGCCCTGAGGTGATGTTATCGGATCTGATTCAGCCATGCGTCTCTGGAATGAAATGTGGAATAGAATCGTCTGTGTCCCTCCCTGGATTGATTCAGATAATTAAATTCAGGGTCTTATATAAGGGGAGGATTGTTTTTGTCCTTTCGCCAGAAGCACCAGAACGTGCAAGTCTCACGGGTTCCAGAACGCAGAGCATAACAAAGACGTGAGAACAGTTTTGTTAATTAGAACAAAGCAAATATAAAGGCTGGAAAAAAGCAACAAGCACCAATAGGGAACTACAAACACGCTCGTCAGGGTTAATCGACTAAGCAACAACCAATTAAAGCTAATTCTACACCCTGCCTCTACAAAACAGTCCAAACATGTGATGAAATGCAAAGTTTCATCCTCTTTTTTTCTATTTGTCAATCTGACTGTAGTGACCGAAGACAATGAACTACTCAAACGTACTTGTGCGTGTGTGTGTGTTCTGGTCCACAGTCTGAACGTGGGTCATGGGAATGGGTCGGCTGTCTTCTTTCCCAGTGTGTACTGAGCTGGCTTGACTAATATTGTTCAATATGACCACTTAGCTCACACACATATTCAACTAGCTATCCAAGTGAAGACATACCAAAGACTTCTATATAGCTAATATAGAATACAGCTATATAGAAATAAAGCTAATCATAATTACAACCCTGAACCCAAAATACTCCTTTGCAATTTAAGAATACTGATATTAATATGAGCTAATTAAAAACAGCATGTAGTTTTCAAGTATTTGTACTATTTTGCAACACAAAAATAAAAGAAAATACATCAAATGAAACAAAATAAACTAAAATATATGAAAACAATGGAAACATACGTTGTTTGTTATGATTTATATATATATATATATTTCTTATCCAAAAGGCAATTGGATTTTTTTTCTTCCTTTAGATTTTTTTCAACAAACACACAGAATAGAAAAAAAAAATCCCTGCTAGCAAGGTTAAGTAAGTTTAAAATAATTGATTGAAAAATAAATATTTTATATGATTTATTTAGTGTATATTATTATTATTATTATTTAAATGAGAGGGTTTGAAAGCAGGCACCTGTCAGCCACGGGTAACAAAGAAAAACATTAAAATAAAAATGAATTTAAAAAAGACAGTTCACACTTTGGATTAGGATCTAATTCTCACTATTAACTAACTATTAACTACGACTGCTTATTAATAGTTAGTAAGGTAGTTGTTCAGTTTAGGTATTGGGTAGGATTAGGGATGTAGAATATGGTCATGCAGAACAAGGCATTAATATGTGTTTTTTTAAGTAATAAACGTTTAAGTAACATGTATGCTAATAGGTAAATAGTTAATAGTGATAATTGGACTTTAAACTAAAGTGCTAGCAAAAGTTTAAATAAAATAAAATATCTCCAAACCCAAAAGGTAATTGGATTTTTTTTTTTTTATCTAAAAGGAAGGACTTTCATTCTAAAGCCGTCATATTGAGCGTCCCCATTTCCAGAATTTCTCACAACCCACAGACACACAAAATCTGAATTATCAACACAATGGCAGTCTTCACCGAAGACGACTTTAAATGTGTCTCTGGTGTGTGATCTGTGGATGAGGGCCACACACAGAGGAAGAGACAGAACATGGAACTGAGATAGTCAGTAAGAGGAAAGGAGGAAGCAGAGAGAGAGAAAAAGAGAGCAGATCACGGTGTCTGAATAGCTTCCAGATGTGTGAATGGTAAACAACTGGTTTGTTGTGAGGGCATAAAAATCTGTGGCATTCAGAATCTCTGACCAAACATCCCCAAATCCTGCAGAACCATGAGCAGAGAATGGACACGCATGGACAGACACTCACGTACAAGCAAACACACAATCGCTTTGTCGCCAGTTCATGCCTGATATCGACTGCTGAGTATTTCCAGAAGCCAAGCATGAAAGAGTTGAAAACAAATGAGAAATCAAATCACCATCCCCTCTGACATGCTTTGAAGTGATCTGTGCATGAGCATGAACCTTCACGTACATAGATTTGACTGATGAAGAGATGTGACACCATTACAAAGAAAAAGACAGTCTAACATCCGTGTGTGTGTGTGCAATATTTATTCTCTCTGTATGGGTTTTGCTCCATGTATTTAGAGGGCACATTCCCAGGCTGGGCGTTGGGATTCTCTCCTCCACTGTTTCCCACACAGAGCTCACAGGAGGCCCTTTGTTCCGGCTCCAGGCCGCGGGGGACCCAGATTCAGCACAGCGGCCCTTGAGAGACCTCCCTGCATTCTTCTGCAGGACGACCCCATCCACACCTCACCTTCAGAGGTTGTCACTGTGTTGTAACGCGAGGAATCACTCTGGTCTTTGAGTCTTGTCTTGTGTCTCTCTGGCTAGCACTGTTTCACACTGACAGTGATTTGTTTCAAGGAGTTTTGGTTATTTTAAACAACATGAATGACTTTTAGTGACTAATTTGCCTTTTTTTTTCATACAACTGAGCAATGATGCAGTGACTACAATTGGGAATGCAGACCGTGGAGTTCACCTCTTTTTACATTTTACACAAAAAAACAAAAAAAAAAGTACAGAGACTCACTTTAGAGATCTAAAGTGATGAAATTGTTGTCAATGTGAATAAAACATTAAAAGGATGGTTTACTTAAAATTAACATTTTGTCGTCATTTACTCACTCTGATGTTGTTCCAAACCCATGTCCAACAAGAAAAAAAAGACACCTTTGACTTTCAGTCCATGGACAAAAAAAAAAAAAAAAAAAGTTTTCTTGTTTCACCTAAAGTCATACTGGTTTGGAAAGACATGAGTGTGAGTAGATGATGACAGAACTTTCATTTTTGTGTGAACTATCCCTTTAATTGTCCACTTTCAAGACTTTTAAGTGATTAATCACATCTCTGTTCTTTTTATTCTAATTATTCGGCCATGACTGCAAAAAGCAATGGTACTGGTACTTGGCTGTACTAATGGATGGATGGATGGATATTTTACAAGTGCTCGGCATTAAAGTTGACCTTTGACAATTGTGTCCAGAACCCAGCACTCATGTACAAAGACGGAAGATTTCAAACCATGTACTGCAGGAGGTCATTCAGTTTGGACTTGGGTTCTCGGACCAGTATGGCGATTATCAATCAATCCATTAGCTGGTGTGGTTTGGTGTCGAGAGGAAAGTTCTGGTGCGTAGAAACCGTTAAGTAGCAGTCCTGTAACATATTTTTGTATCCAAATTACTCTGGAACAGATTCACTTCAACGAAATGTGTTAAAGTGCACCACGGTGATGGTTTATGAATTGTCCCTTAGGTGATTTGAACCGACAGTCTTTTGGTTCCCAGCCCAGATGCTTAGCCATTACACCACACCATCCAACTAAGCTAGAGCTGTGGTGAAAAACTAATGAATTTTTTAAACGATACAAAGTGAGACTCTTGGAGACAGCAGAGAGCTTGGAGTAACACCAACCCAAATGTGAAAGAGCATCCAATGGAGTCAAAGATAAAGACCCTGGATGATTCATTATGCAATCTGCTGAAAAATACAGCTAAATCCACTGTAAAGTAGTTTTACTCTAACTGGTCTAAACAAGTCTAAACATTCACATTCAAATATTCATTCCAAATAGTTAAAAAATGCTAAAAAAAAAAAAAAATTGGGATTGTTTCTGTTCTGCATCTCGCTGACAGAAAGACTGTTCTGTTGGAAACAAATTGTTAAGCCAAATTTCAAAGACTGATTAATTGTGGGGGGAAGAAAGAAAGAGACAGAAACAGGGATGAAGAAAAGACAACTCTTTTTTTTTTTTTTTTGGACTGCAGTAGAGAGTGTGTTTTTACTGGAGATCAAAATCCTTACATGCTGCTTCAAGTCAACATGAAATCTAAAACGACCCTGTTTGCTTTAATACACGTTTCCGGACTTATGGGAATGATTCACTAGTTGCATGATTTTCCACACAAAAAAAACTTTTGTTTGTCATTTTACACAAAAATTTACTAATTTGCTCCTCCTTAGAAATAACTTTTCTGTTCAGATAACATTGTCAAAAGTTATATTTATATTATTATAACTTATGTATGTACATAATGAACGAAAGACTAAGTAAATCACGATGGTACCACGCCAGTAGTTTTAATAAGGACATTGGTGTGGAGGAGAGGCATATATAGATTATTTCTATCCATCTTCCTATTTTTCTCTCTCTCTCTAACTGCATTGTTGATGGCCAGGATTTGGTTGGTTACTATAGAGACTGATGGGAGGAGGGACAACCACATTTGGGTAGGGGGGGACGGAACGAGTGGAAGTGAGGGAGAGAGAGAGAGAATATTGTCATAATTGCATGTTCTGCTGATGGTGCTTAAGAAGTGAAGCCAACAGGGAAATGAAACACAGATCGTCGTTTGCCACATGACCTTTCTGAGAACGAAAGAGTGATGATGTGAGAGAAAAAGACTTTCTTTGGGCCACAAACACCACAAAACAGCTTCTGAGTCAAATCACTTGGAGACAAAGAATTTGGTGAGAGAGCGGGAAGGAAAGGGAAAAAAGAAAGAAATCAAAATCTGGCATCTCAGACATCTCCTGGCTGTTAATGCAACAGCAATCCTCTATGCTGCCTTACATCGGTTAAGTCGTTTGTCATTGGTCGTTAAGGTGAGTTATCTTTTGAGCCATGAAATTGGAGCCAGACATACTTTCTCAAAGTAAACACTTCTCTCTGAGGGGCAACATATTTGTTATAAATCTATTAGGCGTCAGTCAGTGCGGCCCAAAGGTAATTTCTTGTTAATGCAGGAGCTATGTGGGTGTGTTTGGCTTTTCCATCTGTACTTTCCTAAGTGATTATTTGCAATGATGTGTTTTTCTTTTTTCTTGAGAGCTCACATGCACATACCAGACCCGAGCCAGATGGGACCTGGCAAAACACTGAGTGTATAACCGGGTTTACCCTGCTGAAAAAACCCCACTTAAACCAGCCTAGTATGTGGGGCTGGTTACAAAAACTGCTTAGACTAGTCTTAAAAGTTAGTCATCTAATTTTTTCCTTCAAGACTAGTCCAATTTCTGTAAAGTCAGTTACATAAAAAGGTAGATTGTCTACTCCATTTGGAATTGGAAAAGTAAAACTAATTACCGCTTGTTACCAACAAGTTGGTCAAAATAGTTCTTAAAGGAGCATTTCACCCATTTCAACATTAATCTTTATTGAAAGTGGGTTATATATGTAGTCGAAATGTAAAAGAAATTTAGAATTTGGTGCCCTCTTGACCGAGAAAAGACAGAAAATAACTTTAGGGCGCATTTGTATGCAAGATAACAACTCCCACAATGCACCACATTGCACAGCTCCGCAAGCCACTCCCACTAATCCAGAACAGCGCACAAACATCAGAGAAATCGCTCTTCCGTCTACAAGGCTAACGTTAGCTGCCACCAGAGTTTGAAATTCATTTCACACAAAATTTCTAGTTAGTTGGCTGTGGCGAGCAGGACTAGGCGAGGGACGTTGGTGATGATGAACGGCACCGGTCTCGTATCTCTCACCGAGGAGAGGAAGCATAAAACGAGGAGCGAAGACAAGGCAGATCGAGAGAGGAACAGGCCTGATTTTATGTTGTGTTTCTGTTGTGTGAGGCCAGCAGTCGTCCGTGAGGGGCTGCTGGCTTATACTTTTGTTTTGTATTTGTTTATTTTACTATTAAAATGTTTAAACGTTTGCCGGTTCCCGCCTCCTCCTTCCCACAACAACGAACCCCGTTACATTGGCAAACTCATTAGTGAATTACTCCTCGTTTGTATTTCTTTCTATATGGTGAAGTATTGCATAATACCGGGATGTTCAGTCAGAACATATGCGTGCGACACTAGGATGGTTCACATCACAACACAAACGTCCGTGTGCTCGTCTGATTCAGAGATTTCGTCCAGGAGAAATTGCCATCGTTGAAATTCTCTGCAGCAGACGGACTCTATCTGTGTCCGTAGCGCACAGCGAGAGCACAGGCACCAGCGGTCCGCCCAGCTCGAACCCGTCCGGGCTCCTCGTCCGCGACAGGCAGGTCTTCTGTCTCGGCTGGAGAAGCGCAGCAGCCGCCTCCTGTTCCTCCCGCCTCCTGTTCCTCCATCAGCCTCAGCTGCTCTTCACTATATTGCGGCTCGCAAAGATGGCCACAAACATCGGATTCGAGCAGCAGAATTTCAAAATCCTCTTCTTCCAAATCATGTTTAGTTTCTTCCGTCATTGTCGTAACTTCCTATCTCCACAGCGCTTGTTAGCTTAACTTCTAAACAAGATGGCAGATATTGATTTCAGTATCTGCAAGTGAAGTCCCACCCACTGATCTGTAATAGGTCTGTCGCGTGAGTGGGTCCCACACCCTGGATAAATGATGAGCTTGTGTTTGTAGTCTCAACCCTTATACAAAGAAATGGGACTTCCTGCTTTTTATGATGCAAAATGACGATTTTTACGTCATAAAAAGCAGGAAGTGGAACACTTAAATCCTTATTTCTCCCATCTCAGGGGAAAATAAGGGAATAAACCATGACCATTCAAAAATATGACTGGGTTTCTAAAGATACAAAGCTTAATGCAAATGGGTGAAGTGTCCCTTTAAGACACAGTCTTAACATAAGTGGCTAAGTTTATGCAACTTGCCCCTGGTCTTCCAGCCTATAGTCAAGCTGAAAAGTGCCCAAAACCCGTCTAAAACGAGCCAACAGACCAGCATGACCAGGCAAAGGGAGACGAGCTAAGACCTGCACACTATCTGAGGC
The DNA here is from genome assembly GCA_030578255.1 of Tiaroga cobitis. Lineage (NCBI taxonomy): Eukaryota > Metazoa > Chordata > Actinopteri > Cypriniformes > Leuciscidae > Tiaroga > Tiaroga cobitis. Next base: position 45,513,675 of record CM060592.1, on the reverse strand, counting down.
TGGTTTAAGTGATTATTTTACGCAGGGTAAAGAAACATAAATATTTAGTTCTAAATTAAACGTAATGTTTTGTGCACTCACACCAGGGTCGGCGCTATGGTGGGGCATTCGAGGGCCGTGCCCCCCCTAGCGCTCATTGATGCCCCTCCTACCACAGTTTCTAATACAATGCTAAATCATAAATCAGATGTAGGCTATACAATACCAAATGTCCAGCAATCTATTTAAATAGTACATTGTGTTTAATTTGTTGTCTAATGAGATCTAATATGTGTTGGTGCCAAGAATTTTCACGTGATGAAATTGAAATATACCATCGAACTTTATATCAACGTGTTTAAATGGTCCAGTGGCAGAACTTTAGAATAGCGTGCAAGAGATTCTGGTTTCTAACCCACCCTCGCATAATAATTTTTTTCCACTCATTAAAACCGATTATGTTTATCAATGTTTTGTCAAGCAGGGACATGTTTGATTGCGTTATACTTTGTTATTTCACTTCACCGGTACGAATAGAGATTTCTCCGCAACGGATCAAGTGCGCGTCCGTGTGAAGATGTTTCTTGTGGCAGCGCGAGCCACAAGAGAACACTTTATCCGCACCATCGAGTCAACGAGCACTGATCACTTGATTTAAAAAACAACACATTTCAGCGTGCTATATCACCTCTTATCTATCAAATGAATGCACTGCTAGTTAACCGGATATGTTTTATTTATTTGTATTGGTAGGGCCTACATCCGTGCCGCGAGATGTTTAAAAGTGAAAACAATATCAACCCTGGCAAAAAGTGTTGGGGAAATTCGGAAATAATAATTATTAATAATAATTATAATAATAAAAGGTGTTTCTTTTTTTTTTGCGTCAAAATATTTCTCAAACGGCAGTGCCCCCCCGCTGATGACCCAATGCCCCTCCAGTAGATCTGCTCTGGCGCCGACTCTGACTCACACACACACTGTCCACCTTACAGAGTCCTAACCAGACTCGAAGTAACAAGTTTCCAGTGCAAAGTAATTTGTTTGTACACTCTGAATGTCTCACCTTTTGACCACGTCGTCTCCACTCCAACACGTGAGCTCATCGACGCCCATCTCTGCTTCGCACAACGTCTCTGGAAGTATGGCGAAGAAGGACTTGTAACGGGAGATGTAGGCCATAAACTCCCTATAACACAAAATCAACAAATAAACAACCCATATATATCACAAGCGATAAATAACAATGAAAAAAAGTTTTGAAAGACAAAACTCAAAGAAAGATTAATTTTATCGCTAACAACAGCTTTAGAAACCTGTTTTGAAGTATTTAATTATATTATATTATTTAAAGGGATAGTTCACCCAAAAATGAAAATTCTGTCATTAAGTACATTCATGTCGTTCCAAACCCTTAAGACTTTCATTCATCTTGTGAACACAAATGAAGAGGTTTCTGTTAGAGTTCTCAACGGGTCGGGTCGGCCCGACAAACCCGACGGGACCCGCGGGTTCGGGCCAGGTTCGGGTCAAAAATATAAGCAAATGACTCGGGTCGGGTCGGACCTCGGGCTTAATCTTTTCCGCTCAGTGAAAAAAAAAACATCGCTGCTGTTCACCGTAAAGAAAGTCTGGCTGCTGCGTGCAACGTGCATCGCGGGTGGCTGGCTGTACCATTGAAGGGAGGAGAGCACACCTCAGTCCATCCACTGTGCACACACTACTGTTCCTCCACGATGCCTTATAAGCATACAATTATGTTTGTAGGCTAGGCCTATTTGGTTTCAAAACTGTTAAAACACGTGAACATTAAAGGTTGATTTGAATTCCCGTCTGTTGGTTATGATAATACGTGTGTGAGAAAAAAAGAAGAAAGAAGGGTGGGAGGGGCCGCGGGCTGGGTTCGGGCAGTTAATTCATGTTGAAATGTCGGGTTACATCGGGTCCAGGCTTTAAAAGCCACGGGTCGGGTCGGGTTGTTATTTTCAGGCCCGTTGAGAACTCTAGTTTCTGTCCCATTGACAGCTATGCAACTGCCCCTTTGATGTTTCAAAAAGTTCATAAAGATGTCATAAAAGTAATCCAAATGAATTGAGAAGTTTAGTCAAAATTGTTCTGAAGAGACACAATTGCTTTATATGATGAACAGATCAAATTTAGGCTTTTATTCACATATTCATCAACTTACACATCAGTTGTGGTAAACGGAAGCTCAATCATGCTTGCTTGACATGCGAGAACCAATGAGGTTCATTCTCGTGTTCTGCAAGAGGTTTATTCTTGCGCGTCAAGCAGGTTCGGTTGAGCTTCTGTTTATGTTCAATGATCAACATCTATATGTGAATAAAAGCCTAAATTAGCCTAAATCTGTTCATCATATAAAGCGATCGAGTGTCTTCAGAAAAATTTTACTAAACCGCTCAATTCAAATGGATTCGTTTAATGATCTCATGACCTTTTTGAAACGTCAAAGTGGTAGTTGCGTAGCTGTCAATGGAGGGACAGAAAGCTCTCAGATTTCATCAAAAAGATCTTCATTTGTGTTTCGAAGATGAACGAAAGCTAAGGGTGCTCCGATTGATCGGTCGCCGATCACAATCGGCCGATAATTGCTTTGGGATGTGTGATCGGCGGTCTCTATAAAGGCCGATCCAGAAAAACCGATCATATGACGCAAAACTCGCGAGACAATTTTTTATGCCCTGGTAAAAATCGGTAAAAATGGCTTCAGCAGTCTGGCAATTCTACAAGGTGTGTGAAAAAGCAATTCACTAGCAATCCATCTGCAATGTGTGTATCACGCCGCTGTCTGCTTGTCAAACAGTGCAGCCTCTCTGATCAATCCGTAAAATTACCGGAAAGAATAGAGTCCGTCCGCAACGGCGATAGATTGAAGCGCGCGTCCGAGTAAAGACTGCGCGAGCTACAGAGAACACTGTATCCAGAGCCGTTAAATATGAGAGTTGCGACACACTTTGATCTCGCCGCCACGTAGTCACGTGGTTCATGTAGTTCTACATAGTTCCAAACAAATCCGCGTTGCCAATGGTTTTTAAAGCGGGGCAGACAGCAGCAGCTATATTTGCAGCACTAATCGGTCAATATTGACGCATAATGTACATTGATTATTACGTTGACACTTAAATGACTTGGATAATATAATTTTTTTTCTGGGGAGTAGCAGAAACACAGCATTAATACGTTTTTGTGTTTATTTAGGAGGGAAATGGGGTGCTCCCATAACGTAGAATACAGCAAATACCATTTGCAGCAAATTTCTGTAAATATGATGGAGAGTGTGGTCAGTTTGAAATTAAACTGGAGATATGGTTACTGAGTGGAATGATTCATAACATTAACGTTACTGTTAACGGGATTAACTTCAGTAGGCTATACATTTACATACAGTAGCTACACAGTACATCGTATGCATGTATTTGTGTGCGTTCTGATGAATGGTTTGGTTTGAAAGGATGTAGGGGTACATTAGCCATACTTAAATGAATCCTAAAACGTTAATGTTAGATCGTATTTATAATTATTTCACTCAGTAACCATCTCTCCAGTTACACACACACACATACCGGTATACATGTATATATATATGCATACTCTACCAGCCAAAAGTTTTGGATCAGTAGGCTAAGATTTTTAATGTTTTTAAAATAAGTAATCTCTTCTGCTCACCAAGGCTGCAAATTGCAATTTATTTGATTTTAAAAAAATATATTTTTTTTAAATATGACAATTAAAAATAACTATTTTCTAGTGTCACATGATCCTTCACAAATCATTCTAATATGTGGATTTGATGCTCAAAAAACATTCATTATTACGATCAATGTTGAAAACAGTTGTGTACAATTATTTCAGGATTTTTTGATGAATAGAAAGTTCAAAAGAACAGTGTTTATTTGAAATAGGATCTTTTGTAACATTATAAATGTCTTTACTGTCACTTTTGATCAATTTAATTCATCCTTGATGAATAAAAGTATTAATTTACTTAACTTTTATGTCAATAAAGCCCTTTGAATTGAATACATTTTGTTGTGTTTTGAATTTTGGAGGGAAGGGGTTAGTGAAGTGTTGGTCACGTAAGATATAGCTGCAATTAACCTATTATCTTCCAATAAACATTAACTAAAACTGGCTACATAAAATATAACTACTGACTAGGTTCACGAGAGGTCGGCTAATGAGTGTAAAAGTAAAAAAAATACAGTAATTTCATTAATTTACCAGCGAGCGTACTTCGGAAACACTGAAAATTAATGGGGTTCAATGCTGGAACTATCAGTGTTTGGAACTATTGGCTGCTCCACGACACGCGTTACTTCCGCATTCCAAAGTTCCTATGGCAGTCTATGGGAGTGTCGCAACTCTGTTTTTCAACGGTTCTGACTGTATCCACTGATCGCCGCGGCAACGAGCGCTCAGGTTGAGTTCAAAAACTCATAATATATATGAAGCCATACTATAGTATAATGTAAGATAGAAATTAATATTTAAGTCATTAAATTCAAGTTCACGTAAACTTTTCCCTCCGCTGTCAGTCATTCTCCATTCAGCGTTCAAACAGCGCGTCGTCAGTCATTCTCCATTCAGCATTCAAACAGCATAAGTTAGCGCGTCGCGTTCGGCAACGATGCAACTCTCTCCAAGATGATTAAATGTTCATATTATTATACTTGATCTGTAGATAAAGCTCTATAGTTTCGCATAAATTGACTATCTTGCTGTAGTACCTTAATCATGATTCATGTTCCTTTCTACCGTGTTTAGATCACAACACTGGAGAGCACTGTCATTGTTGTTCACGCGTACAGTTACTGAAATTTAAAACTGTTAAAAGAAAAGGCTGAATAAACTATTGCATAGATAGATACTGTATAATACACTATGCATCGATATGTATTTCCTTTGTGCTTAGAACTTTTCAATGCGGACTCGAAGAGCAGCGCGCTGTGACTCATGTTGCCTCAAGCGCATCATTCAGCGCTTGGGATGCGCATACGCGCTGTGTGCAGCACTCTATCGGAGTCTTTCTCTTTCATAATCATATCATAATACTTTTGCGCAATGAAAGATTATTAATAGCATTTTTTGTTCTGTTCTGTCCTATCTATCATATGTTGCTGCCTCATTAAACAGCTGTGCTATACATTTGTGCTATATTTGTTTTCTTAATTTTATAGTAGACTATAAAATAATTGGGCCCCGGGGGGAGCATGCCCCCGGACCCCCCTAGAGGGGTAATATCCTTCTCACCTTTTTCACCCCTGACCCGTTTTCATGTCTGATAAATACACAGGTGTAAATTCATGATACATTGTCTTCTCTTAAATGTAATACTTAATGTACATTGTTGTTAAATATAGTTTAATAATAATGCTACATGATAAATAGAAGGCTTCAAATAGACCCTGTAATCGGTGATCGGTATCGGTATCGGGTGATACAGCTTCCAGTAATCGGTGATCGGCCCCAAAAATCCTGATCGGAGCACCCCTAACGAAAGCCTTATGGGTTTGGAACGACATGAGGGTGAGTAATTAATGACAGAATTTTCATTTTTGGGTGAACTAACCCTTTAAGTCTATGAAAAATAAAATAAAATAAAATAGACCTGAAGGATGGAGCATGGAAGTGGGTAGTTACAGGTCACATGCTTAGTAAGGAACCAATCAGGCATCCTGAATTTACAATTACAAAGGCTGTTTTCACACTTAGATTTGTTTGCTTGATCTGAACCTAAGTTCAATTCCATCACTCTCCCATAAGCCCATGTTTTTAAACGATAACGAACAACAAATTATGGTAAGATTAGTGGTTCACATGCAAAAATTAGGCCAGACTGCATTTAACAAATGTGAATTATACTGAAGTCCACATGAACTACAGTGCAGAACATTTTCTTGAGTAGACTTTTGAGTAGGTTTCACAACAAACAAACCAAACTCTAATGACAAAGGGACTCGATCAGCACTAATAGTGCTAGTGTGAAAACAACCTAACTGGTAAGGTAGTAAGAGTGTAGAAAAGAAGCGGAGCTAACCTATATTATCCAAGGTAAGCACACACGTAGACACAAATTTTAAAGAAAGATAAATGCAATTTTTAGTAAATGCATTCATGCTTACCGTGCAACCTTTTTCAGAGTTCTACCTCTATCGCTCTTGGAGGTTTTCAGAGGGAGTGAACTGAGAACGGTCAAACCCCCAGTACAAGATAATGGAACAGTCCAGAGGAGGATGAGGCAAGCAGTTTGGAGGGGAGGACAGAAAGATGGAAGAAACCAAAGGGCAACAAAACAGAGGGAGGGGATGATGGTGAGAGAGGGAGAGAAAAATCATGACCATGGAGAAAATTAAAACCACTCATGCACATGCAAACCAGAACCTGGAAGATGGGTTACAACACACTAGCAATAAAACTCAACAGCGACCACCAACTTAGATTCTGAAAGTACTTTTTACCCACTCAGTTTCTCAATAGACATTTCAGAAAACTGTCAAGGATTAAAACCAAGCTCTGAGATTACAAAAAAAATGTATTTGAAAATTAAAAAAGGTGCATTCAACATTTTGAGGGAAATAAATGCAAGCACTGCAAATTATGAAATCGAATCAGTTGCTTTAAAGTGTCCCTATTATGCTTTTTCGAATATTAACTTTCATGCAGCGTGTAAAAGCTCTGCAAAGTTTTAAAGATCAAAGTGCACGAAAAATGAGGTTATTAAGTCTCTTAAAAGAAAGAATAGATTCTGAATTGAAACAAGTTATCAGCAATTAGTCTTATGTCCTGTTACTGTACATACCTACATAACAATTTGAAGGGGACATATCATGAAAATCTGACAGTGCTATAATTGGGTCCCCTGTGCATCTACAACCCTGAAAACGTGAAAAGTGACAACACAGTTACTTTGTTTTGATAAGCCTTTCTCTGCAAACATGTCAAAAAATAAAAACCCCTTCTGATGTAGGAAGGTAATAGTCCAGATTGTTTCCACCCACGGCGCCACCATTTTTCGCAAGCGACAACGATGTACAGTTCAAACACAATGGCAAAAGTTTGAGCAAAGCATGCAAACTGTTCTGTCATTGGCTGCACAGACGAACACAGAACACTATTTGACCAAAAAATGTCACAGCTGTCATAAAAACCTCAGGGAACTGTCAACTTGTGTAAAAGTTAAACATGACAGTCAGTAGTACATTGCAAGTCGATGAGATTAATCAATGTAACTCCACAACAACTACATCCATGTATCCACTAACCATTCAGAAACGTCCAGGTGCAGTCTAAAAATTACAATCTTTTCCTGAGTCTTTATGTAAGGCTGCACTCCACTACGAGTTATTTCTGAGATGTAACTGAAACTCGCGTTTGTTATTGCTGGAGTATCCGAACAGTGTTGCCAACTATTTTCAAAGGAAAGTAGCTAAGGCCTTCCCTAAAAATCGCTAAATGTCGCTAGATGACGTCATACGTCAATTAGCATATTAATGACGTCATCGCGTCGTACTTGCGTTCTGTCAGTCTAGTGCGTTTTCTCTCTACTGAGGTTTGTCCAAAAAGTCGCTAACATTGTCGCAAGTCGCTTTTTTGGAAAAATGTCGCTAAAGGGGTCTGAAAAGTCGCTAAAAATAGCGACAGAGGCGCTAAGTTGGCAACACCGTATCCGAAGCTCGTGTAAAGGATCGGCTCTCTTCTGAACGGAGGCGGGGAGCAGCAGCTCATTTGCATTTAAAGGGACACACACAAAAACGGCGCGATTTTGGTCACACCCAAAAAGGGGTAACTTTGACAAGCTATAATAAATGATCTGGGGCGTATTTTGAGCTGAAATTTCACAGACACATTCTGGGCACACCATAGATTTATAATACATATTGTGAAAAGTGGCATAATGTGTCACCCTTAGGGAATTTTCATAAAACCAGCCTATGGTCTTCATTTACTGCCTATGAACAGCGTCTACTCTGACCTGCCCTCAACACTGTAGTTGTAGCTGAGGCCTCAGGCCTGGAAGAGTTCAGTCCATGTTGTTGACATGTCAAGAAGATACTGCGATGTGAAAGCACTTTGCATGCACTTCAAAAGGATGATGACTCACACTGGAATTGATACGGAAAATCCAACGGCATCTTTACTGTTCGTATCATTGTGTATTAAGTGGTGAGCTTAAAATCAGATATGGTAATAGACGTTTAGTTTCTGATATGCACTGTAGTCAAATTACAACAGACTGAGCCGTCTGACCAATCAGAGTAGCGTAGGCTCTCGGAAAGGAGGGGCTTAAAGAGACTGAATCTTCGAACAAACCGGTTTCAGACTCTTTGAGAAATGTGATGTGCAATCTATTATGAAAAAATTATGTTTTTTGACCTTGGATGCATGTAAACTATTGTAGGAGACCTCCAAAACAAAATTAGGAACCCTTAAAATAGCAGAATAGGGACACTAATTCTTCAGAAAAAATTACTAATGTCTTTATAAATCCATCCATAATACTGTATTAACTGAACCATATTAGCTTCTTAATATTACCCAGCTAGCCTCCAATAGCTTGGAAAAACTGTCTGGTGACTGCTGCGAATATGGTATCTATGACTTCTCTGATTGGTGGATTGAAAACGGTGAAGTACTTTAAAAAAAGTTTCAAGTTTTGTCTGTTCCTCACACAAAGTTATCTTATGGCTTTAGACAAATCATATGACTTAAGAGTGGGAACAAACTAGGGAACACAAAAGTTTTACACATTATTAATTAAGTCTGTTTCACTATGAAGATTTTGAATGGCATTTTTACTTCCAGAACCCTGCTGTTGAATTCCATTATGCATATCATTTGAGGTTCATCATGGACGTAAAATATTTTTTAGTAATTATAGCATTGTGTTTTGACCTCTGACCTGTCTTAATAATGGAGCACTCTAGCTACCCATTGAAAATAATTTGACATTTTTAAATGATAAATCTCCTGGCTTGCTGGTCAAATCATTTCCATGACTCAGGGTGCAGAGATGATGTCATTTGTACGGTGATGAGTGTTTGCTGTCCTCTCCTCCACCGACTCCTGCACTCCAGAAAAAAAAAAATCTAATCCATTTATCTCTCTGTGTTCCTGCTGGCAACAGTCTCAGTGCCCGTTACAGCACTGTCCTTGCCAGCCTACCACTTAGTGATGGGTATCTGTAATGTGTGGGCCTTGAAGATCTGGGTCTGAAAACACTTAGTTAAATGTCCAGTAGCATATTTGTAATCAGGGTCTTTAGAGACACTGGCTGACTGTTTCTGTTTGACCAAAGCTTGTGGCTATACATACATATTTACACACACTATATGGCATGCTTCTTATTAAACGCAGAAAGAAATCATGGGCCAAACAAAACAAATCAGTTTAAAATATGGATGCACAATGTATTGGTGGTCATAGCCATATTGATCGACATGTGCTTTTATTATTGGAATCGGTCCGATTAAACTTATTTAAACAGTTAATCGATCAAGACTTATTTTTATTCAAACATCATAACCTCTTTCTATGTCCAATAAAATTTAAAAAAAGTGTTAAAAAGGCATCTTTCAGAAACATTAAAAATATTTATTTTTTTTGCTACATAAGTCTTAGTAAACGACAGAACTAAAGGGAACCAGCCTAACCTGTGAAGGTGCGCCAACATGCCGATCGTATCGGCTCCTGGCACGTCCTGAGAGATGTTGGCAGGTGGAGGTGTGACTGAGGCCGGAGGAAACGTCCCTTCTGTGCTTGAAGACGCGTTTGAAGAGTGACCACATACTTTATCCACCTAAAGAACAGAGAGACAGATAGAGGAACAGAGATAAGAGAGTGGTGATGTTCAGTTCCTTCGGGAAGACAGAACTGATGATGTAAGCGTGTGTTTGTCTTTGTGATAAATGAAACTCTAATGGAAAAGCAGACGGTAACAGATCACATTAAAGTCATGAATGAATGAATAAGACAGAAAGACAGAAACACAGTGTGTGTTGTCTGGCTCTGGTTTTGTCTATTATGGGGATCAAATATCCTCATAAGCTCAGTAAAACCTGAAAGCAGTTACATGGTGGGAAGCAGCCAACGGTCTCCAAGAGGAAAACAGCTTAATAAACTAAATAAATAACATCTTAATAAAAATCTAAAAAAGCAGAAAGGATTCTGAGAGGGTTGTGTGTAGGGTTAGGGGACAGAAAATATAATTAGCTAGGTATAATAACAATAAAAGTCAATGGAAAGTCCCCACCATGATGAAAAAACTAATTTGTGTGTGCGTGTGTAAACTAGTTCATCTCATTAGAGACTATTGCTGCAACACAGGATCTCAATCTGCATTTGCTTTTATATCTACACCTTCACCTCTGTCTCTTGCTCGTTCTTACACACACATTTAATCAATGACGTTTCATCCCACTAAAAGCTCCGGCAGACGTCACCAGTCCATTAGTCAAAGAAGACCCGACTACAGCAATCTAAATGATTACCCTCAGTTTCAGCCCTCTCCTATCAGTCACTTTTAATAATGACAATTTTATTTGCCATTAATAAATCTTTATCTCCTGAATCATTTGTCATTGCACTGAGAGGTTGGAGGACAGAAAAAAGTCTTCGCTCTGTCAATCGCTTTACAACATGAATGAATAACAAGATACAATGGGGAAAAAAAATGTATTTACTTGAAGGAAACAACTGTCACTGATTTTTTTATTTATTAAAAAAAACACCTAATTTGAATCAGAAATCAGACTACCAAAAACTTTGTTTAGCCTCTTTCTAATGACTGAAAACTGAAATTACATTCTTAGTGTCTTTAAATCAATCAGTTCACTGTAAGTTAGTAACATATATTATTTTTATAGCAAAATTCACAAATGCACCCCTCTAAAAAAAAACACACGCGCCCAACAAGAATATATAAGAATCAGATGTCTTTTTGGACACTATACCAAGGTAACGGAAAAGAACATTTTAAATATTTATTAAACTACAGTATATTTAAGATATCTGATATCAGTACATTTAACATACTTAAGACCTTGAGCAAACATTATTAAACTCTGACTTGTGTTAAATATCAACTTTAATGAATAATAATAAACCGAACCGATGTTTTCCTTTTACTTTTAGAAGCATTTGAGCCTGAAGGGAATGAGGCATTATGGGTATCAGCCAAAAATGTGGGACTGCTGGGAAAATATTTGCGTTTTGATTTTGTTGTATTCTGTGTAGTTTATTGATTTACCCTCCATTGTAAATATTTTTCCTCCTCCTTTTTGACGAACAGCATGGGAAACATCGTTTCCCCGTAAATAAACCCAGCGGTGGATTTTGGGCCGAGATCTCAAATATACAACAGTTCTCCTATTTTCTCAACGGAAATAGGATTTCTGCATCCTAGGTCACAGTTATATTTAATTCAAATTAGAAATCAGCTGCAGTTCTGATAAAGCATATACTGTAGCCTATACTTTTTTTTTTTAAATAGAGTGAGTAAATAAACTTCTTTTAATATCCTAAAAATATTAAAGATTAATATCCTAATCTCAGATTCAGGGAGTTACAACAGAGTTTCTTTATGCATGGATGGAATTTCTCTTTATCCGGATGAAGTTTCATCATTTCTAGTATCAAATTACTTTCCGTCCAGATAGTCTGGGAATTTTTCCCTGACTATCCCTGAATCTTGGCTAATTTTACGTTAATAACAAAAATAAAAATCAATAAACCCCACAAAATATTCTCTTCAAATCATGACAGACTTTCTATTGGTAAAATCAAAATGTCTTTGGCCCAGAATGAACCCAACGTCACTCTCCTGATCTCCCACTCCTTGGAATCTCTATATTTACCCATGAATCTGTAACATCTGTGTCAGTGATTCATTTGAAACGGGATCCAAAATATTATGAGATTTGTTAATTTTATCAACATTTTTAGTCTAACTGTAATTTTAACTATTTTTCTGGAAACCCTTGTTTTTGTTGGATGATTGTTGGATGACGGTTAACTCACCTGTCAATCTTCCAAAGAAAGGTTTTAAACTTTACCGGTTATGTGCAACTTTAATCGTTTGATCACTTTTTCATTCCACACTATTGTTTTTATTAAAAAAGTAAGAGAGAGATCCTCACCATGACAAGTCCAACCAGAACTGGTTGAAGAAAATTCATAAACAGGGCCTATGGTATCACTATTATTTACGTTGCAATTTTTTAAAAACTTTTTCCTTAGTATCAATATTATGATACATTAATAAGGATACATTAAGTCATTTACAGAATTATTTGTTCTGCTCCTTGGGAGATACAATATTTAAACAAGTCCTCGTCTAGTATAATGGCCCTCCACTTCATATAACACCACATTACAGTGAAAGCTAGAGTCTTAAACAAAAAACAGACTTTTAATAAGATTCAAAAGTATGCGAAAATAGGCATGACACACTTGTATGTGAGAGAAAGGCAGAACTGACCTCAGCGACACCCTGATCTGTGACGTTAAGCACAATGGGCCATTCCACTGGTCAACTGTTACTCAATTACCTACTGTTGAAAGCAGAGGTTTGCTCTTGTCTGGCGAGTGTGTGTGCACCTGTCCATCCTTGTAATATCTGTGAAATGCCAGTGTGTGAAACATTCTGGGTGTGATTAGATGGGTCTGAACAGTGCTTTATCCCATGAGTCTCAGAGGAAGACACATGCGGGAGCTGTGAGCGCCTGGCCTTGAGTTACAGGCTGACTGTGTTTTTGTGGTTGGTTGTCGACGTTTGGCTGCAGTTTTACAGTGTGAAACGAGGAAGGCCAATTTAAGGCATGTGATCTGTATATGTGCTCACCGCTCAAAAAACGAATATCTCTTTCAGAGCACTGTCTGTTTTTAAGACAGACTTTTTCTTCAATCGTCATGTTTGTGTAAGTCTCTCTCTGGGGGAGTATTGAGTTACATGGTGTGGTGTTGGTGTTTAATGAAGTTTGTTCATTTAAGAATCCGCTCCACAGGCTGCGTTACTTTCTCAGTGCTCTTTTGCCCCAAATTTAGGACGGACGGAGACTTAGACCGACAGACAGTACGAAAGATACAATTATTTGACGATAGAACAATAGATTCGATGGATAGATTGCATAATTTTCAGTAGTCGGAAGTCTGATCTAAACCAGGTGGCAATAGGCAGACTGTCAAAGTCAATGACATGAGAAAGATTAATGTTTCTGCTGCACAAAAAAAAGACACATTTACTTTAGGAAGTCACGGAGGAAATGCATTATTTGTGGATTTACTGATTGTAGAGTTAAATAAAGTTATCATGAGCATTGTAATGTTTGAAGCGGATGTCATAAAAATGTCAGTAGACCGAGAAGAATTTAAAACGAGCAGTTCATTCATAAATCTGTAAAATCGTACCTTCATGCTGTGGAAATATAAACCGGAAGACAGAACACAACGAGTGCAGAGCTGAAAAGGGTCTAGAATAGGCCATTAGAACGCCACTGATACATTCCAACTGTATATACATTTTAAAAACACATCTAATGCTCTCTTCGCATCTTAAAAGAGGAAATGCAGAAATGCCAGCGCTGTTTGAATAACATCACAGTACGTCTCAGTGGCGTTGAATTAAACAGTGTTCTGAATGAGGCCCGTGGGCTGTGCCAGCATGGGAGGGGAAGCCAGTTCCACTGTTTGGTTAGCGGGTTGTTTTTCATGTAGGTCTGGCTTTGAGTGCGTGTTTGAACTGTGATTCTCTGGCTGCTTTGTTTGGCTTCATTGTTGCCACGCTGATACTCACACATACACAATCAGGTGATTAATGATCTGTGTGTGTGTGATCTGTTTGTGAACTCTGCATCTCCGCAAGCATTCTACCCTTGTCAGTTTCAAACCCATGGAACTACTGACCTGATCATCAGCGGCACATCATCTGTGCTGTACATCAGCGGCACAATTCTGAGAATCTCCAATGATAAAACCCATATTTACAGGCCTGAAAGACTTATAGTTGTTTTCGCATTTTTGAAAAGTGAAGGTATAAGACGGCATTCATAGGTTGAGGTGAGGAGAGATCCTCTCCTCAACAAAACCAACCAGAACTCATTGAAGATACGCAATTCATCAGCAACACCCAAAAAGCTGCAGGGCTGCCAACTCTCACGCATTGAGCGTGAGACTCACGCAGTTGAGCCAATTCTCACGCTCTCACGCCACACCCCCGATTTCTCGCGCTAAAGTGTCGAGCCGGTCGGTAGAATACCGGAAAAATTACTTTATCTATAGATCCACCAGTTGAGCCACTCGTGATCGAATAGTTTTACCGCAAATTAGTTAAAATATCCTCTAATCTAGAGCGAGCGTGCATGCGAGACAGATGTTGAGACGGCGCGGACGCAAAGCCAGGACTGGAACCAAAGCACGTTCCTCTCTTCACTCTAAGCGCATAGACTGTAAAAAGCGTTCCGTTTTCACTCCGCTTACATCCACTACGGGTTTTCCAGTCTCACTCACAGGAAAAACTGCTCCGTGTTCAATCGATTTTAAAAGATAATCTTATGTTTTATTTTTTTTAGATATATATGAAAAACTGCTCCGTGTTCAATCAATTTTAAAATATAATCTTATGTTGTTGTTTTTTTTATATGTCATATGTTATGGCTTGGAAAGTATTCTACACGTTTAATAAATTTTCCAGCTGCCTTTGCTTGCACAAGCAAGCGCACCCAGGTAAAAATAACAATTTTACAAATTCTACGAACAATTTTAGTTTGCCAACAGTTAATAATAATAAATATTATTATTATTATTATATATGCCGCACGCGCACGGCGGCAGAGAGGTAGTGCGTGTCTTTCAATTGGGCAATCTTTCAAAATGGCTTTCTAATTGGAAGCTGTAAGTGGAATTTACAACCACCAAAAGAACAAACAACAAACACATTGTCTGTCGCAATGAACGTTTTAAACGTTTTCGATCTCTCTCTTCACTCTGTCTCAGTCAAGTTTGTGGTCTGGACACATACGCTCCACCTCATTGAGCTTCCCAGATTTAAATCATCCTCTCTCTTTCTCTCTCGCACTTCTCCTAAAAAGATTCTTTTTACTAACACAAGGGTACCGAGGATCTGACCCCAGACTGGCTGACTCAGCGACTGTTACGCTCACTTTCCCAGTCTCGTCTCGTCCCTCTCCTCTACTCTCAGATCTCCCTAAACTGTAAATATTCTGTTTACGAGCATATTTGAGTTTCTCTGCAGTTTTTCATAATCACTCACACATGATTTGCAA
Organism: Tiaroga cobitis; assembly: GCA_030578255.1. Taxonomy (NCBI): domain Eukaryota; kingdom Metazoa; phylum Chordata; class Actinopteri; order Cypriniformes; family Leuciscidae; genus Tiaroga; species Tiaroga cobitis. Next base: position 45,498,397 of record CM060592.1, on the reverse strand, counting down.
TCTGGTTTCCCAGAAAACGGATGTCGACAGCCTCTAATGTTACTGCCTCTCCAAAACATCAATGTAAACAACATTTTGAAGGACGAAGCACTGGAAAACCAAATCAGAAAAATGTTCATGAGCAAAAAAAGCACAAAAAAAAGGAAATTCTTCTAAAAGGTCATGTTTCTGTCATAGCATCTTCATCCAGTTATGTTACAATCTTATGTTATTAGACTAAGACCCTCACCCCCTCGTACTTTTTTTCTTTTCTTTTCTTTTACTTTGTTCCTCTTTTGTTCTTTCTTCTAAGTGCTGTATCAACACGAAAACATATGTTTGATTGTTGAATTATGCCATAACTGTTTGTACTTGAATTCTGTTTAATAATAAAAAAATGATAATCAGATGTGTAGCGTTATGATACAGTACTGGTTAAGTTTGAATCAGTCCACTTTTGGTGGGCGTTAACAAATCTTCTTACATTTACCATTATCATGACTCAGGAGCTTTTAAAATAGAGTTTAAAGTTATAATTTTCTTGAAGTTGAGTTAAGTCCAGTCAAAATTAAATGAAAATTTTAAATAAAATAAAATTGAGATCCTCATTGTTTTTATGCCAGATCAATTTTCTCTGTGTAAAATAAATGACACATAGTGATTACTGATATAATTTGTAATACATGCCTGATCAATAAAATAAAATGCATATACACAAATATGTTTCTGTCAAATATGGATCACTTTTACTCCTGGCTGTTGAACTTCACAGCACTGGTCTAATGTCGCATATTAAAACAAAGAGTGCATTTATATAAAATGTCATGTGACCCATAGTTGTCAGCGAAGAGCTGCATAAATCATGATCAGAGCTGATCGGATTCCTCTTTCCTCTCGATTCCCAAAGCCACAACCTTTCCAGACCCCTTTTGCTATTCCAATATTAAACTCTTCTGGCCCAAACTCAAACACAACTGAATGTTTAAATTCAAATATTCCTAAAATATCTCCTCCCATATTTATAATCCAAACATTTCTAGCCAGATTCTCATTTCCTCCTAATCATTCATATCAAATGGACCCTAAGTCCATAAAGTCCTAGTGCATCAATGCACATAATAATTTCCTGTATCCATAGATTTGTGTTCACAGGAATGATTATATGGTACCAAGAGACGAATACTGCACACTCAGCAAAGGGGAATGACAAAAAAAGAAACAAGAAAAAGAGAAAAAAAATAAATGGGGGGCTTTATCTTTCACTACAGTCATTCTCTGCGTCAGAACGGAAAATAAATTGCTCCACTGAGGGTTACAAACTTGGTGAGGTAATTGATTACTCACTTTTCACTCATCAGAAAGATTAATTAGTTAAGGGATAATGTGATAAGGCATAAATGGGGAACAAAATAGAGAAATATTATACACTATATTTCAGGCCCTATATATATAGCACTTAAAGCGGTGAAAAAATAAATATTATAACTATTATATGTGTTCTTTACAAAGTTCACAATTTAAGCTTAAAACTGCTCAATAATAAAATAAAATTAAAAAAATATAATCCTTTTCTGCTATGTTCATACCACAATGGAAAAAAATTACAGAGAGAGAGAGACAGAGAGAGAGAGAGAGAGAGAGAGAGAGAGAGAGAGAGAGAGACAGAGAGAGAGAGAGAGAGCGATAGAGATTCAGAGACAGAGACAGAGACAGAGACAGAGAGAGAGAGAGAGAGAGAGACAGAGAGAGAGAGAGAGAGAGAGAGAGAGAGAGAGAGAGAGACAGAGAGAGAGACAGAGAGAGAGAGAGAGAGAGAGAGAGAGAGAGAGACAGAGAGAGAGAGAGAGAGAGACAGAGACAGAGAGAGAGAGAGAGAGAGAGACAGAGAGAGAGAGAGAGAGAGCGATAGAGATTCAGAGACAGAGACAGAGAGAGAGAGAGAGACAGAGAGAGAGAGAGAGAGAGAGAGAGAGAGAGACAGAGAGAGAGAGAGAGAGAGAGAGAGAGAGAGAGAGAGAGAGACAGAGAGAGAGACAGAGAGAGAGAGAGAGAGAGAGAGAGAGAGAGAGACAGAGACAGAGAGAGAGAGAGAGAGAGAGAGAGAGAGGAGAGAGAGAGAGAGAGAGAGAGAGAGAGAGAGAGATATGAAGGACTCTTTTACTGACCCCTCTCTCATCGCTGTCTGTGTTCTGGGCTTTGGAAATCTTTTCTAATCCCAGGGGCCTTGTTTCCATTATCTAAAAAGCACAAGCTACTATTAAAATTCCTTTGTAAGACTGTAATTAGAGCCCTCAGTTAAACCTCTGAGGAAATAAGGTAGAGCAGCACATTAACTGCTTGGGACGGTGGATAATGAGTTATTAAATTTTTCTCGTTTTTGTCTGATATGCGCTCATAGTTGTCAGCAGCCTCTTTAAGACACAGCACTTACGGGTCACGGTAAGACTGTCTGCTTCCAAGCTAGCAAGATTGAGACAACACCTCAGCTGAACTCTGACCTCACAGCTACAATCCCTTTCCATCTCCAGTTGGGAAATAACATTGCGGTGTAAATCCCGACGTTCCATTCAGCAATAGAATTCTTAATGGACCTTAAACCTGTTGAAATATAACAATCACAATGAAAAAAAAAAAAAAACATTGGAAGAGGGGAGAGAAAGAATTTAAAGACGAGTTAAAAAGACAAAATGACTTAAACTTTTTCCCATTTATAGCAAGGAATATATGTGTGTATATATATATATATTTATATATATATATATATATATATATATATATATTTGTAATGTATATATATGCCTTTCTATATGTGAGACGCATCTTGAGGCTTCAGATTTGACAGCTGAATCCTACTGCGGGGTGAACATAGATTTAGTGGCAAGTAAACATGATATCCTTGATCACACCTACTGTATATATTACTCTTTGGGTCTTAAGGTTATATTCGATTTGAGATTTACCCGCCTCTAAGCGTCATGTAAAAAAATACATATTGCGTGGTTGGTCACTTTACCTGTGAGTCATCCCTTCCTGGACAGATCTTGGCCAGGATAAATATGCAAGACCTCTTACACCCAACAAAAAAGGAAGAAAAGGAACAATATGGGAAAGGTGCGCTCTATAATTAAATAACCAGCACTGACAGTCCAGAATTTAAAAAAAGACAATGCAATGAATGTGCAAAACACACACACACACATACACATCATTATCCAAGTTCAGCTGGTATCACAGCCTAGCATGTATGTGTATGACACCTGATCTTAAGGGATTTAAAACCACACAGACTAAGACCACAGAGATGTCAAAAGACCCCCCAGTCCTCTTTTAAAAACTTCTCGATTTACTCTCTCTCTCTCTCCCCTAGTCCCAGTCTTACAGTGCTGGTCAATAGAAGTCTTTCAGACATGCAAGTGGGCAGCCAGCGCTGTCAGCACCTACAGTGTCTCAACAGACCTCTAAAACCTGATCCCAGAAAGCACACACACACACACACTACACACTCAGCATGCCCTCTCAGGCAGCACACATGATGGGACGGCATGCCAACCGCAATCCGTTTGGGAAAGTATCCCAGTGAAAATCAAACCATTGCTATAATTCCTCTAATAACATCTCAGCTTCACACACACACACATTTGCAGAGAGCGGAGAAGTCTACAGTTTATGATCTTTGGAAGGAGAATACAAAAATGAGACAGGCAGAAAAATGCTATGCATTATTTTGATAGAACTGAATACAGCTTAATCAGGAGATTAAAGCACTAGGACATAATACAAGCAGGGGATTGTGGGTAATAGAGTCTGTTATCAGGATGGTAGGATGGTATCAAACCTGTGGGTTTCAGTCTCACTATTTTCTCTCGAACTCATTGCTTAGTGTAAAGAAAACAGTGGAGATTTACACACAGCAGCAAGGGAAAACAGAGATGGCCTGCCAGAAACAATTTCCAAGCTTTTTCCATCGTTTATTGCAGGATTATATCCCCCAAATAATTTGGAATACCAAAAGCAATTTTACTGGCTGAAAGAAAAAGAAATCCATTCAGTGGGAGGGGGTGAGACTATTAAATAGGGCTGAAACAACTAATCGATTTAATCGATTAAAATCGATTATTAAAATAGTTGTCAACGAATGTCATTATCGATTAGTTGGTCTGCTTACGTCATGGGAAGCGTTTACTGGTGATTGGTTGAAACGGGCCAATCATGATGCTCTCTGTCTTACATGCGCTGCGCTTCATGAGACACACGCAAGGTCTCTCTCCCTTCGCCGATCTGTTGTGCGCGCAGAGACCGAGATCTTGTTTACAGTCTATGTTTGGAGCACAGTCTCTTCTGTCTCGCATGCGCGCTCTTGCTCGCGCGCTCTAGATTCCGGGAGTTTGAACTACTTTGCAGGCATCAGGGAGCCGCTATCAATATGCGGGAGACTCCCGGATCTTCCGCGAGACTTGGGATGTCTGTATTTTGTCTCGAGCATCAGGTAGCGCAATCAGTTCGCTCGCAACATAAGTGATGGATTAAAATAGCGCTTCCGCAGAAATAGGTTAAATTAAAACGGTGTTTACAAAGTGAAGCACTAAATATAAAGGCAGTTAATAACAGCAGCAGTAAAAGATTGTTTTTAGTCACTGTACTCAGTGGTTTTCAGCGAATGCTTGTGCACTAATGCATAATTTTTCCTATCCTTTTAATCAACCCTGTTAGCTTGCTGCGTACCTCCATCCCGTTCTTTTTATAGCATTTGTCTAATATTAAGTTTTAATTGTTTTTCAAACGCGATCTACCGCGGCTCTATGTTCACACGCTTGTTTTCAGTCTTTCTATATTTATTTTATCTATTATCCTTATAATTTCATTAATTTAAAATAAAAATTAAATGAATTATATATTTGAGATGTTTTTAGTTTATATCTTCACATCTGAACAACATGTCTGTGTAAATTTGTTTTAACAAAAATTGCTAAAACATATGTTGGATATAATTTTTAATTAATTTTACATTAATCATGGTTGTCAACTTGCCATTAGCAACTATCATTAAAAACAAAGCAAATATTGATATTAGTAAAACTCAATGTGTGGCTTTTGCACTTTTTAAAGTACACTTTTACACATAAATACCCTTGTGGCGAGCAGGACGAGGCCGAGGGACGTGAGAGGCCGGTGGCGTGAGTGATAATGAACGACACCTGTGAGACGCACCGGTCTCGCATCTCTCACGTCCCTCGGCCTCGTCCTGCTCACCACAACCCTGATTTAGGGTTTTATTTAGTTATAATAAACAAAAAAAATCAAATTGGGATTTTTATCCGATTAATCGAAAAAATAATCGTCCGATTAATCGATTATCAAAATAATCGTTAGTTGCAGCCCTACTATTAAATCAAAAGTGATAGTAAAGACATTTAACAAAATAAATGTTTTGTTTTTTAAACTTTATATTGATCAAAGGATCCTGAAATTTTTTTATCAGTTTCCACAAAATAATTAAGCAGCACAACTGTTTTCAACATTGTGATAATATGATAATAATGATAATATAAGAAACCCCTTCGCTGTCACCCCCCTTTTTGAGAATGGGGGTTAAAATGCACTATTCAAACTTAAATGGTTGTAATTCAAGAATGCTTTGGAATATAGACCCAAGTTTGGTCTTGTTTTAAAGGAAACACTCAGCAGATTATTGCTGAAGTGAAAACACTTCAAAAAATGAAAGTATGGAAAAGTTATGGAAGTTTAAATTTACAGTACATCAAATATACTGTACTATATATTTTTTATTTTATAAAAAATATATATTTTACAAAATATTTTTTACTCTAAAATTACTATACAATCAAAGCCATATATCTAACCAAGTTGTGTTCCAAATTTGAAGTTGATATCACAAAAATTGAAGTTCCCATGAGATTTTGTTTAGGCGTAGTACTAAAAATAGCCACCAGGTGACATACATTCCATTGAATTTAGTTGGATACATTCTGCCTTAACAAATTAATACATTTCTGCCCAAATATCAATTCTGTCACAATATTTGGGACCTTGAGACTCAGACCTTTCTGACAATATGTGTTTTGTCAGGATTAGAAAAGGTTTTGATCATAAATTATGAAATATAATGATGCCCAAAAGGGGAGGAGCCTGATAAAATAATTTAGAGTATCGTTTATATGGTAACGCAACGTTCAATTTCAAAACGGTTTTCACAGGATGAATTCTGAGTTTGTAAGCTTTCAAATGATACCTAATTTATAACTGCTAAAATATGTGATGTAATAAAAAAAGGCGATAAAAAAAAGATAATATTATATTTTAGAGGATAATATGTATATTATACTTTTTAGAGGATAATATTATATTATAATTTTTTATTGAAAAATACTAGATTATGTTTTATTATGAACTTTTAGCATGAAAACCAAAGTTTCAATTATTAAAGGTGTGTGCGTCAACTTTTTGTGACAAAGGTTAGAACTCCTGTTATAACGCAGATTTTTTTGAGGTGCACTCTTGTCAAAAATTCACCGGTTACTCTTCCTACATAATTTGTAGCAAAAAACAGCAGTCAAATATCTATTTAGAAGTCCTAGACCTTTCCAACCATATATAGTTTGTCATAATTAGATTAGGATTTAATAGTAATAAAGCGAAGTAAAGTTAGGCGTCCCGTATACGGGACGGTGACAGTTAAGGGGTTAATGAGCAGAAAATCAGCATATTAGAATGATTTCTGAAGGATCATGTGACACTGAAGACTGGAGTAATGATGCTGAACTTCTTTACCAATCTTTACCAGCTTTACCAATCACAGAAATACACTACATTAAAAATGTATTAAAATAGAAAAATAAATTTAAATTGTACTAATATTTTCACAATAATACTGTCGATTTTTTATATTATGTAATAGAAGCTATTATTCGTCAAATTAAACATTTGCAAGCTACTCGATAAGCCTCAACATGAGATTAGAATAGTACCAACTAATTAGCCTACTAGCATATCCCTCGTCATTTAGTCTACTTTAAGCTACCACTGCAAAGGAAGGATCACTGGAAATGCCATTTATAACCATATATCGTATGACAAATGAACAGGAAGTAATATCAGCTGTGATTTTGAAACATCTCTTTCTTGACATATTTGATTGGACTGCAAAAAGAGTCACTGTTTATTTCCAGATTTCAATGCCACTGAAATCTAACATACAATGCATTACCAATTCCCCATACTATTGTTTGTATCATTGCATATTTTATGCGGTTTTGGAAAATAAGTAGCAGGCCACATACATGCTGCACAAAGTTAGTAGTTCACTAGTATTCCATTTCAAACACAGCCAAAGCCATCATCACAATTCAGTTAAGCAATCACATTCTGCCCTTAAAGCAAACCAATCTTTAACAGCTTCAAAATAAACACACTGGCAGACATTATAATGCCAGTATTCTAATGGAGTGTCACGTTTAAAAGCATTTCAAAATAAAGTGACTGGGTTCACTTTGGCTAGGTCTTTCCAATCCCATGAAGTGGCTTTGAAGTGTGAGTAAATGTTAGTTTGACTTAACGTGTGATAAATGGACTTAAAGTTTAAAGCTAAGAGCATGTGTGTGTATGTGGGTCAGTGACAAACGTACAAACAAAATTCTGCCAAAAAAGTTCCCATTCAGACACTACAAGATAACAGCAGCCTAAAGAGACACTTTGTTCAGACACACGGCACCAGAAGAATCTCGCAGAAGTAGTGACCTCAGGATTTCCATGAGATTTCTGATTTTCTGCAAAAAAAGCCTGCTAAGATGAAATACAACAGCTTTACAGCAAGTGTTGGGGGAAATGCATTACAAGTAAAGCGAGTTATGTGATCAGATTACTTTTTTTCAAGTAATGAGGAAAGTAAGTAACCTTTTTAATTTGCAACAAAATATCTCAGTTACTTTTTTCAAACAAGAAACGCAAGTTACTTAATTTTTCCATTTATTGACTTACACCGCTCCATGTTGAGAGAAATCATAAGTGAGGTGTGTGCGCTGTGTAAAAATGATGGTTATTGTAGTTCTAGAGTAAAGGTAAGCATGTATTAGCTATCTAACTTGCATAAAACAAATTCAGTATTCCTCAGTGAAATGAAAACTCTGAATATTATGCAAACCTGCAATAATTAAATAGGTTAAAGGTAAGGTAGGCAATTTTAGAGAAGCTAGCAGTAGCAAGCTAGCTTTGAAAGCATTAGAACCCACCCTCCCTTCAAAGCGCCCTCCAAAGCCATGCCTCTTCCAAAACACAAGAATGCTCACAGCCAGAGCAGAGTCTGCAAAGCTCCACAAGAGACGGCGTTAAACTACCATATGTCTCAAAGCACATAACAATGTTTTATTAACAACATTCAGAAGGAGCACATTCCGATAATAAACCAATTTAACACGAGATGAGCACGTTCGTTCAGATATTCAACTAAGTACCATACGAGGTATATATACAGCCGACTTACCACTGTCCCACAACAGTTTTTCCAGCATCCCTCCCCAACCCCAACTCCTCTCTCTCGATTATTACTATCCCAGCCAGGGATGAGGGAGTACTCTGGTTTCGGGCTAAATTCAGACTAAATGACAGCACGGCAAATATGCATAATCTTTGCTCTTTCCGATTATATGTAAGTGCGAACTTGTGAATACAATAATAATGAATGAATAATAGGGGGTGTAATGATACCCTCATGTCATGATTTGATACATATCACGATACTGAACTTACGATACAATATTATTGGGATACTCCAAGAGATATGGTAAAAGGTTAACAAAAGATTCACTGTTGCTTAAAATGCTGAATTTGGTATTGCATTGGGTGTGGAAATGAATAGGCTTGGCCTTGATGCTGTAAACCCAATGCACAGGACAATGGTGACACCAGAATAAAAATATAATTCTGAAGCTGAAAATACTGAATTATTTTAGATGAATATGCTTGCACTCTGTCACTAGATACATTTAAAATAATGTAGGCCACTTTTTACTGGTAAGACATTTGGCATTAACAGGACCCACAAATATTCCCCCATTGCATTATTATACATTATATTCAACATTATATAAAGTAGTTTAATGTAGTACTGACACTAAACATTTTTCTCACACAGTAATTTTCATTTTGGGTGAACTACATACACAATACAGATTGTCACTATCCATGATACATGTTGCATTTTTGTATTGCGATGTATTGTCACACGATAAATAAAGTGCGCCGCTCTGAAGGAAAAGGTGGTTCGCTAGATGTAAAGCAGCACAATAATCGTTTTCCCTTGAGTATCTTGTTTTCATAATCTTTGGAAGCCAAAATCGAAAATAAAATGTTTGTAGTCTCACAGCCCTACTATAGCATAACATTTAAACTATGCACACTGATACCCACCGTGGCAGTTAGCCTGGGCCCATGAAGTTGAGCATAGAGAATGGCCTCCTCAACTTGACCTCTGATCCCCAGCAAAGCGAGCTCCAGGTTGTGCGCTCCGGCGACCATGTGTGAGAGATCCTGCAGGACGGTGACGTACTGTCTCCATGGGTTGTGTAACTCCGAGAGGCTGGCCAAGCACCCGCGCATGACGTTGAGGCAGTAGCCACTGCATGCCCGGATCAGGGTGAGCCCACGGCAATGAGAGCAGTATTGCATGCGCACCAGAGCGCGCGTGCACTCTTTTGATAACTCCGCCGTCTCCGTAATGTTCATCACCTCTGACCCTACGCCGAGCGCCAAGCTGAGCACCCGACCTGCCCGCAATGCCTCCGCAAGCTCCTTAGCCATCGCTTTTGGGTATGACCCAAAGGGGTTAACGTCCTGCCTCGTCATGCGGAGACAGTCAACGAGCTGGTTGTCGTCAGAAGTATCTGCGTCAATGCTCGCGCCCATGCCGGGATTGACTATACGAGTGTGGACCAATGGGAAGAGACTGTCGAAGAAACAGTGCACAGCGGCTTCAACGGAGACATTGCCAGTGCCCTGGAGGAAGCGAGATAGGTCAGTAAAGAGGCAGACGATGTGAGGAGAGATGGACGACATGAGGGAAAAGTACGTGGTCTCGAAAAGAGAGGTCAGGTGATTCTGAGAGAATGACATTAGAGACTGGAACGTATCTGAAAAAGAGATAGAAAAGATTTAAATTAGTCTAAACATAAGAGAAAAATCTCAAAATAAGAACATGCACAAATCACACACTCACACACAGACTCAATACAAAACACAAGAAACATTTAAAGAGAGTACATTTGTTATTCGTTTAACAGCTTTAAAAGTGAAGTGAAGCCTAGCCGTTGATCAGACAAATGGATAGATCCGCCTCAATGTCATTCTATTGGTTGAGCATTTACTGAACTACTGACTATAAAACTATAACTATAAAACACACCTAAACAAGCTAATCAAGGTCCTCAGGATTTCTAGAAAGTTATAGAAAGGTGAGTTTGATCAAGGTTGGAGCTACACTGCAGGAAAGTGGACCTCGAGGGCCAGAGTTGAGCATCCCATTTTGTCAAATGCTGGGCTCAATTAATAATCAAGCTATAGAAAATTGGCAATAGCCGTCTGAATAAATAATTGTTTAATAAAGTCTTATAGTCAAGTCACCTTTATTTATATAGCGCATTTTACAATACAGATTGTTTCAAAGCAGCTTTACAGAGATAACAGGAAAATAATGTTGTAATACTATTGTTAAATATAAAATGAAATGTCCCCAACTAAGCAAGCCAAAAGCCAATGGCGACAAAGGCGAAGAAAGGACTATTTCTTATATTTCTAATAGAGGTGTGTAATATTTACATGAAAGCTAGACACACACAAGAAAATCAAAACTTCTCTAAGACATGAATTTTTAACATGAGCATGAAGTTTTGAACTGTTAATATAAAAAAATTATAATAATAATTTAAAAAATAAATAAATAAATAAATAAAATGAATTATATATTAAATGTGAATAAAACTGAAATTAAAAGGTCCAAACTTTATTAGAAAAAACAAACAAAAACAGGTTTCGACAAAAAATAAAAATAAAAACAATTGTCCAGAACTGCAAGCTTTTTTTACTATTTTATTTTTTATTTTATTTTTTACTTTCCTAAAAATATTAGTATGTATGGAAAGAGCAGCATGGACATTCTGTATAACTTTCTGTTCCACAGAAGAAAAAAAATATTAAAGATGCAATGAAACAGAAGTAGAGACAGATCATCTTTTCTGTATTGTGACGTACATCCGAGTGTAACAGATTATCATCAAAAAACAAAAATGTAGCATGGGGACTTGGTTCTATCCATCAGTTGTTGATTGGATTTTGAGATGAGCACTGAACTCAAAACTGGAGGAACAAAAGTTTTTACAGGCTGGTCCAGAAGGTTCAGTTTTTGATCAAACATTACAAGGTCAAAACAATTAAAAAATATCATCATAATAATTAATTAATTGTTCACAATAAGATCTAGAACATGCATTTAGAAAAAAAAGGGTTATGTATAACATATAGGGTTAGTTTGACTCCATTACGACTTTAAAACAAATTAGGTTAAGCAAATGTCAACAATTTTCATATAGCTGAACAATTTCTTTTCAACCAGTCACAAAACTTTTGTGCCACAGCAAGAACAAATAAAAGAGGGAAAGGGATTCTGTGGCTCTAGTCTGTGGTTTTTCTGTCGCCCTCTCTCTCTCTCACACACACACACACAAACACACACGTGCCTAGACTTGTGTTTGGTCAGTGGTTTGTTAATGCAGGAGCTGCCTGTCTATTCAGCTGCGCAGTAGTCGAGCATGACCACACACACTTAGACACACACACACACAGGCTGTACCCAGGGTGCCGTTCTCTCTAAGGCCACTGATGTCAGACTGAAGGCATGTTAGGGGATGGAGGAACAGCGGCAACTGGACCGAAACTGAGACCGGTCAACAGACATACATATGAACTGACACACACACACACACAGAAGCACAGCTCTCCATTTCACTCCATAAGCTGCAGAAGCTTCCATCAGTGCCGTCACAATGGACCAGGACAACAACTAAACTCCCCCAATCACGACAGCTGTGCCGTTCACACAGGATGTGTTCTGGCACTATTTCTGCACAGTTTTTTTTTTTTTTAATTGTGCATCTATGTACATGTCTGTGATACAGACATCTTTATTGCTGCATCGTATTTTGCGGTTTCAGAATCTCATACCATTGCATTATGAAGATGTAATGTTAAAAAAGTTACACTTTTCGCACCCTTTCCCATTATCACACACAGAGACTGTGGAATAATTACTTACTGGACGATTATGACATTAAATTTTTTTTTCACAATATCCTTACAGAGAGGTCAGTGATGGGAAGAAGAAACAGGAAAGAGATTTGTGAAATGTCACAGATTCAAACTCATATTGCCCATATCAGCACCACTGCCTAAATTGTCAGAGCACACGCAAACCAATAGGCCACTAAGAAAAAAAGGAAAGCGAGGATTGTACAAGGAGAAAGTAAGGAATGGAAAGGCCACTTGTCATGTCCCGCTGTGTGTTCGTGTCTGCATATGAACCGTAAATGTGCATGCGTGTGTGTGTGTGTGTGTAGATGTGTGCCCGTATAGGCGAGATGGTTGGAATGAGAGCAGCAAACCACCAGCAGAATGTGCCAGTGTAAGGTTACAGCATTTCAGAGGATAACCTCATGCCACGAACGCTCCGTAAAAGCACCAGAAGTGGACAAGCAGACGGAGAAAGAGACAGGGAGTTGAGAGAGGTGTGTGTTTGGCTTTCAGGCCTCAGGCCACAGCTCTGGCAGAAAAAAAAATAAAAGAGTATCTTTTACAAGAAAATACTATTTCAGTCTATTCTAGTTTAAAAATTTACATTTAATTCAATGCAATTCTCGCTGTTTCTTTTTAATTAGTGAAATTCCCTAGCAACTTCTGAGACGAAAAGGTTTCTACCCATTTTGTTTTCAGCGTTTACGTCTAAAGACAAGCTTACACGATGCACTTCTGCTCAGATGGAATTAGACAATAATTCCAGAAGAATCAGGGATGATTCTGATGATGAAAATTGGTGTTTAAACATAGGACAAAAAAAAAAGAGAAGGACGAAGAGAGGAGATCTCCCATGAGAAACCCACATAAAGGCTGACACTGCTCAGACAAGCACACGCAGCAAACTTAATGTCCTGTACAGACACCAACAGTGGTCTGACAGCTGGGGAAAAGCTATCTGAAACCATTTGTTGCTCCATTAGTGCTTCACCATTAGAGCAGAACTGCCAGCAGAGCCGGCCCTAGACCTTTGGGGGCCCTAAGCAAAATTTGGTTGGAGGCCCCTTTGACTGTTTTAAGGCCTAAAGAAAAGCAATGACTACCTTATAACTATACCATACTATATAACTATATTATACTGTATATACTATGTTTGATGTCTAACAGTAAAATTATGATACCACTGAGCTGAATGCCAGTGCAAGAAACACACACACACACACACACACACTGATTAACTTGCTGAATAAAAAGACAGATAAAGTGATTATCACTGAACAAAGATACATTTTTATTGACACCAGAGTTTAAGAGTCACAAACTACAGCACATATATATATATATATATATATATATATATATATATATATATATATATAAAATTTAAATTAAATAGAGCAAATAGAATAACATTTAAATATAATATTATATAAAATAATAAATAGATTTTTCAAATAAACAAAATTAACAATAACATCTAAAACACCAAAAAGAAGATCAATAGTAACAATATTAAGAATAAGGTAACATTTCAATATAACTATTAAAATCCAATCCAAATAAAGAAAATAATTATACATAAAGTTAGACTTAATTTTTAAAATGCAGAAGGTTATCATTGTACAGCCCCTTTATACTCACCAACAGCTGGAGCTTTGCTTACTGGCAGCATATAACGTTACTTTAATAGTGCTCCTAAGGGGACATAAGGAGTAAACTAATGTTAGCCCTTTAGTGTAGAATCCAAACTGGGTTTATATTGTTCTGTTAAATGCTTTAACAGTAACACCACAGCAAATGGTATAGGCCTAATACTAAACCAATTTTATGCAGCATGTTATTAGCATGTAAGTTAAACAACTGTAGAAAGTTAATACAAGCACGATTTAGGCTAATGTTAAGACTTTTAGTGCAGATTATCCATATTACAGAAATCGGAAAATTAAGCCTACAGGCTTACGTACCTTTATCTTCTTGCTTCTTCTCTTCTTCCAGGCTCTTTTTTGTCGTTTTTCTTGGCCAGAAAGATATTTTCGTTTCTTGTCAGACATCGTCGATTCGTCGGAGTCGCTAACTGACTGACCAAGTGACAACGAGTGACATCATAGGGGCAGTCGGGATCAAGACGCGCGCGCGCCTTCGCGGGGAGCTCCCGGTTGATTTATCATAATACAGAACTAAATAAATAACAACTCTGTGCTTATCATGATGCCTGATAAAGAGCGCTGTAGGTCCATTTCTTTTTATTTATTTATTTTATGTTACTTTCGTTGTGCGATTTTGTATATATTTTTTTATATATAAAGGCACATAAATGCTAATTTCTAAAGACTTATGGGAACAGACTGTATTACTTTGTTTCCAAGCAGTGATTAAATTGTGATTTATTATGTGGGCTCTCCCTAGGGGGGTCCGGGGGTATGCTCCCCCGGGAATTTTTTTTGAAAAATAAACCATTAAATGGCACTTTCTGGAGAGTTTTGTGCAAAGAAATTGAGAAAATGAGTCTTACATGATATTTGAAAAACTGCAAGGTTAAGAGCATATACTTTGCATTGTTGTAGCATCAACAGGTATTAGGACATTTAGCATTTACATTACTGTTAATCAGTCATGTACTGATTAACTAAAAATTAAAAACTCAAATAAATGGTTGATTTAATTTCCATTAACCACCTAGCTTACCCCCCAAGGATAGATTGAAAAATAAAATCAATCTATGTGGAAAGGTTCCTTGCTAAAAGTAGGTCTAGCAAGTCTTATATTTCTGTAATTCACACAGATCAAACACAAAAATGCTGCCTGAATAGATTGCTAATTTATTTTGAGTAAGTTAACACGTGTCTGAACGGGTATTAAATTCTCGTTTATTGAACTGTAAAATAATACAATGTAGTAGCCTACTGTTGTAACGTTAGCCAGCTAACAGTTCTCTTGGCAGTTTGCTGATAATCCGGTGTCTGAGGTAAAATGCTCGAAACATCTCCTGAGAAAAATCACATGGCCAATCTAGTCTTGGTTATTTAATTTAGATTTAGTCTTATTTTCCTTACCTTGTCATTCAAGGCCAGGGCACTTTATGTACATTTCTAATTTATTTTGAGTAAGTTAACACGTGTCTGAACGGGTATTAAATTCTCGTTTATTGAACTGTAAAATAATACAATGTAGTAGCCTACTGTTGTAACGTTAGCCAGCTAACAGTTCTCTTGGCAGTTTGCTGATAATCCGGTGTCTGAGGTAAAATGCTCGAAACATCTCCTTACCTTGTCATTCAAGGCCAGGGCACTTTATGTACATTTCTGGAACTTTTGCACGCTTCCACATCCCGCGCAACTAGGATCTCCCAGGAACACTCATTATATATTGCTGCGTACATTTATTCGTGTCACCTAGATGCGCATGCGCGAGCGGTGCGCGATCATGGTCGACTGACAACGAGATTACCAGCTGAAGAGTTCGGCCGTTTTTTTAAATTGAATTATGTATTTAAAAGTTGCCGAATGGATTAATTTGGAGACTCAGAAATCGGCAGAGATAGGCAGGCAATGCAAAACAAAATCTTACATTGGGAAATAGTGGGGGGGACAAAACTTCGATTTTGAAATGTGGGGGGGACATGTCCCCCCCACGTATAATGGCTCCTACGCCCCTGGTCAAATGTAGGGATGCTCCTATCAATCAGCCTCAGATCGGTATCGGTCGATAATCACATTCTATTGCGGACTTCACATGCTATCGTAAATGTCCTACTTCCCACTTCTGAAGTTGTGATTACGAGCCCATTCATCGCATTCAAGTGCTTTGTTGTCGGAAGGAATAGGAATCATATGGAGGAGACCAGGTTTATTCTTGCCTATTTATTGGGAAAATCTTAATAAAAGCCAAAATGATATTTACCGTCCCATTCATTGACAAACATATAAACATTCACCGAACTATCTAGATAGTCAGCTTGCTGACAGTTCTGGAATTCCGGTCAAATACAGGCTATTTTTGCTGTGTAAAAAAACATAAAATACACTTCAAATAATTATTCATATATGTAAATATGCACTACTTTAAAGATAAGACAAGGGATGTAGCTGTTGTGGAAAAAAACTAATAAAGAATAGCAGTCAGTCACAGCAGCAGTCGTTCTCTTCTCCGCCATGTTTAAATTTGATGGCACCCCCAACACGGGAACTGGGGTATCAAAATTATCCCCGAGCTTCCCAGTGGTAAAACAATGTGAGAGGGCATTCATTTCTAATTTTTAACTAAACTTGTATTTACGATAATTCCAGTAGCATGTGAGGATCGGTAGTCACTGATTTTGGCCGATCTCACGAACTGATAGCAATATGAAAAAGTTGCCACAGACTTTTTCGCTACGTTCGGCTTTGCAACTTCGCGAAACATTAGTAAACCATAGTAAATCACACATCTTTATTTACAGTCGGTTGTCTTGATTAAAACGAGCACACACACAACATGATCTTGAGAAAATCTTCACGGATTGACATGACATGCTTCTTCGCTAAAGCTATAGGATTTCTGGGTGAAAGTATAAATGTTTTAATTTAGCACAAAAAAAAATAAAAATAAAAAATAATAATGTTGAAAAAACAATGCCTGACTGGATTTGGCTATTTTTTTTACATAAAACAAACTGTATTTTTCCATAATTTGTGAAGATCACTTTTTTTTTTGCCACAAAGTTTGTCACACCACATGTCAATCACTCCAAAATCAAAATAAATTCAGTTAAAAAATAACAGATACATAACATTAATGTCACAGTGTCTGGTTGTGTTTCCCTGGGTTATCACTAGAGGTCCTCGTTATCACGGTGTCCTTCACTATTGACTACAATTCCCAGCATTCTGTTCTGCCACTTATCTGATTATTGCACTCAGCTGTTTCCCGTCACCTTGTTAGTTCTGTGTGTATATATGCCCTGTCTGTGTTAGTGTTTGTTACGGAGTCCTTGTTTTTGTCCCCACACTTCCGTTCATGTATCTGCCTGTTTCTTGTTTGTTTCTGGATTGCCTTATTGGATTTTTGACCCTTGCCTGGACTGTTGTGAGTACGGATTACCCTATATTAAAATACTGCTATTGGATCTTACGTCTCTAGTGTGTGTGTCGTGACAGAAGGACTCCGTCACAACTAGATCCAGCAGTATGTTTTGCAACATCTCTTCCCCAGCCACCGAGCGGGAGAGAAGGGAGTTGTTTAAGGGGACCCGGTTGGTAAAGTTCCGCGGGACCCGTGGAGGTCGTCATAGAGGAGGAGATAGAGAGATGTTTCACCTCCCGTCTGCCCAGCGAGAGACCGTTCACGTCCCGTCTGCTCTGCGAGAGACTGTTCACGTCCCGTCTGCCCAGCGAGAGACTGTTCACGTCCCGTCTGCCCAGCGAGAGACTGTTCACGTCCCGTCTGCCCAGCGAGAGACCGTTCACGTCCCGTCTGCCCAGCGAGAGACTGTTCACGTCCCGTCTGCCCAGCGAGAGACTGTTCACGTCCCGTCTGCCCAGCGAGAGACTGTTCACGTCCCGTCTGCCCAGCCAGAGACTGTTCACGTCCCGTCTGCCCAGCGAGAGACTGTTCACGTCCCGTCTGCCCAGCGAGAGACTGTTCACGTCCCGTCTGCCCAGCGAGAGACTGTTCACGTCCCGTCTGCCCAGCCAGAGACTGTTCACGTCACGTCTGCCCAGCCAGAGACTGTTCACGTCACGTCTGCCCAGCCAGGGATTGATCAGGATATGCCCATTTGTGTGGCCGCCAAGGCTATGATGGATTACCTAGAGCGTCTGGCTCGGATCCTGGACATGCCAGGGTCTGCCGTTCCAGGATGGGAGCCTGTTCCTGAGCCGGTGCCCGTTCCTGAGCCGGAGGCAGAGCCGGTGCCCGTTCCTGAGCCAGAGGCAGAGCCAGTGACTGTTCCGGAGCCGGAGGTCATGTCGGTTCCGGACCCAGTTTTTGTGTCTGTGTTTGTGTCTGTGTTTGTGACTGTTTTTGTTCTAGTGTCGGTTTCCGAGCCGGTGTCTGTTCCCGAGCCAGTGTCTGTTCCCGAGCCGGTGCCTGCTGCTGCTCCCGAGCCGGTGCCTGCTGCTGCTCCCGAGCCAGTGCCTGCTGCTGCTCCCGAGCCGGTGCCTGCTGCTGCTCCCGAGCCGGTGCCTGCTGCTGCTCCCGAGCCGGTGCCTGCTGCTGCTCCCGAGCCGGTGCCTGCTGCTGCTCCCGAGCCGGTGCCTGCTGCTGCTCCCGAGCCGGTGCCTGCTGCTGCTCCCGAGCCGGTGCCTGCTGCTGCTCCCGAGCCGGTGCCTGCTGCTGCTCCCGAGCCGGTGCCTGCTGCTGCTCCCGAGCCGGTGCCTGCTGCTGCTCCCGAGCCGGTGCCTGCTGCTGCTCCCGAGCCGGTGCCTGCTGCAGTTCCTGAGCCGGTGTCCCCGCCACAGCCGCCCGAGGGATCTTCACCGCCCTGGCCGCCCGAGGGATCTTCACCGCCCTGGCCGCCCGAGGGGTCTTCACCGCCCTGGCCGCCCGAAGGGTCTTCACCGCCCTGGCCGCCCGAGGGGTCTTCACCGCCCTGGCCGCCCGAGGGGTCTTCACCGCCCTGGCCGCCCGAGGGGTCTTCACCGCCCTGGCCGCCCGAAGGGTCTTCACCGCCCTGGCCGCCCGAGGGGTCTTCACCGCCCTGGCCGCCCGAAGGGTCTTCACCGCCCTGGCCGCCCGAGAGGTCTTCACCGCCCTGGCCGCCCGAAGGGTTTTCACCGCCCTGGCCGCCCGAGGGGTCTTCACCGCCCTGGCCGCCCGAGGGGTCTTCACC
Organism: Tiaroga cobitis; assembly: GCA_030578255.1. Classification (NCBI taxonomy): domain Eukaryota; kingdom Metazoa; phylum Chordata; class Actinopteri; order Cypriniformes; family Leuciscidae; genus Tiaroga; species Tiaroga cobitis. Next base: position 45,479,316 of record CM060592.1, on the reverse strand, counting down.
GCCCTGGCCGCCCGAGGGGTCTTCACCGCCCTGGCCGCCCGAGGGGTCTTCACCGCCCTGGCCGCCCGAGGGGTCTTCACCGCCCTGGCCGCCCGAGGGGTCTTCACCGCCCTGGCCGCCCGAGGGGTCTTCACCGCCCTGGCCGCCCGAGGGGTCTTCACCGCCCTGGCCGCCCGAAGGGTCTTCACCGCCCTGGCCGCCCGAAGGGTCTTCACCGCCCTGGCCGCCCGAAGGGTCTTCACCGCCCTGGCCGCCCGAGAGGTCTTCACCGCCCTGGCCGCCCGAGGGGTCTTCACCGCCCTGGCCGCCCGAGGGGTCTTCACCGCCCTGGCCGCCCGAGGGGTCTTCACCGCCCTGGCCGCCCGAGGGGTCTTCACCGCCCTGGCCGCCCGAGGGGTCTTCACCGCCCTGGCCGCCCGAGGGGTCTTCACCGCCCTGGCCGCCCGAGGGGTCTGCACCGCCCTGGCCGCCCGATGGACTTTGCGTCTCGCCCTGGCCTCCCGATGAACTTTGCGTTTCGCCCTGGCCTCCCGATGAACTGTGCTTCGCCCTGGCCGCCAGATGGACTTTGTGTTTCCCCCTGGATGCCGGTAGACTTTTTGTTTTGCCCTGGTCCCCGGTTAAACCCTCACCCCTTGTTCCTGTCTCCCTGCATGGTCCTGGCCCTCCCATCCCTCCCTCGGATCTTCCACGTTCCACCTTACTCTTGGACTCTTGTGTTGTCTTGTTTTCGGTCATGGAGCGTCTGGTAGCCGCTCCGTAGAGGGGAGGTTCTGTCACAGTGTCTGGTTGTGTTTCCCTGGGTTATCACTAGAGGTCCTCGTTATCACGGTGTCCTTCACTATTGACTACAATTCCCAGCATTCTGTTCTGCCACTTATCTGATTATTGCACTCAGCTGTTTCCCGTCACCTTGTTAGTTCTGTGTGTATATATGCCCTGTCTGTGTTAGTGTTTGTTACGGAGTCCTTGTTTTTGTCCCCACACTTCCGTTCATGTATCTGCCTGTTTCTTGTTTGTTTCTGGATTGCCTTATTGGATTTTTGACCCTTGCCTGGACTGTTGTGAGTACGGATTACCCCATTAAAATACTGCGATTGGATCTAACCCCTGTTTCCCGTGTGTGTGTCGTGACAATTAATGCTAATGCTAAGCTGTATGAGGAACATAACTCAGGTTTAGAGCTAATAAAAAGGTACTTCAGCCTTACTGATCAGGCTTTCGTGGGTTGAGAAACACTGCTGTATAACAGAGTAATGTGCATAATTTGAGTTTCAAACCAGAAGTAATATGAAGTGCTGCCAGATCTCACAAAAAAAGGTCTAAAATAAGTAACTTGAGTCATTAAGTTATTCCCCCCCCTACTTTATGTAAAAACAAGCCCAAAATTCGGTTATAATAAGCAGACATGGACAGACTAAATATTAGCCATAATTTTTATCATGTCTTTCTAAACTCATTATTTGATCAGCTGCTGAAAGGTAAGTCATCTTTATACAAATCTTTTATCAAAAAAAACTAAAATAATCATATTTATTTCTGAGATGACTAATGGCACCACTCTGAATTGGATGAAGTTCGAAATGAGATGCAGTGACAAAACAATTGCTAATTTTCATTAAGAGTTGGTAATATGGGGTAACATTAGCGAGCATTAGCGATTCAACAAAGTTCAGCAATATTCAAACTTTTGCAAATGCACAGTGCCTACCAATAGGAACGAAGACTGTGAATCTACTTCTTTCATTTTACAACAAACAGGGCCGTGACAAAAGTAGCAAACAACAGATTGAAACACTTATAACATAGCACTTTTTTTAGACAGTGGCAGTATACCAACTATACCACACAGCATGCAAGAGTATACGCTAGTATTCCATTTCAAGCATCTCCTCTGAATCCAAATTAGCTCAATGGAGAGAAATAAAGGTTTATGATGGGAGAATTAATCCCTGTCACTGGGCTCCAGAGGAAAGTAACACTGACTGTACGTTACTGGTTTGTGAGCTGGCGAACTGCAGTGTTGCAGGAATGCCAGTGAGCCAAGATGGGAGCCAGATTTACAGTCTTGTAATTGAATGTTATATAGCCTCTTAAGAGGGTCTACTAAAGGCTTTTAGAGATGACTAATCCACCTTATGACCAAGTCTCATTTCCCAAACGCACAGTCTGCTGGCGAAAGGATTCAGTTAGATGAGTAAAACTGAAAAATGTTAGTAGAAAGATAAGATATAAAAGACAATGGTGTTTCCGCATCACAACTCTCAACTCCCTGATGTCATGCACCTCTTAGTGCACTAAACATACAAAAACTAAATGAACACATTTTTGAACTGGATTCAACTGTAAAACTACAAGTTTGAACCAGTAAACCTGATAACCCACAGTGAGTGACCCACTTTTGTCACGGCCAAGACCCTAAATACAAGGCCATGCTGCATTCCTCAGTGACCGCGGTCAGCATTCAGAGCGCTCGAGGGGCAGACTGGTTCGAGACATGAAGAGTACATCATCTGTCGATCATCTTCCACCGCAGAAAGCCCCGTAATCCAGCCAAGGGCTTGTGTTTCACACAGGTCAGATGCAGTTATGAGTTCATCACCTCTGTAGGGGGGCTATAAAATCCCACTTTAATTAGTGACAATACATACGTCCCTGTCCTCTGACTAAAACAGCTGTGATAAAAAAACACGTCATATTACCAAATGCAACTTCAGCATAAGAAGCTGAAGAACGGAGAGCAATGAGATTGAAAAACAAGATGGAGAAATTAATTGAAATTAAGTCAACATGTCTGCTCTGTGCTGATAAACAAATGGGGAATGGATTTTGTTGCTACAAGATTTTGTTGCTTGTTGCTACAACTAGACATTGGTGCTATTAAGTGTACAAAAAAAGCACTCATTGGACTAATGGTTAGCTTAAGTTCCAACACACAGATGCGAGTTTAAATCCAGACATTTAAGATCCCATTCCCTTGCTTTGGCATCTAATAAACGCATCAATTTGAACAAATTGACATCAATCACAAATAAATAAATAAATAAATAAATAAATAAGCAGAAGCACAAGCAGAATTTATTTTAATTCTAAATTATAATATATATATTATGTATATATATATATATTATGTATATATATATTATATATATATTTATATAAAATCAATTATATTATAAGTTACTGCCGTTCATATAACTGCTCTCAATAAAATTAGCCAATTAAAGGCATTCTTTTGCACCATACTGAAATTAATTACTAATCAATCCACTCAAATCTGAACTCTGAGTTCATAAATGCTCTGTAAACAAACATGTGAGCATATAAGGTTAAATAAACAGCACTTAATGCTACACATTAGGAGACAAACTAGACGTAACCACCTGTCTAAAACTGCTGCAGACTTCAAATCCCCTCCCCTCAGCAGCGTCTTTGCTGTCAGAAGGGAAACAGGTGGAGGGAGCAGAGGAATGTTTCACCAATATCTCTCTCATCAGATTGTAATTAAAATGGCTGCACCGTTATATCAAAAGTCACTAAGACACAATTCCTGAGATGCCGGATGTAGTGTGTGTGTGTGTGTGCTTTTGTTTTTGTGATATGAGGACACAAATGTGTATAATGACATGCATATTACACTGGTATTACAACTTACACGTGATATATGAGGACATTGCATGAGTCCTCATATTTCAAATAGCTTAAAAAACATAAAAAACAATGTATTTTTTTTATGTAAAAATGCAGCATGTCTCCTGTGATGGGTGGGTTTAGGGATGGGGCAGTGTAGGGGGATAGAATATACAGTTTGTCCAGTATAAAAGTCATTACGCCTATGGAATGTCCTCATATATCACAAAAACACAGCTGTGTGTGTGTGTGTGTGTGTGTGTGTGTGTGTGTGTTTGTGTTTGTGTTTGTGTTTGTGTTTGTGTTTGTGTTTGTGTGTGTGTGTGCGTGCGTGTGTGTGTGTGTGTGTGTGTGTGTGAAAAAACTGTGCTCTCTAAAAGATAAAGTGATCGGCTTGTCTGGTTAAAAGGTGAGTGACGTCTGTCTCCAGATCGCTGCACCGATAAATGATCCGAACACCCCAATCAACATCGTTCACTCCTGGACTTGCAGTCAAAAAACAATGCGGTAAATTGCTGTAAAAAGCTAATTGTTTCTGGAACGCAACTGATTCGAAATATTTGTGTTGCCCATAATTATATGCACGTGTGTCTTTAGTCTTGAGGAAAAAAATCTTCAAGCTTGAAACACAATTGCAAAGTTTTTAAACCTACAAGGATGCATTCATTTGATCAAAAGTGACAGTAAAGACATTTATAACGCTACAAAACAGATCTATTTCAAATAAATGCGGCTATATATCAAGTATAAATCAGACACTTGGGAAAAGAGAGAGAGAAAGACGGGAAGAGGCATATGTAACAGGAGGACTGATGATCCCTTAATTCTGAAATGAAAAATGCTTTTCTCTTCCAACAGAACACTTTCTTCTAGTGCCAGCTGTTCAGACATCTCAAGTATGTTCTCTGATGATTGGTGGCAGCTTTTTCTCTTGAAAAATGGTTCACCATGCTGTTGGAAAAGACTGAGCAACAGGAAATCAAACCACCATCTCTTCTCTGTCTCTCCCTCCCAGTATTAGGACAACCTAATGATTTTGGAAGAAAAAAGGAGAGAGGGTGGAGAGTTTGAGCCATGATTGGGTTTGGATCGTGTGTTTGGTTGTCCATTTCAGTCTGAGGTAATGAAGTGAATAATGAGACATGAAGCAGCTAGACGCTAACCTAAAAGCCGTGTGAAAGTGGCCGCAATGACACTCTGGAGATGATACCACTCCCTTTCTCCTCAGACGCCCCCTGGCCTTAAACACTACAAGTACTCTTATTTCCAGTTTTTTTCCCTTTCAAACATCTTTCATTAGTAGAGTTTGCTGGGGTAAGCATCACTATTACTATTATTGCTCATGCTTTGGGCCCAATCATACACCTGGCGCAATGCAGCGCCAGGAGCGACGCAAGTGTTTTTTGCTAGTTTCAGCCCGACGCAATTATCATTTTCCACATCCTGCGCCACGTTGTTTAAATAGCAAATGCATTTGCACCTATTTGTGCGCTGCTGAAAACGAGGAGTGTTTGGGCGCATTGTTGGCATGTTGCCATTTTGAGGCAACTGAAATAGACTGCACCATTGACCAACAAAAACCTGGTCTAAAGTCAATGGCGCAGTATTATTTTGGTTATTTAAAAAGGGCATTAGTAATGTGCGCCTATTGGCGGGTCCACAACACACATACACTCTGCTTATTAAACACACAGGGAAGCGCAGCGGCACAAAAACTAACCAAATATTTAAAATAAAAGGATTACAATGTAAAAGATTATTAATGAGTACATAAAGATATGGTGAAATCCGGCTTGTCCTGTAGATGGTCTGCTCGAGCAGATCCGTTTCCTCTCTGGAGAAGCGTTCAGTCTTTCCACTTGCAAATTCCGCCATGTAAATAGCGAATCCCCCATGGCGCGAGCGCAACTGGCTTTTAAAGGGAATGGGAGATGAGTCTCTGATTGGTTCATTGCACGTAACACCCAAAACACACTTATTACTCATTAAGAGAATAGGGACAACCCTTTTAGACCATGTGCCGGGCACGACAACCATTTTTCCTGTCGTTGAACTAACAAAAGTGGATCAGACACGTCCTAAGTGCCCTTGCACCGTGCGCTTTAGACCATGCGATTAAACCATTAAAATAGGGCCCTAAGAAGTTAGTGCCATGATGGTCAACCAAATCAAAAGCAGGTCCACAATCTGGTAGTTCAGTTAATTAACCATCTAGACAAGATTGGACCAGCTAATGTAATGCATCTATGTAAAACCAATGAACTACGACCTTAAACTACTTTTTTTTGTCCTTTTTTACTTCTACAGAAAGTTTCAGTCACTCGTTTTGTTTGTTTGCCCCACACAATCTCTCATCATCTGATGTTGGACATTTCCAGACAAATTCCATTTTATTTTTTCTCTCTGAAGTGCTCAGCATGCGGTATTTAAGGGAACGCAGACAGCTGGGTCACTCTAAATATTTCTTTAACCTTTGTTGAACAACAAAAGCATTCGTTCTGTCCTGTACGGCGAACAACAAGCTAGCATCATTCCCAGAACACCGGCGTCCATCTCACGACAGCTGGACAGCAGGGGCCGGATGGGATGTTTAGAATCCATCCATTCCACTGTTACCATGGGAATGAAATAGCAGGTGCATTGCGTGTGAGGCTGAAACCACTAGATTTACTCAGAGGTACGGTATGAGCATCACTTCCTGTCCCAAGCCCACACACCGCTGACATCAGGCTTTGGGTTTGGGTCAACACGTCAGTTCAGGCCAAACTGCCGCTCTCTCTCAATCCAATCTCAATCAAAATTTTTCTTTTTCTCTTTAGGGGACACAAGTTGTGGTTCAGGGCCAGCTAAGGAAGTAACATGGCAAGCTCAATTAGTCAATGGATAAATCTACCCTCCAAAAAGGCCAAATGATCTTTGGAAGGAGGACGTATAAGAGGAGGGGGATTCCTCTTGAGACTTTAAGAGTCATGCGATCACTGATGAAGACAAGGGAAAGACGAATAACAACAATGGGAAAAGAGAGAATAAAGACCAGACAGAACGAAAGACTGAAGGAGAATGCGTGAGAGAGAAGGGTTTCCCCAGAGCACAACTGGCATGATGCCAACAAGAAGGCGTCTACTATACTGTCACTGCTAAGCAGTTATGAGGTTTCTACTGGCACTTTCCATGAATATGATACGCTTTAGTGTCCTATGAAATTTTTTAAAGCACTGGAGGCCCAAATCCCATGCCTTACGCTGTGAGCGGCATCAGATTTGTTTGATAAGTGAAAAGAGGTGCAAGGGTTTGCTGTCTAACATGCCCATTCCACCCTCCCCCCCCCCCCCCCCCCCCCCTAGTAGATGCTTTAAACTATAACAACTTAAATTAAATCTTATATAAAATTTTGAAATGTATCTAAATTTTGAACAGTCATATGGTGTAGTTAAGACATCTAGCAGGGGCAAAAAAGGTAGACAGCAAAACTGTGCACCTTTTTTCAGAGATGATTTGTTGACAAATAAGCAATAATTACTTCAGATTTACAGGTAATTACTTGTGGAAATTGCCACTAAATTTCATACAAATCTATTTTCATTGAGCAGCATTCCAGAGCTGTGTGTAAACGTAAACATCTGAGTTTCTCATCTTCTCTTGCCTCTTCTCTACTCTCCTCTATCTAAAGTCTTTGAGCAACATCCATCTGTTATTTTGCACCTCTTCAAACCTCTAGGGGAAAATTGAGGACACTGACATAGAAACACTCACTCGTGCACTTACCCATGGCCACAGGGAGAAAGACAATTAGTCACTGTCATTATGAACCCCAGTGAGGAAAGGGCCTGACTGCTGCTCCTTGGACTGCCTTCACTTCATTGTTTCCCTTTCTTTGGCTCTGTTCAGAATGGCATTCTACCATTCCATCAAACATCAGAATGAACAAATAAGTTTGGCAAAATGTGCAGTTTAAAAGCAGAGTGGGATTCTGTATCTCGATGCAATGCAATCCACTAGACTTTTCTATGTGACAAATGAACAAAAAGCAATATGAACCATGTGAATTTAATTTTACACAATTTAATTAGGAAAGTAAAAAAAAAAAAAACTTTTTTTAAATATACAGTAATGTATACAGTATGAACCATATTCAGGGTACACACTAGACTAGGGGAATTAAAAAAAGACAAATTCAGATAAGTAGCCTATCAGTGTTAATTTAGTTTATTTTTTTACAGTTTTTTTATTTATTTTTTATTAGCTTATATTTTTATATTTTGATATGTTAATTTCCCTATGTACTTTTGTCATTTTATTAGCTGTTTTTTTTTTAGATTGCTATTTAGGTTCAATTTATTTTATTTCAGAACAAGTTTTGTAATGAATTTTTATTTAATTACTTAATTTTAGTGCTTCAAATTAAACTTATTTCAGTTTATCGCCAAGGTAACATTTCTAAATTTCAATTAGTTTTTCAACTAATATTTAGATTTAATTTTATTTCAACTCAACGATAATAACCCTGATAAGTATCTTTCGATTGTTACGTTATTAATTCACTGGATCATTAAAAATAAATTACCACATAATAGTAAGAATACATTTTTAGTTAGAAATAGAAGCAAAAAAAAACAAACATATCATGATATATACATTACTGTGATAAAAAATTACTGGTATTAAAAAAACAAGATTCTGGTAATACCCGACCCAAGAAGATGGCATGTTTAATTTGACAAATTAAACTGTTGGGATGGCTGTAAGGATAAGATTCAGTGGACAAAATATGGGAGATTTAGATGCAAATGTTAAAACTTACATAACCATACAGTATTTCATTCCAAATATGGCCTCTAATCCAAGTTTAGCAGAGAGGTTTAAAACAAAGACAGGGTCATTTAATAAAAATTCCAAACAAAGCCTTTGTCTATTAAACTTTTTCTCACGGACAGTGACTCAACATCCCTTTACCAATTTCTCTTCAATTCTGTGAATCCTTCTTAGTCTGAGATGATCAGAGCACACATTATCCTTAATAACTCCTTAAATCCTTTATTACTACAAACATACCCACTGTCACGATGAAGCTAGATAATTATAATCAACTGTCTACTGAACTTCCTTAAACGAGATCCAACACAAATGAGAAGAGACAGATTCACACACACACACACCGACAGAAACCTAAACAAACACATGCCTTCTAACTAATACTCTTATAGTAATGATGGAAAACCCAAAATCATCATTCTAATTAAGTTTTACATTAAAGGAACACTTCACCCATTTGCATTAAGCTTTGTATCTTTAGAAACCCAGTCATATTTTTGAATGGTCATGGTTTATTCCCTTATTTTCCCCTGAGATGGGAGAAATAAGGATTTAAGTGTTCCACTTCCTGCTTTTTATGATGTAAAAATCGTCATTTTGCGTCATAAAAAGCAGGAAGTCACATTTCATTGAAAAGTGTAGAGACTACAAACACAAGCTCATCATTTATCCAGGGTGTGGGACCCACTCACGCTACAGACCTATTACAGATCAGTGGGTGGGACTTCACTTGCAGATACTGAAATCAATATCTGCCATCTTGTTTGGAAGCTAAGCTAACAAGCGCTGTGGAGATAGGAAGTTACGACAATGACGGAAGAAACTAAACATGATTTGGAAGAAGAGGATTTTGAAATTCTGCTGCTCAAATCCGATATTCGTGGCTATCTTTACGAGCCGCAATATAGTGAAGAGCAGCTGAGGCTGATGGAGGAACAGGAGGCGGCTGCTGCGCTTCTCCAGCCGAGACAGAAGACCTGCCTGTCGCGGACGAGGAGCCCGGACGGGTTCGAGCTGGGCGGACCGCTGGTGCCTGTGCTCTCGCTGTGCGCTACGGACACAGATAGAGTCCGTCTGCTGCAGAGAATTTCAACGATGGCAATTTCTCCTGGACGAAATCTCGGAATCAGACGAGCACACGGACGTTTGTGTTGTGATGTGAACCATCCTAGTGTCGCACCGCATATGTTCTGACTGAACATCCTGGTATTATGCAATACTTCACCATATAGAAAGATATACAAGCGAGGAGTAATTCACTAATGAGTTTGCCAATGTAACGGGGTTCGTTGTTGTGGGAAGAAGGAGGCGGGAACCGGCGAACATTTAAACATTTTAATAGTAAAATAAACAAATACAAAAGTATAAGCCAGCAGCCACACACAACAGAAACAAAACACAACATAAAATCATCAGGCCTGTTCCTAATCCTCTCTCGATCTGCCCTGTCGTCGCTCCTCGTTTTATGCGTCCGCTCCTCCGTGAGAGATGCAAGAGAGACCGGTGCGTCTCACAGGTGTCGTTCATCATCACTCACGCCACCGGCCTCGCGCCATCCTCTCACGTCACTCGCCCTAGTCCTGCTCGCCACAGCCAACTTACTAGAAATTTTGTGTGAAATGAATTTCTAACTCTGGTGGCAGCTAACGTTAGCCTTGTAGACGAAAGAGTGATTTCTCTGATGTTTGGTTTGCGCTGTTCTGGATTAGTGGGAGTGGCTTGCGGAGCTGTGCAATGTGGTGCATTGTGGGAGTTGTTGTCTTACATACAAATGCGCCCTAAAGTTATTTTCTGTCTTTTCTAAGTCAAGAGGGCACCAAATTCTAAAATTATTTTACATTTCGACTACATATATGACCCACTTTCAATAAAGATTAATGTTGAAATGGGTGAAGTGTTCCTTTAAGTCTGTAATCAGATATGATGTCTGTACACCACAGGCTAATTATTAATCCAGGATGGAGACATTAGGTGTTTCTCAATGTCAAGGATACTTCCTTGGCAGGACGGGTCCTTCCAAGTCATTTCCTTCAGAGGCTAGGCGAGGCTCCTCTTTAGCATTCGGAGAACACGTAAATGGAACAGGCTAGCAAGTGCACGTCATTGCGCCATTACGTCAGTGAAAAGGTCCGCTTTCAGCGCTGTTTAAACACACTTGACAGTCATTTTTTTGTCTTGTCAGACCTCATAGAAATAAATAAATAAATGAATTAAGTTAGGGATAGTGTATAGCGAGGCGGTTGTTATAGCAAATACAACCCCGCGAACTCTAACGCGAAGCGGAGGGTTCTTGAATCAGCCTGAAGGTTTGTATTTGCTACACAACCACCTCGATATACATTTTCCCGCTTATAACATGGCTACCTACCAAATAAATAAATAATTTGACACAAAATATTGATTTAAAAAGGTGTTTATTCATTTAAAAACTATTATATTGCCTGAGTGAACAGAACTCCGTCCATAGCAACATCTAGCAGATAAAACACATGCAATGGTAAAATATGTGATCAACAAAAAATGCTATATGAAGTAAAAATTACAAGGTGAATCACCAGTAAAAGGGAACAGCTTTAAATCCCCTCCCCCCCTGCAAATCAGTTGAGCCCATATGTTCAATAGTTTAACAAACATTAAATAAATGGCAACATTGAAATTATACTTAAACCTTACATTTGAAAGCATTTCCCCGTTATCACTCCGACTCCGCTAACGTCCGACATTTTATATTTTTTGAACAAGATAGCAAAGCTGCGCATAGGATTGTGGGTGATTTAAGAGCGCAAAGGCTACACATATGCATCCTTTCCTGTCTATGGGATATTTTCCGAACGAAGGATTCTGAGGATCCTCGACATTGGAACAGTCCTTCGACGGATGTCGATGACGTAGCATCCTCGAAATACCGGCTTCCGAGGATCCTTCCTTGACATTGAGAAACACCTATTGTCTCTCGCAGTCTCTTGTATTGTTTACAGAGAAAAATTCTCACAATCATATGAGGCAATATATACATATTATTATACATTATTCTTAAAGGGATAGATCATCCAAAATTTGTCATTATTTACTCACCCTCGTGTAATTTCAAAAATATTGCAACATTGGAACCCATTGACATCAAAGGTTCACCCAAAAATGAAAATTCTGTCATTCCTCAAGTTGTACCAAACCTGTATAAATTTCTCTTTTTTGGGTGAACTATCCCTTGTATACAAGCAAACACAGACATTTTAAAAAAATATCTTCAAAAGAAGTTATAGATTTTAAAAGTTATAGACGTTATGAGTCATTTACTCACCCTTGTGTAGTTTCAAAGTCATAGAGTTTTGAAACAACATTATGAGCTAGAGTAGAGTAAATGATGACTCAAATGATGGGTGAACTAGCATGTTATGATCCGGTGTTTTCAGTCTTTCAGAGGTTTTCAGTAAATGCTCCATCTCTGCATGTGCTCTAAATTCAACATGCATTTGGGAATGCAAAGTTTCACATTTGCATAATTTCCAAAATTTTTGTGGACAGATAATAAAAAACATTTGTAAACCTGTTGTCACCAAAACTTAAAGGCCTTCCTGCAGTTTTCTGTTTCATTTTATTTCATTTATTTTATTGCTCCATGGTAAAACACAAAACATTTCATTTTCTTCTTTAGATAATTTAAATTCCCATGTGCAAAAGGGAGCAGAAAGAAGATAAAATCTTATAATATCTGTCCCCTATTCCAAAAAACAAAATAACCTTTCTTAAGCAGCTTACAGCCAAAATTTCACTGACAAAAAAACAATGTTGGTTTAAATAACATCATTCATGCAGTATAATAAATCACGCAATGCCCAGACACCAAAACAACAAATAATCCAATACATATAGAAAAAAACAAAGCAAAACAACAAAATGGATCTCACCATATTAATACTAACCGAATTTACTCTGTTTATATCTCTACTTATACTAACCGATATTATTAGACCCAATATATCTAGAAAAAACAAAACAAAACACAAAACAAAAAAGCAACAACAAAACAAAACCAAACACAACATAAACCTCACCATATGAATACTGACTGAATATACTCTGTATACTTATACTTAAACTGACCAATATTGCTACAACTTTTAAGATTATCATGCAATGAGTTCCACAATTTTACTCCCATAATTGAGGGGCACATTTGTTTTGTTGTTGTACGTGCAAATTGATGTTTAAAATTATATCTTCTCCTACTGTACTCTTTTTCTAACTGATAATAATGTTGTATTTTCTCTGGTAAGATTTTAAGTCTTACTTTAAACAATATTATTAGTGTTTGAAACTTAGCCAAATCTTCTAGCTTTAATATTCTGGATTTAGCAAATAATTTGCTTGTATGTTCTCGATAATTAACCTTATGAATAATTCTTATAGCTCTCTTCTGTAGAATAGATAAAGGTTTTATATTTGTCTGATATGTGTTCCCCCAGACGTCTATGCAATAAATCAAATATGGTACGATGAGTGAACTATAAAGTATTCATTGTTTCCTTATTTAATACCTCCTTCACTCTGTTTAAAACAAAAATATTTTGGGAAATTTTTTCTTTTAACGTGTGCTATGTGAGGTTTCCATGATAGCTTATCATGCATAATTACACCAAGGAAACGAAACTCAAACACTCTCTCAATATCAACTCCATCTATGGATAATGCTACAGATGCGTTTATTTTCCTATTTCCAAAGGCCATAAATTTTGTCTTTTCTAAATTCAATGATAACTTATTTAAATCAAACCATTTCTTCAGTTTTATCATTTCATGTTCAATAGATTATGCTAATTTCTGTATATTATTTCCAGAGCTGAAGAAATTAGTATCATCTGCAAATAAAACAAACTGTAATAATTTGGAAACATCACAAATGTCATTAATATATAAAAGAAAAAGTTTAGGTCCCAAAATAGAACCCTGTGGTACCCCACATTTAATTTCCATAAGTTCAGATTTGACATCCGTTAACTGTACATATTGTTTCCTGTTATTCAGATAACTTCTCAACCAATTAAGGGCCATTCCTCTCATTCCATACAAACTTAATTTAGAAAGTAAAATATCATGATCCAAAGTATCAAATGCCTTTTTCAAATCAATAAACACTCCTATTGTGAATTTCTTTTCATCTATCGCTGTTGTTATTTCTTCAACAATATTCATTAAGGCAGTAACTGTGGACCTTTTTTGCCTAAAGCCATACTGGCTTTCACTCAACAAGTGATGCTTTTCTAAAAAACTATCCAACTTAAAAACAAAAAGTTTTTCTAATACTTTTGAAAATTGTGAAAGTAATGAAACCGGTCTATAGTTACTGAAGCGTTGCTTATTTCCTGCTTTAAATAATGGAATAACTTTTGCCCTCTTCATTCTATCAGGAAAAATACCCCTTCCAAAGGAAAGATTACAAATATAACAAATGGGTTTAACAACAAAAAATAAAAGCTTGAGGGTTTAACTACTGAAAGTGAATGAATGTCTATACAATAGTTTTCGTTAAACGTCAGGCACAACCAATCTTCCTCACTAACCCTGATCCATGCAGAAACTAAAGAACAATGGTTGAGAATCTATAAATCACTATACTGTCTTTCAAACAGACACCACACACACACACATCAGGAGCCGTAAAAGGCGATCAGCTCTATTGTTTGAACATTCCTAGTGCATGTGACCTGTCGGCGGCGAAACCTTCTGCGCAAATCTCCGCATTCGAGACACAAGCGTTAGAAACACATCAGTGGAATGCAGTGAACAATCTGCGCTGTCTTGTGGATACGTTGCCAAAAGAAAACGGGCTGGGAAAGACAAAGGGATGATTGAAGAGCATAACCGAAAACTATGTATGTGGTTTGCACCCTTCTTGTGAGACGTAGAATGTGTAAGAGTATGTGTCCATTCCTGTGGAGTTACTGTGGCCGCAGATCGTGTTAAAATTAGTGTATTGCGAGTGCAGGACTGAAATAGTGTATGTGAGAGCTCATTCATTCACACCAAAGCTTGATACTCATGAATGAACTGACAGAAGACCTTAATAACAACCGGTGCTCTCTGCCAAAGCACACAAGGCTGCATACGACTGAGATTCTTTAAAGCCTCACTGCCGATTATGGTTTGGCCACTGGGTTCGACACTCGTGAGAGTGTGGGCAATTTGAATTCCCCTTCTAAAGAATGAATGCAGTAAAACCCAACCAAACCTCATATAACTAGACTTCATAGAACATAATCTAAAATAATTAATTTAAGACTTTAAATGCTTCTGAATGTTTGCAGCTAGTTCATATTTTCCTAAAAGTCACATCTGGGGCTTTAATCAAGACGATGAGAAGAGGCTTTCTGTTCACATACAACCAATGCCAAAGATGAAACTCTTAAGTGTCTCTACCAATCACAATATGCCAAACCACATGAGGGAAAAAACACTACGCCATTTCTACCAATTAAACAAGTCAAACTACGGTTTAACAAAGAGCTACACAGAAACAGTTAACCTGTAAATTTGCCATTCATCCACCCAAATCCAGTTTCATTTTTGGCGTTAAAAACTACTGTCAGGATTTACTAAAGTCACGCAGTGAAAAATTTGCGCTGAAAAGGCCGGGACAGTTATTTTTGCGGCTGAATTTATTGTATTTGCATTTGTAGGAGTTTCCCTTTCAGACACAACATTTATGAGAGGAGAGTATTTAAATGAATGAGATTTACTAAGGTTTAAGCTAGTCAATTTACTGGTATTTGTTCCATTTCCTAACGTCCAAATAAAGAATGTCTTAACCCATCTGCACCTGATTATCAGCGGCTCTGCTTGTTTGCGACTCTACGATAATGCTCTAGTGCTGCTCTTAGTAGATTGAGTCGGTCATTATGGAAATGATCCCGCTGCGTCTGTGTTCAATCATTTGCGTGTCATCAGTAGATCACGCGCAGACCTTTCCACTCCCATCTGTGCTTTTATGGAATTGCGCTCTCACGCTAATTTGCTCTGTTTAGTAAATCTGGCCATGTCTTTAATCAATTATCAACCCCCGTAATCATTATTTTTCATGAAAAAGGTTTTACTGCCGCTAGTTTTACTGCCGCTAGTGCTCATTTCTACTGGAAACTGCATTGAATTGTATGTAGAAGTACATTTTGTACCTACACATACAAATATACAGAGGCAATTT
This sequence comes from Tiaroga cobitis, assembly GCA_030578255.1. Lineage (NCBI taxonomy): Eukaryota > Metazoa > Chordata > Actinopteri > Cypriniformes > Leuciscidae > Tiaroga > Tiaroga cobitis. The sequence goes on along the minus strand of CM060592.1, from coordinate 45,463,676 downwards.
TTCCAATGAGCTTATGTTGCTCTATCCATATTCATCCATTTATCGATCAATCCATTCCTGTATCCATCTACAGTATTTATTTATCCATCCTTTTCACTTATCTATCATCCATTAATCCCTCTACCATCCATGCATCCATCCCTCTACCATCCATCCATTCATCCATGCATGCATCCATATACCCTGGAAGGCGGTGGCATGTGCAGAAATGAGATATTTCAGCTCAAAGCTGTATGATCTGATGTTCTGGGTGGTGTCTCTCAGGACTGCCGCTCTGTAGCTCTCTTCCATTCTTCGTGTACAACATGATGGCCCAGCGTGCTTGCACACCGACAGGTCCACATCTACAATAAAAGAGAAAAAAGTAACAGCACTTGTTAGACAGAAGTTGTACAAATAACATTAGTGACACAATAAAAACAAAAAATAAACCTGCCTTGCACCAATATGACCAGTCACATGCATTCATGCAACTTAATACACAGCAGTTGTGGGATTTAGTGTTACTGAGGCTTTGCCTTGTGCATTGGAGAGATCTGAAGGCGAAAAGATAGTATAATGAAACCTGAACCTCAGAAAGCTCTTGCACTCTCTTCATGGCTGAAACATAATTACTCAGGATGCACCACGTGCTTTGGGTCCCAGAAGGGTTAAGTCAGTTAAAGCAGCATTGAACCCCATGCACCCACCAGTCTAGGCCTTGTGTGGGCATTGTATTCCCAACAGTCTATATGAACTTATGCACATGAAAACAAAAACATGAATCTTTTAAATAACATGACATGCTGTAAAGCTGCATTTTAACACACAAGTGGAATAATGGTTTCTGCATTTTCCATTGCATACATTTCGAAATGACTTCCAAGGAAACTTTCCTAAATGGGAAACTCACTCAATAGACACATTATTCTGAAAGATTCCAATTCATTGTCACTCGTTATACACAACATTATGAAATTACTGTTTCCATAGGTGATTAAATGACAGATTCCAGGTTTTAAAAGAACCACTGCCGCATTCATTTATTATGCTACATGGGAAAATGTTTTCATAGCCCATTGTTACAGTGTTTGAGAACATGTTGTAACCCTCCTCGGCTTTTTAGAATAGCGTGCCTCAAGCTACATTTTTACAAAACGCCAAAAACGTATATATACAATTTATTGCACTTTCCAGCTGAAAAAAAACAAACAAAACAACTTCTTTCTTTATGATTACAGGCCAGGGCAGATTACTGATTAATAAAGACTTATTTTCACACAGTTCCTTGCACAATATCTCAAAACACTTTTGCTGCATGATTTGTAATGTAAACTAATACATTTTGTTGAGTCTATTAACTATTAACTTTGTTAAAGAAAGAGAAACACACAGCACAGCAATGGAAAAAGTAAGATATGCAGACTGTCTATTCATGATGACTTATGTTAGGCCTGTGAGGAAGCTTCATTCCATTTTCATGCTGTACAGACGTCCGCTATGCACTTTAGAGACTCAGGTCCCTACTGTGACTCACGGGACATTATTGAAAAACTATCTGAGATTGAGTTTCAATAGCTGTGTGGGCAGACAGACCTCGTCTACATCAGGTCATCAAATACAAGTAAAAACCACAAGCACCTGCCACGTAGGATGGTGTAAATAACAGTGGTCAGATTTTAAAGACACACATACAGGTACATGTGACATGATCACAAATCCACTGCTGACAAGACATGCCTTAGGGATGATGGAAACACATTGACCTTTAATAAAAATATTTTCAGAATGTGGCCATATATTGACTATAAAATAATTACAGGTTATAATTCAAGATTTACCTTTTTAAAAAAGCAAATGTAAAATAAACATTCTTTATTAAGCAATCAGAGAGAGAAAGAGAGAGAGAGATTAAAGAGTTTTAAGGCTCCATTAACTCAGCAGGAATCAGCTAATGATACAGAAGTTGGCCGAGAAAGAATTAACTAAGAGGCCCTTCAATAACAAACATACATGACATAAAAAGAACGATTCTAATAAAAGACTATTGTATTATAAATAATATAAAATAAATAAGTTAATTTGATAGAAGGGTCATAACATGCTTAAATTATCTAAAGATGTGGAAAACACACATGGAGAAATAATTAGTGAGTATAGAACAGGCATTTTCAAACTGGGGTCTGGTGGCTACAAAGGGATTTTAGGTAGTCTAAGAGACTGGTCATCATAAATCATAAATCAAGTTTTGTGAAAAGATATTTAGAAAACAATATTTGATTTAGTACAATGAAATTCAATTAGGTCAAATTAAAAGTCAATAAATACATTTTGTTACCTAACCTAACCCTAAATTTTGTTGATCACTTTTAAAGGGGAACTTGGCAACTATTTCAACTAAATAAAACCGTTTAGAGATCATTTGAATGGTTCAAATACCTGTTCTGGAGAGAATGGTGACTTTCCCCGCTCCCCCCAGCGTTCCCAGGTGGAAAACCAACCTTGCAACATCGGGACAAACGTCCCGGTAAGTTGGAAATATGAAGTCTCGTGAGAAGCGAGAACGAGCGAGAAACACGAAATGCTTTATGGCAATTCGACATAATTCTATGATACTGTGTATGATGTACCCACCTCGGTTAGCTGTGTTGTGAAAATATACACCGCACAGCTGTAGGGGAGCTCGATGAGAAAACATGCGACAACAAAAGTAAAAAATCAGCGAAGAAATGGCTAGAGTTGCCAAGTTCCCCTTTAATATTTAAATAAATTGTTTTTAATTGACTGAACACTCTCAGAAAATGTGGTACAAAAGTTGTCACTAGGCCGGTCCCCTTTCAAAAGGTATAATATGTACCATTTAGGTACTTATATGAGGTACAATTATGCACTCTAGGGGTAATAAGGTACAAAGGTGTACATTTTGAAAGGGTACCTCCCCAGTAACCACTTTTGTACCTTTATTCTGAGAGTGAAGAAAATATATAGCTGCCATTAATCTTTAGGTAAGAGGGAATTTTCCTTAACAAAAATGTTTGAAAAACCCTGCTCTAGAAAACTATCTGAAACCATCCCTGTCATCTGTCTTTCTCCAAGTCTTAATTAAGAGATGAGGGAATGAATTCAGCCCCTGGTGAGTAAATTAGGACCTCAGCAGGAGTCTATGGTTCTGCCTGAGTGGACACTTCCTTATTCTGGGGTTCAAACTTAGCAAACCTGATCCCATAATCACCCTCAGGTGACAAAAACCATTCATTTGATGGGCCGGATTAAGTCTTTATTCCGTCTTTTTTTGCAACATCACAGTCACTACCAATGACCACAATTCCCACTACTGGTCAACCAGAACGAGTTGTGCAGAAGTCAAGTCAAGTCATCTTCATTTATATAGCGTTTTTAACAATGGATTGTTCCAAAGCAGCTTTACAGAGATAAACATATAATTTAAGGTAACAGAGATTGTTTTGGCTTTATAGCGGTTCTTGAATAATGTTATTTCCAGCTAAAGTTAGTTTTGATTGATTCACCTCCATTGAAATGATCATTTGTTATTAAATTAGGGGCCACTAAGACGACGCCGTTCTGTCTAAACAGACTTTAAACGCGAACCTGTGATTAAAGGGTTAGTTCACCCAAAAATGAAAATTAAGTCATTAATTACTCACCCCCATGCTGTACCAACCCCGTAAGGCCTTCGTTCGTCTTCGGAACACAAATGAAGATATTTATGATTAAATCTGAGAGGTTTATGACTGCTACATAGGCTTCCTAAGGGAAAGAATCCTGACGGCCCAGAGAGTCATTAAAGAAAATGTTTAAATATTCCATGTCACAACAGTGGCTCAACTATAAGTTTATCAAGCGACGAGAATACTTTTTGTGCGAAAAAACAAACAAAAATAACGACTTTATTCGACTATTCCTTTTCTTCCTTGTAGGCCTGAAACGAGACTTCAAGGGGCTTTAATGCTGACGGCGTTCACATGCGTTCACATGCGCATTAAGAATTGATTCTATAGTTATGTGCTTTTGAAAATATGTGCGCAGGTTTGTAATTCCATACAACCCAGCCTAAACAAACTACTTGTCTTGCCTATAAATTTTGATACAGAATTTTGTTTTATTTTATCACTTCGGGGTACGCGAGCCGGATTTTCAACAACGCTTTATCTGTAGAGTGGGAAAGGGATCCTCCAGGGAGAGGATAGTTGACCCTTCAGCACTGCATTGCAGAACCCAAACATGACATCTTCAGTATGGAATGAAAATGTTATGGTTTATTTAGGTTTAGACTTAAGCAATTTCCCGATGCTTGAAGTGCAGAAGCAACTTTATGGGAAAGGAAAGTCATTAAAGTAGACGGCAACCAAACTGATTTAACCCCTGGCTCCCTCCAAGTTCTTCTCAGGAAGCTCTCGCTGCTTTGAAGTGCTGGCGTACGCTGGAACCAGCAGGATATTTACCCACAACTGATGTGCTGTTTTTGGGATGAACCATGTGGAAAGAAAACATCTCTCTAAAGACCTGAGCAGCACACCTGCATTTCTCAAAGCCACAGGCGTGCGGCTCCGGTGTTTGGCTTTGTGGAGCGCTGGCTGGCATTTGTGCCCACAGTAAGAGAGTGAAAAGCTGATGCAGAGGAAAAGCTGGCGGATTGGGCTGAAATCAAAAGAAGAGGCAAAAGTGTGGAACCTCAAAGTGATTCGCAGACACTCACACAAGAGTTCAAGTTTAGTTAAAGGGATAGTTCACAATAAAGTCGTTATTTTTGTTTGTTTTTGCGCACAAAAAGTATTCTCGTTGCTTGATAAACTTAAGATTGAGCCACTGTAGTCACTTGGACTATTTTAACGATGTCTTTAATAACTTTTCTGGGCCGGCAAGTTTCAATCCCATAGAAGCCTATGGAGGAGTGATCCAGCTCTCAGATTTAATCAAAAATATCTTCATTTGTGTTCCGAAGATGAACGAAAGTCTTACGGGGCTGGAACAACATGAGGGTGAGTAATTACTGATAGAATTTTCATTTTTGGGTGAACTAACCCTTTAAAGTGAAATCTGTGGTCAAACTAGACAGGAGCTACGATCACCACAATATAGTGCAGCACAACTGCTCATGGCCTTCAAATGTGCACACACACAAATCACTCCACATGAATACAAAGTTAATAACTTAGAGAACACACCACCTCAAATATAAAGTGGTTCCTAGAATTCCTGTCTCAACCCTCTGGTGCTGTTCGATCAAAAACATTAAGGATTTTTTACTTCATCAGAATGGCACGAAACTTGGCAAAGGTTTTGGCACTTGCTGTGTGAAAAAAAAAAAAAAAGGAAAATATTCGAAAGGGTTAAATTTCATCTAGTGGAAGCGTTTCTACGCACAAACAAAATCTCACCGAAAGATTTTTTAGATATCAAACTCAAATTTGGAACACAACTTATTTAGATTTATGGCTTTGATCTTCTCACAGTTTTAGAGTAAAACTTGTTCGTTTTGGAAAATTTCATTGGAAAATTTTCATATAAAATCATATGAAAAAATGTTTATATGAATAATTCACTTCAGCAATAATCTGCCAAGAAGAGACCAAACTTAAGTCTGTGCTCCAAAGCCTTCAAGGTTTACAACATTTTAAGTTGACAGGTAATAAATGGATCATAACTATACCATAAATATAATTTAGTAACATAAAATCTGTAATACTGTACTACACCTACAGTACAAGCAAAAAGAAAAGAACAAAAAGGTGAAGGCGTGTGAGGCAAGATTCAGGAATAAGGTGTAATTTGAGCTCTCCACTTGTTCGAAACATGATCGAACTCAAATGTAGTCCTTTCATTTCACTGAAATAAAAAAATAACACCAGAGGGTAAGCTTTGGTCCTTAAGTATATACATCAGCATATCCTCAGCTAAAAAATCATCAGCTAAAAAACTATAAAATTATCAGATATTAGAAATATCATTACCTAATAAATTTAATTTGGTTAAGTATATACTTGGAGTTGGGTCAAAACAGCAGGAATAACCTTACCTGGCCTCAACAGTTCAAACATGGCAGATATATTTTCCACCTTGACCTGGCCCTTAAAACATACCAGGAATTCTTGTATCAGACTCAAAAGACTGAGAAACCACAGTCACATGGGTGCTAACGTCTATGAATATCTTTAATATGAACCTTTGGTCCACTTTTAATATACTTTGAAACAATAATTTTGACATTTCTACATAACTTTAAAAACTAAATTAAAAGCTTTTTAGCTAAATATTTCATATTTGCTATGTTATGAATAAAATATAGCATATTTTAATAATAAAATAGAAATACAATGCAAATTTCAATAAAACACTATATGTTTACCAACTAGAAAACATTAACTAGGTGACAAAGCAGCACAATTTGCAACAACAAGAAACATCACAGAAAACGTTTTAATACACTTTAGTGTGCAAAACAAGATCAATGCATGAACAAGATCAATTCATGTAAAATTTTCAGTAGCAGTGCAGCACTGGGCTGACATTTTCACAATCGGTTGATCCTTATTGTTGAGAATTTCTTTCTTTCCGCTGTATCGGAAACGTACCTAACCGTGGCACCACTGTGTCGTATCAAACCGAACCGTGAATTTTATGAACCATTACACCCCTACTTATTACAGATGTTGATCTACCTCAAAGTTTGCCTTGATTGTTCTACGTTTACACTTTTACATTGCACAGATTTTGTAATCTAAATTTTATTAAAGTTCAAGAGTTTCTTTAACACTTACTTTTTTTATCTTAATATAAGACATAAAGATATTTTTGTTTACATTTTATTTAGTTTTTGACTGCTAAAACTGCTATAATTTGTTGTGTGCCTTAAAAAATAAATAAAAAAAACAGTTTAAATTCAAACTTTTCTACTTGTCTTTAAAAAAAAGTTATTAAAAAAGCCAATAATTATCGATACCGAACGATATGAAACATTATATTGTGATATTTTTTTTAGCTATAGCGCACAGCCCTATATTATACACCTCCATGTAGTTTCAAATAAGTATACTCAAATGTGTATATAAGCATCTATCAGGCTCCTGTTGAGAGGTAAGGGGATACATCAAATCTCCATACATTAAGTGGACCCTAATTAGGGCTCTCCATTGAGTACTCTGCAAAGCTGAAGATGAGAGAGGAATGGGGGGGGGGGGGGGGGGGGGGGGGGGAACAAGACAGGACCTCCAATCCAATTAAAGTCTGTGATAGCAAGTCAGACACATAAGAAGATCAGGGGAAGACGACTGAGATCAGTTCTTACCGAGACTCAAAGACAGAACTAGACATGTTGAACTGGTAAATGGGGGATTTTCTGGAACAAACAACCCTACCAAGTACTGACTGTATTCTTGTAGCTCAAACAGTACAGCATATGGTGCTAGCAATGCAAAAGTCATGGGCTCGATTCAAAAAGAATTCATGAGTTACCGGTAATAAAGTATCCCTTGACTGCAATGTAAGACGCAATAGAGACTGCATAATACACAGTACAAGCAAAAAAAACATGAACAAAAAGGTAAAGGCATGTAAGACTCAGGTATATGGTGTATCTAAAGCAACTTAAGGACACAATGGTCATGGCTCAGCCCTCACAGTGCTTGAACTTTCTGGTTACAAGTCTAAATGTTTATTTATTACACCAACACCACATTATATCTGCGACGCAAATACCAACATGCTTTGGCATTAACATACAGGGTTCTGGATGCACTAAAAGGGTGTTTTGGTGAGGCCAGAGAGACTAAGAGGAGGGCCTGCAGGTGTTAAAGTCTGAAGAAGAGTAAATATTCAAAGACGTTTGGTCTTTCTTCTCATGCCAGAGATTCAAAGCATGAATGCATGGCTGTTCTACACCTTTCATCATAGAACAGCGTTTACCTTAAAAGTCCCCATCAAAAAAGCATTTGATGTTCCAAACAAGTATTAAAAATGAGTGGTGGGGATATTCAAGCCAGGTTAGTTTAAGCCAATGTGGCTTTGCTGTTTACATTCCAGTCACATTTAGTTTCTGGAGACTAAAGAAGAAGAAAAATTGAAAAAACAAGAACAAAAACAAAAAAGTATATATTTTATAAAAATATATGAAAAAAATATGTAAATCCTCAGCTAAAAAACAAAAAAATGATCAGACATTAGAAATATCATTACCTAATAAATTTAACTTGGATACACAGGGTGAGCAACTTCTGGAACCATAAATAGACAATATAGCTGTTGAGACCAGGCTGAAGCTCTTACTCAGCAAATAATCCATCTAGATAATTATAAAACAATGCAGCAGACAAGAGGCAAGTCAGACTGCCGTAACTGACTGTGGCTAACAAACCTCCATATGAATGACTTAACCCACTAGACAGATAAAGTTCTCAGCAACTTAATTAACTAAAGAACTTTTGACCCCACAGAATGGCTGGAAATCCAATACTGATTAATTGGGCCTGGATTAGCAAGATTTAATGGTGAGGAGTGTAGGAGATACTGACTGCCCTTTAAATATCTGATTGCTGCTTGCTTCATTTCATTAAACGAGTCATAATTAACACTTCCTTAACCCATCCTCTTTTTAAAGGCTCATCTAAATAGCAGCCAGAGGAGAAAAGGGAAATTTTTTGTTTAATTTTAATTAACACACACACACGCACAAACAGAAGATATAGACCTGGAGAACTGAAGCTGGTTATAAGAAAAAAAAATTACACAAACATACACAAGGTCCTGAAAACTCTTGAATATCCATGCTCAAAGACTCACAGGATTAGTTATGAACAGCCATTTTTGAAAGAGAGCCTGGGTTTCAGAGGGGGAGATTCAGGAAGCTGCTTTGCTTGGCATCTGATCTGAGAACAGTGATTCTCATGCCCTCAGATGCTGTCAGCGCTTCTGAAGAGAGGGAGCAAACCCAGGAGTCTGAAACATTAAAGGGGCGGTCACTACACTTTTTGTTCCACTGACTTCCATTCATACGCATATGAATGCGTCAGAAAGGAAACGGAGGCTCATGCGGGCGGGCGGGTGGACGGACAGGACGGACGGACAGACTGACGGACGGATGGGTGGACGGAAGGGTGTGTGGATGGAAGGATGGATGGATGGATGGAAGGGTCGGTGGAAGGATGGGTGTGCGGGTGTGTGGATGGAAGGGTCGGTGGAAGGATGGGTGTGCGGGTGGGTGGACGGACGGATGGATGGAAGGGTGGTCGGACGGACGAAAGGGTGGGTGAATGGACGGATGGGTGGGTGGGTGTATGGATGGACGGATGGATGGAAGGGTGGGTGGATGGATGGACGGACGGAAGGGTGGGTGGATGGACGGATGGGTGGGTGGGTGGACGGATGGACGGGTGGTCGGACGGACGAAAGGGTGGGTGAATGGACGGATGGGTGGGTGGGTGGATGGATGGACGGATGGATGGAAGGGTGGGTGGATGGATGGACGGACGGAAGGGTGGGTGGATGGACGGATGGGTGGGTGGGTGGACGGATGGACGGGTGGTCGGACGGACGAAAGGGTGGGTGAATGGACGGATGGGTGGGTGGGTGTATGGATGGACGGATGGATGGAAGGGTGGGTGGGTGGATGGATGGACGGACGGAAGGGTGGGTGGATGGACGGATGGGTGGATGGGTGGACGGATGGACGGGTGGTCGGACGGACGAAAGGGTGGGTGAATGGACGGATGGGTGGGTGGGTGGATGGATGGACGGGTGGGTGGACGGATGGACGGGTGGTCGGACGGACGGATGGGTGGGTGGGTGGATGGATGGACGGGTGGGTGGACGGATGGACGGGTGGTCGGACGGACGGATGGACGGGTGGGTGGACGGATGGACGGGTGGTCGGACGGACGGATGGGTGGGTGGGTGGATGGATGGACGGGTGGGTGGACAGATGGACGGGTGGTCGGACGGACGGATGGGTGGGTGGTCGGACGGACGGATGGGTGGGTGGGTGGATGGATGGACGGGTGGGTGGACGGACGGAAGGGTGGGTGGATGGATGGGTGGATGTTTTTTTTTTTTTTACTATTATGAGGTGTCTTGAGTTTCTGCCCATCAGTTATAGTGTTTACAAAACAAAAATAAAAAACTCACTGAACTTACTTTAGCTGGACTGTGACGCTATTTTCTTCTGGAAACAAACTTTGTTGCATTATTTTCCTGTTATCTCTGTAAAGCTGCTTTGAAACAATCTGTATTGTAAAAAGCACTATATAAATAAATGTGACTTGACTTGAGGTTAAGTAAATGATGACAGCATTTTCCTTTTTGTATGAACTATTCAACAATATCAGTGTTCATTTATTGGCAGCACAAAGCTTCATCTGAGAGTTCTACGTTCTAAGACTCTGCTCATAGGAGAAACTCACTCAGAAAACGAGAATTCCAGTCTATCTGCAACAAAAGAACTTATTTAATCATTTGGCTCACTTTAAACTTTTTTTTTTGTGGACCGCAAAAAGGAAATAAAGACTTTAATGATCTTAGGAGGAAGACAAAAGCGCTAACCTGAGATATATTGTAATTATGGTTTTGCGGTGGTATGGTCTTGGCTCCCAAAGGGAACGATTTCTATGCTAAGTCTACAAATCAGCATTCAGTCAAATAAACAGGAGAAATTGTACCAGAGCACAAGTTGTACTCAGAGACCAGACTCATTAAGACTCTTGTGCATAAATGCTCAAATTCTTCTGTACATGTAAAGGGAGCTGTAGCTCATCACCAGTGCTGGGTAGATTACTTACAAATTGTAATCAGTTACAGATTCCAAAGTACATGACAAAAATGATAGTTAACATAATGCATCACATTGCACATTTAAGGTAATATAATAAGATTACTTTTAACCCAACTTGTTCATTCCATTGATTTGAATAGGATAATCTTGTACCCTATTGATATAAAAATAGTAATACAAAGAGAAAGAATATATATTCCATTCTTTGCTAGCAACAACATGAAGTGCATTAAATAATATTTTCCGTCAGGGTTTCCCAGGAGTTGATTATGCATTGTTGCAATGTTTAGAAAACACTTCTTACAGGTGAAATGATTTCTGTAAATCCAGTGATCAAATGCTCATGACTAGTGGCTGGTCTGATTGTGCAGTTCAACAAACCTGGAAGACCTTCTGAACGTATATAAGCAGTAGGCTTTTTATAAAAGGACATTTTTAAAGATAAAGAGAAGGAAAAAGAAATATTTATAAACAATTTACTGCCATTGTGAGAACAACATGTAAACATGTAATAAATAAAAAAGTAACTCTGATTATGAGTATTTTAAAATGTAATATAATCTAATTAAGTGCTTAATTTTTGAAATCTTGGCATTCTTTTAGCTAACCCTAATCAACACCATCTTGGAAAACTTGCCATCTGTTGCTCTTCAGGACTCCAAGAGGCAGAATGTGCAACTCAACTTGAACCTGTCTCAATCAGAGAATAGGTGTTACACACACCTTGACTGAAAGGTGTTATAGTTTCACAACTCACTTTGCCAGTACAGTAGGTGCTCCAACACATTGGCTGAATTCAAACTGACTGAAATTAAAAAATAAATAAAAAAAATCAACAGGAAAAGATACGTTTTTCATGACAAATCTTAAGGGTTATTTGAAAGTTGAAGGAAAAAAAGTTTAAAAAGACAGACAAAGCGATAAAAGACAGCGATAGATCAACAGAATTATACAATTACAACAGACGGATAGATAAATGTAAGGACGTCACTGTTTAAAGCATATTGTACACATCTTTATACTGCCCATTTATGGACAAATTATAGAACATCTAGCTTACGGAGGCTTCAAGTAACGTACAATGATGCAATGAGAATTTTATTAAGGAGACTAGACGGCATAGTGCAAGTGAGATGTTTGTAAGTGTGGGAGTTAACTGTGTTATGAAATCTTATGTACAAATGTATTTGCTGACTTAATGCTTCTAAAAATTAGATTATCATGGGTCTATCAAATATAAGGTTTAGCAAATATACATAGTCTAAATTATGGAAACACTGGTACTTGTGTATTTTTGTAACGCATTTTTTTTTTTTATTATTGTTGTTGTGTTATATGTTGGGTGTTTTAAAAATTGGACCCTGAGTCTGTGATAAAGTTTTGATTGATAAATGGATGGAGAGATGGAAGGCCGGATGGATGGATGGATGGACAGATGGATGGATGGAACGATAGACAGAATGAATAATAGATAGTATTTATTCTGTAATGTTTTGTGACCTGAGGGATCTTAGCACATGGGACTTCGTATGGAAATTAGCTTGTAGCTCCAATCCAGCATGTTTACATGCATGTATTCCATGTTTGTTCATTAACATGCACTGTCCCAATGGATGGGTGGAAAAACGATAGACAAAATGAATGTTAGAATGACTGACATACAGATAGACCTACTGTCAAGCAAATTACTGACAAGATATCAAGGCTTCTATTTCAGCAGCCACCTTTTCAAGTGACCCTTAAGACCTCGATCACCTGGTTCAAGTGTGTATGATTAGTATTTGATTACTACACTATGCACTATGCAGGTATGTTGATCTCTAGGAGCAGGATGGGCATCCCTGTCATTGGAGAACCGGACTTGGCTGTGAGTTCGTGCACCGTGAGAACTTTGGCCCTGAGTATTTGTAACCGGTGAGCTCGACCGATGTCATTCCAGCAAGGCTCACTCCTGTTCGCTGAGTCATGTGTCAAAGCAGCTGTCTGAATGCATCTGTCAACACTGATTCCCCTAACCTGACACGATCCTTGTCTGAAGTTGACCAAGACATATTATTTACAGTGCAGAGTCGAGAGCCTTAGCACACTTGGGCATTAACATTGACTTTGTGGGTGCAAAAATCAGTCAATGAACTTGTAAAACCTATTAAATGGAAATTACATTTTCCTGTCAGGAGCAACAAAATGAAGAAAGAAAACATCACACTTAAATTCCAGTAATAAGGCTGATGAATATATTGATTATAATATATTTGAAAAACTTGACTCTACATGAATATTCTATTCAGAACTAATCATGCCATGCATTTTAATACTCAATATGCATTAAGTGGGGTTTTTTTTTATCATGCAACTTCATGTGAGCTGTTAAAAGTTCAGAGACACCATGAAACATGCAGAGACACCATGAAACATGCAGAGACATGATAACATTTCTAGTAAGTAAATACAGTGAGCAGCTGATGGTTTTTAACAGGGCACTGTGGGAATTTTTAGCATGGAAATATTTCAGTAACTCAGGAACCGATTTGACAGCACTAGAAACGGACGAGTAGTGCATGCAACAAATGCTGATTGAGACACAACCTTTAGGTACTACCTTTAAAGTTCCTTGTGGTCAAATTGCACGTGTTTTGTGCAATTTGATCTGCACAATTGCAGAATTTCCCATGCAAAAAAATGATTTGTGGTTGTCAGGGTCAAAGGATACCTAAAGCATGCCCTTCATCAATAGAGCACACTATAGGAATTCAAAGAGTCAATATAGCAACCACAGCACCTGGTTGCTCACCACAATACAAATATTTAACATAGTAATTACACATAGGCTACAGTAATCTATTTCTGCCAAAATAGGCTAATTAATCGATCACAGATATTGTTGCTTCAAAAACACTAGTCAAAGCAAGTAGGCTAAATAAATAAACACAATGACAAAGTTTCTAAATCTGAGGAAAATCATATAGGCTAGGGGCTACCTACGATTTTACAAGACAAGCAGATGTAGTAGGCTAACTGATATTTTCGGCGGCAACTTTACCATGTAAAATTCAAAGCAGGAACATCCATAACACAGAGACAGTTTCGTCACAGTCATGACAAACGACAGCCCGTTGCGTTCACACTCACCTGTAGCAGGTGTTTCCGGCACCCATTTCAGCTGGCCGATCTGACGCACCTGGAACGCCGTTTTCACCTCGTGACAGCTGTGAGCGCGCGCGGCGGACAGTGTCGCGAGCTCCACCGCGAGCACCGCAATAATCCAGCTGACATTCACGCGTGACATGACGGCATTTCAGTGGAGAAATCAGTGCGGTGGAATTGCGTATCTCTGATCAGAAACTGGCTGCAAAATGTGTAAAAAGAAAAGAGGAGAAAGTCGCCCGTGTTGGACTTTCACATGCTGCACCGGCTGGATGAGTCCTTCCTTCCCAAACCGAGACGGGAAAACAAGCGCCCCTGCGTCTCTCGTTCACTGAGAGTGTCACTGAATTCATTCAGCATGTGGAATCATTCAGAAATCTCTCTCTCTCTCTCTCTCTCTCTCTCTCTCTCTCTCTCTCTCTCTCTCTCTCTCTCTCTCTCTCTCTCTCACACACACACACACACACACACACACACACACACACACACACACACACACACACACAGAGTCTAACGTTATTTAGTCTACTGCTGTCAGAATTTACAATATTTGAAAAGCATATAAAGCACTTAAAACACTGGGGGAAATAACATAAACCAGTGTGTGTGTAAGAGATAAGTCAAACCAATATATAAGCATATATTTTACTTATAAAATGATAATAAAAAGTCTAGAAACATAAACTTTATATTTGTATTTATATTTTCCAGTCTCAAAGTACTTTATCTGTATTGTATAATATTGCCAACGTTTCCTTGCATGATACACTCTAATTATTGAAATGGCCAAATATAATCAGTGCAATTTTTAAGATCTTATTTTTATCAACTCGGTAATTCTAAAATCCTGACAAAAACACTGCCTGCCCCGTGTGAGGCTCGAACTCACGACCTTCAGATTATGAGACTGACGCGCTGCCTACTGCGCCAACGAGGCTGATACGAGTGAATATTAGGCGCTAGTAACAACCCTTCTGATTGGCTGATAATCGTTTCTAATTATTTATTGGCGTCGACTGTGATTGGTCATGGAAGTTTTTAAAATCGGCTTGAACAAAGTCGTTTTCGTTGATTTTTGCCTGCTAATGTTATTCAGTGTTTTAATGTTGTTCATGCCCACAACAACACTGTACTGCATAATCCTAGTTGTGTCAAACCCATCCTTTATTTAAAAATAAAATCACCCTCTTAAACATTATTATTTATAATATGATAAAAAAGGGGACTTGTGTCTGATTACGACGGGTAATCTGAATGTTCACAGCCTAGAAGTCTAAGCTTTCGTGATGAGTTGTCTCCCTCTGCCGGGCAACCAGTTTAATCACTCTTACTCTCAACCAGAAAGGTTTTTTTTTTTTTTTCAACCAGAAAGTTGATTTCGTAATCAATACAGTTTGTATGTTAATTTTCGAATGCACAATAATACAACCTGTATACAGCATTCATGTGTTTGTTTGTTAACAATAAAATATAATTTGTGCAAACTCCATTTATATATCATATTATACCCACATATTATTAATTCCAGCGGTCTCTTTTCCCCCATAGACTTCATGTATTGTGCATCGGCACACGTAACTTGAAAAATAAATTGCATGTAATTGCTACAAAATATTTTACATAAATAATCCAAATAAATTATGTTGTATATTTATTCTGTCTATGAAACGGTTTGGAAGGACTTTTATTTTAAAAATAAAAGAGTTTGTGTTTGTGTGTTGATTTGTGTTCTGGATTTTTATTTTATTTTATTATTTTAAGTGACAACATTTATTTATGTATAAAATATAATAATAATGAAAAAATACATTTGGTTATGAGTCTGAATATATTGTATTTTATGAGGGATTAAGAAGAGTGTTGCTTTTGATATTAAAATTCAAATTTTTATTAGCTTGCCTGATTAATATGGAGATATTAAAAAAGCAATGTAGAATAGATAATTTTGCTATATAGAGAAACATGTGGCTGGCCTATAAGAGGGGGGTGTGTTCTACACTCAACAGGTCGACAAAAGTGGGCAGTGTCTGATTAGCAATTCTTTTCCTTCCTCTAACCATCAAGGCTGACTTGCTATAGCAACAGTGTGCACTTTGCCCATATACTTTACCAGCTCATTTACTTTGAATACGTGACATTACAAAATAATTCAAAATATCTTTCAGATGTTCAGGGACTTACTGGACACTTGCGATTCCATCAAGTCTGCCTGTTCAACCAGCTCATGGTCACACTACTCAGATGATGCAAATGAGGCACTGGCACAGTTTCCACTAGATTCCACAGGCACTGGCACAGTTGGTTGAGATCTCTTTGTAGATCTTCCAATTAAAGCTTAAGAATACAGATACAACAAATTACACATAGTACACAATTTTGCTGCACTTTGTACTAATAATCACTGTAATTTAGAATATAAATACATTTATATTAATAGAAACAGTTATTTTCAATTGTAAAAAAATATTTCACAATTTTAGTACTGTTTTCACTGTATTTTTAAACCAAATAAATGGAAGCTTGCAGAACATAAGGAAGTATATTTGGAAAAAGATTAAGATGTTTCATAAAACTATGCAAATTTTAATGCACTTTACTCTAATAAACACTGTATGTACTGACAGATTGGGAAAACAACATATTTCTAAAGACTGCTTACCTGGTTGGGCTACAGGTGATGTTAACATTTTTTTGATGGCTTTGTCAAGCCTTTGTGGATTTCGTGATTTGCCAATCAGAAGAGAGCGGACAGATGAGACGGAAGGTATGGACTGTGGGGCACTGGAAGACATCTGCCAGGAGCCTGTGGATACGGACTGTGGGCCACTGGAAGACATCTGCCGGGAGCCTGTGGAATCCATATTTTCTGCCTTAATACGGATGGCCTCACGACCCTCTGGGAAAAGCCCAATGTAGTCCGCAAAGGCTGCTTTATTAGCATAGTTGTTTTTTGAGTCTTTCACTTCAGTTGATTCCCTCCTCATGCTTGCCACCAGATACCCAGCATATCCCAGAGCATTTTCTGCAACCCACTTAAAGGTCTAACCTTTGAAGACCCCAAACTGCATTGTATGTTGGCCAACAATGTGCGATTTTCTGCTTGGGTCTTCACCTTGGCGGACTACAGCTCGCTTTGCAGTTTCCAAAACCTTTTCTGGGGAGAGAGCCCGAGACCAGGGTTACTTTTTGTTCTCTTTCTTCACCCAGAGCGACCAAAGAGTCACACATATTAAGACTTCCTTCAAGTTTCCTCCTAAATGTAGGCTCCATTCTATCAAATAAACACATAAAAACACACATTACACGCAAAACTTCACGCAAAACTTCACACATCTCTTGTAAAAGCAAACACTTCATTCAAAACTAGTTTAACTCTTTTAAAAATGGTGTGACTGCATAGTATCTCTACAAGCAAACATCAAATAAATACATCAAATAGCCATTATACATGGCAAACTAAACACAGATACTGACATGTACATGTTTGTGCACAAATATTACACTGTAGGCTATATATATATTGTATGCACAATTGATGAACGTTACACAGTTATCGAACTGACATGAGCTGTATATTGACACTATTGTTTTGTTAGAGCTGTTTTACAGCAGAATATGAATGTGTTCCTATTGTTAAGCTTTGCAACAGCAGGGCCGGCCCAAGCCTTTAAGGGCCCTAAGCAGAATTAGTTGGGGGGGTGCTGCTAATATGATTGACTATTGTCAATGCTTGATTATTCGCAGACAACAAAACTCACATATTATCAATTTTATTAGTTGCTTGCATGTGTGCCTGGCATGTTTTTACCCTTCTACAGTTTCAAATTGTAGCAAACCCACAAGAGTGGCCAGGTCGTATTTTGCACTTTAATATTCAAAGTCTTACAGTACTAAGTGGTATACCTACTCAATGTGGTGTACTAAATAAACCAGCAAACCTGCTTTTGGTATAAAAAAAATAATTGCATGCAAATGTGCAGAACAATTAACTAAATAACTTTAGATAAACAGTATTTTCTTATATTTAATTACAAAACGGACAATATTAAATTAAATACTTAAAGAACTCAAATGTATTAACATTAAAGGGGTTGGAAATTCTGTCATTTACTCATTCTCCATGTATCAATTTCTTTCTATATATTCTTATCGTGATAATGAGCTGATGAGTTGAATCAGGTGTTCTTGATTAAGGAGACAAAGAAAACGTGCCGTGTTGGAAAACACCAGTATAAAGCAATATAGAAATAAAGGGGACTTGGCTCCTATATGCATATTCAGTATACTGTACATTTCTAAAACAAACAGAAATGCAAAGGTGCCAATTTTATTTGTTTTTCAAAACATTGAGTTTTGATTTCTAACTGTTTTTACCGTTGTCGCACATGATAATGGGGTGTGGATAATCGGGGATTACCAAATTAAGTAGGCTACAATAAAATAAAAAATAAATGTAAATATCTTTTTCTTTTTTTTGCAAAAATGTTTTTTTTTACAATTGCATACTGGGTGTAAAGTAGCCTGCAGTTGGTCTGAAGATTTGGTAGAGAATAGTTTCACCAAGTGGGCCTCAAGTAGCCACTTTTAGTGGTTAAAAAAACCTAATGATTGAAAGACCAAAATCACATTACAACGTAAAATACGAATAATAGCTAAGTAGTGTATTTTAAGCAAACAAATACCCCAGAAAACAACAAATATACAACAAACAAACAAAAATATGGCGCAAAAACAATGAATGCCCTGTAGCTATAATGCAAAGTGACACTTAGGCCTACCTCAGTTTCTACGGCGTCGACAAATGTGCCGATCACAAACAAATGTAACGTTATTTACAAGAAAGAAAAACGTCTTGTAACAGCAGCGGCAACAGGTTTATTAATCAAGATTATCGTTAATGCAAATGTGCCGGTCAAAAAGAATTATATATTTACAAGGGTAAAATTTGGTCAATATCTAGGCATGAGCCATTCACTGATTGACCAACGCATCACTTGATTGGCCAGTGACGTATCACAGGCATTTTTCTACATTAGTATCTATAATATGATAAAAAAAAAAGGGGTTGTGTCTGATTACGACGGGTAATCTGAATGTTCACAGGCTAGAAGTCTATGCTTTCGTGATGAGTTGTCTCCCTCTGCCGGGCAACCACTCTTACTCTCAACCAGAAAGGGTTTTTTTTTTTTTTTTTCTCAACCAGAAAGTTGATTTCGTAATCAATACAGTTTGTATGTTATGCATCAAATGCACAATAATACAACTTGTATACAGCATTCATGTGTTTTTTTGTTAACAATGAAATATGATTTGTGCAAACTCCATTTATATATATATTATATTATACCCATATATTATTAATTCCAGCTGCCTCTTTTCCCCATAGACTTCATGCATTGTGCATTGGCACACATAACTTGATGTAATTGCTACAAAATATTTTCAGTAAATAATCCAAATATTACAAATAACTTATGTTGTATATTTATTCTGTCTATGAAACGTTTTGGAAGGACTTTTATTTTAAAGTGTCGTCAGTTGTCATTTTCGACGCAGTTCACACAGCACCATTTAAAAAACTATCATCTCCGCACGCACACTGACTCATGCATTCAACGCGCACGTCAAAGAGTTTGTGTTCCTCTCTTTGAAAACCTTTTCCAGGAGTGTAAAAGAAAAGCTGTCGTCCTTCACATATTTGATTAATGGCGTTCATCATGATGAAAAAGAAAAGGTTTAAGTTTAAAGTGGATGTGGAGCTGGAGGAGCTGTCATCTGTCCCGTTTGTGAATGGAGTTCTGTTCTGCAAGGTTCGACTGACGGACGGTGGCTTTTCAGAGGAGTCTTCGAGGTGAGACAATCGCAAGTCATGCTGGATTTTTATTATTTTAAGTGACAACAGTTATTTATGTATAAAATATAATAATAATGTAAAACAATACATTTGGTTATGAGTCTAAATGTATTGTATGTTATGAGTGATTAAGAAGAGTGTTGCTTTTAATATTAAAATTAATCTTTTCATTAGCTTGCCTGATTAATATCGAGATATTAAAAAAAGCAATGTAGAATAGATAATTTGGTTATATAGAGAAACATGTGGCTGGCCTATAAGAGGGGGGTGTGTTCTACACTCAACAGGTCGACAAAAGTGGGCAGTGTCTGATTAGCAATTCTTTTCCTTCCTCTAACCGTCAAGGGTGGACTTGCTATAGCAACAGTGTGCATTTTACAAAATGGTAGCCTTCCATGTCGGAATGTCAGACGTTCCTCCTTTTGAACTCTGCAGATGAAGTTTTACTTCATTGCCATGGTATTATATTGTTACTGTGTTTTCAGGGCAAACAAGGGAAGAGCCTTATGAGTACAGTACAACACTGACACATACAAAGTCAGTGAGAAACACAGCTGCTTCCTTGGAAGCATTATTCCGAAATATTCATTACAGAATGTAGTCTTTCACAACCAGAACAAATATGACGTAACAGACATAACAAGCTAATCCTTCCCCTGCTTGAAGGCATTATTATAAAATACCTTTTCTAAATCACTTTCCCTAAAAAACACAGCGGTAATTGTGTGGCTTAAAGAGATTTTCTTGTGTACTGGAGCAAAGACTGTCTGAGAGATGTTTATCCTGTTACACACTGCATTCTTTCTTCCACTGATACCTTTTATATTTGTAAAAAAAAAAATAGAAACAGATCTTTGTTAAAACCTTTTATTGCATAAATTGTACATGTATTATATACAGTTATTGGTTATAGTTATTTATATAGTGCATCTTTCAAAGAGACATCCAGGATCTATCTATCTATCTATCTATCTATCTATCTATCTATCTATCTATCTATCTATCTATCTATCTATCTATCTATCTATCTATCTATCTATCTATCTATCTATCTATCCTTCCACCTGTCTGTCTATTCTTCTGCTTGTCTGTCTATCCATCCATGCATCCACCTATCTATCCTTCTATTTATATGTATTGTTTTATCGTGTTATATGTCTCACTATTTTTCTTGTGGTTTCTATTGCAGAGAGCCAGTTCTGGTGAATTGTGTTAAATGGAAGAAAAGATTCTCCTTCTTATGCAAGTTGTGTGCTAATGCAGTGACAGGGGTGCTGGAACCTTGTGTTTTTCGGATATCTGTAAGAAAGGTACGATTTAACGATTGTTCTGATTCTTAAATTGGGCTTTACGAATAAACACTTTCGTTCTTTTCTGTGTTTCTGTTGGATTGGATACATTTTGGTGTGTTTCTTTTATGAAGGAGCTGAAAGGTGGGAAAACATTTGCAAAGGTAAGCTCTGTTTATCCGTGGATTAGGCTATGGCAACGTTTTCTACCAGATCACTGGCATTGATACGATGTGTGTGTCACACAGCTTGGTTTTGCTGATTTGAACTTGGCTGAGTTTGCCGGATCAGGAAGCACCACACGGCGCTGTCTATTGGAGGGATACAACACCAAAAACACACGTCAGGACAACTCTATACTGAAGGTATAAAGACACACACACACACACACACACACACACAAACAAACACTCACACACACATATATATATATATATATATATATATATATATATATATAATTATAATTATATATATATATAATTATAATTATAATTATATTAGGACAACTTTATAATGAAGATGCACACAAAGAGATTTTGAGACACTTGCCCTCTTTGTCTTGAGATCACATGCTCTCATATTGTATCCTTTCATTTATTTATATCATAAATATACAGTTGCTAGGGGCGGGTCCTCTCAGATCTGTGTGCGGTGTTGTGTTACTTCATGTTCCGTTTCATGTGGGTTATGTCTGTCATGCTCCGGTCTGTGTTGAGCTGTGTTTTCCAATCCACAACCCCCACCTACGCCTAGAGCTGTTCACAGCACCCCAGAATTCCACAGCCCTGTATCCTTCCACCTCCGCCTGAAGCTGTTCGGAGAGCAAACAAAATTCCACACGCCTTCACTTATATTTGTAGAGATCCATGCACACCTTTGAACCTGCATTACTGCAGTCTAACAGTTGGAAACATACATGTTGCCATATTTATTATAGAAGCCAAGTTTATTATAGAAAGACACAGAGCATGACAGTTATTTTACCATGTATGCAGGAAGTTCCTTGTTGAAATTTTCGACTTTTTTCTTTTTCTTTTTTCATATTGGGTTTGCTGGTAACTGGTACCATTTGTTGGGCCCTTAAAAATTAATAACCACCCAACAGAAATGTTCTGTTTTAGTTTAATTTTCTCTCTGTTTGCCTATTCATATTAGTTCCCTTAGGTTTAGTTCCCATATTAGTTTCCAAAATTAGGTTACTCATTCATGCTCTAGTTTGTTGCTATGGTTAATCACGATTATTCTAGTTCCCTTTGTTCGTTCCTTGTGTTTAAGCCCTGTCTTGTGTTTCCCTAGTTCACTTGTCCGTTATCGTCGATGTTAAGTGGTTGTGTTATCTCCTAAATTTTAGTTGGTGGATATTAACAAAGACTGTTTTTATTGATCTACTCCCACGTTGTGCGCTTTCAACATAATAGCAATCTGTATCAGTCGTGAAAAAGTAATATCTCTATTGCATTGGAATTATGCAAAACATAGAATCTTAAACCTCCTTGACTAAGCTCTGTGTTTATTGCTTTTAGAAAACAGTGTCAACTTTGTACAATATATTTATGCTCATTCATTATTTTATGTGTATCTGGGCTATTTTACAGTAGCTTCAAACATGGCTCATCCAATCAGATGTTAGAGCCATGGCTATATCCTTCATGAAAATACAATTTATAACACAATACTCCAGTATTTGATGTTTTCAGTGGGTAATGGGTATTAATGAAATATTCAGTCTGCTATATCTAGTAATATGTGTATAACTACTCACCACCTGTCTCTTTTTCTAGGTGATAATCAACATGCAGCTAATGTCGGGTGATCCCTGCTTTAAAACGTAAGTTGTCCCTTAATTTAAATTTGAAAATTATTTCATATTCAAATCAGAATCTGTCTTTTGAAAAGACCAGCATAATATATATATATATATATATATATAGCTTTTCCTCAGCTTCGAACCACCTGGTTTAACGAGGCATAATGAATGAGACAAAAAGACCATGCTGGGGTGCGTTTCCCAAAATCATCGGTAGCCAACTATGGTCACAGGTTCCATTGAACTCTGTTGGTAACGATGGAACTTGTGACCATAGTTGGCTTTGGGAGACGCACACCTGGTGGAGATTTGCTGTTAACCCAGTTAGATCAGTGCCAAACCAGCAATTCATACTGGTCTAAACTGGTCTTTTCAACAAGATATTATTGATATTACATTGAGGAACCCAGTGGCTTAGAATGACCTTGTTGATGTGACAATTCAGGCACAGCTGTCGTGATGCTTTGATGTTGTCGTGTGCAGATGCCAGTATGTGAGTTTGCGCCAGTGTCCTTCCGCAGTGAAATACGTTTTGTCTGACACCAATGTCTGGGACCGCATGAACACAGGAAGTCTGATTCAACCACTTCCTGGTAGCTCTTAGGCAAACACACAGGTGTTGTTTTTTTCAGTGTCTGCAGCCTAAAACCAGGTTTACTGTACCGTTCAAAGGTTTGGGGTCTTTAAAGGGGTCATGACATGGTTTTTTGTTTTGTTTTATTATGTTCCCTTAGGTGCAATTATAGTATTACTATAGTTTTTTGTACAAAAAAAATAAAAAATGTAGTGATTTATGACCTTTTTCCACCCTGTTTCTCCGCCTCTGATTCAAACAGTCTGTTTTGGAGGTGTTTCCCCTTTAAGAGTTCAGTGTTAACGCCCATTGTTATGATTGGCTAACGTCAGTGCTGCTAATGCATAAATTATTAACGTTAATCATTTTGTATCACATGTAGGCTACACAATTCTCCGCCACGTGAAACTTCGGTCTTCGATCTTTTACCATCGTGTCAATTCTCAATTGATTTTGATTCATATGAGAGAGAGAGAGAGAGAGAGAGAGAGAGAGAGAGAGAGAGAGAGAGAGAGAGAGAGAGAGAGAGAAGGACAGTTTGAAGGCGCGCGCGCGCGGCCGGGGCTCTCGCTCTCTCGCTCTCTCGCTCTCTCGCTCTCTCTCTCTCTCTCTCTCTCTCTCTCTCTCTCTCTCTCTCTCTCTCTCTCTCTCTCTCTCTCGTCGTTCATTCAGTAACATGCACCCTGTCACACTCATCTACATCACTCACCGAACAAATAAGGCTTTGGCGGGCTGCATATGCTGCAAATAAACTGCATCCAACTGCTTTCCCTGACGTCTGGATGATCGTTCGGAGCATTCAAACATGTTGCTTGTCCACAGCAGGAACAGCACATCTGCGTGGCATCGCAGTCACTCGCTGCACGACAGCGCATGCGACGAATCGACGATGCGAAATGAGGCGTAGTTGTCTTGCGCTGGAGGCGGTCATATGCAAACGACTGGTACGTCACTTCGTACCGTGACGTCACTAAGAACAAAGGATCTACAACGCACTGTATTTTGAGCTTGATTAAATAAATGCTTCGTTTATAATGGGGAGGACGTCTTAAGCTATGAAACTTGCAGGAGGTTTTAATGGTACAAAGATCTCTTAAATACCAAAAGATCAAGGCAAATTTGGTTTCTCATGTCATGACCCCTTTAAGATTTCTTTTTGAAATATATTAAATTATAATATTAACTTTTATTATTAAATTGATCAAAAGTGACAGTAAATGCTGTTCTTTTTAACTTCTTATTCATGAAAGAATTCTGAAAGAAGTGTCACGGTTTCCACAAAAACATTTTAACATTGATAACAATAAGAAATGTTTCTTGTGTTAAAAGGTTATTGTAATTAAATGTTATTCAACACTGGTAATGGCAAGGTTGTTTGTAATAGAAAATTACTTTTATTATTTGTAATGTCAATAATTAACTTTTTTTTTTTGAAGTTTTCTTTATTTTAATGCTTTATCTCTTTATGCTGATCTGATTCTGCTTAAATAGACTTGAAGCACTACATTTGGTATGGTTTCAGATCGGTGTAACTGTGCGGAATGCGTTTGCGTGTATGTTAAAATAGTTGACATTTATGCTGACATTTAGTGGTAGATAAATGTATCACCTCACAAAGCACCCAGACACATTGAAAGATGTGCTTCCTGTTATGTAAGCGAGTTGGCACACAGCTCAAATAAACGTGTGTGTGTGTCAGTCAACTTGTGAGGACATTTTACTGGTCCCCACTAGTTTAAAAGAGGTAAGTTTAGGGGTAAGGGTTGGGTTAGGCCATGGAAAATATAATTAACCTGATATAAAATATATTTATCCTCTTGAAATGTGCTTCAGTGAGAGTTGTATCATTCCTTCACCATGGATAGTTGGTTGTCAAAAATAGTCATACGCACTCATAAATCAAAGTGTTTGTTGGTGTTTCCCTGTGAGTATGTGTTTATGAGAGGCATAAGAGGTGTGATCATGTGTGTGTGGGAGTGCTCATACTGCGCCTGAAGTGCTTTTAGCTCTGGCTGGTACGTCATAGTTTTATGTTACTGTCAAGTTTCAGAGGCACTAAAACCAGTGACATGCCAGATTAGTACTTAATAGATTAATATCCTTCTAAAATCAGTGGTTTATAGATTATTTGTTCCATATACTTTACATGACCTGGCTGGGTTCAGTTTTTACTCACCCTTATTTATTTATTTTTTCAACCCTTTATGACTTTGAACACTGGAGAAATTTGAATATTTCCATACTTTTAAATGTAGTTGCATGCAGTACAGTTGGAGTACAACAAATTGGAGATTTTGAGCTTCAGAAGATGCAAAAATATCTTAAAGTATCAAAAGTTGTTTGATTTATTCATTCTCTTGAAACATTGGACTTTTCTTTCCAACCTCTTTTTTGAAAAACGTATTAGTGGTGCTTGCATCACTATTGTTATTCCTCTTACTTATTATTCTTCTGAACAAAACATCAGTATGTAACTCGTGCCGCACCGTTTATTGTAGACCCATGAATGAGGTGTCAAATCATGTGGCTTATTGAGGAGAGGTGTGCTATGACTTAATTGTTCATACAATGTTCATCCGGCGGGCAAAAAAAGTGGGCGAAATAAAACCCCATAGATTTACATTGGCCATAAATATGTGAGATTGTATCTCCGCATCAGAATGCCAAATTGTGGTGGGCTCATTTGACTCGGCTTAGCAAGTAACCAATATATAGTTTTAACTTAATTTAAACTTTTGTAGCCATGCCCTAGCAACCAGTTATAGCACCCTAGCAACCCCTAACCCTAACCCCACCCCATAGACTTAATATTGAAAAAAGATGGATCAGATCAGAACATTGTACAGACAAGTGGGTGGTCTCTTTTGATTTAAAGATGTAGTCTTTAAATATCACCCTGGCAACTGTCTATCCTAGCAACCATTTAGAGCACCCTAGCAACCATATAATAAAATTAATTGGCTGTGTCTCTGCAGCAGAACAACATAGAGACTCAGGGATGGGCTCTTTTGATTCAGACTGACAGGTAGTCTTTAAATATCTCACTGAAAACTGTCTGGCCATGCCCTAGCAACAATTTACAACACCCTTGCAACTGTATGACAGCATGAATAAGCTGTATCTCAACATCAGAACATCATAGAGACAAAGGGGTTGGCTCTTTTGATTCGGGAAGGCATCCGTCCTGTCTATTACTATCACCCTGGTAACCATCTAGCCACTCCATAGCAACCATTTAGAGCACCCTAGCAATGTAATAGCAAAATTAACATGCCATATCTCAGCACCAGAACATTGTACAGATTTGGGAGTTAGCTTTCTAGCAATCACGGAAAATACCCTATTGCAAAGTGCCGAGTTTTGCCACGGCAAGCACCACTCACATTTTCATTTCAGTCTAGTTTTCATTTATCATTCCTGTAATTTCCATAAGTAATGTTTTTTTTATTTTTTTTTCGGTCCATCAAGACGGTCTATTCATTTTTTTAATTATTAATATTTATTTATTTATTTATTTTACATATTCTGCTTTTGTATTTTCTCCATTACTTTTACTTTTTTCCCCTCCTGATATTGACCTTTCAAAATATTGAGGCTCTTGTGTAAACAATTGGGAGCCGGAATGTAGGAGTCTAAGGGCCAGATTTACTATCAGCTTGCATCAGCGCAAACCCTCTTTTGGTGTTAAAAAACTACTGTCAGGATTTACTTAATACACAAGGTGAAAAATTAGCACTGAAAAGGTGTGGACAGGGTTATTTTTGTGGCTGACCTCATTGCATATGCATTTGTAGGAGTTTCCCTTTCAGACACAACATTTATGTAGGGTGACCAACAGTCCTGTTTTCCCAGGACATGTCCTGTTTTCACGTCCTGTCCTGGCCGTCCTGGCTGTTTTTTATAAAATGATGAAAATGTCCTGGTTTTCAAAAAACTGCTGGGAAAGATCAGCTCTACAGCAAAATATAGATGGGCAAACAAGGAGGATGAGGAAGAAAAACAGGATGAGGAAGAAAACTAAAAATATAAGTATAATATATAATATAAGTTTGTGAGAGCTATTTTTGTTCAATTTGGAGGTATTTCTTTTAGTTATTCATTATTTATATATTTATTTTTCTAATACAGAAGAGAAATTATTTCTATCATTATTGAATTCATTATTTTTGAAACCTGTCATAATAAAACATGTTGAGTAACCTCTGAGAAGCCTATCTGAATTTGTGTCTTGTTCTATCCATACAGAGGAGGCATAGCCTACTTTAAATGTATTGAAATTAATAAGGCATCTTTGAGTAAACTTCGAGTATCATTTGAGTATCTGTTTGCCGGGTCGATTGTCCTGATTTTTGGTAATCACAATATGGTCACCCTACATTTATGGGAGGAGAGTATTTAAATGAATCATGCAATGAGATTTACTAAGGTTTACGCTAGTCAATTTACTAGTGTTTGGGCCTTTATTTATCGCCCAAAAAAGCATGTCTTAAACCAGAGGCTAATTGGTAGATTGCGTTGGTCATTATGGAAATGATCCGGCTGGACCGGCTGCATCTGTGTTCATTAATTTGTGTTGCGCCAGTGGATCATGCCCAGAACTTTCCACTCCCATCGAGTCTTTTATGGGATTTTGCTCTCCTGCTAATTTGCCCTGTTTAGTAAATCTGGCACTAAAAATAATGTTTTGTAAAAATATTAAAGGGACACTCCACCCATTTGCATTAAGTTTTCCATTGTTAGAAACCCAGTCATACTATTAAATGGTCGTGCAACACTCTCTCATTTTCCCCTGAGACGAGAGAAATCCGCTATTTACCTTTTTCACTTCCTAATACAATGACGCAAAAATTGTCATTTTTACGTCATTGTAGGAGGAAGTGTAAGAGGGGGGGATTTCTGTAAAGACTACACTACAAGCACTAGCTCCCACCCTTTCAAACCCGCCCATAGGGGGTTGGACCTCATGCGCTAACAGACCTATCACAGATCAATGCCAGTGTGTTTGATTTCACCGGCAGAAACTTTTTGAAAATTTGTAAACAGACAAATCATAGGAGATGTGTTGCTTTACAGCAGACGACTATGTCAGTGTGTGTTCTCAGTAGCCACTAGCTGCTAATAGAGTCGAGTCAGAAAGAACCTTACCTCCAGGGAAATGCGTTTAGCGCTACTAGCACTGCTAGTTCCAGACGTTCCTGGTTGTTCGTCGTCATCATCTGACAAGGTAAATATCGACGGAATTTCGGTTTTCACAACCGCGGGTCTCTTCAATCCTAATGGTGTGTTCACACCGAACGCGAATTTAATTATTTGCGCGAGTGGATTATACAATGTCAATGCAAAGACGTGAATAGACGCATCATTCGCGCCTGGCGTTGCGAATTGGGCGACGCGTTTGCCGCGAATATCTTCCGCGTAAGTTGAAAAATTTGAACTCGAGCGAATGTTCAAGCGTCTAACTAGACGTGATAGACGCGTATTTGCGTTTGGTGCGAACACACTATAAGGGGTTGGGTTTGAAATCTTCTGGATTGAAATGTAGACTGCACACCGTCAGATGTTTTAGTGCTTCAATGGCTGTGTCCTCTCCGAACTTCGACTGCGGTCAAGTGGGCCGGCCCGCGCGTTGAAAATACACGGTCAAGCCAGCGCACATTTTTTTAGTATGCGCGTCTATTCGTGTACTTACGGTATGGATGCTGGAAGCGGGCAAAATTGTTTTTAAGACTCTATTTTCCGCTATTTTACATTTTATTAGGACACAAATAATACATTTTCATTATTTTTTTTTAAAAGCATGACTGTTTTATTATTATTTTAAAATGTGTAGGCCTATGAGTTACATTAGTTATTACATAATATATTCATGTTCATAGTTATGTCAATTAACATTAATAATTTTTACATTTTTATTGTTAATTTTAATGTTTTTTAGACACTATTTTCTGCTATAATATATATATTATACATTATTGTACTTTATTTATTAACTTTAATGAAATGTAATATTAATGTTAATTATCATACATTTATATTGCATTTTTATTGTTGATTTTAATGTTTTTATATATAAAGTATACATTAATTATTATACATAATGTATTTTTATTTATTTATTTTCTTACATTTTTTTATGTTAATGTAAATGGCAAATATTTGGCAAATAAATACAACAGGCTTTTGGTGGCTTTTAATCTGTCAATTATAATTGAATTGCATATATATAAGCTATAAACACCTTTATACAATCTATGAAATATAGATTCATACCTGAAGTATCAAATATGATACTGAAAACACACACACGCACACACAAACACACACATATACATTTTATATATAATGGGAGTTTTGCCATTTTACTTCAGCTTGTAGCACTTACATCATGTCCCATATTCAAACACTCATAAAAAGTGTTCCTTCATAGGTTTGCTCATTCTTTCATTTGATTCCTGTTCTGAGTGACTCTGGCTATTACTGTAATTATTATCAAGTCATGTTACTGTATAGTTTTGGAGAAAAGTAAAGGCAAACTCAACCCCATCCATCAAAGTGCATTATAGCACTTACACCATGCCCTATATTGCAACACTCATAAAAAGTGTTCCTTCATAGGTTTGCCCATTCTTTCATTTGGTTCCTGTTCAGAGTGACACTGACTATTACTGTATTTATTTTCAAGTCATTTTACTGTATAGTTTTGGAGAAAAGTAAAGGCAAACACCCCAAACATCAAAGTGCTTTCTATCACTTAACACCATATCCCATTTTCAAACACTCATAAAAAGTGTTCCTCCATTGGTTTGCTCATTCTCTCATTTGATTACTGTTCAGAGTGACCCTGGCTATTACTGTAATTATTTTAGAGTCAATTTAACTGTATAGTTTTGGAGAAAAGTAAAGGCAAACACCCCAAACACTTTCTATCACTTACACCATGTCCCATTTTCAAACACTCATAAAAAGTGTTCCTTCATAGGTTTGCTCATTCTTTCATTTGATTACAGGTCAGAGTGACTCTTAATATTACTGTATTTATTATCAAGTCATTTTACTGTATAGTTTTGGAGAAAAGTAAAGGCAAACACCCAAATCATCAAACTGCATTGTAGCACTTACACCATGTCCCATGTTCAAGCACTCATAAAAAGTATTCCTTCATAGGTTTGCTCATTCATTGATTTGATTCCTGTTCAGAGTGACTCTGACTATTACTGTAATTATTTTCAAGTAATTTTACTGTATAGTTTTGGAGAACAGTAAAGGCAAACTCACCCCAATCATCAGAGTGCATTCTATCACTTACACCATGTCACATGTTCAAACACTCATAAAAAGTGTTCCTTCATAGGTTTGCTCATTCTCTCAATATATTCCTGTTCAGACTGACCCTGACTATTACTGTAATTATTTTCAAGTAATTTTACTGTATAGTTTTGGAGAAAAGTAAAGGCAAACTCACCCCAAACACCAAACTGCATTCTAGCATTTACACCATGTCACATGTTCAAACACTCATAAAAAGTGTTCCTTCATAGGTTTGCTCATTCTTTTTATTGATTCCTGTTCAGAGTGACCCTAGCTATTACTGTAATTATTTTCAAGTCATTTTACTGTATCGTTTTCGAGAAAAGTAAAGGCAAACACCCCAAACATCAAACTGCATTCTATCACTTACACCATGTCACATGTTCAAACACTCATAAAAAGTGTCCCTTCATAGGTTTGCTCATTCGTTCAATTGATTACTGTTCAAATTGACCCTGGCTATTACTGTAATTATTTTCAAGTAATTTTACTGTATAGTTTTGGAGAAAAGTAAAGGCAAACTCACCCCAATCATCAGAGTGCATTCTATCACTTGCACCAGTGTTTTTCAACCCTGCTCCTGAAGGACCCCCAACACTGCACATTTTCTTTGTCTCCCTAATCAAACACACCTGATTCAACTCATCAGCTCATTATCACCATGTGATGAGGGGTCAGTCTGAACAGGAATCAATAAAAAGAATGAGCAAACCTATGAAGGAACACTTTTTATGACTGTTTAAAAATGGGACATGGTGTAAGTGCTAGAATGCAGTTTGATGATTGGGGTGAGTTTGCCTTTACTATTCTCCAAAACTATACAGTAAAATGACTAGACAATAATTACAGTAATATTCAGGGTTGTGGACTCGAGTCGCATGACTTGGACTTGACTTGGACTCGAGTCCCAAATTTGATGACTTGCGACTCGACTTGACATATTCAAAGATGACTTGCGACTCGACTTAGACTTTGACAACAATGACTCGCGACTTGACTCGGACTTGAGCCCTGTGACTTGGAAAGACTTGACCTACCTTCTAAAACCACAGATCAGAGTTGTAATAATCACTGACTGTAGTATAGCACTGTATCATTGACGCATGATCACAGCGCTGATTAGCGCTGTTTTCGCACGTTTGGCACTGAGCCAGAGAGCGCGTGATGGAGTGTGATCAGCAGCGCGAGTCAGTTGTCATTTATTATCACACGTTCAGACAGTTTTCAACCAAATGTTTTCTTTTTTCTTTTTCAGGCATTTAAATACACAAGTACTAGCAAACCATTTATAATTTGAGAAAAAAAAACACACTGATATCTAAGTAAGCGGAAATAATAAACCTTTCAAATGTAATTTTGAGACATGTTATTTTCCCCCCACAACAAACGCACATTTTAGCCTATAGGTAACTATAAAGTCTTCTCCCTGTTCACCAGCCACTCACTTTCATGTCTTTCGGGAGAAATGGATGGATTTACGTTACGTTTTGTAACGTAACATAGCCCCAAAAAGTGCCACGTGGCGCTTGATACGTCGCCATAGAAATAGGAATGTTCTAGTACAATTACTGTCGCGTTAACAAAATAATTTAACCAGGGACTCAATATTTTACTTAATTTTACTTGACTTAATGTGTAGCAAATCAAGATTAATTTTCCCAATGAACAGTTACTTTTATTTTTTTTATTTTTAAATCTGCATTGCCACAATAAATTTGATAATATTATATATTATTATATTATATCATATTTTAAAAGCCTTTCTGATGTAAATTAGTATACATTTCATTTACTATAGTAATTAACACTGAGACAGTAATTTGTGCAAAAAGCACTAATGACTTGTTTAAGACTTGAAGCTTAAACTCAAGGACTTGCAACTTGACTTGGACTTGTCTGTCTTGACTCGGGACTTGACTTGGGACTTGTCTGTCTTGACTCGGGACTTGACTTGGGACTTGAATGCAAAGACTCGAGACCTACTTGTGACTTGCAAAACAATGACTTGGTCTCACTGGTAATATTCAGAGTCGCTCTGAACAGGAATATATTGAGAGAATGAGCAAACCTATGAACGAACACTTTTTATGAGTGTTTGAAAATGGGACATGGTGTAAGTGATAGAATGCACTTTGATGATTGGGGTGAGTTTGCCTTTACTTTTCTCCAAAACTATACAGTAAAATTACCTGAAAATAATTACAGTAATAGAGTCACTCTGAACAAGAATCAAATGAACAAATGAGCAAACCTATGAAGGAACAATTTTTGTGAGTGTTTGAACATGTGACATGGTGTAAGTGATAGAATGCACTTTGATGATTGAGGTGAGTTTGCCTTTACTTTTCTCCAAAACTATACAGTAAAAATACTTGACAATAATTACAGTAATAGTCAGAGTCAGTCTGAACAGGAATATATTGAAAGAATGAGCAAACCTATGAACGAACACTTTTTATGAGTGTTTGAAAATGGGACATGGTGTAAGTGATAGAATGCACTCTGATGATTGGGGTGTTTGCCTTTACTTTTCTCCAAAACTATACAGTAAAATTACTTGAAAATAATTACAGTAATAGCCAGGGTCAGTCTGAACCTGAATCAATAAAAAGAATGAGCAAACCTATGAAGGAACACTTTTTATGACGGTTTAAAAATGGGACATGGTGTAAGTGCTAGAATGCAGTTTGATGATTGGGGTTAGTTTGCCTTTACTTTTCTCCAAAACCATACAGTAAAATGACTAGAAAATAATTACAGTAATATTCAGAGTCGCTCTGAACAGGAATATATTGAGAGAATGAGCAAACCTATGAATGAACACTTTTTATGAGTGTTTGAAAATGGGACATGGTGTAAGTGATAGAAAGCACTTTGATGTTTGGGGTGAGTTTGCCTTTACTTTTCTCCAATACTATACAGTAAAATGGCTTGGTGATAAATACAGTAATAGTCAGGGTCACTCAGACCTGTAATCAAATGCAAGAATGAGCAAACCTATGAGGGAACACTTTTAATGAGTGTTTGAAAATGGGACATGGTGTAAGTGATAGAATGCACTTTGATGGATGGGGTTGAGTTTGCCTTTACTTTTCTCCAAAACTATACAGTAAAATTACTTGACAATAATTACAGTAATAGTCGGAGTCACTCTGAACAGGAATATATTGAAAGAATAAGCAAACCTATGAACGAACACTTTTTTATGAGTGTTTGAAAATGGGACATGGTGCAAGTGATAGAATGCACTTTGATGATTGGGGTGTTTGCCTTTACTTTTCTCCAAAACTATACAGTAAAATTACCTGAAAATAATTACAGTAATAGTCAGTCACTCTGAACAGGAATCCAATGAACAAATGAGCAAACCTATGAAGGAACATTTTTTATGAGTGTTTGAACATGTGACATGGTGTAAGTGATAGAATGCACTTTGATGATTGGGGTGAGTTTGCCTTTACTTTTCTCCCAAACTATACAGTAAAATGACTTGAAAATAATTACAGTAATAGTCAGAGTCACTCTGAACAGGAATATATTGAAAGAATGAGCAAACCTATGAACGAACACTTTTTATGAGTGTTTGAAAATGGGACATGGTGTTAGTGATAGAATGCACTTTGATGATTGAGGTGAGTTTGCCTTTACTTTTCTCCAAAACTATACAGTAAAATGACTAGACAATAATTACAGCAACATTCAGAGTCGCTCTGAACAGGAATATATTGAAAGAATGAGCAAACCTATGAACAAACACTTTTTATGAGTGTTTGAACATGTGACATGGTGTAAGTGATAGAATGCACTTTGATGATTGGGGTGAGTTTGCCTGTACTTTTCTCCAGAACTATACAGTAAAATTACCTGAAAATAATTACAGTAATAGTCAGAGTCACTCTGAACAGGAATCCAATGAACAAATGAGCAAACCTATGAAGGAACAATTTTTATGAGTGTTTGAACATGTGACATGGTGTAAGTGATAGAATGCACTGATGATTGAGGTGAGTTTGCCTTTACTTTTCTCCAAAACTATACAGTAAAATGACTAGACAATAATTACAGCAACATTTAGAGTCGCTCTGAACAGGAATATATTGAGAGAATGAGTAAACCTATGAATGAACACTTTTTATGCGTGTTTGAAAATGGGACATGGTGTAAGTGATAGAATGCACTTTGATGATTGGGGTGAGTTTGCCTTTACTTTTCTCCAAAACTATACAGTAAAATTACCTGAAAATAATTACAGTAATAGTCAGAGTCACTCTGAACAGGAATCCAATGAACAAATGAGCAAACCTATGAAGGAACAATTTTCATGAGTGTTTGAACATGTGATATGGTGTAAGTGATAGAATGCACTTTGATGATTGAGGTGAGTTTGCCTTTACTTTTCTCCAAAACTATACAGTAAAATTACTTGACAATAATTACAGCAACATTTAGAGTCGCTCTGAACAGGAATATATTGAGAGAATGAGTAAACCTATGAATGAACACTTTTTATGCGTGTTTGAAAATGGGACATGGTGTAAGTGATAGAATGCACTTTGATGATTGGGGTGAGTTTGCCTTTACTTTCCTCCAAAACTATACAGTAAAATTACCTGAAAATAATTACAGTAATAGTCAGAGTCACTCTGAACAGGAATCCAATGAACAAATGAGCAAACCTATGAAGGAACAATTTTCATGAGTGTTTGAACATGTGATATGGTGTAAGTGATAGAATGCACTTTGATGATTGAGGTGAGTTTGCCTTTACTTTTCTCCAAAACTATACAGTAAAATTACTTGACAATAATTACAGTAATAGTCAGAGTCAGTCTGAACAGGAATATATTGAAAGAATGAGCAAACCTATGAACGAACACTTTTTATGAGTGTTTGAAAATGTGACATGGTGCAAATGATAGAATGCACTTTGATGATTGGGGTGAGTTTGCCTGTACTTTTCTCCAAAACTATACAGTAAAATTACTTGACAATAATTACAGTAATAGTCAGAGTCACTCTGAACATTAATCAAATGTAAGAATGGGCAAACCTATGAAGGAACACTTTTTATGAGTGTTTGAAAATGGGACATGGTGTAAGTGATAGAATGCACTTTGATGTGTGGGGTGAGTTTGCCTTTTCTCCAAAACTATACAGTAATATAACATACTTGTATATATAAATTGTGTGTATGTGTGTGCGTGTGTTTTAAATATCATTTGTGTTTCATTCATCAGGTATGCAAGCATATTTCATAGATCAGGTTTTATTGTTCATATATGCAATTCATGGATAGTTGACAGATTAAAGCCACCAAAAGCCTGTTGTATCATATTTGTCATTTACATTAACATGAAAAATGTAAGTAAATAAATAAATAAACATTTATACATGATGTAAAATAATTAAATGTATACTTTATATATACACAAACATTAAAATCAACAATACAAATGTAAAATAAATGTATGATAATTAACTTCAATATTACAGATTTCATTAGCATTAATAAATATATTACAATAATTAATGTATACTATATATATAAACATTCAAATTAAAAATAAGTAAATAAACATTAATAAAAATAAAAATGTAAAAATATTAAGGATGTATGATAATTAAAATGAATATGAACATGAATAAATTATGTAATAATTAATGTTAATCATATTTAGGCATACAAACATTAAAATAGTAAAAAAAAAAAAAAAATTATTTGTGTCCTAATAAGATGGAAAATAGCAGAAAATAGTCTAAAAATCAAGTTTGACCTCTTTCAGCACGTGTAAGTACACGATTAGACGCGCATACTAAAAAAAATGTGCGGCTGGCTTGACCGTGTATTTTCAACACGCGGCCCACTTGACCGCAGTGAACTTCGGGTTATTGATAGCCCGTAGCCACTTTTTGCACAAGTCCAAATCTTTGGGTAATCTATGAAAACTTACTCCGTGTATTTTCCTTGTGCTGGCTGAACATGCCGGTAATATGCAAGTGCACACCATTTCGAAACAAAAACGAGGAGTAATTCAATAATTAGTTCGCAAAGTAACTCTTCACTAGAAATTGTGTGAAATGATTTCCAGGCGGTAGCGTAGAGGTGGGAGTGGCCTGCGGAGCTGAGCATTGCAATGCACTATGGGGATTGTTGTCTACAATCCACAAGCACTAAAAAGTCATTTTCTGCCTTTTATCGGCCAAGAAGGACCCAAATTAGAAATTTATGCTACTATTCTACTGCATATATCACCCACTTTCAATAGATATTCATGTCTCCACCGGTGGAATTACCCTTTAAGTTTAAGTTAAGAATATTATTTTGTATATTATATTATGTGATTTTTCTATATGCAACAACGTCTTTTTTTGTTGATGATGTTAAATTTGTTATGTTTACATGTTTTTAATGGTGCCATTTTCTTTATTCTTCCAGGCCTCCATCCACATCAATGACCATTGGTTTTCCTGGAGACACAGAGACATGTCTACATGAGGACAGAAGAGGAGAGACACAGAAAGCAACTCTTATCTGTACAGGTACCTTGACAATCCACACACAGAAAAAATCTACCACCTATATATGCTACCATATATTTTTACATTACATTTATGTAATGTATGTAAAACAGTTTTTGCTGCTTTCAATTTTTGTGGAAACTGTGACAAACTATCATTCAAAGGTTAAGTAAGATTTAAATAAATAAATAAAACAAAAAATAATACTTTTATTCAGCAAAGGCACATTAAATTGATCTAAAGTCACAGTAAAGGCACAGTAAGGACATTTATGAATAATGTAAAGATTTTTACTTCAAATAAATGCTGTTCTTTTGAACTTCCTACTCATCGAAGAACTTTCTTTTTTTTTAAATCCCCATAAATCATAAGCACTGTCTCAGAACAACCCGTTATCAGATTCGGGGCAATGTGATGTTCTTGTGCACAAGCCCCTCCCACAACTGTTGACGGACACTGCCGTATTAGCATAGACCTGCCCTGAGTGAGGTGTACACAGTCAGCCATTGTTTTGACGCCGGAGCAGCTGTAGACACGAATGTCTTCTAAGCGATTGAGGTGTTTTGTTGTTGGATGTAAGAATGAACATAGCAGTCGTCATTTACTCTCGTTGTTACTCGAGGATGGATCTGTACCAACTGTTTGTGATCCGGTTTACAGTCTCCAGAGCAATAGGCCTAACGTTACTGATCAGTGATCACGGCAGAAATGAAAGTGAGAGCGCGCACTTTATTACAGTTCATCTGAAATGTTTTACGGGTATAAAGTTTACCAGTTTATTAAAGGGTTAGTTCACCCAAAAATGAAAATTCCGTCAGCAATTACTCCCCCTTATGTTGTTCCAACCTCGTAAACTTTCGTTCATCTTCGGAACACAAATTAAGACGAGAATACTTTTTGTGCCCAAAAAACAACAAAAATAACGACTTTATTCAACTATTCATTTTCTTCTCTGTGGGCCTCTGAGTGAGTTCACGTAGTGTAACAGCGCTTCTGGGTTGTACTTCCGAACGTAGGCTCACTATTGGCCAGCATCACACGCATCAGACACATGACCAGCGTCGGCCAATAGTGAGCCTACATTCTGACGTACAACACAGAAGCGCTGCGCTGTTACACTACGTGAACTCCCTCAGAGGCCCACACAGAAGAAAATGAATAGTTTAATTGTTAAATGAATTGGGGGGTTTTCAATAACAGAGAAGCCTATGGAGGAGTGAGACAGCTCTCAGATTTAATACAAAATATCTTAATTTGTGTTCCGAAGATGAACGAAAGTCTTACGGGGTTGGAACAACATGAGTGTGAGTAATTACTGAGAGAATTTTCATTTCTGGGTGAACTAACCCTTTAAACAGCCCCTGAATGTATATATATTTGTTTACTGTTAGTTGTAACAAGTGTTTTGTGTAACAAGTGTATGTTGATGATAATGAAAGGGAGAGCGTTTATGGATAAGACTTTAATGCGCACTTCTTATACTGTGTTTATTCAGCTCTTACAGTGATTTTCTGGAGTAAAACTGACGCTTCATCTTTTGTGTGATATACAATAAACTTCATTGAACTCATCAGTATATTTTTGGCCATCATTCGGACGGGGTCTGCTACAGCAGGCTTGTATTAATAGTGGATAAAAGCAGATGGCAAATGCGTTATAACCGTATCTCCATACAGCATGTATTCTCTGGCTCTGTGGGCATTATTGTCCGAGTCGGGTCGAAATGAACACCGCTATTGAGAGTTTTTGCTTTGATATTATTATTATTCCGTGAGATGAGATTGTCCTGCCACTGAGCGCGAGCTTTTGTGGCTGACACTGACTCGAGCAGCAGCTCATTTGCATTTAAAGGGATACACGCTAAAACGGCACATTTTTCTCCGCCCCAAAAAGTGACAGTTGAAACATGCTGTAAAAAATGATCTGTTGGGTATTTTGAACTAAAACTTCACATACACACTCTGGGGACATCAGAGACTTATTTTACATCTTGTGAAAAGGGAATTAATAGGTGCCCTTTAAAATAGAAAACAGTTATTTTAATTTAATTTATACTGGTTTCACTATATTTTTGATAAATGCAGCTTTGGTATGCATAAATTTATTTCAAAAACATTGAAACATCTAAATTATTCCAAACTATTGACAGGTAGTGCATTTTATTCTCTTATTACTAATTAGGGATCAGTGCCAGAAGCCGAATACCTTATTCGGAAAGGCGTGAATAATAAATAACACATTCTGTGGAGTTCTTAAAGGGACATGGTGATGGAAAAAACATGAGATTGGAGGAGAAACTTTTTGTGAGGGCCGCCCAATCGGTCCAACAACAGTTTCCGATAAGCGGGTGAAGGTTTCTGCGAGTTACTGTCTTTTCAGCGTGGCAAAGTAATTTAATTACCTCTTTATTTCATCTGACTCCAAAAATGAAAAAGGTTGAATTGATGTTTGAAGATCATTAAATTTAGGTGAATGTTTCTATTCAACTCTGTACTTTCTATTTTACCCGTTCATTAGAAATCTATGTTCCTTTGAGGTCCTCGCGCCAGCCATTTAACTCTGGTCTCACGATCACAAACTCGTCCGTTTTTGGTCTCTAAACAGAGGTAATTGACTAATAC
This sequence comes from Tiaroga cobitis, assembly GCA_030578255.1. Classification (NCBI taxonomy): domain Eukaryota; kingdom Metazoa; phylum Chordata; class Actinopteri; order Cypriniformes; family Leuciscidae; genus Tiaroga; species Tiaroga cobitis. The sequence continues at coordinate 45,423,798 of CM060592.1, read as the reverse complement.
CTTAGATGGTCGCATTCACGTTTACTCTATCTAAGATACTTTATATAGTTCCCATGGGTCTGTATACACTTGAATTTAAATAACACTATCTGAAAGACTGGGAAAACTGGAAGTAGTGGTCTATCTGAAAGACTGGGAATATCTGTAGTAGTGGTCATGACCTCTAGTCAGAGGTCATGACCACTACTACAGATATAAGCTGACCAATATTACTTCTCTGGTAGTAGCTTTGTACGTGGGAAACCATGGCATGACCAAACCAGTTAAATAGAGTAACATTACATTAAAACAGAGGTAAGACTCACCCTATTTAGGTTTGTCGAATTTGCTGTCTTAAACGGAAATTCTTTAGCCTTTGCAGTCCAAGTACACTTGAATTAGTACCAAATATTAGCCGGAACTCTAAAATCGCAGTTGGTGTGTCCTATGCTCCACTCAAAACTGGACTCTAATGCGTTACTACCTTATGCAGATTTGCGGTAACATACGCATTCGCTTAATCTACTTGGGGAAATAATTTTAGAGTAAGTCAGAATAAAAATCAAATTTAACAATTTATTATGTCAGGTAATTTATTATGATAAATTTCATGCCAATACATAATCAATTCAAAGATAATCAATACAAAACATCAAATGCTCATAGATGAAGAGTAAAAGATGCATACCTGACATCAGAAAAAATACATACATGCTGAGCGTCCATTCAGCATTACGGGCTGATCCGGCTGCAAAATCACGCTGAGACATTTCTTTATATACTCAGACCAAGACAGAAACCTAAACATGTGCTAACAATGAGAATTTGGCAGTTTACACCTTTTGAGGACAGGATGCCATTTGGCATGCAAGACCCACCCTCCCCTGTAAGCAAGATATCTCTAAACTCTTACAAACTTTATTACCTTTTGTTTTACTTATTTGGGGATGAGACCTTTGTATGAGAGAGCGAAGAGATGGGGGGGAAAGGAGTGAAGGGAAAGAAATGTAAATTAATACAATACTGAGGTGATTGACTCAGTATGATTGCTAGTTTCTCAAGAGAGAGTTCAAATGTTAATTAGGGCCCAAGCCTTGAAAAGGCGAAGGCCCTATTGTTTTCCTAAGGATTATTATTAGGGCCCAAGCCTTGAAAAGGCGAAGGCCCTATTGTTTTCCTTAGGATTATTAGGGCCCAAGCCTTGAAAAGGCGAAGGCCCTATTGTTTTCCTTAGGATTATTATTTATTATTATTATTATTTTACTACCTTTTGGGCACTTTTGGGGGCCTTAACGTGCTCGAAAACTCTTGAAACTTTGCACACATCTCAGAACCCGCGGCCATCAGGGCCGGGCTGAAGCTGGTACCCGGGCGTGGCAGGGGGGCTCGACAGCGCCCCCTGGAACGGGGTTTGAACACTTGGTCCATAAATCAAACACGCTTGCATGTAATAATATGAAACTCAGTACACATATAGATCTCATCGGTTCATATATACTTCATGCTCTTACTTTTTACCCCAGCCCAACAGGAAGTCGGCTATTAAGGGTTGTTTGGAAAACACATGCAATGGAATGTGAAATACTCCTCCTAGAGAATTCAAACACACGGCACGAAACTCGGTCAGCATGAAGTCAAGACACTGAGGATGAAAAATTGCCAGGGGATTTTTGATATCTCGAACGGTTTGGCCGTGGCGAGTAAACGAAATTATGGCGAGAAACGTGAAACAGGAAGTGTGTTATAACTACTGCATACATTAACTGATCTTGATGAAACTTCAGCAGTGTGTTCGTTGTAAGAGCCCGATCACATGGATGTGACTATTGTGAGTCAAAGTTATAGCGCCACCAACTGGAAGCAGGAAGTGTGTCACTTTCAAAATGCTTTTAAATCACCCTCTTATTTTTACCCGATTTGCTTCAAACTTCATGTGCATAATGTAGACACACGCCAGATGTAGACCTGTGAAAGGATTATTGATATCTTAGATACTGTTGCCATGGCAATGCATCAAACATTAATATTCCTTTTTTTAAGCTTTTTCATGCTTTTTTATGCTTTCGGGCACTTTTGGGGTTCTTAACGTGCTCGAAAACTCTTGAAACTTTGCACACGGGACAAAACCCGCGGCCATCAGGGCCAGGCTGAAGCTGGTACCCGGGCGTGGCAGGGGGGCTCGACAGCGCCCCCTTGAACGGGTCAGACAATTTGGTCCATATATCCAACACGCTTTACCCTATTTGCTTCAAACTTGATGTGTATAATGTAGACACAAGCCAGATGTAGACCTGTGAAAGGATTGTTGATATCTTAGATGCTGTTGCCGTGACAACGCATCAAACTTTAATATTCTTTTTGGATACTTTTGAGATTCTTAGCGCACTTTTGGGGCCCTTAACGTGCTCAAAAACTCTTGAAACTTTGCACACGGGTCAGAAACCGCGGCCATCAGGGCCGGGCTGAAGCTGGTACCCGGGCGTGGCAGGGGGGCTCGACAGCGCCCCCTGGAATGGGGTCCGAAAACTTGGTCCATAAATCAAACAGGCTTTACCCGATTTGCTTCAAACTTGATGTGTATAATGTAGACACACGCCAGATTTAGACTTGTGAAAGGATTGTTGATATCTTAGATGCTGTTGCCGTGACAACGCATCAAACTTTAATATTCTTTTTGGATACTTTTGAGACTCTCAGCGCACTTTGGGGGCCCTTAACGTGCTCAAAAACTCTTGAAACTTTGCACACGGGTCAGAACCCGTGGCCATCAGGGCCGGGCTGAAGCTGGTACCCGGGCGTGGCAGGGGGGCTCGACAGTGCCCCCTGGAACGGGGTCCGAAAACTTGGTCCATAAATCAAACACGCTTGAATGTAATAATATGAAACTCGGTACACATATAGATCTCATCGATTCATATATCCTTTGTACTTTTACTTTTTACCCCAGCCCAACAGGAAGTCGGCTATTATGGTTTGTTTGGAAGCGTATGCCCCTGGAATTCGATATACTCCTCCTAGAGAATTCAACCAATCGCCACGAAACTCGGTCAGCATGAAGTCAAGACATTGAGGATGAAAAGTTGCCAGGGGATTTTTGATATCTCGAACGGTTTGGCTGTGGCGAGGAAACGAATTTATGGCGAATAAAGGAAACAGGAAGTGTGTTATAACTTCTGCATACATTAACTGATCTTGATGAATCTTCAGCAGTGTGTTCGCTGTAAGAGTCCGATCACATGGATGTGACTATTGTGAGTCAAAGTTATAGCGCCACCAACTGGCAGCAGGAAGTGTGTCACTTCCTAAAGGCTTTGAAATCACCCTCTTATTTTTACCCAATTTGCTTCAAACTTTATGTGTATAATGTAGACACACGGCAGATGTAGACCTGAGAAAGGATTATTGATATCTTAGATACTGTTGCCGTGGCAACGCATCAAACTTTATTATTCTTTGTTGATGCTTTTGAGACTCTTAACATACTTGAAATTGCATGAAACCCGACAGACACATCACATTTATTAGACAGTAGACATGTGCAGAGTTTCAGAAACGGGCATGGTGAGAGCAATTAGAGAATAATGTTTAAGTTTAAAAACAGCCAGAATGGTTGTTTAGTCAAAAAAATTTTTTTTCCAAATCATACATAGTGTTATACTGCCCTCTTGTGTTCAAAATCAGGTAAAAAGCGAAAGTAAAATAAGGACGTCTGCACAATTCATTAATAATGGTGCAGAGTAGAGTGAGCTTTTTCAATTAATTCCTATGGAAGTAGGAATGAACTAAACAACGTTCGCTCTGTTCTGCTCGTCCCTCACCGTGGGCGCGCAGAGTTATGAATGCCCGTGCAGCCGTGAGCATTTTAGTTTCATTTTAAAATTAGCGCCATTTCGGGGGACGTATTACTTTAATTTATTTAACAAAAACACAATGTTGTGTTTAATTGCGAGTGTACACAAATATAAGTAAACACTTTGACGTTTGAATGATGTCCTGTATGAAGAAAATGACGGAGTATGTTTCACTGTTCAATCGCGCTGAGCCACCCAGACCCCCACACACACACTGACACACACACACACACACACACACACACACACACACACACACACACACACACACAAACACACACACACACACACACACAATAATAAAACATTCAACCTAACATATACAAATTACACTGCTATGTTGAAATAGTCAGTAGTACAATTTGTATCATTCACAGTAAGCACCGCTCCACTGTGATTTTTCCAAGCACATTTTTGCACAAGTGAAGAGGATGATTTTTTCCGTCGATATTGGAACGTGAGTGAAGTACAAAGCCTGTAATAAAGAATAGTTTAGCATCCAAATACATCGCAAATGTTGCAACATTTAGATTCTAAAGAGAGATTTACGTGAGCCTAACACCACTTACTTTTACTTTTGTTTTAAATTATTTCGTTTTGGCTTTATTATAGTTATTTTTTTATTTGTGTTCTGTTCTGAATATCATTAAATTTAAAGGATTTGTTGTGGAATATTTTGAGTGTATAATCAAATAACACTAAACCGTCACTAGGTGTCGCCAGGCGACCGTCTTAATGAGCGGGTCATTGATTCATTCGTTCAAACGATTCGTTTGAACGACTGAGTCATTCATGAATGAGACAGATGTTTATGGATTGGTCATTGAATCTTTGAGTCAACCAATTTGTTCAAAATGCTGAATCATTCAGTAATGAGAAAACACGTTGCTGTGAGATGCAATGGTTCTGCTGTGATCTTTGTTTAACTATTTTCGCTGCTGAAACAGAAGAACAGTCAATATTGCATCTAAAATGTAAGTGACTTGACACGTGTGTGTGTGTGTGTGTGTGTGTGTGCGTGTGAGTGCGTGCGTGCGTGTGTGTGTGTGTGTGTGTGTGTGTGTGTGCAATCAATCCCAGATAAGAGGCATGAATAATGAGAATTGGACTTCTAGGAGTGAGGTTAATATTCCGGAGATGGTTCCCTCGGATTGTGAAAAGGAGGCGGCGCGGGAGTGGCCAGGCATTGCGCTACTTCTGTTTCAAAGTTTAAAACAATGCTAATATCATTTTTTTGAACGATTTCATTACAAATGTTTATTTTATATATTTATAAAATATTATAAAATATAATAACTATGTTTTGTCCTATTAACAAAAGACAGGCAATGTACTATTAACAAATGTTAATAGTTTTTTAAAAGTTAAAATGATACTTTATGCATTTGTTTTGTGTCAGATGATTAACAATATAAATTAAACAAAGCTTAAAACAAACAAAATAATAAAACGAAAACAAAGCTTGAACATTTTATTTAATTGAAAAGCCTTTTTGAAATAAAATGTGTTTTTTCCCTCTGAAATAGCAAAAGCATCGCACACTTAGCTGTACCTGCTCTAAATAAATAATAGTATTTAAATAAAAATACAAAATCGAAATAAATAAATTATATAAAACAAAATCAAATCAAAGAAAATAAATCTTATTAAAGTTATGCAGGCACACATTTAACAATAATTTTCAAGTGACAAATAAAATCAATCAAAATTCCTTACACATGGAGTTAATCCTGACGATTCCTGAGGCGCCTTTCCTCATGACACTCGCTTTTTTTTTCGAAGATATATTTTCTTTGGTTTGATTTTGTTTTTGTAATAATTTATTTTATTTAGTTCGATTTTGTATTTTTATTGAATTACTCTTTTTTATTTAGAGCAGGTACAGCTAGTGTGTGATGCTTTTGCTATTTCAGAGGAAAACAATAATTTTATTTAATTAATAATTTTTGTTTCAGTCCACCATATAATTATGTTGTGTTTGATCTATGGAAAAAAGTTAGTTGTGAAATGGTTGAATATTAACAAAAGTTAATAGTTTTTTACAAGTTAGAATAATACGATATATATATATATATAAACAAGCCGGTGGCACCGCCACCCCGGTGCCTTTACGGTTACTGTGCATGACGGGCAATATCGTAACTCCGCTTTGACCTTTGAGAAGATGTGTGCTATAGAGCTTGCATTGGTGTGGGCTCTGCAAAAGTGTGTGTGTGTGTGTGAGGCGTGATTGAACAATGTAGACATATATATATATATATATATATATAAAGGCACCGGGGTGGCGGTGCCACCGGCTTGTTTATATATATATATATATATATATATATATATATATATATATGAATATAGCTGCGAGCAGCGATGAAGGGCCAAAGCCGGCGGCACCGCCACTCCGGTGCCTTTAGGTAACTAAAGGCACCGGGGTTGCGGTGCCACCGGCTTGGGCCCGTAATCGCTGCTCGCAGCTATATTTATTTATTATTATTATTATTTTACTACCTTTTGGGCACTTTTGGGGGCCTTAACGTGCTCGAAAACTCTTGAAACTTTGCACACATCTCAGAACCCGCGGCCATCAGGGCCGGGCTGAAGCTGGTACCCGGGCGTGGCAGGGGGGCTCGACAGCGCCCCCTGGAACGGGGTTTGAACACTTGGTCCATAAATCAAACACGCTTGCATGTAATAATATGAAACTCAGTACACATATAGATCTCATCGGTTCATATATACTTCATGCTCTTACTTTTTACCCCAGCCCAACAGGAAGTCGGCTATTAAGGGTTGTTTGGAAAACACATGCAATGGAATGTGAAATACTCCTCCTAGAGAATTCAAACACACGGCACGAAACTCGGTCAGCATGAAGTCAAGACACTGAGGATGAAAAATTGCCAGGGGATTTTTGATATCTCGAACGGTTTGGCCGTGGCGAGTAAACGAAATTATGGCGAGAAACGTGAAACAGGAAGTGTGTTATAACTACTGCATACATTAACTAATCTCGATGAAACTTCAGCAGTGTGTTCGTTGTAAGAGCCCGATCACATGGATGTGACTATTGTGAGTCAAAGTTATAGCGCCACCAACTGGAAGCAGGAAGTGTGTCACTTTCAAAATGCTTTTAAATCACCCTCTTATTTTTACCCGATTTGCTTCAAACTTCATGTGCATAATGTAGACACACGCCAGATGTAGACCTGTGAAAGGATTATTGATATCTTAGATACTGTTGCCATGGCAATGCATCAAACATTAATATTCCTTTTTTTAAGCTTTTTCATGCTTTTTTATGCTTTCGGGCACTTTTGGGGTTCTTAACGTGCTCAAAAACTCTTGAAACTTTGCACACGGGACAAAACCCGCGGCCATCAGGGCCAGGCTGAAGCTGGTACCCGGGCGTGGCAGGGGGGCTCGACAGCGCCCCCTTGAACGGGTCAGACAATTTGGTCCATATATCCAACACGCTTTACCCTATTTGCTTCAAACTTGATGTGTATAATGTAGACACAAGCCAGATGTAGACCTGTGAAAGGATTGTTGATATCTTAGATGCTGTTGCCGTGACAACGCATCAAACTTTAATATTCTTTTTGGATACTTTTGAGATTCTTAGCGCACTTTTGGGGCCCTTAACATGCTCAAAAACTCTTGAAACTTTGCACACGGGTCAGAAACCGCGGCCATCAGGGCCGGGCTGAAGCTGGTACCCGGGCGTGGCAGGGGGGCTCGACAGCGCCCCCTGGAATGGGGTCCGAAAACTTGGTCCATAAATCAAACAGGCTTTACCCGATTTGCTTCAAACTTGATGTGTATAATGTAGACACACGCCAGATTTAGACCTGTGAAAGGATTGTTGATATCTTAGATGCTGTTGCCGTGACAACGCATCAAACTTTAATATTCTTTTTGGATACTTTTGAGACTCTCAGCGCACTTTGGGGGCCCTTAACGTGCTCAAAAACTCTTGAAACTTTGCACACGGGTCAGAACCCGTGGCCATCAGGGCCGGGCTGAAGCTGGTACCCGGGCGTGGCAGGGGGGCTCGACAGTGCCCCCTGGAACGGGGTCCGAAAACTTGGTCCATAAATCAAACACGCTTGAATGTAATAATATGAAACTCGGTACACATATAGATCTCATCGATTCATATATCCTTTGTACTTTTACTTTTTACCCCAGCCCAACAGGAAGTCGGCTATTATGGTTTGTTTGGAAGCGTATGCCCCTGGAATTCGATATACTCCTCCTAGAGAATTCAACCAATCGCCACGAAACTCGGTCAGCATGAAGTCAAGACATTGAGCATGAAAAATTGCCAGGGGATTTTTGATATCTCGAACGGTTTGGCCGTGGCGAGGAAACGAATTTATGGCGAGAAACGTGAAACAGGAAGTGTGTTATAACTTCAGCATACAGTAACTGATCTTGATGAAACTTTAGCAGTGTGTTCGCTGTAAGAGGCCGATCACATGGATGTGACTATTGTGAGTCAAAGTTATAGCGCCACCAACTGGCAGCAGGAAGTGTGTAACTTTCAAAATGCTTTTAAATCACCCTCTTATTTTTACCCGATTTGCTTCAAACTTTATGTGTATAATGTAGACACACGCCAGATGTAGACCTGTGAAAGGATTATTGATATCTTAGATACTGTTGCCGTGACAACGCATCAAACTTTAATATTCTTTTTGGATGCTTTTGAGACTCTTAGCATGCCTGAAATTGCTTAAAATTGCATGAAACTTGACAGACAGATCACATTTATTAGCCAGTAGACATGTGCAAAGTTTCAGAAACGGGCGTGGTGCAGGGGCTCAGTAGCGCCACCTTTTGTGACAAAAGTGTGTGTGTGGGGGGGGGTTAGTTTCATCTACAGTTACAAAACTTTTTCAACTTGATGAAAATACTTTAAAGATGCTAAATTGTGAACGGATATTGAATATCTCAAACGGTTTTGCTATGGCGAGGGATTATGTCAAAAAAAGAATCAGGAAATGTCTCATATCTTTCTAAAATGTAATTATACACCATTTATTTTTCTATAAAATTATACTAATATTAGAACTAAACCCATTGTCTTCCTTTTTTTCAATTTAAGATTTATGTTTAAGTTTAAAAACAGCCAGAATGGTTGTTTAGCCAAAAAAATTAAAAAAATTAAAATCATTCATAGTGCTTTACTGCCCTCTTGTGTTCAAAATCAGGTAGGCCAATTGATGCTACTATGGGAATATTTTCCCACCGTGACTCCGCTGGGGGCTTTAAAATCGCTAACTTGAAAGCGAAAGTAACGGACGTCTCCACAAGACGTGCAGCTGTGAGCATTTTCGTTTCATTTTAAAAGAAGCCCCATTTCGGGGGCGGATTTCTTGAATGTATTTTACAAAATCACAATGTTGTGTTTGATTGCGAGTATCCAAAAATTAGTAAACACTTTGCAGTTTGAATGATCTTCTTGAATAAAATGACGGAGTAGCCAATGTTTCCACTGTTCGATCGCAGACGTCCACACGGACATTGATAATGGTGGCGCGTGCAGAGCGCGTGCTTGAATTGTGAGTTCAATAGTCTATTATTTTTCACGGAAAACACAACAACAAAAGAGTATAATGATAGATTCGCTTAAATAGGCGCTTTTACATAAAATAGCCTATTCCGTCATAATCTTTTCAGTCAGCTCTTCACTCTCGTGATTAATGAAATTTGACTCCTGTTGCTGATATTTGCTGCAACTTTCGTTCAGCTCACAATTTAGTAAGCAAACACGCTTCAAATGTGTTTATTTTATTTTTGTGTATATATATGTGTGTATATATATATATATATATATATATATTATATATATATATATATATAGCTTATGTTTCAAATATGAGTTAATTAACAATCGTTGGAAAGAATGATACTTTTAAACATATCACTAAACCGTCATTAGGTGTCGCCAGGCGACCGTCTTAATGAGCGAGTCATTGATTCATTCGTTCAAACGATTCGTTCGAACGGCTGAGTCATTCATGAATGAGACAGATTATGGATTGGTCGTTGAATCTTTGAGTCAACCGATTTGTTCAAAATGCTGAATCATTCAGTAATGAGAACGCGTTGCTGTGAGATGCTCGATGGTTCTGCTGTGATCTTTGTCGAACTATTTTCGCTGCTGAAACAGAAAAAAAGTCAATATTGCATCTAAAATGTAAGTGATTTGACGTGTGTGTGTGTGTGTGTGTGTGATTGTGTCTGTTACAGTGATTGTTTAACCCTTGTTAAAGTTTAGGCTTTGTATTTTTGGATATATATCTTTTTATATATAAAAAAATTGCATACAACCCATATATTTTAAATGTATTGTTTGCTTTAAATTACATTGAGATTTGTATGTTTGGTAATTGAACCTGAATGAATTTTAAATGAATGTGCGATATTTCAGATCATATTTTTGTTTTCCTTAAAATTTGAACTAACACTAACTTTACTCTCATCTGAATGATAGATTATTTATTTATGTCTAAAATAAAAGCACATTTGATTTTTCTTTTTTAATCAATGTAGAATGTGTAACTGAAAAAATAAACAGATTAGGGCTCTGTTCGAGAACAAGAAATGAAAACCAATGCAATATGATGAATGTCCAAAAGATTTTTTTGCTTTTAAACTATGTGTGTCTGTGTGTGTGTGTGTGTGTGTGTGTGTGTGTGTGTGTGTGTGTGTGTGTGTGTGTGTGTGTGTGTGTGTGTGTGTGTGTGTGTGTGTGTGTAAGAGATTTTGGTTGGGTGACAGTTGTAGTTTACAGTTTGACAAAAGCACAATGTTGTGTTTTATTGCGATTGTACACAAATATAAGTAAACACTTTGTAGTTTGAATAATGTCCTGTATGAACAAAAGGACGGAGTATGTTTTTATGTCTACATTGTTCAATCACGCCTCACACACACACACACACACACAAAAACTATTTTTCTAATCAGATCAGGCAAATATTCTGTCTTGGCACACTTCATATAACTTTCAAACTTGTGTACTTATTTCATGTTTCCATTAAGTCCATGAGACCGTAGGGTGTCTCATTTTTCATTTTAGGTTTCAGAAGGTTGCTCACGCATACTTTGTGGTTGATATGTGCCCTCAATGCACACTTTTGCAGAGCCCACACTGATGCAAGCTCTACAGCACACATCTTCTCAAAGGTCAAAGCGGGGTTACGTTATTGCCCGTCACGCACAGTAACCCTAAAGGCACCGGGGTGGCGGTGCCACCGGCTTGTTTATATATATATATATATATAAACAAGCCGGTGGCACCGCCACCCCGGTGTGCAAAAGTGTGCATATAAATATAGCTGCGAGCAGCGATGAAGGGCCAAAGCCGGCGGCACCGCCACTCCGGTGCCTTTAGGTAATTAAAGGCACCGGGGTTGCGGTGCCACCGGCTTGGGCCCGTAATCGCTGCTCGCAGCTATATTTATTTATTATTATTATTATTATTATTATTTTACTACCTTTTGGGCACTTTTGGGGGCCTTAACGTGCTCGAAAACTCTTGAAACTTTGCACACATCTCAGAACCCGCGGCCATCAGGGCCGGGCTGAAGCTGGTACCCGGGCGTGGCAGGGGGGCTCGACAGCGCCCCCTGGAACGGGGTTTGAACACTTGGTCCATAAATCAAACACGCTTGCATGTAATAATATGAAACTCAGTACACATATAGATCTCATCGGTTCATATATACTTCATGCTCTTACTTTTTACCCCAGCCCAACAGGAAGTCGGCTATTAAGGGTTGTTTGGAAAACACATGCAATGGAATGTGAAATACTCCTCCTAGAGAATTCAAACACACGGCACGAAACTCGGTCAGCATGAAGTCAAGACACTGAGGATGAAAAATTGCCAGGGGATTTTTGATATCTCGAACGGTTTGGCCGTGGCGAGTAAACGAAATTATGGCGAGAAACGTGAAACAGGAAGTGTGTTATAACTACTGCATACATTAACTAATCTTGATGAAACTTCAGCAGTGTGTTCGTTGTAAGAGCCCGATCACATGGATGTGACTATTGTGAGTCAAAGTTATAGCGCCACCAACTGGAAGCAGGAAGTGTGTCACTTTCAAAATGCTTTTAAATCACCCTCTTATTTTTACCCGATTTGCTTCAAACTTCATGTGCATAATGTAGACACACGCCAGATGTAGACCTGTGAAAGGATTATTGATATCTTAGATACTGTTGCCATGGCAATGCATCAAACATTAATATTCCTTTTTTTAAGCTTTTTCATGCTTTTTTATGCTTTCGGGCACTTTTGGGGTTCTTAACGTGCTCGAAAACTCTTGAAACTTTGCACACGGGACAAAACCCGCGGCCATCAGGGCCAGGCTGAAGCTGGTACCCGGGCGTGGCAGGGGGGCTCGACAGCGCCCCCTTGAACGGGTCAGACAATTTGGTCCATATATCCAACACGCTTTACCCTATTTGCTTCAAACTTGATGTGTATAATGTAGACACAAGCCAGATGTAGACCTGTGAAAGGATTGTTGATATCTTAGATGCTGTTGCCGTGACAACGCATCAAACTTTAATATTCTTTTTGGATACTTTTGAGATTCTTAGCGCACTTTTGGGGCCCTTAACGTGCTCAAAAACTCTTGAAACTTTGCACACGGGTCAGAAACCGCGGCCATCAGGGCCGGGCTGAAGCTGGTACCCGGGCGTGGCAGGGGGGCTCGACAGCGCCCCCTGGAATGGGGTCCGAAAACTTGGTCCATAAATCAAACAGGCTTTACCCGATTTGCTTCAAACTTGATGTGTATAATGTAGACACACGCCAGATTTAGACCTGTGAAAGGATTGTTGATATCTTAGATGCTGTTGCCGTGACAACGCATCAAACTTTAATATTCTTTTTGGATACTTTTGAGACTCTCAGCGCACTTTGGGGGCCCTTAACGTGCTCAAAAACTCTTGAAACTTTGCACACGGGTCAGAACCCGTGGCCATCAGGGCCGGGCTGAAGCTGGTACCCGGGCGTGGCAGGGGGGCTCGACAGTGCCCCCTGGAACGGGGTCCGAAAACTTGGTCCATAAATCAAACACGCTTGAATGTAATAATATGAAACTCGGTACACATATAGATCTCATCGATTCATATATCCTTTGTACTTTTACTTTTTACCCCAGCCCAACAGGAAGTCGGCTATTATGGTTTGTTTGGAAGCGTATGCCCCTGGAATTCGATATACTCCTCCTAGAGAATTCAACCAATCGCCACGAAACTCGGTCAGCATGAAGTCAAGACATTGAGGATGAAAAGTTGCCAGGGGATTTTTGATATCTCGAACGGTTTGGCTGTGGCGAGGAAACGAATTTATGGCGAATAAAGGAAACAGGAAGTGTGTTATAACTTCTGCATACATTAACTGATCTTGATGAAACTTCAGCAGTGTGTTCGCTGTAAGAGTCCGATCACATGGATGTGACTATTGTGAGTCAAAGTTATAGCGCCACCAACTGGCAGCAGGAAGTGTGTCACTTCCTAAAGGCTTTGAAATCACCCTCTTATTTTTACCCAATTTGCTTCAAACTTTATGTGTATAATGTAGACACACGGCAGATGTAGACCTGAGAAAGGATTATTGATATCTTAGATACTGTTGCCGTGGCAACGCATCAAACTTTATTATTCTTTGTTGATGCTTTTGAGACTCTTAACATACTTGAAATTGCATGAAACCCGACAGACACATCACATTTATTAGACAGTAGACATGTGCAGAGTTTCAGAAACGGGCATGGTGAGAGCAATTAGAGAATAATGTTTAAGTTTAAAAACAGCCAGAATGGTTGTTTAGTCAAAAAAAATTTTTTTCCAAATCATACATAGTGTTATACTGCCCTCTTGTGTTCAAAATCAGGTAAAAAGCGAAAGTAAAATAAGGACGTCTGCACAATTCATTAATAATGGTGCAGAGTAGAGTGAGCTTTTTCAATTAATTCCTATGGAAGTAGGAATGAACTAAACAACGTTCGCTCTGTTCTGCTCGTCCCTCACCGTGGGCGCGCAGAGTTATGAATGCCCGTGCAGCCGTGAGCATTTTAGTTTCATTTTAAAATTAGCGCCATTTCGGGGGACGTATTACTTTAATTTATTTAACAAAAACACAATGTTGTGTTTAATTGCGAGTGTACACAAATATAAGTAAACACTTTGACGTTTGAATGATGTCCTGTATGAAGAAAATGACGGAGTATGTTTCACTGTTCAATCGCGCTGAGCCACCCAGACCCCCACACACACACTGACACACACACACACACACACACACACACACACACACACACACAACACACACACACACACACACACAATAATAAAACATTCAACCTAACATATACAAATTACACTGCTATGTTGAAATAGTCAGTAGTACAATTTGTATCATTCACAGTAAGCACCGCTCCACTGTGATTTTTCCAAGCACATTTTTGCACAAGTGAAGAGGATGATTTTTTCCGTCGATATTGGAACGTGAGTGAAGTACAAAGCCTGTAATAAAGAATAGTTTAGCATCCAAATACATCGCAAATGTTGCAACATTTAGATTCTAAAGAGAGATTTACGTGAGCCTAACACCACTTACTTTTACTTTTGTTTTAAATTATTTCGTTTTGGCTTTATTATAGTTATTTTTTTATTTGTGTTCTGTTCTGAATATCATTAAATTTAAAGGATTTGTTGTGGAATATTTTGAGTGTATAATCAAATAACACTAAACCGTCACTAGGTGTCGCCAGGCGACCGTCTTAATGAGCGGGTCATTGATTCATTCGTTCAAACGATTCGTTTGAACGACTGAGTCATTCATGAATGAGACAGATGTTTATGGATTGGTCATTGAATCTTTGAGTCAACCAATTTGTTCAAAATGCTGAATCATTCAGTAATGAGAAAACACGTTGCTGTGAGATGCAATGGTTCTGCTGTGATCTTTGTTTAACTATTTTCGCTGCTGAAACAGAAGAACAGTCAATATTGCATCTAAAATGTAAGTGACTTGACACGTGTGTGTGTGTGTGTGTGTGTGTGTGCGTGTGAGTGCGTGCGTGCGTGTGTGTGTGTGTGTGTGTGTGTGTGTGTGTGTGTGCAATCAATCCCAGGTAAGAGGCATGAATAATGAGAATTGGACTTCTAGGAGTGAGGTTAATATTCCGGAGATGGTTCCCTCGGATTGTGAAAAGGAGGCGGCGCGGGAGTGGCCAGGCATTGCGCTACTTCTGTTTCAAAGTTTAAAACAATGCTAATATCATTTTTTTGAACGATTTCATTACAAATGTTTATTTTATATATTTATAAAATATTATAAAATATAATAACTATGTTTTGTCCTATTAACAAAAGACAGGCAATGTACTATTAACAAATGTTAATAGTTTTTTAAAAGTTAAAATGATACTTTATGCATTTGTTTTGTGTCAGATGATTAACAATATAAATTAAACAAAGCTTAAAACAAACAAAATAATAAAACGAAAACAAAGCTTGAACATTTTATTTAATTGAAAAGCCTTTTTGAAATAAAATGTGTTTTTTTCCCTCTGAAATAGCAAAAGCATCGCACACTTAGCTGTACCTGCTCTAAATAAATAATAGTATTTAAATAAAAATACAAAATCGAAATAAATAAATTATATAAAACAAAATCAAATCAAAGAAAATAAATCTTATTAAAGTTATGCAGGCACACATTTAACAATAATTTTCAAGTGACAAATAAAATCAATCAAAATTCCTTACACATGGAGTTAATCCTGACGATTCCTGAGGCGCCTTTCCTCATGACACTCGCTTTTTTTTTCGAAGATATATTTTCTTTGGTTTGATTTTGTTTTTGTAATAATTTATTTTATGTAGTTCGATTTTGTATTTTTATTGAATTACTCTTTTTTTTATTTAGAGCAGGTACAGCTAGTGTGTGATGCTTTTGCTATTTCAGAGGAAAACAATAATTTTATTTAATTAATAATTTTTGTTTCAGTCCACCATATAATTATGTTGTGTTTGATCTATGGAAAAAAGTTAGTTGTGAAATGGTTGAATATTAACAAAAGTTAATAGTTTTTTACAAGTTAGAATAATACGATATATATATATATATAAACAAGCCGGTGGCACCGCCACCCCGGTGCCTTTACGGTTACTGTGCATGACGGGCAATATCGTAACTCCGCTTTGACCTTTGAGAAGATGTGTGCTATAGAGCTTGCATTGGTGTGGGCTCTGCAAAAGTGTGTGTGTGTGTGTGAGGCGTGATTGAACAATGTAGACATATATATATATATATATATATATAAAGGCACCGGGGTGGCGGTGCCACCGGCTTGTTTATATATATATATATATATATATATATATATATATATATATATATATATATATATATATATATATATATATATATATATATGAATATAGCTGCGAGCAGCGATGAAGGGCCAAAGCCGGCGGCACCGCCACTCCGGTGCCTTTAGGTAACTAAAGGCACCGGGGTTGCGGTGCCACCGGCTTGGGCCCGTAATCGCTGCTCGCAGCTATATTTTATTATTATTATTATTATTTTACTACCTTTTGGGCACTTTTGGGGGCCTTAACGTGCTCGAAAACTCTTGAAACTTTGCACACATCTCAGAACCCGCGGCCATCAGGGCCGGGCTGAAGCTGGTACCCGGGCGTGGCAGGGGGGCTCGACAGCGCCCCCTGGAACGGGGTTTGAACACTTGGTCCATAAATCAAACACGCTTGCATGTAATAATATGAAACTCAGTACACATATAGATCTCATCGGTTCATATATACTTCATGCTCTTACTTTTTACCCCAGCCCAACAGGAAGTCGGCTATTAAGGGTTGTTTGGAAAACACATGCAATGGAATGTGAAATACTCCTCCTAGAGAATTCAAACACACGGCACGAAACTCGGTCAGCATGAAGTCAAGACACTGAGGATGAAAAATTGCCAGGGGATTTTTGATATCTCGAACGGTTTGGCCGTGGCGAGTAAACGAAATTATGGCGAGAAACGTGAAACAGGAAGTGTGTTATAACTACTGCATACATTAACTAATCTCGATGAAACTTCAGCAGTGTGTTCGTTGTAAGAGCCCGATCACATGGATGTGACTATTGTGAGTCAAAGTTATAGCGCCACCAACTGGAAGCAGGAAGTGTGTCACTTTCAAAATGCTTTTAAATCACCCTCTTATTTTTACCCGATTTGCTTCAAACTTCATGTGCATAATGTAGACACACGCCAGATGTAGACCTGTGAAAGGATTATTGATATCTTAGATACTGTTGCCATGGCAATGCATCAAACATTAATATTCCTTTTTTTAAGCTTTTTCATGCTTTTTTATGCTTTCGGGCACTTTTGGGGTTCTTAACGTGCTCGAAAACTCTTGAAACTTTGCACACGGGACAAAACCCGCGGCCATCAGGGCCAGGCTGAAGCTGGTACCCGGGCGTGGCAGGGGGGCTCGACAGCGCCCCCTTGAACGGGTCAGACAATTTGGTCCATATATCCAACACGCTTTACCCTATTTGCTTCAAACTTGATGTGTATAATGTAGACACAAGCCAGATGTAGACCTGTGAAAGGATTGTTGATATCTTAGATGCTGTTGCCGTGACAACGCATCAAACTTTAATATTCTTTTTGGATACTTTTGAGATTCTTAGCGCACTTTTGGGGCCCTTAACATGCTCAAAAACTCTTGAAACTTTGCACACGGGTCAGAAACCGTGGCCATCAGGGCCGGGCTGAAGCTGGTACCCGGGCGTGGCAGGGGGGCTCGACAGCGCCCCCTGGAATGGGGTCCGAAAACTTGGTCCATAAATCAAACAGGCTTTACCCGATTTGCTTCAAACTTGATGTGTATAATGTAGACACACGCCAGATTTAGACCTGTGAAAGGATTGTTGATATCTTAGATGCTGTTGCCGTGACAACGCATCAAACTTTAATATTCTTTTTGGATACTTTTGAGACTCTCAGCGCACTTTGGGGGCCCTTAACGTGCTCAAAAACTCTTGAAACTTTGCACACGGGTCAGAACCCGTGGCCATCAGGGCCGGGCTGAAGCTGGTACCCGGGCGTGGCAGGGGGGCTCGACAGTGCCCCCTGGAACGGGGTCCGAAAACTTGGTCCATAAATCAAACACGCTTGAATGTAATAATATGAAACTCGGTACACATATAGATCTCATCGATTCATATATCCTTTGTACTTTTACTTTTTACCCCAGCCCAACAGGAAGTCGGCTATTATGGTTTGTTTGGAAGCGTATGCCCCTGGAATTCGATATACTCCTCCTAGAGAATTCAACCAATCGCCACGAAACTCGGTCAGCATGAAGTCAAGACATTGAGCATGAAAAATTGCCAGGGGATTTTTGATATCTCGAACGGTTTGGCCGTGGCGAGGAAACGAATTTATGGCGAGAAACGTGAAACAGGAAGTGTGCTATAACTTCAGCATACAGTAACTGATCTTGATGAAACTTTAGCAGTGTGTTCGCTGTAAGAGGCCGATCACATGGATGTGACTATTGTGAGTCAAAGTTATAGCGCCACCAACTGGCAGCAGGAAGTGTGTAACTTTCAAAATGCTTTTAAATCACCCTCTTATTTTTACCCGATTTGCTTCAAACTTTATGTGTATAATGTAGACACACGCCAGATGTAGACCTGTGAAAGGATTATTGATATCTTAGATACTGTTGCCGTGACAACGCATCAAACTTTAATATTCTTTTTGGATGCTTTTGAGACTCTTAGCATGCCTGAAATTGCTTAAAATTGCATGAAACTTGACAGACAGATCACATTTA
This sequence comes from Tiaroga cobitis, assembly GCA_030578255.1. NCBI lineage: Eukaryota > Metazoa > Chordata > Actinopteri > Cypriniformes > Leuciscidae > Tiaroga > Tiaroga cobitis. The sequence goes on along the minus strand of CM060592.1, from coordinate 45,405,082 downwards.
TTAGCCAGTAGACATGTGCAAAGTTTCAGAAACGGGCGTGGTGCAGGGGCTCAGTAGCGCCACCTTTTGTGACAAAAGTGTGTGTGTGGGGGGGGGGTTAGTTTCATCTACAGTTACAAAACTTTTTCAACTTGATGAAAATACTTTAAAGATGCTAAATTGTGAACGGATATTGAATATCTCAAACGGTTTTGCTATGGCGAGGGATTATGTCAAAAAAAGAATCAGGAAATGTCTCATATCTTTCTAAAATGTAATTATACACCATTTATTTTTCTATAAAATTATACTAATATTAGAACTAAACCCATTGTCTTCCTTTTTTTCAATTTAAGATTTATGTTTAAGTTTAAAAACAGCCAGAATGGTTGTTTAGCCAAAAAAATAAAAAAAAATAAAATCATTCATAGTGCTTTACTGCCCTCTTGTGTTCAAAATCAGGTAGGCCAATTGATGCTACTATGGGAATATTTTCCCACCGTGACTCCGCTGGGGGCTTTAAAATCGCTAACTTGAAAGCGAAAGTAACGGACGTCTCCACAAGACGTGCAGCTGTGAGCATTTTCGTTTCATTTTAAAAGAAGCCCCATTTCGGGGGCGGATTTCTTGAATGTATTTTACAAAATCACAATGTTGTGTTTGATTGCGAGTATCCAAAAATTAGTAAACACTTTGCAGTTTGAATGATCTTCTTGAATAAAATGACGGAGTAGCCAATGTTTCCACTGTTCGATCGCGGACGTCCACACGGACATTGATAATGGTGGCGCGTGCAGAGCGCGTGCTTGAATTGTGAGTTCAATAGTCTATTATTTTTCACGGAAAACACAACAACAAAAGAGTATAATGATAGATTCGCTTAAATAGGCGCTTTTACATAAAATAGCCTATTCCGTCATCATCTTTTCAGTCAGCTCTTCACTCTCGTGATTAATGAAATTTGACTCCTGTTGCTGATATTTGCTGCAACTTTCGTTCAGCTCACAATTTAGTAAGCAAACACGCTTCAAATGTGTTTATTTTATTTTTGTGTATATATATGTGTGTATATATATATATATATATTATATATATATATATATATATAGCTTATGTTTCAAATATGAGTTAATTAACAATCGTTGGAAAGAATGATACTTTTAAACATATCACTAAACCGTCATTAGGTGTCGCCAGGCGACCGTCTTAATGAGCGAGTCATTGATTCATTCGTTCAAACGATTCGTTCGAACGGCTGAGTCATTCATGAATGAGACAGATTATGGATTGGTCGTTGAATCTTTGAGTCAACCGATTTGTTCAAAATGCTGAATCATTCAGTAATGAGAACGCGTTGCTGTGAGATGCTCGATGGTTCTGCTGTGATCTTTGTCGAACTATTTTCGCTGCTGAAACAGAAAAAAAGTCAATATTGCATCTAAAATGTAAGTGATTTGACGTGTGTGTGTGTGTGTGTGTGTGTGTGTGTGATTGTGTCTGTTACAGTGATTGTTTAACCCTTGTTAAAGTTTAGGCTTTGTATTTTTGGATATATATCTTTTTATATATAAAAAAATTGCATACAACCCATATATTTTAAATGTATTGTTTGCTTTAAATTACATTGAGATTTGTATGTTTGGTAATTGAACCTGAATGAATTTTAAATGAATGTGCGATATTTCAGATCATATTTTTGTTTTCCTTAAAATTTGAACTAACACTAACTTTACTCTCATCTGAATGATAGATTATTTATTTATGTCTAAAATAAAAGCACATTTGATTTTTCTTTTTTAATCAATGTAGAATGTGTAACTGAAAAAATAAACAGATTAGGGCTCTGTTCGAGAACAAGAAATGAAAACCAATGCAATATGATGAATGTCCAAAAGATTTTTTTGCTTTTAAACTATGTGTGTCTGTGTGTGTGTGTGTGTGTGTGTGTGTGTGTGTGTGTGTAAGAGATTTTGGTTGGGTGACAGTTGTAGTTTACAGTTTGACAAAAGCACAATGTTGTGTTTTATTGCGATTGTACACAAATATAAGTAAACACTTTGTAGTTTGAATAATGTCCTGTATGAACAAAAGGACGGAGTATGTTTTTATGTCTACATTGTTCAATCACGCCTCACACACACACACACACACACAAAAACTATTTTTCTAATCAGATCAGGCAAATATTCTGTCTTGGCACACTTCATATAACTTTCAAACTTGTGTACTTATTTCATGTTTCCATTAAGTCCATGAGACCGTAGGGTGTCTCATTTTTCATTTTAGGTTTCAGAAGGTTGCTCACGCATACTTTGTGGTTGATATGTGCCCTCAATGCACACTTTTGCAGAGCCCACACTGATGCAAGCTCTACAGCACACATCTTCTCAAAGGTCAAAGCGGGGTTACGTTATTGCCCGTCACGCACAGTAACCCTAAAGGCACCGGGGTGGCGGTGCCACCGGCTTGTTTATATATATATATATATATATATATATATATATATATATATATATATATATATATATATAAACAAGCCGGTGGCACCGCCACCCCGGTGTGCAAAAGTGTGCATATAAATATAGCTGCGAGCAGCGATGAAGGGCCAAAGCCGGCGGCACCGCCACTCCGGTGCCTTTAGGTAATTAAAGGCACCGGGGTTGCGGTGCCACCGGCTTGGGCCCGTAATCGCTGCTCGCAGCTATATTTTACTTTGTTTTCTCAGGGAGTAGCCCTCTCTTCCAGTTCTTCCAGTTTTCCCAGTCTTTCAGCAAGAGAACACAAAACTTTTGCAAGAGTACACAAAAACATTGAAATATAATTTCTACTCCCATCTCATATTTTTTCCATCACAAGGGCACATCCCTACTCTTGAGTAAAAAATACTAGTTTGCATTTCAACCATCCCAAAATTCACAATGATCCTAACAATCCACTGGATTTTATCTTCTAGAAAACCCAGGAAAAAGTGGCTTAAGTCATGGTTCTGTTCCAGATGAAGTTGGAAAGTGTGGCCACTCAAGAAACGCCAGTTACGCCAGCCAGCAGTCCAAGTTATCTGGTCTGTTCATTCACACCAAATGTATTGCTTTTCTGTTATTCTTAGTGATGCACCGATGTGAAAATTGTGGCCGATACCGATAACCGATATTAATATTGCTGTTATGGCCAATACCGATATTTACCGATGTCGATATCTCTGTATAGAAAACACATAGCGAGGATTAGGGCTGCACGATATTGGTAAAAAAAATGACATTGCGGTATTTTATTTTTCTGCGATATATATATTCTGCATTATATATATATATATATATATAACAATTTCATCAGATGACTTGAATAGCTCTATTTGGAAAGAATGAATCATTCTAGAATGACTGGGGTGGTTTTGTCATGGAGTAAATTCGGATAGAAACTAATATTAATAGAATGTTAACTAATGTAGTTTACTAGACTTTAATAAATGGTACCTTATTGTAAAGTGTTTCCGATTTATGTCTCTTGAGTTCAGTGTTGGACAGATCACTTGTTTTAACCATTCATTAAAGTGAATCGGTTCAAATTAGTCATTAGTTCGCGAATCGAACGTGTCATTAACGGACCGCGGCACACGTTGTGTGATTATCCAGGCAGTTTAGGACATCGCACAATATTTGTCTACTACTACATCTGCTACATCACTCACCGGTCAAATAATGCTTTGGCGGGACAAAAATACGCCTTAGTAAGGCTGACAGAAAACAGCGCGCAAGTTCCAGTCTTCTTCCGCTTGATGTTTAAACTGACAGGACTTCCGCTGTAAATGTATGCGCTCGTGCAAAAACAAACATCCTCGCCCCCACACTCACATCTACACACACGTCAAATACACAGGAATGATTATCGGCCTGTTCACATCGGCCCTATTTTGACATCGGAAATATTTTTGACAAACCAATGTGTACAAAATTGACCATAATCGTGCACCACTAGTTATTCTATTATACTTTGGCTTTTTGCATAATATTATATCATAATATTGATCAGTCTGGACATCCTTGTAGGCTACAGTACAGGTCACTCGCGCTCCTCCAGCCTGACGGAGCTCTCGCATAGGAGGAACTTGTCTGTGGGAAGTGCCTCCACTGGGATTGGCAGTCTACCAGAGCCCAGTGAGGACAGAGAGTCCCGCACACCTTTGCCCCAGCACTTAGCCACACCGTCACACAGTGGGATCACAGCCAACAGGTAAACGTGTGCTTTAGCTCTTCCTGAAAAATGTTTTTCAGAGTAATATTTAAATGAAGCCATTAACAAAGTGTGTATGTTTTTATTTCAGGCACCCTGTAAAGCAGGACTCGGTTGAGTCTCAGCTAAAGCGAATGGACGCTACCAGAGTGGATGCTGATGATATCATTGAGAAGATCCTACAGGGTCAGGACTTCAGCCACAGCATACTGGATTCTAGTAATGAAGGTACTATTAGAACAACTTTGATTAAGCGACCTTTCCTGAAATACACAAAGCACCTTGATGCATGTATTATTTATAGTCCAGTGCCCGGTTGCATAAAGCACCTTAAGTGTAATTTTCCCTTAAGGTCGTCCTTATGTTTCCCTTAAACCTAAGGGTGTTGCATAAAAATACCCTTAAGTGTTACTTAACGGTTTTTTTAAGTGAAACGTCATAAACACTTACAATTTCCCTTAAATGCTGTTTTTTCACTTAAGTAAGCGTTAAGTGTTGCATAAAACCCCTTAAGGGTAATTTCCCTAAGTATAACTTAAGGTTTGGAAATCGTAACCTTAAGAGTAACGCGGACAAAAATAAGATGACATGGCTGAATTTATGGAACCAGCTGAAGATCATAGGGAATAGGGAGAACCCTTTGGACCAATTTAGCGATGAAAAATTGTTGCAAATACCGATTTGATCGACGCGCAATATTTGACATAGCTATCAAACTAGACGGCTGTCTATCTTTCATTACACGCGACTCGCATGTAAACTATCACAACGTTAAGTCAGTGCGCGCACGGAGAGTGTGTGGCCGACCCGTGCAGAAAAAGATTCACAGGAGAACAAGCTGATTCTGTGTTTTAAAAGGAATCATGACAGAAGAAAACAGGTATGCTATGGAAATATACTCAGCTGTATTTCGAGACACAGAGACAGAAATGCATTCACAAAACCTAAACAAATGCCAAACCATGAGACGGTGAACAACACAAACTGCCGCGACTTTCGGAGCTAACGCTGTGTTGCGTGATAGCGTCACTGGACTGACACGTGATATTCCGGCATGTTAGTGTTTTGCGTATCTATGGCAACAACAGACTTGTATAACGTGAATCCAGGATTGCTGTCGTGAAACACTTAAATGTTTCCCTTACCTAAGAGAACCGTTTAAGATATTATATGCAACCCCCTTAAGTTATTCTCTTAGGTAAGGGTAAATCGCCCCTTAAGTATCATACTTAAGGGAAAAACTTAAGGTGCTTTATGCAACCGGGCACTGATCTTAAAGAGGCCATATTAATGTAAAAAAGGATTTTACTCGCTCAGGTTTTTTTAATGTTTTTGAAAGTCTCACCAAGTTCACCAAGGCTGCATTTCTTAGATAAAAATACAGTTATTGTGAAATATTATTACTATTTAAGACAACTGTTTTCTATTTTAATATATTTTAAAATGTCATGTATTCCTGTAATGGCAAAGCTGAATTACTCCAGGCTTCAGTGTCACATGATCCTTCAGAAATCATTCTAATATGCAGATTTGTTGCTCAAGCAACATTTCTTATTATCAATGTTGATTAACAGTTGCTTCTTAGTTGTTTGTGGAAAGTGATACGCATTTTTAGGATTCTTTGATGAATAGAAAGTTTTAAAAAAAAACATTTATGTAAAAAAAATGTTTACATTATAAACAGAAATAAAAACAAATGAACAGTATAAGTGGAGTTTTAAGGTACCAGGGCTACATTATGTTTTGGCAGGGAGGGTACACATACACATGCATAAAGACAGAAATAAGCCTACTTCTATAAATATATTTTGAATGGCCCTGAAAAAAAAAAAGTTTACATTTGAACATCATTCCCATCTCCATAACAGTAGGCTGTGGGAAACAACCAATGGCTGACACACACACGAAAACATGTTGTGTATGACCAGCTCGTGCAGAGCTTTACACTACACAACAGAGTGTTCCACTGTCCCATAGTAGGTGCAAACTGCATTCAGTAGACACAGACTCTATAGAATAAGGAAATTCTGAGTTGTTTTACCGCAGATGCACAGTTGCACTAATATGCACCACATTGTGGTTTTGTAAAATGAATGTTTACTATGGTTACTGCAGTCTCAAACAAACAGATGATTGAATTTCCCTTCTTCTCTCTCTGACTCATGGATAGACCTCAGAGACCGCAACATTAAACCTGCAGCTGCCACTACAACTTTTCCCAGAAACCACTAGAGCTCTCTCTCTCTCTCTCTCTCTCTCTCTCTCTCTCTCTCTCTCTCTCTCTCTCTCTCTCTCTCTCTCTCTCTCTCTCTCTCTCTCTCTATATATATATATATATATATATATATATATATATATATATATATATATACTGTATACACACACACACAAACCAAAAATTATTCAGACACCAGATATAAATTTTTATATTTTTTTACTAGTGAGTAAAGGACACTATATTTAATTAATGTTAGGATAGCAAAATAAAGTAAACTGTGACATAGTATACCCAAAAATTCTTCATACAGTGGACTACCTGTAAAATTTATAAAAATTTGGGACCAAAAATTATTCAGAAACTTTAACCTGACCTTTTTTTTGCTTAAGTGTTTTTTTCTTTAGTTGCTAATGTGACCTTTTTATACCCCAGACTGAACAAAATGAAGCATTGCTTGGTAATTATTTGACCTAAATTGGTATTATCTAACTGTGTACTTAAATTTAACAGCTGACAGCTATTCAACCTAATTCATTTGTGAGACAGTCTAACAGAAGGATGGCCAAAACCAGTGAAATAGAAACTGATTTGATAACGCTGAGTTCTTGTCATATTTTATTACCATTTTCTAAACTATAGCGAATAAACTGTGATAATGTGAGAAATGTTGAAGGTGTCTGAATAAATTTTGGTTTGACTGTGTGTGTGTATATGTATGTATGTATATATATATATATATATATATATATATATATATATATATATATATATATATATATATATATATATATATATATATAATATAATATAGCTTTTAATGTTTTTGAAATAAGTTTGTTATTCTCAAGGCTGCATTTATTTAGTAAAAAATACAGTAAAAACAGTAATATGTGGTTGCTAGAGCTCTGGGTGGTAAAAAAATGATCTTGTGACCCCTAAATATGACTCAAGTTCAAATATGACTTCTTCAGTGAAAGTATAAGAGATGCTTTTGCCCATTTTAGTGTCCACCATTTGATATGATTTTTTATTTTATTTATTTTATATATAAAAAATCAATATAGTCTAAACATTTGTGTTTATGTGTGTTGCAGAGGAGGGTCTTCGTCTGTTTGTTGGGCCAGGAGGAAGCACAGCACTGGGCTCTCAGCACACCAGGTGAGATATATTATCTAACATCCCTGCCGCAAGGTCACCACAGCAATGGGCAGCTTCTGCTTATGCTGTCCTCATGTGATGCATGTTCATTGTGTTTCCATTATGGGAAGCATATTATTGAGAGGTAGAGAGGTATTATGGTAATGTAATTCTGGTGTGGTGGTAATGTAATTCAGTAATTTAATGTAATGTGTGTATCTTTCTCTCTCTCTTTCTGTCATTCAGGGTTGGTGCTGGAGCTTTTGAACAGGTGGTTATAAAACGCTAGACTGAACATCCACGGTGGAAGGTGATGTAATATCCCGGGTCAAAGGAGGGGACAGCAGTTGTCTTCAATCACAAGCAGCAGTTCTATACTGGGCTCCTGACATTCATGGGCTCTAGGGATTTGTGACATCATTGCTCCCCCTAATGGTCAAGCTCTGATGATAGACAAAAGCTTTGCTCAAAATAACAGGAAATGCTTGGATTGGTACTCTTTTACCAAAAATAGATGGTTAAAGGTCTCAGGTCACTGAGAACCACTGGTGTAATTGAAAAGGTGTGTTGCAGTATTTCAGACTTATTTTATATTAACTTTTTTTGTAAAAAAAAAAAAAAAAAAAATCCATTGACATGGACTGATGCACTTTGGACTGTCCTGTTTTTCCTTTAACGGATGCTGCTAATTTGAAGATGGGGGGAAATAAATTATACTATATTATTAGTATATTTAGTATACTACTGATTTCAAGTAGACTTGGAACTTGAAATCATATTTCTGATAAAAGTCTTTTTGTGAAACCACCCATAAAGGTAGTCTAAATGTTACAAATATTTTTATTTAAAAGAAAACTGTATAACTATACAGTAAACAGAGGACAGCTGGTCTGTGCTGTAGGTGGCTATTGGTTCAACACCAGGTCAAATAAACCCACAAACTAGCGAGTTACTAACTGGTATACTTGACTGTTTTTCAAGTCATTAGAAATGAGAAGCCTCTGTTAAAATGGCATCATCCAAATTAGTTTTACAGGCATTCTCTTTTCAGGTAAGCAGAGATGCAGAAGACCTGATTCAGGATCCTTTTTTTTTTTTTTTTTTTTTTTTTTTAAAGGGTTTGAAAATGTGGGAGATTTTATAGTTTATTATTATTGCAAGAATTTGTTTGGAAAAAGGCATGCCAATTTTAAAGGTTAACAAAAAGAACTGTTGATCAGATTTCATATTGTAGATTACAGAGCTGTATATTTTTAGTTTGTTGTATATAAAGAAAACATGGATTTCATTTATGTTCTCGTTTTTCAGTTGTAACAAAAAAGCTAAAGTAGAGGGGGGGAAAAGAAAGAAATATCTGATGTTTCAAATAATAAAGGTCATCAAGTATATACCTGAAGGTTTCTTAAATACTGTTTCATATTTTTTGAATACTGCTACAGAAATCTAAAAAAGTACAACCATGAACGTCTTTCCCTATAGTTACCTGATTTGTTTAATTTGATTGTTTGTTTGTTTTTTGCATAAAATAATGTAATTAAATAATAAGTCAAAATTCAACATGTAATATGTTGCATTTTAAGAATAACATAAATGTTGTTTAAAAAAATAAAACCGTTATATAAAGTTTGGTTCTGTAGTTTTGATTTGTCATCATATTGCTGATTTGCCTGGCAGTTGTCTTTTTGCAGATCTAATGTGGCTCTTGCTGAGTGATTTTTTTTTTTTATAATGAATTCACACTTATATTATTTATTATATCAACGTAAATTATAAACACTCCACATAATAGTCCATACCTTATAAACGTGCTGTAGAAGTACTTTACTGTACACAAGTCTTAACCCTAATGGGCAAGAAAATTAAATTTAGACCATTGCTGCCACACAACACTGATAGTATATGGAAAAATAGACTTAAACAATATTTTTGTATCATAAGGACTCTGCTAGACATCAGGAATAAGCATGGGTACAAGCCGTCGAACCTCGGTGGTGGACCGTGTTGCCAAGTCTTTTGTAAAACATCCTCATAGGAAATGCAATTAACTTTTTTCCACCCTGTGGGCGAAACTTTTTGTTTTCACATTGTACTACTACATAAATATTTTATCAATGGGTTTAAACACATGGAACGATAGATGATTTATACTCGCAGTATTTCCAAATTTCTTCCTTTTGGTGAGGAGTATTTCACTGTGACACACATGGCAACCCACATCCTTGCTTCGATTTCCGCCGCCCCTCTTCCGCGCGCCATCTTGTTCCCCACAACTCAGCGTAACAGAACGCTTCCCGTGCGTCCTCCAGCATTATATACAAAACAGTCAAAAACTATCTAAAATTAATTCGAATGAATTAAGATACGTCGGTCCGCCACTCGCGCACCTCGTTGTAGATATATTCGTTTGGGGTAACGGTCGTTTTATTTCGTTTTGTATTTTAATGGCGTTGTGAAAGCCCTGCCATGGCGGTTAGTCAGCAGCAACAACAGCAGCAGGCCGTGAGCAAACCGGCCGGCGGGAAACACGGCAACGTTTTGCCGTTATGGGGCAACGAGAAGACTATGAACCTCAACCCGATGATCCTGACAAACGTCCTGTCGTCTCCCTACTTCAAGGTGCAGCTGTACGAGCTCAAGACGTACCACGAGGTGGTTGACGAGATTTACTTCAAGGTGGTGAAACAAACCTGGGCCGCATCCCGTAAAGCCCGCGGTTTACTTTTCCATTTCATACTATTGATGTTTTGAGTAGATGGCTCATTTGTTGTTATCTTTCTTTTAGACTTGAATTGTTTTATTTAATGAACGTATTTGGCTTTGTTTATAATGTGAGCTAAAGTAGACCGTGTTATTAGGCCATAAAGGCTAACTATGCTAACTAGTTCAAATGTAATGTTAGTTACATAAATGGTTAGCTTACTCAAAAATGAATCTTTTGTCATCAACTCAACCACATGTTGTTCAAAACTCGTATCACTGACTTTATATGTATTATTAGGCTATAAACTTTCAATATATTATTGGCCGCTTCAGTCACCATTTACTTTAATTGTTTGGAAAAGCATTCAACAAAAGTGAATAGTGACTCATAACGTATTTATCGTTCCAGAAAATCACCATAGCAACAGCAGTTTCTACAGTTAAAGGGATACTTTTTTAAAATAGGCTCATTTTACAACTCCCCCAGAGTTAAACTGTTGAGTTTTACCGTTTTTGAATCCATTCAGCCGATCTCCGGTTCTGGCGGTACCACTTTTAGCTTAGCATACATCATTGAAGTGGACAAGACCATTAGCATTTCTCAAAAAAAAAAAAAATGACCAAAGAGTTTCGATATTTTTCCTATTTAAAACTTGACTCTTCTGTAGTTACATCGTGCACTAAGACCGACGGAAAATGTAAAAGTTGCGATTTTCTAGGCTGATATGGCTAGGAACTACACTCATTCCTGCGTAATAATCAAGAAACTTTACTGCCGTAACATGAGTGCAGCAGGCGTAATGATATGACGCAGTGCCTGAAAATAGTCCCCAGCTCGGTAACTTCCAACGTGACCGGGACTAAGTGCCTGCGCCTGCTGCACTCATAGTACGGCAGTAAAGTTTCTTGATTATTACGCAGGAATGAGAGTATAGTTCCTAGCCATATCAGCCAACAAAATCGCAACTTTACATTTTCCGTCGGTCTTAGTGCACGATGTAACTACAGAAGAGTCAAGTTTTAAATAGGAAAAATATCGACACTCTTTGGTCATTTTTTTTTTTTTTTTGAGAAATGCTAATGGTCTTGTCCACTTCAATGATGTATGCTAAGCTAAAAGTGGTACCGCCAGAACCGGAGATCGGCTGAATGGATTCAAAAACGGTCAAACTCAACAGTTTAACTCTGGGGGAGTTGTAAAATGAGCCCATTTCCAAAAAAAGTGGAGTATCCCTTTAAGGTGAGACACTACAGGTGAATAGGGTAAACATTTTAAATAGAAATCACCATGAAACTTCCTCAGTTGATTACTTAGTATATAAAAAAAATGTATTACAAGTTTTTGAAATTTGTATGTTTAATTATGCAAATTAGGCATTATCTCATTAAATATGTGCGATTTTGCATATATTTTCGGTAGATAGATCTGAACATACGATAAAACCAGGTGCAAAATTCTTTTTTTTATTTACACCCAAGATGGAAAAAAAGTTTAGAGGGGTTTCAGGATATATGCTTTCATTACCTAGGAAATCTAAATATACTGTCCATGCTAGGGGTGTAACGATACACGTATTCGTATTGAACCGTTGGACCATTTTTCCTGCTGACCAACATTCCGTTATTTCAAATGTAGGCCCGTCACGCGTGGCAAGCGTGCACATAATGTAAGAGACGCTGGCGTGACCACAACATTGCCCAACATCAAATGGCAAATGTAATGTAAGCGGAACGAACTGAGCTGCTCGTTATTGTGTGGTTGACGGACCGTTTATCAGTTTAGACCAATGCAGCGTGAGCCGATCTTAATCAAGCAGCACTGTTACTACACAGCGAAATCCATCCAGTAAAGAAAACATTTGAATTCGCCATTGAAGTAATAACATCACTGCGAGATCTAGTGAGAAGCATTCACATTTCTCCGTTATTAACGGATCAAACAGCGCTGACGTGGAAACCAGGAAGAAACGTTTTGCCATGAATGAACTATCCAGTGTCCACAGATCAGCAACATTTGCCATGGATTTACTGTAGTAACACTACTGACTGTAACCATGGAAGTTTGGCAGGAATGGTAGGCTATAATGCTTTCAAGTAACATAACATCGGTTTTATTTTGACAATATGAATACAATTGCTGCCCTCAAATGTTATTCTGAACTAAAATAAACCTTTGTTTATAACTACTTCAATATTACATTTCATTTTGTTGTCCAAGGAGCTGTTTTGTTTAATATGCTCCTAAGAAAAGTCAAGTATAGCTCAATGCTATAATTATATAAATAAATAAAAATCAAGGACATTTTTCTGGCATTTCTTTCTTTTTGCTGTATCGAAAACGTACCGAACCGTGACACAAGTGTATCGAACCGAACCGTGAATTTTGTGAACCGCTACACCCCTAGTCCATACCCTTAAAAAAAAATCGATTTTTGCCATATTTTTTTTTATTAAAATGTCACACAAATCAGGCCAGGAATGATTTATTAACAAATCCCTCTGAGAATATCTTCAGAATACTGCTAATTGTATAACTGGAAAGTTTTCTACATAGGCTGAGATGTTTGTACTGGAGAATGACACAACTCATTTTGGGAAAAAGGCATTTAAAGATTTAAGTAGGGAATTTAATAAATTTCTATTGGAAAACATTGCTCAAAAACAGAATAAATTCTTAGGCCCTTAGTAATAATAATATATAATATTTCAAGCTCATGAAAACTGATTATTTAAAAACATGGCAGGCATGTAAGGCCTACAACTGCAGTAACTCAATGAATTAACATTGGCAGAGTACACCACGTGATGCGTCTGAGCGAATCAGGTTAGCAGAAACCAGCAGTAGCCAATGAGATTTCCTCATTAGCTTTAAATCACCCTTTGGACATTGATTGAGGAAATGCCCATATTTGGGTTAGCGTTGTGCAGGAGACTCAGAGCTTTACAACGATACCGGTCATGACAGACTTCAGTAAACAGACGTAACGCGGCATGACGCGTTGGAATGATAACTTCTTGGTAAATTCGGGAGAAACTTACTGCCCCAAGTAAACAAAATGTAATAAAATAAACATCTTAAAGTAATATTTTCAACGTTTTCTTTATAGCAGCTTGAAAGAACACATTGAAGGAGTAAACTAGCCAAAAAATCTCAAAACTGATCACTGCATGAAAAATCTATGTTTTTGCCTGCCGTGTCTCGCCTTAAGAACAATAACTGGTTCACATCAAGAACGATAAAGATAGATAACTTTATTTGGGTCGACTCCATCCGACGATACCGTTTTGTTTCATAAGCGCGCTCTGCAGTAATGTCATCTGTCGCTTTAATTTCTCGAGCTCTTTAAAGGAATAGTTCACCCAAAAGTGAAAATTCAGTCATCATTTAACGTTACTCGCCCTCAAGTTGTTCCAAACCTGTATGCATTTCTTTATTCTGCTGAACACAAAAGAAGATACTTTGAAGAATTGTCTGTAACCAAACAGTATTTTATTCCGTAATCCGAATATAATGCAAGTCAATGGGGTGTCCATCAACTGTTATATTTTGTATTCCGCAGAAGAAAGAAATTCATACAGGTTTGGAACAACTTGAGTGTGAGTAAATGACAGCATTTTTGGGTGAAATGTCCCTTTAAACTGATCAGCTGTCAATGTTTTATCTTTAATCAGCTGGAAAGAAAGTTATTAAAGTGATTTTAATATAATTTCTCTGTCGTCCTTGGTACTATGAACGAGCGTTTATTTTTACTACTAAAGACATGATAACTTTGTAGTTATCATGCCAGTACTGTTGCAACAATAAATAAAATATTCAAATGTCTTTTCTATTATAATGATTTTCCACGATTATGATTTTTAAGAATTACCTGCAAGTAAAAGTGTTTTGTAAGGTTAAAATGATTAGCTTCATTAGTGCACTAATACAAGAGTTTGTATTAATTTTGAAAAACACGTGTGGTTGGATTGATGTGATTTTGGTGATTATTTAGAACAGTGGTGAGTTGAGTTGTATAATAGTTTTATCCAATTTATTGCCAGGTTTGAATACATTTAAATCTAAAGTTAATCTAATTTAAATGTCTTTATCAGGTCAACCATGTGGAGCCATGGGAAAAAGGCAGCAGGAAGACAGCGGGACAGACGGGAATGTGCGGAGGGGTAAGTAGAAGTACGTGCCTTGAGACCTCCACAACTTCATCCTCCCATCCTCTTCATCACTTTGATTAAATAAAGGGAGAGATTCGCTTGATCTAAACATGAGTCTAGCTTTAACCCTCTAGGCACCACGGTCGAGTTTACTCGACAAGATGCGGCACTGAATAAAACGGCCGATTTTGTCAAATTGGGTGTCAAATTTCGTTCGACCTCCCCTCCACTGGATGGCAGACATGTCATACTTCATCTCAGACCCCAAAAAAACGTCATGCTTCTGTACAAAATGTTTGAGTTAGAGCGCATTGAATCAGTGCGATCAAAAGCGGAGCTAGTGTGAGAGTGAGCCATTTTATCAGAGCCTCTCCGTAATCGCGGCGACAGTATTGTGGTGGAGACTTTGTCTATTATCACTAGGTATGTTAGACGAGGTCGAAGTTTTCATAGTACAGTTAGGGGGCAACCTGAAGGCAGGGTGGGGAGTCGCAATGAATGTGCATGCGCGCGCGCGCGCGCAAGGCAGATCTGGCCGCGCTCACACTGCTCGTATCATCTCACTCATGATATGTGCCTTGCCGTCGCGAGTGATCTTTTGAACTAAACAGGTCTTGTCTACTTGTGTTTGTGTGTCATATGAATAATATATATGTTCCCCATACATGGAATCAGAGTGCTTACTGTACGTAGTAAATGGAAAATCTTTACAGCAAAAGGCCAACCACTAGCAGTACATGCATACGGTTTGTTGTACCATTTATTAGTAATTATTTACACAGTTTGTTTACTACTTCCTATATACCTGAGCATTCAGTATTGTGCAATATAGCATACAGAAGGTGATGGACATTTTGGGGGGAAAGATATGCTACATTTTATCATTTAAACATGTGACTTTTCATGAAACTTCTATAATCCAAGATTTCTGCCACCATATGACGTCATAATATGCAAATTAGATGGAAAAATGTAATCCCTACATAAACTTTGGGTCATCCTTAATATTTCTCTAATTTACAGAAAGTCTCTATCTTTTTTTCACTTTTAAGATATAGCCTTGTGAAATTAAAATGTCAAAATCGAACGTTTATGGAAAAAACCTCTGGCGCCTAAAGGGTTAAATCTCATGATGTTTGTCCTGCAGGTTCGAGGAGTTGGGACTGGTGGGATCGTGTCCACTGCATTTTGCTTGCTGTATAAGCTGTTCACACTGAAACTGACCCGCAAACAAGTGATGGGTCTCATCACCCACACAGATTCGCCCTATATCAGGGCACTGGGCTTTATGTACATCAGGTATGACTTGGATCCACCTCAGATGTTTTAACATTAACCGAGTTTCTTTGTTTCAGGAACTTATTTGCAATTGTCTTCGTTTCTTAATATTTAGCTTTTTAACACTGCCGTGGAGAGTAAACTAGTTGCCTTTGCTAAGGAATATGCAGAGCAGAAGAGCCCAAAATTCTCTGAGTCAAAATCTGTTAAGTGGTAATTAAATGTAACACACCATGAAAAAAATAACATCATTTATTGGTAAATTAAAGCATTGATCAAAGTTAGATAAAATGTTTAATCTTTTAAACAACTGAGAGTGAAGAACAAATTTATACTTGAGTGCGTTATTTATTAGGCACGTTATTGTCTCGGACAGACAGCATGTTGAAGCCCCCATTTTTCTCCCTCTTATCGGAAAGAGACTCATTCAAAACATCAGGTAGTGTGGGTTTTCCAGGAAATGCGTGTACACGCTGGCACTCTGCTTCTCGTAAATACTAACGTGTATTGTGCACGTTATTTTTTGACAGACATCGATGTCGTGATATTCAAATGATGTGGATTTGAAAACAGAAGGAATCGTAAGGTAATAATTATTCATTTCTTAGCCGGCAAATATTCGGTTAAGTGATTGCTGCCCATGAGTGTGTAATGTCGAGGTTTTTACTTCTGATATTCCAACCGACAGCCAGCCTAAGTTTTTGACGGACACGATACCGTGCATAAGGGGTGAAATTTGTTTGATTTTTGGTACTTTTCAAACGTGCTGGAGATGTTCTAAATGCTTTTTGAGTTGTTAATTATTCTTATTTTGCCAAATGAAGTTTGACTGACATGTTTGGCTTGTCAAAAATTTTACATTCAGCTATCGCAAGTTCATTTTTGTACCAGGAAAGGAGTGGTTTAATGCAAAAGCTGTTTGTATGGTCTCTTATATCAAAAACCTTTCATTTAAAATTAAGATTCTGTTGTAAATAAGTCAAAATCACTTTTTAAAACTCTTTTTCCATTATTACCCCTTAGCAGATTTTGACTCCTATATGAGATGATAATTTAGGTCATGGTACATTGTTATTTTGGATGGTGCATATTTTTGGTTTGACCACAGCACGTCCCAATGAATATACACTTATGTCATATGTGTATTTCAGGTATACTCAACCTCCTCCTGACTTGGTTGACTGGTATGATGAGTTCCTTGACGACGAGGAGGTATGTCACCACGGGTAATGCCTTAATCTCTCTCTTATTTCTAATGTACATAGTTGTAATCAGAAAGCTTTAGGCCATATGCTGATTGTGATGCGCATTGCTGTCCTTCAACCTTTGACCTCATTTGGCTTAATGTTCCCTATAAGATACGCAGTTAAATCACAAGCAAATTCTTTGCACATGGTCCTTTGAGCTAGATGTGAAGGTGGTTCCTCTGTGGTTAAATATGAATTTAGTGATTGCTTGCCATATTCTCTTAGCCCAGATAATGGCAGTCTGTATATGACACTGTGCCTCAATGATTCATAGAGATTTCTATTTGATTGTAAATATCAGATATCCATTACTGGGTGCTGGTTCATCTCTCATGCACCTGCACATCCACTAATTATGTATTTAGTAATATATTATCCATTTAAAAAAATATTCCAGTAAAGGAGATCTTATTCGCATTCAGCAAGTTGCTGCCAGGCATGATGGTGGTTGTGTGTCTCTGGCTGACTGCCCTGTTCTCTCTCCCAGATGGCCCTTGTGATGCGGGTGGATTGGATATAGGGTG
Organism: Tiaroga cobitis; assembly: GCA_030578255.1. Classification (NCBI taxonomy): domain Eukaryota; kingdom Metazoa; phylum Chordata; class Actinopteri; order Cypriniformes; family Leuciscidae; genus Tiaroga; species Tiaroga cobitis. Next base: position 45,387,620 of record CM060592.1, on the reverse strand, counting down.
TGCTCCACACTCTTGGCTGGCGTTCGTGAGTGCAGTTAGAAAAGCTCACCTACCCACTCCACCCCTTCACACTCACCGGTGCATCATATATATCAGCTGACCTGCAACCTCCTCAGCATCGCACCTATTTTGAGTCAGTGCATAGTAAGAGACATTGTGGAAGTTAATTATTTTAAGCTCATGCAGTGGTTTGAACTATAAAACAATGATATAAACTATTTTCTTAAAAAAATAAAATAAAAAAAAAGTAATACAGACAGGCAGTTCCATTTAAAATCATATGTATTTAAATGTTGACATGAGACCAGCAGGTTAGAAAATGCCTTTTTATTCTATATAAGGAGGATTGGCCATTACATGACCAGATTTATATACTCGTGAATAAGTTATTCATACAATGGCATTACTTTTGTGTTCATGCTGTTTATTTGATATCATAAAGTCCAAAATGACAGTAAAAAAAAAAAAAAAAATTATTTAAAATACTGAATATTAAATCAGGTGAGAGCAGAGGTGAAGACTCAGTATTTGGTCATCACAAATAAAGCATTTTATATAGGACAGTTTACAGTGTAATGGCTTTAGGGGTCTAAGCATTAGCGTTGTGCTACCAAAGGGCCATGCGATAAGTGCATGTCTAAGTTTGTGGTGTTAATGGTTTTCCTTCCTCTTCCTTGTCTCTGTCATCAGGAGTTGGACGTGAAGGCTGGAGGAGGATGTGTAATGACGGTCGGAGAGATGCTCCGCTCCTTCCTGACCAAGCTGGAATGGTTCTCAACATTGTTCCCACGAATACCTGTTCCTGTGCAGAAGGCAATTGACCAGCACATGAAAAGCAGACCACGTAAACCCCTGCAAAAAGATGAGGAGGAGGAGGAGGTGGTGGCAACCGATTCAACAAGGCATGGAGATAAGCACCGTTCCAGGTACAGTCTTTGTGTGTGTGGGTGGGCTGAGATTATTTGGCTAACCAGATAAGCCATGATCAGTGTTTGTCGTGTTGTGTTTGAAAGATCGCCAACCATTTTTAATGGTTTAAAGTTTCAAGACATGCCTTGGGATAGGATAAACGTCTTTGTAAACGGAAGCAATTTGTCCCAATAATACCAGTAATTTTGGCACAGATGCATGAAGCTATTTTTTTTACCACTGATGCTTTTTAATTATTTTTTTGTTTTGTCCATTTTCCATCCATTTTCTCTATATCATACTACACATAATGGACATTCTTGGATACAAGTCTAAATATTTTTTTGTGATGTTGATTAACGGTGGTAAATGTCTGGCAGCTGCATTGTATTGTAACAATTGACGTCTGTTCATGTGAAGTTTTATGGTGTAGCTACTCTGACTGTCATGTTTACATAATTTAAACAGTAGCCCAAAGTTTTGTTCACCATTTTAGATTGTAGTTCCTTTTGAAATGCATAAATTAATTTCTACTATGAGTTACTTAGCTACAGTATTACTGTCTTTCATATCTTGTAATGTTATAATGTCAGAAATATTATTGCTATTACAAAATTACCCGACTCTCCTATTTGACAAGGTGTCTTGTGTATGTGCTCTGTTCAATGATTTGTGTTATGTGTGTTAAGGACACCTAGGAAAAGTCAGAGTCCCAAGAGATCCCAAAATCGTTCCCGGAGTCGCAGCCATCACAAAGAAAAACATGGTGCCAGCTTCGACCGTGAACTGGAAAGAGAACGAGATCGTCAACGCAAAGAAAGGGAGGGAAAGGACCGGGATAGAGACAGGGACCGAGAGAGAGACAGGGAGAGAGATCGAGATAGACGGCGTTCCAGAACACCAGACCGAACCACAGAACGTCGACACAGCCGTAGCAAGGAACGACGTCGGAGTCTCAGCGCGAGCCGGGAGAAGCGGAATGAGAGGAAAGACAGAGATAAAGAGAGGGAGGCAGAGAGTGAGAGAGAGCGTAGTCGCAGGAAAGACAGAGAGCATCATAAAGTTCAGGAGAGGTCAAAAGACAAGAGAAGTAAGGGAGAGGGAGAAGAGCGGAGGCACAAGGAAGATAAGGAGGATAGAAAGCACAGGGAAGAAAAGAAGAGCAAGCGCTCAAGGAGCAGAAGCAGAGACAGGAAACACAAAACCGAGCGATCTAGCAAGAAGCGCTCTCGCTCAGGCAGCAAGAGCAGGCAGGAAGTAGGGGAGGAGAAGAACAGGAAGCGGGATCACAGCCATAGTAAGGAACAGTCACACAAGCGCAGTCGCAGCAAAGAGCGCTCGCACCGTCGAGAATCCAGCAATGGACGAGAACATGTAAAACAAGAACGCCACAGTCCCGAACCAGGTGAAAGAACAAACAGTGTTCGAGCGGAGTCTCCCTGATCCAAGTCTATCTCCATCTCCTCTCTCAGATTCCCTCTGCACCTTTATTCCGGTCCCTCTCTTATTACTTCATGTCCTTATCTATAATCCTCTGTGCACCACTTGTGTTCAAGCAAACAAATGGAAAAGCCTGGATTTTTTTTTTTTTTTTTCCTGCACTATTATCCGCCAATTGTGTAGATATTAAAAATGTAATTTTCTCAGTTTTGTTACTGATCTCCGGACTGAAAATGGTGTTTTAAAAATCCTTTTTTTAGTCCATTTTCTCCCCCAATTTGTTTTCAGGATTCTCACAAATGGCTTTGTACATAGAGCTCAGAGAATGTTTTAAATTTCAACACAGTTGACCACAGAGTTAAGTTTGTGCACAGGCTGCTGAAAGCTGTGCTGACATTGCTGTTTGATTCATTGCTCTGTTGCATCTCATTTTCTAATAAAAATTCTTGTATGAAACAGAATTGGTCAGTTGTGTTTATTTTTAATGTAATTAAGCAAAAGAGTAACAGTTGGGGTTCTGAAAGTAAACATTTCTTATTTTGATGGTTTGCGCTAACATGTAAACCTTTCAAGACAAACCTTCCGTGATCTTTCAGGTTGTTAAATTAAGATGTGCCTTGCTGTGATTTCAACTTTATTTTTAAAAGGTAATTGTTGATTTCTATGTACTGTACTTTTTCTACCCATAATCCCAGAGTGAGATCTGAAAAGTTGCTATTACTATGGAAGAGAAAATCAGTAAGACTAGTGGTTACCTATTCCCATGAAGCATTGTGAATGATGTAATCTAGTCAGTCCTACTCTTGAAATTACTTCATGTATTAAGTTTTTTATTGAATCACCATTCTGAATCAGTTATGTCTGTTACATTGGTTAATGGGATGAGTAGTTAATTCAGAGATGTTTATTACAGTAGTTACCAGTATTTTTTTTCTTCTCAGAATAGGTCACTGTTGTGTCCTTGTCAGCTCATAATACGAACATTCATTTTATTGGAACAGCAGATGTTTTGTGTATGGTTAATTTATTTTACATGTGCTTTACATGTCATAATTTATAAGACTGAATACATGGAGAAATGCTGTGTTTAATAACTTGACTCGTATACAAAAACAGGAATGTGTGTATATATAGGCTTTAAATATTTGACATTGCATAAACGTAAATCCTTCAGCCAAAGAAAAAAAAAGATTTTGGAAAACATTTAAAAAGAAAACATGTTAATCTTTTACCCTGTCAATCTATTCCACCCATAAATATTGTGGGAAAAATATTAACCTTGCACTGGAATATATGTAACGTGCAAAAGTATCTAAGAGTTTTGAGAATTGTCAAAGGCATGAGTTTGAGTGCGACGAGATGCATTCACTCAGGGTTGGGCAGGCCTGGTGTGGAGAGAAGGTGGTTAATACTAGCAGGCTTTTCAATTTGTTTAAAACTTTTCTTAACACTTTAAAGTGTTAAGCAAAGCTGATGTGGATTAATCTTTAAATGTAAACAGTTGTTAGTGGAATCACTCAACTGCATTTGAAAGGAGGCTGTGAGGGATAGATGTACAGATGGTGGTGTTTTTTTTTTTTTTTGTGTGTGTTTTTTTAAGGAAGTACATTGTTTTTCCACTGGAAGAGATTTTTCATGTTTTATCAACTTAATGATCAACACCAAAGTAGCACACCAGACTGTATTTCCTCCCTCATGGTCTCATTTTCTTTAGTTAAAGGGTTAGTTCACCCAAAAATGAAAATTAAGTCATTAATTACTCACCCCCATGCTGTACCAACCCCGTAAGACCTTCGTTCGTCTTCGGAACACAAATGAAGATATTTATGATTAAATCTGAGAGGTTTATGACTGCTAGATAGGCTCCCTAAGGGAATGACACCGGACGGCCCAGAAAGTCATTAAAGAAAATGTTTAAATATTCCATGTCGCAACAGTGGCTCAACTATAAGTTTATCAAGCGACGAGAATACTTTTTGTGCGAAAAAACAAACAAAAATAACGACTTTATTCGACTATTCCTTTTCTTCCTTGTAGGCCTGAAACGAGACTTCAAGAGATTTCCACGACGCGCACGCGCGAGAACTTAACTGAAGTAGTTGAAGGAGATCGCAATTCTCGCGCATGCGTCGTGGAAATCTCTTGAAGTCTCGTTTCAGGCCTACAAGGAAGAAAAGGAATAGTCGAATAAAGTCGTTATTTTTGTTTGTTTTTTTTCGCACAAAAAGTATTCTCGTCGCTTGATAAACTTATAGTTGAGCCACTGTTGCGACATGGAATATTTAAACATTTTCTTTAATGACTTTCTGGGCCGTCCGGTGTCATTCCCTTAGGGAGCCTATCTAGCAGTCATAAACCTCTCAGATTTAATCATAAATATCTTCATTTGTGTTCCGAAGACGAACGAAGGTCTTACGGGGTTGGTACAGCATGGGGGTGAGTAATTAATGACTTAATTTTCATTTTTGGGTGAACTAACCCTTTAAGTTGAATATGCCATTTTCCCTAACTAGGCCTATTACTCTATTTTGAAAAATCATACAATTTCTATAAATTGCTCTTAATTTTCTGCTTATATTGAGCATCAACTCACCTTTCTGACTTCGAGCCAGGTCTCACCTCCTGCGAACGGCTGTCACTGCCAATTGATGAACATGGTCAAAGGTTACAGTACTTTCACCAAAACAAGATACATTTTGACAACCCATGTTTCTACTGATCTGATGTTAAATAATTTGTTACTTGTACTACTTACCTAAAACAGGCACTGAGTCTTCACTTTGTCCAGCAGCATTGTGGGCAGTTACGACAATGTGACCGCTACTGAAACTGGTGATGGAGCAGAGGAGCTGTGAGGTCATGCAGAGTTTCATCCTACCAGAGGAATTGACCCCATACGCGGTGTAGTTCGTAGCAAATAAAGACTCATGCCATGCCACTACTGCCGATGATGCAGAGAATGTCACATTTAGAGGGGCACAAGGTACTGGGGGAAAGAAACAAATGAACAGATGAGTTATGTATGTATTTGCACTTTAAGCATCTTCATTTACGAATGTAGGAAGGTAGTGCTATGATGATTAAACATTGTGCACCTGTGGTTCCAGTGACCGCAACAGACTCGGCGCTTGAGGCGGCAGAGTTCCTCGCCCTGATGGTTGCGCTGTAGGAGGAGCCACAAGGGAGAGGCATCTCAAAGAACTTGCGACTTGTCCAATAGGAGGCGAGGTCAAAGAGTGCCTGGCTGCTGCCTTGAATGCTGCCCTTGAGTCCAAAGAGGTATTCAGAATTAGGGCAACTCACAGTAGACCAGGACGCCCTCAAGATCTGAGTGTCATTCACTACTGTACGAGGGACAACCCTCAACCCAGCTGGAGGACAGGGAGCTGAGGGAAAGAGATGGACAACAAGACTTAAAACTTGTTTTCCCAATGGGGATCACAAAGAAATAGAACCAAAATGTTAGTATCTGCCTTTACAATGGATTTGTCTGTACTACACTCAAAGTTTGTGTAAGTTGCAGCTGTTACGCTTTCACATTTGGTCTGAACCTTTATGTTATATCCGATTTGTAGACACATCTTCAACATAAGTAGCTGCTAACCATTTAAGATAACGACTAGGTGACTAAATTTAGTTTTGCCGCTCTTCTTGTAGATCTTTGAATATCTTGTAATCCATCATCAGAAGCAATTCACATTGCAAATTTGGCCAAATTGCTTGTGGACTTTAACTGTACTATAGTGGACTTTAACTCTACTCCAGATCTTCCTTTTTAAGCTAATTTGGGTGTGGTTCTTTTGGTGGACACGCAAGTACAGAAAACATTCCAACCAAAAGAACCGAACGTTGATGTCAAACAGATTCAATTGTACTCTAAAAGCACTAGTATGAGACATCCTTGGAGGACATCTCAAATACATGCAGGTCTGTTCAAAGAAAGAAGATAATTGTTATACCTGCTCCACCAATTTGAGGTTTACTCAAGGAACTGTTGCAGGTACCATCTGTTGCCTGCACTGTAAAGTTGTACACGGTGCCGCACACTAAGCCCATCAAAGTACAGGAAGTCTCCGTGTTCTGGCAGTAGACCTTTGTGGCATTTTCTGACTGGGCAATTCCCACGTAGGCCACTGCCCCTGTACTCCCCACCCATGACAAGGAGGCACTACTGTTCCCGCATTGTATGTTTGCAGTTACATTGGTTGGCTCACATGGCACTGCAGAATAAAGACATCGCAATGAAAGTTTGTACAATTTAAAAATCTTGGTCACATAATTTCAAGGAAAAGAGTTTGTCACACTTACCTGTTTTGAATGTGACATTAGTACTTGGCAGACTGGTGCAGTTCTCATTACTGGCTAAAACGGACACATTGTAGGTGTTGCTGCAGTGCAGGTCAGTTAGTGTGCAGTTATTGTATGAAGTATTGCATGTCTTTAAGTCTCCATCTCGGCTGACTGCAGTAAGCAGGTATGACTGTGCCACGTAAGATGGCTCCCATGACACAAACACAGCCTTTGACTGACAGTCTGTATAGGCCTGTACTTGTGAGGGCTGACAGGGCGCTGTAGAGGATCAAAGGAAGAAATGAGAACAACCTGAATATGGTGCAATGAAAGCACATGTAAAATGTATATATATATATATATATATATATATATAGCTAGATAGATCAAGGGTGTCAATTATTCTCTGGGAGGACTACCTTCCTGCAGAGTTTAGCTTCAACTTTAACCAGCCAATAAAGGTCAACTCTACAAGAAGGTGGTTCTCCTGGAGCAGGATTAGAAACCCCTGGTTTATAAAGTGCAGTTGCAATTATTTAACCAGAAAAGTCCCACAATTCAGATGTTATGGGATATCAGGTGGTTGTTAGCACTTTATTATGTGACTTCTGTTCTGGGTGGTTGTTCAATGGTTAGGTCAAGAGCCCATCCCCAGATTTCTATGATATTCTGGTCCCTAGATGTGTCTCAGATCTCTTCTTTAATGCAATTCTAAGTTTTTTTTTATTTATTTTTTTTACTGTGAGTCACCTAGAAATGGCATAGCACCTTTAAGGCTCAAATCACTAACCACCAAGTTGGAGCAATAATATTGGGTGAGGGTGGCCTATATACAACGCAATTTGCTAATGAACAGCTATTGATTACTAATGGCTTGCTTTTTAAACTCATTGTTTTACTAGGTAGGTATAACAATATTGATGGTTGTACCGGTTCTGATCTTGTAGGGTGGGCTGCGAAGGCTGCTGCATTGGTTGGCCGAAGCAGCCACAATGATGGTGTACTCTTTGCCGCACTGCACATTGGTAAGGTTGCAGGAAGAGGTGGAGCTATTGCAGGAAATGAAGGCACGGTCTTGATCCTCTGCTGTGACAATGTAGAGGGAATTTCCTCTGCGTGCCCTCTGCCACTGTACCATGATAACAGAACTTTGGCATTCAGCCACCACCACGATGGATGACAAGGCACAAGGTGCTGGAGAGAGAAATAACATACATTAAGACTAAGGACCTGTCCCATTTCTCACCCCTTCCACTTCCACTTGGTTTTTAGTTGCCCTCGACAGTAAAGTCCCCTCAATGAGGGAAGTGGGGGTGAAGATCTTTCCCTATGAAATGGGACACCACCAGGGATGGAAATTAGCACCAGCCAAATGCTGGTGATTTTGTGTTGTGGCTGGTAAACTCGCTTCACCTACCAGCCACCGTGGCGGGTGAATAAAAGTAGCATGCTGTTTCACCCGGACACTTTTAGAGGAGGCACACCTTGAGACTTTACCCGATGGAATAAACGGCAAGTATTGTAGATCTTGTAGTATTAATTTTCACATGCAGTTACACATTGTCGGTTAAAAACAAGAAAGCGGCTGGTAAAAACGTTGAGTGGCAGGTGGACAAAAAAGTAAATTTCCATCACTGGACACCACTATATGCCAATTAGCGTAGCAAACGTGCTCACCTACGTCACGCGCAGTGTCGACGTGTCTACCAGTAGTAGCCTACTACTATTTTCATTCAGTTATTTTGCCATATTTTTGTGTGTATTTGATAGTTGAGACGCACACTATGGTTTGCTAGTCTAGTTGCAGTCCGTTTCCGAGGGCGCGCCGCTATGGGAACAGGGGCAACGTCTCTTACGTGGATCATTGTGCTTTTAATAGCTCTTTTGAGATGACAGCGCGCTGTGAAGGGAAAGATGATGCGCTAGACGAACATGGTTAGTTTTTAATAGTTTTACCTCATTTATCATCTTTTTATAATCCTTGGAAGCCAAAATCGAAATCGAAATAAAATTGAATTAACTACCCTGATCAGATGTATATTTGATGGGCAGACTCTCTCGAAGCACTCGGCAGATATCATGAAGATCGTCAGATAGCTTTGTGAAATATGTTGAAACAGTGTTCAAAACTCAACAGTCCATTGGATGTGCATCAAACTAACATATTCCAACATATTTCAAAATTTTAACATGCTTATTTGCGGAAATATACTTTATTCAATTGTTCCTTCCAGTAATCTTGGTTGAAAAATTTGGCCGGGTCACTGAGTTTGCAAGGTATCCTGGGTAATTTCATCTCCCTCTTCGTTTTAAGCCTGCATCGGACCTCACTATGTTTTGAGGGTTGATTTTAAGGGAAGAATAGCACTCCCCCTTGCTCCCTAAAGTTTTGGGACACCCTACCCCTACACGAGAACGCGCAAAAACGAGGGTTAGGGCAAGGGGAGGTATTGGGACAGGCCCTAAGAGACCCAGGGTCTCAAATGAGAGGGCTGAAGCTCTCAGATGTACTTGCCTGTCTCCAGCTGAAAGCTGTTGCTGGGTGGGCTCAGGCAGGCAGCGTTTGAAGCAGTGACTTGGAAGGTGTAGCTTTTTCCACAACCCAAGTCAGGCACATTACAGGTGGAGTTTGCGCTGGAACACGTGGTATTTTGACCGTCGTCCCCAACAGCCAGCACCGTGTAAGACTCTGCACCCTTATCCACTTCCCATGATACCCATGCGGAGTTAGTGACACAGTCCACGGTACCATTAACCCCCTGTGGGGTACATGGAGCTGTTGAGAGAAGAGGTTAGACATAAAGTGCATAAGGAAAGTATGGATATTGAAATGTATCTATCTATCCATCCATCCATTTGTAATAGAGAGCATTCTTGTGTTAGTGTCCAACCTGAGGCGATGTTGAAGCCACTGCTTGCTTGACTCTGACAACTGCCCCTCATAGCCACCACACTGATGTTGAAGCTCTCTCCACAGGGCAGATGTGCGATGGAGCACTGCGTGTTTGTGCTGTTACAGAAGGAAATCACACCAGTGCTCTGGGACTCCATTTCCACTCTGAACTGGCTGGCATCCACTGCTGGGCTCCAGCTCACCAGCACAGACCCTGAATCACACTGCACATTTGCAGATACGTTGTGAGGTGGACATGGAGCTGAGAAAAGAGAAAAGGAACCAATCTGTTATTGAAGGGTGGGGCAGTACCAAATATTTCAGCAGGAAACGATAAAAGGTAAACCAATAAATGAATGATGGTATACTCCTTGCCGCACTGCACATGCTATACAGCAATGTTACAGCAGGTTGGCATGCCTACTCATTTCACATGCAAAGTCATAACACAATGTAGAGAAGTCTTGAAGTTACAGTAGCTTGTAAAAGTTTTTGCATTGTGGCATTATTTTCATGACAATTTTCATGACATACTTGTTAGGCCTTTATATATATTTGGTTGCTAATTAAGTTGTTAAGTTGACATACAGTTGTCTTTACTTGATAAAGTAAAATCCTCACACACGCACCTGTTTGCACTTGAGACATAGTACTCTTCACGCCCCCACAGCCACTGGTCATTGAGTAGACAGAAACATTATAATTCAGACCACACTGCAGTTCTTGCAGATTACAGGAGGCAGTGGTGGTGTTACAAGAGTAGGAATGGCCATCATTAGACACGGCCTCAGCCATGAAAGTCTCCGCCCCGTTGGTTTGTACCCACGACACAGACACAACACTACCATTGTGGATGTCGCAAAGCAAAGATGTCTGAACATTACTAGGTGCACACGGAGCTAAATAGAGAGAGAACAGGGACCATTTTAAAGGACATTCATTATTAGTCTTGCATACACCTGCATGGCCATTTTGTTTCTTTATGCGTATTTTGAACATATGACAACAGATTAGAATATCCAACATCAGAAACTGCATTAAATCTGAGCTCTGTCATCAGGTGCACAACAGAAGCAGTGGACTCACCTGACTGCAGAGTGAGGTGTGTGTTGCTGTTGTCACATAGTCCATCCATGGCAGTGACGGTTATGTTATATCTCTGGCCACAGTGGATTCCGGATAATGTGCAACTGTGGTCAGAGCTTATGCAGTTAATGTGATGTCCGTCAGAACCAGCAGCCTGGACCGTGTGATGTGTGAAGTTATCAGTGAGCTCCCAAGTTACAACAGCAGAGTTGGTGTCGCAGTTGAGCAGGGCGCTAGCATTCTGTGGCTTACAGGACACTGAAGTGAAATGAAATATTAACAATTACCATAATTAACAAAATAATACTTACACCAGTAACACTGAGAATCTTTCAATTATTTTGGGAAGCACCTTTTGGTAACACTTTATTTTACATTTTCCTTGTTACACGTTACATGTAATTACTGTAGTAGTAACTATAAAGTATGCATTGGCATTCTTCAGCTTTTAAAAGAATCATAATGTGAAATAGAAAATAAACTGGTTGGGTTTTGATTGTGTTACTCGGTTATAGGGTATATTTCATTACCTGTCTGGACCTGAACTGGTGCACTGTTCCCACTGCTACAGTTGCTGCCTTTGGCCTTCACTGTGATCGTATAAGACTGTCCGCAGGCCAAAGTTAAAAGGTCACAGGAGGTGGAGTCTGAGGTGCAGTTAGCTGAGAGGCCATTAACGCTGCTGGCTGTCACTGAGTAAAGCTCCGCCCCTTGGCTGCTCCCCCAGGTTACCTTTGCTATGTTGCTACTACAGGTGACATTGGCCGACACGTTTTGTGGCACACAAGGAGCTGGGTAAATTACAGAAAACAAAATAAATACATGGTTGACATTATTTTAAAAGAATATTCAGAGTTCTGTCCACTTGAATGCTAGATAAATTCAATATTGTGTTTTGTGTTGTTTCTACAAAGAAACAATGTGGTAATGGAGCTTATTATATACTGTGCACTATAGTTTACAATTTCTGCATTAAACACAAGACAAACTTGTAATGTGCAAAATTCTCCACTAGTTAGATTGATGATGAGTATAGCTAAATGATTATAAGGTTATACTGTAATTGAAATACTTACCAGTATTGACACGACGCACTTCGCTACGTTGCCCAGTGCAGTCGACGCTCAGAGCTGTGACTGACACGTTGTACGCTTGACCACACGCCAGGCCGCTGATGTTACAGGAAGTGCTGCTGGAGTTGCATGTTTGTGTAATTCCATTATCACCTTCAGCTGTTACTATATAGTTGGAAACAAGGCCACTAGATGCTGCCCAGGAAACAGACGCAGTGTCAGACTCACAGGATAATGACACATTGACTTGAGTGGGAACACATGGAGCTGGAAAGAAAAGATTCAAATGATGTGATGCACAACATTTTAGCACAATAGATTATCGGATGCCATAAGAAAGGGTTTAAATTAGGCTCTACGCTAATTGCACTGAATTATTGTTTAATGTTATACCTGTGTCTAGAGTGACCAGGGGTATAGAACAGGTTGAACAGTTCTGGCCGTATCCTGTAACACTGATGTTGTAGTGCTGACCACACTGAAGTGAGCTGATGTTGCATGAGGAGCCGTTGGTGAAGCAGCTGTGCTTTTGGGCGTCCTGGAAAGACTGCAGTGTTGCATTGGAACTTAGTGTACCATTGCCCGGTGTCCAAGAAATGAGTGCTGAGTTAGTGCGGCAATCCAGTCTGGCTTGAATGCCAGTATTAGGACATGGTGCTGCAACATGACAAATTGATAACACATCAAAATGCTGTTTCAAAACTGTATTTTTACATGGTGGATGGTTGTCAGGGTGTTGCCACATGGTTGCTAAGATGTTCTAAGTGGCTTCTACGGCACATTTATGTGGTTTGGTGGTACACAAGGAGCTGGGTAAATTATATAAAACAAAATTCAATCCGCATATATCTCAATATCTATACTACCATTCAAAAGTTTAGGGTTGGTAATATTTTTTTAGGTTTTTGAAAGAAGTTTATTATGCTCACCAAGGCTGCATTTATTGGATCAGAAATACTGTAAAAATGTAATATTGTGAAATAATTCAAAATAACTGATTTCTATTTTAGTGCCCAAAAAAACATTTTTTATTATCAATGTTAAAAACAGTAAAAAAAAAAAAAATCAGGATGAGTTCAAAAGAGCATTTATTTTAAAAATAAATATTTTGTAACATTACAAATGTATTTACTGTCACTTTTAAATAATGCATTCTTGCTAAATAACATTTTTAATTGCTTTTTAAAAAAATGTTACTGGTCTCAAATTTTTGATCGGTAGTGTATATCATAAATTCAATATAACAAGGTTTGATTTAACCAGCTATTACTCTTACCTGTTATGATAGGTGATCCAGTGCCTACAGAGCTGTTGCATGAACGTCCCTCTGCCACTAATTTAACCGAGCAAGTTTGTCCACAATTCATGTTAGTGATGTCACATCCTGTTTCATTGGTCCTGCACATATACGTCTGTCCATTAGAGCATTCAAGTGTTGTCAAAAAGGACAGTGCTCCATTGCCACGGGACCAGGACACACTCGCTGTGTTGTTGCCACAGTTCATTCTGGACTGGATATTCAGAGGAGGGCATGGGGCTGAAGAGAAAAGAAAAGAATATTATTTAAAGGTGAAGTATGTAATGTAGTGCTAGGGTGTTGCTATGGCTTCTATGTGTTTGAAATGGGTTTCACTGAACTGCTGTTTAATTGTGATGAAAGAATAGACTTTTTCTAACATGCACCAAAGAATTGGGCTCAGTAAGATCAGGACCGTGTATTAGAAAGTAAATACAGTTGATTTTGATTTCATGTTGACTTTAAATATATAGATATTGAATTGGTAGGACTCATTATTTAGAATGGTAGCCATCAACTTTGTCAAAATGATTGACTACAGGGGGACTTTACGAAACATTTCAAACTTTAAGTACTGCTGACAACTATATACTATAGTTTAAAAGTTCTGCATGTAAACACTAGACAAACTTGTAATGTGCAAAATTCTCCACTAGTTAGATTGATGATGAGTATAGCTAAATGATTATAAGGTTATACTGTAGATGAAATACTTACCAGTATTGACACGACGCACTTCGCTACGTTGCCCAGTGCAGTCGACGCTCAGAGCTGTGACTGACACGTTGTACGCTTGACCACACGCCAGGCCACTGATGTTACAGGAAGTGCTGCTGGAGTTGCATGTTTGTGTAATTCCATTATCACCTTCAGCTGTTACTATATAGTTGGAAACAAGGCCACTAGATGCTGCCCAGGAAACAGACGCAGTGTCAGACTCACAGGATAATGACACATTGACTTGAGTGGGAACACATGGAGCTGGAAAGAAAAGATTCAAATGATGTGATGCACAACATTTTAGCGCAATAAAGTATCGGATGCCATAAGAAAGGGTTTAAATTAGGCTCTACGCTAATTGCACTGAATTATTGTTGAATGTTATACCTGTGTCTAGAGTGACCAGGGGTATAGAACAGGTTGAACAGTTCTGGCCGTATCCTGTAACACTGATGTTGTAGTGCTGACCACACTGAAGTGAGCTGATGTTGCATGAGGAGCCGTTGGTGAAGCAGCTGTGCTTTTGGGCGTCCTGGAAAGACTGCAGTGTTGCATTGGAACTTAGTGTACCATTGCCCGGTGTCCAAGAAATGAGTGCTGAGTTAGTGCGGCAATCCAGTCTGGCTTGAATGCCAGTATTAGGACATGGTGCTGCAACATGACAAATTGATAACACATCAAAATGCTGTTTCGAAACTGTATATTTACATGGTGGATGGTTGTCAGGGTGTTGCCACATGGTTGCTAAGATGTTCTAAGTGGCTTCTACGGCACATTTATGTGGTTTGGTGGTACACAAGGAGCTGGGTAAATTATATAAAACAAAATTCAATCCGCATATATCTCAATATCTATACTACCATTCAAAAGTTTAGGGTTGGTAATATTTTTTTTAGGTTTTTGAAAGAAGTTTATTATGCTCACCAAGGCTGCATTTATTGGATCAGAAATATTGTAAAAATGTAATATTGTAAAATAATTCAAAATAACTGATTTCTATTTTAGTGCTCAAAAAACATTTTTTATTATCAATGTTAAAAACAGTAAAAAAAAAAAAAAAAAGGATGAGAGAGTTCAAAAGAGCATTTATTTTAAAAAGAAATATTTTGTAACATTATAAATGTATTTACTGTCACTTTTAAATAATGCATTCTTGCTAAATAACATTTTTAATTGCTTTTAAAAAATTTTTTACTGGTCTCAAATTTTTGATCGGTAGTGTATATCATAAATTCAATATAACAAGGTTTGATTTAACCAGCTATTACTCTTACCTGTTATGATAGGTGATCCAGTGCCTACAGAGCTGTTGCATGAACGTCCCTCTGCCACTACTTTAACCGAGCAAGTTTGTCCACAATTCATGTTAGTGATGTCACATCCTGTTTCATTGGTCCTGCACATATACGTCTGTCCATTAGAGCATTCAAGTGTTGTCAAAAAGGACAGTGCTCCATTGCCACGGGACCAGGACACACTCGCTGTGTTGTTGCCACAGTTCATTCTGGACTGGATATTCAGTGGAGGGCATGGGGCTGAAGAGAAAAGAAAAGAATATTATTTAAAGGTGAAGTATGTAATGTAGTGCTAGGGTGTTGCTATGGCTTCTATGTGTTTGAAATGGGTTTCACTGAACTGCTGTTTAATTGTGATGAAAGAATAGACTTTTTCTAACATGCACTAAAGAATTGCGCTCAGTAAGATCAGGACCGTGTATTAGAAAGTAAATACAGTTGATTTTGATTTCATGTTGACTTTAAATATATAGATATTGAATTGGTAGGACTCATTATTTAGAATGGTAGCCATCAACTTTGTCAAAATGCTACTGCACCTGCCGTGACCTGACTGGTCACACTGTTGGAGCTACAGCTGTTGCCCTCTGCAGCCACAGTGATATTATACGTCTGCCCACAGCCAATTGCAGCGATTACACAGGATGTGGAGGTGGAGTTACACCCCAGAACCTTGTCAGTAGATTTTGCTTGAGCATAGTAGATCTGCGCCCCGTTACTCGGCTGCCAGCGAACTTGAACATCCCCTGTTTGGCAGTCTAAGAGCTGACTGACCACAGACTGAGGAGCACAGGGTGCTGGGAGACAAAAGTTAAACAAAGTATTCCTTTAGCATGTTTTTAAAGGAATATTCTGGATACAAACATCAAGTTTTCTTAATAGAAAACAGTGTTTCCTCAGAAAACAGAGTTTATAAAAATGGATGAGAAACACATTTGTGTTAACCCACGTACATTTGATGTCAGAAAACACATTACCCTAACGTTCCCCTAATGTTAGTATATGGTTTCCTTTCGGTTATTTTTTGGGAACCAAAACACTGTAGGAATGTTCATGGAACAAAGAATTTTTTGCTGGGTAGCAGACAAGTATGCTGGAGGGATTAAATGTCAAGTTTATCATTTTTGTCAAGGCTGTACTGTTTACTTGAATGCTACACATCCATTGCAAGGTTTTAAAGTGTTCCTTTTAATGTGTAATACTTTTAAACTCACCCTGTGGTGAAAATCAAGCTTGTAATATTGTTTATATGTCTATGTGGTGTTTTTTTTTTATATGCTTTAAGACAAATCATGAGGAAATTCATCAGTCAACACCATTGCTGAGTTTTTTCTCCTTAAAACTGCAGTGAACCAAAGACAGTCTCAATAACGCGGTTTGAAATCGCTGGTGTTTCTGACGTCACAAACTAGCATGTAACCAATCACATCAAGGTGTGATCGTCAACGAGTGGTAGAGCTGGTTCGAGTGAGTGGAGGCGGGGCTGATTTACATATTCATAGATCCGCGTATAATAAATGAGGCAAGTGTGTAGAGCTAAATTTTAAGCTATTTTAAGGCATGAAGACATTTTTTTCAAGAATTTTTTTTAAATATGTAATTTCGGTGATCAAAGGGTGAGTTTTAAGGGATAAAATGATTGACTACAGGGGGACTTTAAGAAACATTTCAAACTTTAAGTACTGCTGACAACTATATACTATAGTTTAAAAGTTCTGCATGTAAACACTAGACAAACTTGTAGTGTGCAAAATTCTCCACTAGTTAGATTGATGATGAGTATAGCTAAATGATTATAAGGTTATACTGTAATTGAAATACTTACCAGTATTGACACGACGCACTTCGCTACGTTGCCCAGTGCAGTCGACGCTCAGAGCTGTGACTGACACGTTGTACGCTTGACCACACGCCAGGCCGCTGATGTTACAGGAAGTGCTGCTGGAGTTGCATGTTTGTGTAATTCCATTATCACCTTCAGCTGTTACTATATAGTTGGAAACAAGGCCACTAGATGCTGCCCAGGAAACAGACGCAGTGTCAGACTCACAGGATAATGACACATTGACTTGAGTGGGAACACATGGAGCTGGAAAGAAAAGATTCAAATGATGTGATGCACAACATTTTAGCGCAATAAAGTATCGGATGCCATAAGAAAGGGTTTAAATTAGGCTCTACGCTAATTGCACTGAATTATTGTTGAATGTTATACCTGTGTCTAGAGTGACCAGGGGTATAGAACAGGTTGAACAGTTCTGTCCGTATCCTGTAACACTGATGTTGTAGTGCTGACCACACTGAAGTGAGCTGATGTTGCATGAGGAGCCGTTGGTGAAGCAGCTGTGCTTTTGGGCGTCCTGGAAAGACTGCAGTGTTGCATTGGAACTTAGTGTACCATTGCCCGGTGTCCAAGAAATGAGTGCTGAGTTAGTGCGGCAATCCAGTCTGGCTTGAATGCCAGTATTAGGACATGGTGCTGCAACATGACAAATTGATAACACATCAAAATGCTGTTTCAAAACTGTATATTTACATGGTGGATGGTTGTCAGGGTGTTGCCACATGGTTGCTAAGATGTTCTAAGTGGCTTCTACGGCACATTTATGTGGTTTGGTGGTACACAAGGAGCTGGGTAAATTATATAGAACAAAATGAGTATATGGTTGGCTGTTATATTAAAAGTGAAGTATCCCTTTAACTACCCACTAATCCACATATCATATCTCAATATCTATACTACCATTCAAAAGTTTAGGGTTGGTAATATTTTTTTTAGGTTTTTGAAAGAAGTTTATTATGCTCACCAAGGCTGCATTTATTGGATCAGAAATACTGTAAAAATGTAATATTGTGAAATAATTCAAAATAACTGATTTCTATTTTAGTCCTCAAAAACATTTCTTATTATTATCAATGTTAAAAACAGTAAAAAATAAAATAAAAAAAAATCAGGATGAGAGAGTTCAAAAGAGCATTTTTTTAAAAAATAAATCTTTTGTAACATTATAAATGTATTTACCGTCACTTTTAAATAATGCATTCTTGCTAAATAACATTTTTAATTGCTTTTTAAAAAAGATTTTACTGGTCTCAAATTTTTGATCGGTAGTGAATATCATAAATTCAATATAACAAGGTTTGATTTAACCAGCTATTACTCTTACCTGTTATGATAGGTGATCCAGTGCCTACAGAGCTGTTGCATGAACGTCCCTCTGCCACTACTTTAACCGAGCAAGTTTGTCCACAATTCATGTTAGTGATGTCACATCCTGTTTCATTGGTCCTGCACATATACGTCTGTCCATTAGAGCATTCAAGTGTTGTCAAAAAGGACAGTGCTCCATTGCCACGGGACCAGGACACACTCGCTGTGTTGTTGCCACAGTTCATTCTGGACTGGATATTCAGTGGAGGGCATGGGGCTGAAGAGAAAAGAAAAGAATATTATTTAAAGGTGAAGTATGTAATGTAGTGCTAGGGTGTTGCTATGGCTTCTATGTGTTTGAAATGGGTTTCACTGAACTGCTGTTTAATTGTGATGAAAGAATAGACTTTTTCTAACATGCACCAAAGAATTGCACTCAGTAAGATCAGGACCGTGTATTAGAAAGTAAATACAGTTGATTTTGATTTCATGTTGACTTTAAATATATAGATATTGAATTGGTAGGACTCATTATTTAGAATGGTAGCCATCAACTTTGTCAAAATGCTACTGCACCTGCCGTGACCTGACTGGTCACACTGTTGGAGCTACAGCTGTTGCCCTCTGCAGCCACAGTGATATTATACGTCTGCCCACAGCCAATTGCAGCGATTACGCAGGATGTGGAGGTGGAGTTACACCCCAGAACCTTGTCAGTAGATTTTGCTTGAGCATAGTAGATCTGCGCCCCGTTACTCGGCTGCCAGCGAACTTGAACATCCCCTGTTTGGCAGTCTAAGAGCTGACTGACCACAGACTGAGGAGCACAGGGTGCTGGGAGACAAAAGTTAAACAAAGTATTCCTTTAGCATGTTTTTAAAGGAATATTCTGGATACAAACATCAAGTTTTCTTAATAGAAAACAGTGTTTCCTCAGAAAACAGTGTTTATAAAAATGGATGAGAAACACATTTGTGTTAACCCACGTACATTTGATGTCAGAAAACACATTCCCCTAACGTTCCCCTAATGTTAGTATATGGTTTCCTTTCGGTTATTTTTTGGGAACCAAAACACTGTAGGAATGTTCATGGAACAAAGAATTTTTTGCTGGGTAGCAGACAAGTATGCTGGAGGGATTAAATGTCAAGTTTATCATTTTTGTCAAGGCTGTACTGTTTACTTGAATGCTACACATCCATTGCAAGGTTTTAGAGTGTTCCTTTTAATGTGTAATACTTTTAAACTCACCCTGTGGTGAAAATCAAGCTTTTAATATTGTTTATATGTCTATGTGGTGTTTTTTTTTTATATGCTTTAAGACAAATCATGAGGAAATTCATCAGTCAACACCATTGCTGAGTTTTTTCTCCTTAAAACTGCAGTGAACCAAAGACAGTCTCAATAACGCGGTTTGAAATCGCTGGTGTTTCTGACGTCACAAACTAGCATGTAACCAATCACATCAAGGTGTGATCGTCAACGAGTGGTAGAGCAGGTTCGAGTGAGTGGAGGCGGGGCTGATTTACATATTCATAGATCCGCGTATAATAAATGAGGCAAGTGTGTAGAGCTAAATTTTAAGCTATTTTAAGGCATGAAGACATTTTTTCCAAGAATTTTTTTTAAATATGTAATTTCGGTGATCAAAGGGTGAGTTTTAAGGGATAAAATGATTGACTACAGGGGGACTTTAAGAAACATTTAAAACTTGAACTACTGCTGACAACTATATACTATAGTTTAAAAGTTCTGCATGTAAACACTAGACAAACTTGTAGTGTGCAAAATTCTCCACTAGTTAGATTGATGATGAGTATAGCTAAATGATTATAAGGTTATACTGTAATTGAAATATTTACCAGTATTGACACGACGCACTTCGCTACGTTGCCCAGTGCAGTCGACGCTCAGAGCTGTGACTGACACGTTGTACGCTTGACCACACGCCAGGCCGCTGATGTTACAGGAAGTGCTGCTGGAGTTGCATGTTTGTGTAATTCCATTATCACCTTCAGCTGTTACTATATAGTTGGAAACAAGGCCACTAGATGCTGCCCAGGAAACAGACGCAGTGTCAGACTCACAGGATAATGACACATTGACTTGAGTGGGAACACATGGAGCTGGAAAGAAAAGATTCAAATGATGTGATGCACAACATTTTAGCGCAATAAAGTATCGGATGCCATAAGAAAGGGTTTAAATTAGGCTCTACGCTAATTGCACTGAATTATTGTTTAATGTTATACCTGTGTCTAGAGTGACCAGGGGTATAGAACAGGTTGAACAGTTCTGGCTGTATCCTGTAACACTGATGTTGTAGTGCTGACCACACTGAAGTGAGCTGATGTTGCATGAGGAGCCGTTGGTGAAGCAGCTGTGCTTTTGGGCGTCCTGGAAAGACTGCAGTGTTGCATTGGAACTTAGTGTACCATTGCCCGGTGTCCAAGAAATGAGTGCTGAGTTAGTGCGGCAATCCAGTCTGGCTTGAATGCCAGTATTAGGACATGGTGCTGCAACATGACAAATTGATAACACATCAAAATGCTGTTTCAAAACTGTATTTTTACATGGTGGATGGTTGTCAGGGTGTTGCCATATGGTTGCTAAGATGTTCTAAGTGGCTTCTACGGCACATTTATGTGGTTTGGTGGTACACAAGGAGCTGGGTAAATTATATAGAACAAAATGAGTATATGGTTGGCTGTTATATTAAAAGTGAAGTATCCCTTTAACTACCCACTAATCCACATATCATATCTCAATATCTATACTACCATTCAAAAGTTTAGGGTTGGTAATATTTTTTTTAGGTTTTTGAAAGAAGTTTATTATGCTCACCAAGGCTGCATTTATTGGATCAGAAATACTGTAAAAATGTAATATTGTGAAATAATTCAAAATAACTGATTTCTATTTTAGTCCTCAAAAACATTTCTTATTATTATCAATGTTAAAAACAGTAAAAAATAAAATAAAAAAATCAGGATGAGAGAGTTCAAAAGAGCATTTTTTTTTAAAAATAAATCTTTTGTAACATTATAAATGTATTTACCGTCACTTTTAAATAATGCATTCTTGCTAAATAACATTTTTAATTGCTTTTTTAAAAAGATTTTACTGGTCTCAAATTTTTGATCGGTAGTGTATATCATAAATTCAATACAACAAGGTTTGATTTAACCAGCTATTACTCTTACCTGTTATGATAGGTGATCCAGTGCCTACAGAGCTGTTGCATGAACGTCCCTCTGCCACTACTTTAACCGAGCAAGTTTGTCCACAATTCATGTTAGTGATGTCACATCCTGTTTCATTGGTCCTGCACATATACGTCTGTCCATTAGAGCATTCAAGTGTTGTCAAAAAGGACAGTGCTCCATTGCCACGGGACCAGGACACACTCGCTGTGTTGTTGCCACAGTTCATTCTGGACTGGATATTCAGTGGAGGGCATGGGGCTGAAGAGAAAAGAAAAGAATATTATTTAAAGGTGAAGTATGTAATGTAGTGCTAGGGTGTTGCTATGGCTTCTATGTGTTTGAAATGGGTTTCACTGAACTGCTGTTTAATTGTGATGAAAGAATAGACTTTTTCTAACATGCACTAAAGAATTGCACTCAGTAAGATCAGGACCGTGTATTAGAAAGTAAATACAGTTGATTTTGATTTCGTGTTGACTTTAAATATATAGATATTGAATTGGTAGGACTCATTATTTAGAATGGTAGCCATCAACTTTGTCAAAATGCTACTGCACCTGCCGTGACCTGACTGGTCACACTGTTGGAGCTACAGCTGTTGCCCTCTGCAGCCACAGTGATATTATACGTCTGCCCACAGCCAATTGCAGCGATTACGCAGGATGTGGAGGTGGAGTTACACCCCAGAACCTTGTCAGTAGATTTTACTTGAGCATAGTAGATCTGCGCCCCGTTACTCGGCTGCCAGCGAACTTGAACATCCCCTGTTTGGCAGTCTAAGAGCTGACTGACCAAAGACTGAGGAGCACAGGGTGCTGGGAGACAAAAGTTAAACAAAGTATTCCTTTAGCATGTTTTTAAAGGAATATTCTGGATACAAACATCAAGTTTTCTTAATAGAAAACAGCGTTTCCTCAGAAAACAGTGTTTATAAAAATGGATGAGAAACACATTTGTGTTAACCCACGTACATTTGATGTCAGAAAACACATTACCCTAACGTTCCCCTAATGTTAGTATATGGTTTCCTTTCGGTTATTTTTTGGGAACCAAAACACTGTAGGAATGTTCATGGAACAAAGAATTTTTTGCTGGGTAGCAGACAAGTATGCTGGAGGGATTAAATGTCAAGTTTATCATTTTTGTCAAGGCTGTACTGTTTACTTGAATGCTACACATCCATTGCAAGGTTTTAAAGTGTTCCTTTTAATGTGTAATACTTTTAAACTCACCCTGTGGTGAAAATCAAGCTTGTAATATTGTTTATATGTCTATGTGGTGTTTTTTTTTTATATGCTTTAAGACAAATCATGAGGAAATTCATCAGTCAACACCATTGCTGAGTTTTTTCTCCTTAAAACTGCAGTGAACCAAAGACAGTCTCAATAACGCGGTGAGAAATCGCTGGTGTTTCTGACGTCACAAACTAGCATGTAACCAATCACATCAAGGTGTGATCGTCAACGAGTGGTAGAGCTGGTTCGAGTGAGTGGAGGCGGGGCTGATTTACATATTCATAGATCCGCGTATAATAAATGAGGCAAGTGTGTAGAGCTAAATTTTAAGCTATTTTAAGGCATGAAGACATTTTTTTCAAGAATTTTTTTTAAATATGTAATTTCGGTGATCAAAGGGTGAGTTTTAAGGGATAAAATGATTGACTACAGGGGGACTTTAAGAAACATTTCAAACTTTAACTACTGCTGACAACTATATACTATAGTTTAAAAGTTCTGCATGTAAACACTAGACAAACTTGTAATGTGCAAAATTCTCCACTAGTTAGATGGATGATGAGTATAGCTAAATTATTATAAGGTTATACTGTAATTGAAATACTTACCAGTATTGACACGACGCACTTCGCTACGTTGCCCAGTGCAGTCGACGCTCAGAGCTGTGACTGACACGTTGTACGCTTGACCACACGCCAGGCCGCTGATGTTACAGGAAGTGCTGCTGGAGTTGCATGTTTGTGTAATTCCATTATCACCTTCAGCTGTTACTATATAGTTGGAAACAAGGCCACTAGATGCTGCCCAGGAAACAGACGCAGTGTCAGACTCACAGGATAATGACACATTGACTTGAGTGGGAACACATGGAGCTGGAAAGAAAAGATTCAAATGATGTGATGCACAACATTTTAGCGCAATAAATTATCGGATGCCATAAGAAAGGGTTTAAATTAGGCTCTACGCTAATTGCACTGAATTATTGTTGAATGTTATACCTGTGTCTAGAGTGACCAGGGGTATAGAACAGGTTGAACAGTTCTGTCCGTATCCTGTAACACTGATGTTGTAGTGCTGACCACACTGAAGTGAGCTGATGTTGCATGAGGAGCCGTTGGTGAAGCAGCTGTGCTTTTGGGCGTCCTGGAAAGACTGCAGTGTTGCATTGGAACTTAGTGTACCATTGCCCGGTGTCCAAGAAATGAGTGCTGAGTTAGTGCGGCAATCCAGTCTGGCTTGAATGCCAGTATTAGGACATGGTGCTGCAACATATAAAAAAGGTTAATTCATCAAACTGCATTATGGTGCTTGTCATGAAAAAACTGTTAGGATGTTGGGTGTTCTGGGAGATTGCTAGGGAGGTTCTTAATGGCTCAGCCGGGTTGTGGTTACCAACACTTATGAGCTGAGTTCAAGTACCTGAGATTAGAGTGATAGGCTGGCTAGCCGGGCCCATGCAGTCACTATTCCTGCCCATGACTGTGATGGAATATTGCTGGCCACATTGCAGGTTTGGGATATCACAGCGTGTGATAGTGTTGTTGCAGGATGCTTTATACCCTTCGCTGCCTTCCGCCTTTACCGAGTACCAAGTGGCACCAAGTGCACTGTTCCAGGTGATGGAAGCAATGTTGGAGGTACAGTTTAGAGCAGCAGTGACATGGGTGGGAATGCAGGGTGCTAGATAAGGGAGAGGAGGAAGCTGTATTAAAATAATTAGGCTACATATAAAAATTGTAATTAAAATTTAAAAAAAATTCTTACTGTTGAAAAGTTTGGGGTTGGTAAGATTTTTAGAATGTTTTAGAAATATCTCTCTCATGCTTACCAAGGCTGCATTTATTTGATTAAAAATACCGTAAAAACTATAACATTGTGAAATATTGTTACAATTTAAAATACATGTTTTTTTTTTATAATTTGTAATTTATTCCTGTGAATTTTCAGCATCATTACTCCAGTCTTCAGTGTCACATGATATATGTGACACTGCCGATTATAATCATATATATATATATATATATATATATATATATATATATATATATAATCATCTTATAATCATTTAATATGCCGATTTGATGCTCAAGAAACATTTCTTATTATTGAAAACATTTGCGCTGCTTAATATTTTTTGAAGAAACCATAATAAAAAAAATCTGGATTATTTGATAGATAGAAAGCTCAAAAGAACATAATTTATTTGAAATTAAAATTAAATAAAACATATCTTCACTGTTATTTTTGATCAATTTAATGCATCCTTGCTGAATAAAAATATTAATTTCTTTAAAACTCACCCCAAACTTTTGAATGGTATTTATGTTTTTTTGTTTGAAATACATGTGTCCCCAAAAAGTAATTGGTAAAATGAATGAATGAATGTCATGAAATAACAGTAATTATCAAGTATTTCTTTGTGGTTATCAAACATTGTTTAGTGGGTTATGTTCATTGTTAATGTGATGAACATTATATATTTAATATTTGTTTTTAAAAAGGTGAAAAGTGAAGATAGTTTTGAGAAAATGCTGCTTGAATCTAATGCATTGAAATTCATATACATTTTAGGGCCACTTCACATTATCATTTTCTCTACACAATGTTGTTATGACTAGTTTGAATCAGCGAAAGTTAGCATGAGCGGACACCTGTGACCACTGCAGCTCTAGGTTGAGAGCTGCTGTTGCAGGAGGCTCCATCAGCTTGGACAGTCACATTCAGTCTCATCCCACATGGCAGAGAGGTCAGCTGACAGGAAGTCCCCATAGTGTGACAAGAAGCCAAGCGTTGCTGCTGCCCGTCTGTTGCCATTGCCGTGTACCCATTTGCTCCTGCGCTGGCAGCCCATGTCACGTTAGCCGCGTTGGTGTCACACTGGAGCACAGTTGTGACATTTTGAGGGTCACAGGGAGCTAAAGGAGATACATAGTCAGCTTCAAAGATCTGCTACTGTTTGAAAATGTGTGCATGCTCAGATGACTGATACCTGACTGTATCTGAATGGGTGTGGACGGCTGACTCCTGCAGTGACCATCATTCCTTGAGACTGTGACGTTGTAGTTGACTCCGCAGAGCAGGTCTGCTGTGCAGTTGTTAAAGCTGGTGCTGCAGTTACCCGTGACTCCATGTTCACCCTGCAGTACTGCTGTGTACAGACCCCCAGCCTGAAGGCTCTGCCAGCTCACTGTCGCACGATTCCCTGCACAGTCTCTAGAGACCCCCACGCTGACTGGAGCACATGGGGCTACAAAGGAGAATGTAGGAGATTTACTGTGAGCACCAGAAATTCATTTGCTTTACCTTCATAAGGACAGCTTTTTTATGAAAACACAGCATACCGTTTTTTTTACATTTAAAAAACCTCTTTTAATAATCTCCTTTTATTTGACTTTTTTGTTATTATTTTGCATTATTTGTTTTTACATTTTAAATATCTGGCCGCTTTTATTTAATCCATTTTTATTTTTAATGGTTATATATTTTTTTATTTTACATTTTAAATATCTTGACCCTTTTATTCATCCCCTTTTATGTTTTATTTCGCATTATTATTTACATTTTAAATATATGGCCCTTTTTCACTCTCTTATTTTATTTAGGTTTATTTGACGTTTTTAAATATTCGTCCCCTTTTAATTTTTGTATATTTGTACATATATGGAGCCTTAACTAGCTTTTATTTTTTTTATTTTACATTTTACATTAATTTATAAATAAGCCAGATAAATACATAAATGAGCCCTTTTATTCTTTTCTTTTTTTTTTTTTACTTTTTTTTTTACATTTTACATATTAAATATCTTGGCATTTTTATTCATCCCCTTTTTTTGTTTTACATCATTTTTTTATTTTAAATATAAAAAAATCTGTTCTCTTTTTTATCCCCTTTTTATTTTCTGTTTTACATATTTGTTTTATTTTACATTTTAAATATATGGGCCTTTGTCTTCATCCTCTTATTTTATTTAAGTTTATTTTACATTTTAAATATGACACCTTGTAATTTTTTCATTTAAATGTATTTATTTACTCTGCCCTTCATTTCCTTTTTTTATTTTATATATATATATATATATATATATATATATATATATATATATATATATATATATATATAAAATGACTTTATAATTTATTTGACATTTTAATTATCAGGTACCTTTTATTTGTCTGTTTTTGGTCATTTTTGCACATACCTGTCTGTAGGAGGACATGTTGACTCTCAGAGCTGTTGCATTGCAGGTTAGTTGCTATGACAAACGCATCATACGTCTCGCCGCATTTCAGGTTTTGGAATGAGCACTCTGTCGCCATGGCGGTGCAGGTGTGAACCGTTCCATCCGCATGTGTCGCCATTCCGATGTAGAAGATGGCACCGTTGCTAGAGAGCCATGTGAAAGAGGCAGTGTCTGAACTACAAGTCTCCACAGCGGACACATTCTGAGGTATGCAGGGAACTACGTGGAAGATAAAGAGTATTAACATCCCATACCATGCCATGATATTTTTTGTAAGGGCATGTTCATATACCATTGTATTACATTGCAATAATGTGTATGTATGTACACATGCTCACCTGTATCTGCCACCTCTCCCAGCACAAGATCAGTACTACAGTCACCGTCAGTCGCAACAATCCACACGCTCAGGCTCTCTCCACATTCCAGATCTGTTAGTGTGCAGCTCGTGTTTAGAGACGTACAGTTGTAGAAATCTCTACTATTACCGCGGGCCTCCACAGTGTAGGTGTGGGCTCCTTCAGGCCCGTCCCAAGAAGTGACGGCAGTGCTGATGCTATTACAGTCTGTATTTGTGTGGACGTTCTGTGGCAAACATGGGGCTAAAGGTGTAAGGCGACAGAGAGGGACAAAATTAAAATTATATTTAAAACAACTGAAGTTACATTTATTTACATAGCACTTTATACAATGTATTGTAGATTGTGTCAAAGCAGCTTCACAGTAATAAACAGGAAAATAAGTCTTGTAAAAATTCATCAATTATGATTAACTAGTCTAGTTCAGCTAAAGGCAGCTCTACAGAAGATATTAGTGTCATTATTCAGCTCAAATTCAATGTTGATTCAATTCAGTCCAGTGACAGTGTTAATATTGCAAAGTTAGTGTCATTATCAGCTCAATTCAATTTTGTTCTCATCCAATAGTATCGATAATAGATCTGAATATTAATTGTCTTTTAACCCGTGTGTTGTGTTTGGGTCATTTTGACCCGGAGAGTATTTTCTTTTTCCCGAAAATGTTAGTTAATGGGTATAACTACTTCCCAACTTTTTGGGGATAATTTTTGTACTTTTTGGGTTATTAAAAAATAACCATCTATTAAAAATGAATGGGGGAGATCGAAAATAAGAGAAACATTTAGTGTTCAGGAGCACGTTCATGTTCACATATTTACATGTGAGCTTGCGAAGATAAAGCCCTCGGAACCGTGCTTGCGTAGATACATGCACACACACACGTTCATGTACACAAACAAACTCTTTTGAGTATTACAGGCTTTTTTTTCACAGAGATCAACTTTATCCTCAGTTCAATGAGGCCTACGATCAGTCACTTTAAAAAATAAATACAAAACCTGTCCTAATTGAAAGAAAATAAGTAGACAAAAACTATTTATAAGCTATTTTTTTGTATGCGGGTACTTTTTGATCGGGAACACCACAACTACTTTGTTCCATTTTGTACAAAATAAAAGCATTTCAAAGAAAAGTTCCCGTTTAAACATTAAAGCACACTAATGTGATAAACGGTGCAATCTTTTCCCATATTTTGTTGAATATTAACAAAATTATCCACAAATAATGCTTTTCTTCACTCAAAAGCCGAGGTGCATGAGCTCAGATAAATAGGGCCTACAATCAATGACTTTTTCTGAAAAAAGAAATTCAAACATGTCCTAATTAAAAGAAAACAAGTTGACAAACGACTGAATAAAACATTTGCTGATGATATAGAATGACAAGAGATTTACAAGCAATTTTTAAAAGGCTGGTCAATTGACTGGAAACACCAAAGGTGTTACAGGATTTTTAACACACAGTGTAAGGGTTAAATAGTAATTGTCTTTAAAACCCCAAAATAAACAGACAAACAGAAACAACTGCAGAATTATGCTTCTCTCATTCTAATGATTGTGAAGTACCGATAGCACTTTCATTACAATATTCATATTACATGTTAGGTCTTGACATTAACAGTGTCGTATCAGGAAATTTTTTTAATATTTACAGATTTTTGCCAATAACTCACCTGTTTTGACCACCACTTCTTCTGTGTTTCCGCTGTTGCAGTCTAGTCCTCCGGAGTAGATGGAACTGACGTAGAACCTGTAGCTTTTGCCACAGACAGTGTCAGTGAAGTAACAGGAGGTGTCAACAGTGATGCAGTCAGTTACATGGCCATCCGAGTCAATAGCCAGGGCGTGGTAGTAAGCCGTGCTGTTGGTGGGACTCCACGAAAACAAGATGACGTTACTGGAACACTCGCGGAACAGATGTGGTGCTTTGGGTGGGCAGGGTGCTGTGTGTTTGTTTGAGAGATGGGGAGAGAAATTAATTTACTGATAAAACAAGGATAGTCAACCCAAAAAATTTGAATCATTACCAATTACACACCCTCAGTTCGTCCAAAACCTGTACAACTTTCTACTGATTGCACTGAAGCACAGAAGAAGAAATTTAAAAGAATATTTTTTGTCCATACAATGAAAGTCAGTGGGGTCCAAAACAAACAACATTGGAGCCCATTGACTTTAACTGTAAATTCGGCCTCTAGTTCATAAACGCCAGAGGAGAACTGGCCCCCGACTGAGCCTGGGTTCTCCCAAGGTTTTTTTTTCTCCATAGGGTCATCTGATGGTGTGCTAGGACACCTTTAGGTCACTGGATGGAGTTTTTCGGTTCCTTGCCACTGTTGCCTTTGGCTTGCTCAGTTGGGGATATTCAAATGAATTAACCAATCATACCATTGATCAGCTCTACCAAACTTGGATGTCTTTTTTTTTTCCAGTAATAAACAAACATTGTTAAGTTGTTTTGATTGATACTGTGAAGCAGCTTTGATACAATCTGTATTGTGAAAAGCGCTATATAAATATATTTGACTTGACTTGACTTGAATTGTATGGACAAAACACACTGAGACATTTCGAAATATCTTCTTTTGTGCTTTGCAGAAGAAAGTAAGTCATACAGGTTTAGAATGACATCAAGGTGAGTAAATGATGACAGAATAATCATTTTGAGTGAACCTTTTGGAGAGAGACTGAGGCCCTGTTTACACCTGGTATTAAGATGTGTTTTGGTCGATCAGATCACAGTGGACGTTTTAGAACCCTTTTACACCTTTATTTAGCATCGTCCACCAGTGATCCGATCGACCAAAACGCATTTTAATACCAGGTGTAAACTGGGCCTGAGAGCAGATAAAAATACAACCTGAGAAAGACAACCTTAGAGAAGGCAGGTAGATTTACTAACTTAGGGGCTTAGACTGATACAGGAACTAGAACAATCCTGCCACCTGATACCACACAACCTTCCATTAAATCTCGGCCTCAATAGACTCTAGAGCTCACTTAATCTACATGACAGTAATTCCTGGGTGTGTTCCTTCTCAGACTTCTTACACCGTGAGAGGATTTCCTGCTCATCTCCCAGAGGACTGAATCAGGTGTGAGCGTGACCTTTGAGAGAGGGCATCTTTACCTGTCTCAAAGATGTAGCTGCCATCGGAGGAGCTTTCACAGTTAGCAATGGCTGTAATCCGTACAGAGTATAGTTCTCCACAATGCAGCATTGGGATCTGGCAGGCTGTGCCCGTGGATGTGCAGTTAAGCGAGCGGCCTTGGCCATCTGTTATGACTGCACGGTACGACGTGGCACCAAACACTGCAACCCAACTAACCGATGCCATAGCGGTAACGCAGCTGTACTCCACAGAGATGGAGGAAACTGTTGAAATGGCTGAGAAGAACAAGAAGTGACATGTTAGAGTTCGGCAAATCCAGATGCTGAAAAGACCAGCACTGATGGTTTATGTTTAGTCTTGGTTCTGGTCTAGAAAATGTCCTCTTTCTTGTAGTAAGGCTAGACTAGAAGCATTCAAAACACACCAATGCAGAAATCTATTGCTTTATCTTTATGGTTTCATTCAAAGGTTTCACTCAGCGTCATCCTTATGTAGGTGCGACTCACTGGGAGTTGTGTAGTTGATGCTTGTAGGTTCTCCTGGTTCTAGGAACATGTTGATTGATGCAACCCCTATTGTGTATGTTAAACATGGCTCCAGGCTTGAGATATTCACAGCGGTACCGGTGACGTTCCTAAGAACAGGGGCAAGTCCCAGCTTATTACTGGCCGTGACTGAAACCTGGTAGAGCAGGACGCCTGGGACGCTGAACCATGACACGCGAGCCATACTCGGAGTTAACTCCCTCACACTCACGCCATCTGGAGGCTGCACCACTGTAAAACAAAAAAATGATGTGAAAGTTAAGATTGCATTGACAGGCTAACAAAGCTGCAGTATTTAAATAGCACAAAACTGGGATGAACCGAGTAGACTTACATGTTCTGATGGTTTTAACAAGACTCTTGGCGCCGATTCCTGCGGCATTAGAGGAATAAACATAACAGTTGTATGGGGTATTGTTGCGGAGGTTGTCTACCTTTCCATTTAGCGTGGTAAATGTGAGGTTATGAATCTCATTGTGGAAAGTTCCCTCCACCATCAAAAAGTATTTATCGGCTCCTTGCGCACTGGACCACTCAAACCTGATCGAGTTGCTCGATATTGCTTTCGAAAATGATATTTGCGAGGTGGCTGGAACTGCAAGTAAAAAAAAATTTAATTACATGGGTTCAAAATAAAAACAAGTTTGTCAAGATGTGTGTATGGCAAGCCGTTTTAGCTTAAAATGTTCCCAGCATTACTCGTAACGGCGATTTTACTAGTAAGAATTCAATTAGAGAGCTCTACAATTCAATTCTTACTAGTGACAATTACAATTAGAGAGCTCTGTGATTGTTACTAGAAATAATTGAATTGGAGAGCTCTCTAATCATAATTGTTACTAGTAAGCATTGAATTAGAGAGCTCTCTAATCATAATTGTTAGTAAGAATTGAATTGTAGAGCTCTCTAACTGAATTCTTACTGGTAAAAATTCAATTACGGCGAGTAACACTGGGAACATTTTAAGCTAAAATGCCATATACGCGTGGGTCGATAACTTACTTGTCTGTGCAATCTGGGAGCTGATGCATGTCACATAACTCAACAGAAACACTTTAAAAGTCACTTGATAAATTTGTCCCGGTCTTAAGCCTTGGACCAGTTTCTCCAAAGTGGACGAAGCGAGTGGTGGAATAGAAACAGGTACTGTGTTGCTTGAATTCACAACCCTGACATCCAGAACATAGTTTGTCGCTCCAGTAAAATAGCTCCATTTTACAAGGAGAGACGATGCAGTGGGTGATGATATTGATGTTATGTCACAGCCTGGAGGAGACAAAAAATTACAATTATTAGTATCTTATGAGTCACTTTCAAAATATAATAGTATATTAATGCTATATATTTAGGTAAATGCATTTATAAAGTTTCTATTCATTATTTTTGCTATGTTTAATTATTAAATTAAAAATGTTTTGTCTTATAATAGACAATTTATGATACATAATTAGACATGGTATTATGTAATTTACTTAATATTGTAACATAACTAAAAATAATTACATAGAAATTAATATTAAATACTTGCCTGCTGAAGCTTCTTTTACCTTAGAACAAAGAAACATATGATAGTCAACTTAAGCACAAGGTCTTCAAATGATATGAATGATAAATCATTAACAGATTATATAATAAATACCTGTGTCAATGAAAACAGTGTTACAAAGAAGCACAGTGTCCCTGGAAGATGCATCTCTGATTGATGTGTAAGGTGCCAATAATAAGTTAAGGTTCATACACTTGCAAATAAGGGGAGATATCTGAAATCTTTTGTGGCATGGGCAAGTATACCTGCTCTGTGAGAACCAATCAGTGGATCCAAAATGAGGACAGGTGGATGAAACCTAATGACTAACATTAGGCCTCTGGGCTGAAGACATCATCCAAGTGTGTGTGTGTGTGTGTGTGTGTGTTTTAACGGGTAAGGGCTAGGCTGGGGGTCTCTAAGGGTTGTTGTTAGACTCATTAAGACCACAAACTTTGAAACTAAAGTTCTCTCGAAGTTCTCTCTAAGACGATCAGCCTTATATTTTAAAATGTACTTTATTTGAAAAACATTATGTGCGCAAATGAAGAACATACTGGCGTGTGGGGATTATTTTTGAGTGGGAAATGATATAGGATAGGTTGTTGGTCATTAGGTTTCAGGAAAACAGGCTCAGTATAATGGAGAGAATGAAATTCCCATCCTTGTACTGGCCTGCCTCAAGCAATCTGGTGTAATGTTAAAGAACGATTACATTACTGGATATCAAACACACATTTTCCCCTCTCATTTCATTTCAAATACTAGTAAACATTTCTTTAAAAACTAGAAAACTACTCGTTCGGTCATTCATGTTTCAGGATCGGAGCAGTTCTTTTTGTTCTAATTTTTGTATTATTTTTTTTTCCATCTAGAGACTTTAACTTACAATTTCCTGTAGGGAAGTGGTTCACATCTGGGTAAATCATAACTGCTAATGCTACATCTCTTCTCTTATTATGTAATAAGGTATTATGTCTACAGCCAGAGTACGCCTTTTTTACTTCAAAATGTAAGAGATCTTCCAAGTGTTTATTGATCTGCATTGAGAATGACGAAAGCAACAGAATGTTTGGCTTTCATCATCGCGTCTAAAACATTATGTGCTGAGAAATATAATGAAGGATTAGTGTCTTTGTCTGGGTCTCTCTGAACCCAGAAGCAAGAAGCTATGAGGGAAAGTGAATCTGCCTCTTCAATTCAGAGCCTGAAACATACACCTAACTCTGTGTCCGGCCAGCTCAAATTGCTTTGTATGGTGGTTAAGGTCAGTGTCTTAATGTTAAAGCTTTCTTTGCTGTAACAAAGGTGAAGCCTGAAATGTGAAAGAGAATCATTTGTTTCTTTAAGGTCTTCTGTGGAAGCACCGAATCACATCGGAGAAGGAACTTGATTCAGTTAAACAGGAAGTATAGGAAATACTCCTTCATGATTGTAAGGAAAGGTTAGGCTGGATCTAAGTAATGTTGAATATGTTGCATATCAATAAAACATTTAACTTTGAACAAACCTCATCCATCATACTTTCGTTGTCCTTCAGAACATTGCAGAAGAAGCTTTGTTTCACAGGCCCACTTCTTGTTTGGGAAACTTGAAGTTTTCAGGTATGTCTGAAGTATTGACTCGATGACTGTGTTGGAATTCGTTGGGAGAAAGAATTGAAAAGAACGAGACAGGTGTAGACATAGAGTATAGGGATATAATTGAATTGCTATAATTAATGTCTGATAGCAGCTCAGATCTTTTGGTCATAGAAGAGATTTATGAGAAATGTTAAAAATTGAAAACATATATTGCAGTGTAGATCTGCAACTGAGCATGTCTTATGGCTCACAGCAATGCCAGTGAATGTATTGGCAGTGTAGCAGATCTATTCCACCAAGTCCAAAAATATTATCATTGCCAAATCCATTACCATTACCATGCCAATCTCTCAGAGAGTTGTCATGACAGAACTTTTGAGACAGTTTGGAACATTGTTGAGATTCATTTAATAGACGCATGTGAGATTACTGGGGCCTTTTGCTCAGAAGAAAAACATAAGAAACAGGAGGCATAAATGTTCTCTATTTAATGTCTTTGCTTTCTCGGAGAAACAAAATCTAAAAGTATTTATTTACCTGCTATTGTAGGCGTTATCAAGATTTTTTCCCGTGGGATGAATTATCAGTGTCATCGTTGTATTACACGTGTTTAAATCTTTTCTATCAGAAGCGATACTTTGCTCACGTTTAAAACATGTTTTTGTGTTCATGTAAGACATGACAGGTCTGGCTCACAGGAATTTTATATATTTATGCATTTGGCTGACACTTTTATCCAAAATGACTAATATTTCACTATTTCATTAGGTTATCCGAATATGTTGTTTTGCCAATTTTCTACTGTAGTTCACATCATTTAACTAACCCAAAAAATATTAAACTGGTGATGTGCAGCATGTTTGTGATGATTTGATGCCTCAAATCCAGTGACTTCTTGCGCAGATGTGTGCTTTTAAAATTAAACTTTTCACCTGGTGGACTATAAAACAGCCAAAACAATATGCTATAGGATGGAATTTTTCATGCAGCTCCACTTAAAATTTCTTCAGAAAATTTAAAAATCTACACTGCCCTGCCAAAAAAATAGTCTCTGTTTGGGTTCAAATAGGGAAATGCTTAAGAGTCTGTTACTGGATCATTATTGCAGTGATAATTATGTTTCTAGCCAGTTATATGTTTGGCAACAGTTTGTCTAACCTTAATTGGTGGAGTGTGTAGCTTTTCATTTCTTAACCATGTAGGAATGCATCATGGCCATATTCCAGGATAACAATGTCAAGATTCATCAGGCTCAAATTGTGAAAGAATGTTTGGGAGGGAGCATGAAGAATCATTTTAAAGCATGAATTGGCACCTCTGAATCCAGACCTTAAATCAACACCAAGGAACTTTTCCTCTGCGGTCGCCCTACAGGTCCATTACCGCTGTCGTAAATAATGTAGCCTACCGCAGCCTACTGTCGCACGCGCACCCACGCTGTTTATTCAGCACCGGCTTTGGAATCAATCAACAATGGAAGACATCCCAATGAACTATTTTGCGGGCATCAGGGAGACGCCATCCCGGGAGACTTAGGATGTCTGCAATGGCCACAGACAATTTGAGGACGTGGTGGGGGAAGTGACGTATGTCGTAAAGCAGTCGAATTTTGTAGTTCTTTTTGTGCTTCGGTTACTACCCGAAACCCAAAGTTACATAGTGCAAGTAAAAGCGATACAGACCACGTCAGGCTATGGCAGACATGTCATTTAACCTATTGTAAGTCGATGTACCATCACAAGGGTCTTGGAAATATATATTATGAAGGTTGAAAAACTACGTAGTGTTACTTTGAATTCGGTGAAAGTCTTTGGGATGTGCTGGAGGAGACTTTGCAGAGTGATGGACTCTTGCATTGTCAATACAAGATCTCGACCAAAAATTGGTGCACCACCTCTTGATGGAAATAAATGTTGTGATGTTATTTCCATCAAGAGGTGCATACATTTTGGTCAAGATCTTGTTTTCTTGGAAATATCTGGTTTTATTTGATCATTAATAGATTTGAAAGTTTACTGAAGTTTAACATTTATGGTATGGGGTGTGTTCAAATCAAGTATTACTAGTGATGCGGATCTTAGCAAGTGCTACTAAATATGGTGTTATGTAAGAGAATATAATATCTTCTGGTGTGTTGGTTTTCATGATGGAGATGATAACAACTCAAGAACAATATGTTTGTGACGTAGCTGTGTTTTGTGTGTGATGCCATGTCTTTGAGGGATTTTGCTGCCTAAATGATAAAGTTTCCCATCTGGATTTCATTTATAAATAGATGTGCTATTAGATACAATACAGTCTCATGTCTCTCTTCATCACAAACACAGAAAAGTTTCTGCATCATCAACTGATAAATGTGTTGCGTGTGTGTGGAAATCTTTTGTGGTGTTCTTGAAAAGTTCTGACTGTTCAGACTAGTCGTTAGAAACAGAACGGAACGACACTGCTGTGTTGTCAAATTATACATGCATTAACTGTGTTTAATAAATGTAATATTGTTAAACATATTTTGTCAGTCTAAAGAATTAACGCGTTAGGTTAGCAGCCCTAAAACGTACATAAAGTAAATATATAAATAGTTGTAAAATTAGGCTATTGTAAAATATAGGCTATGAAAAATATTCAAGAAAACTGAAATAATAATAAAAAAAAACATATTCTCAATACGTAATGCTTCATGCTGTTTATTATGCAAATTCAATGTAATATATCATCCAAAGGAGACATATGACCTGGGGCGGACACTGAACCTGAAACTTGTGCTGTTCATATTTCTCAATAACCTTCTTCAGAAGAGGTCCGCCCTGTAAATAACACACATGACACTGGTCCACTCCTTTGGAGGCTTGCTGCTTAGGGGACTTCCTACAAA
Organism: Tiaroga cobitis; assembly: GCA_030578255.1. Lineage (NCBI taxonomy): Eukaryota > Metazoa > Chordata > Actinopteri > Cypriniformes > Leuciscidae > Tiaroga > Tiaroga cobitis. The sequence goes on along the minus strand of CM060592.1, from coordinate 45,350,788 downwards.
TGCTTAATGTGTTGTTTGAATCATCTCTTTACCATACATTTAGCAAACATTAACAATTAACATTAACAAACATTTAGAGACGTTTAACTTGTGCGCTCGATTTTTCTTGTGACATTATGATATTACTTTTTTCTGGACATATAATCATTTGGGCTTCATGGCATGCTATGGATATTAGGAAATTACAGTATAAATGCAAAACATCCAAATAAAAAAGAAAGTGTATACCGTATATAAAATATGACATTTAGAAATGGTTAACAATTTGATTGAAATCTATATTTTTGTATTCACTTTTGAAAGTTCTTAAAGATCCAATTACATTTTCACATTGAGCCAATTGTTTGCTATTTCTGGCAAATGTTAAGAATGTGGCCAGATGAATGCGGTGAGAAGAGAAAGCGCTGTTGTCTGTGTTGATGACGCCAGAGCTCCATCTGCTTTCATCTTTGCTCTTTAACAGAAGACAAAAAGACATGAGAACCGGACATTTGTGGGCGGTCCAACTTTGATCATAAACACACTGAAATGTATATGGCCTAAACATCATTCATGTCACGTACATAATCCTGCAACATTCCCAACTCTTTTGTTTCATTTAACCATGCCACACACACACATATGCAGTATATATAGTTATGTACAGTATATACATATATATATTTAATTCTCATTCTCATATTTAAATTTTTTCTCATTACAGTATTAAGAGTGGTCCTATGTGGATACAAATATGATTCATTTAATTTTAAAATCACCATCAATTAAAGGTAGTATAAAAACTATTTTGCACTTTGTTTCATATACTTTTACTTTTTAAAAATATACTTAAATATATGCATATATCTGTATGTATATATATTTATTTATGTATATATATATACATATATATATTTTTTTTAAATTAGCTTCTTAAATGTTTCAAGTGAAGTAACAAGTCCTCTGTCGTATCTGAAAATGTTTCAACTAAGATGCACATTTGGATTCTCAAGAGTGCAAGTGTCATATTTTTTTTTGTCACCAACTGTAGAGCAATAACCCTTTCTGAGATGTCCACGTTGACATGATATGCTTTATCTTACGGTGGACACAAAGGCCTCCAGTTTCAAGAGCCCTGGGTAAATCTGTCCCATGAGGCTCTGCATCTGTGTGTGTGTTTACTAGTGATGACAGTAAATGTAAACGTTCAGTCATAATTAATGTGCGATCACTCACAATAGGGTTCTAGCCCACACTCCTCCGGCCTCGATAGATCACTGCAGATACACAGAAAGAGCAGTTATGTAGCACTGAGTCATAAGGAACATGTTTACGAGAGCTTGCGTATATTAAAAAAAATGTATATATATATATATATATTATGTTAATAAATAATGTAAATATTTTAAACAAATATATGGTCCTAGGTAAGTTTCAAATGAGAATACACACCCATTCCCACTGTGTTTCCAGAGCAGGATACTGAAAGACAAGGAAACATGGAAATCAGTCCATAAACATGTAGTCTCTAGCCTTTATTTTCCTGATTTGAAGTGCCTTCCTGTAGCTCAAGCGCTAGCAAAGTCAAGGTCATGGGTTCGAGAACCGGTAAAATGTGTTCCTTGAATGCAATATATAATTTTTGAGTCACTTTGGATAAAAGCGTCTGACATGCATAAACGTAATACTATATTTATGCAGTTTAATATTTTTAACTATATGTCATTATGCAGTATTAAAATATATTTTTTCATTTACAAAGGTTTTCTAGGTCTTTGGAAAATCAACCAACATCTTTTTGTACCTGAGTAGTGTTTTCTGGGGCAGAACGTGACCTTGGAACCCTCCTGTGTTAAGGGAGCGACCACGACGGTGTACACTTCTCCACACATGATGTTGGAGACGTCACAGGCGGTAGCCCCTTGTGTCGTGCTGCAGGTGTAGTTGGAGCTGGTGCCGTACAGGTCAGCTGTGTAGTTGTACAGGCCGGGAGAAGAGCGCCAGTACACACGCAGAGTGTTGTTCGCCATGCGGTAGAGTTTCACGCTGGATGGACAACACGCACCTGAGAGAGGTCACAGATGAAGAAAATGAGATGGGAAAGAGGAAGGTGCAGAAATTAAGTGCACTTACTTGTTCCAAGTCTCTGAACTGCATAAATCATTCATAAAAACATTATTTAATGGTTCACTCAAAAATAACAATTCTGTCATCATTTACTCACCAAGATTGCTCAGAACAACTTGAGGGTGAGGAAATGATGACAGAATTTAAATTTCTGGGTGAACTATCTCTTGTATGGTTGAAGACAAGGTTGAATTGAATGTGACTGATTTTTGTAAGAATTGGACTTACAATTGATTTACTTTTTTTATATGGCATACTACTGTATATGCACACTACTGTCTTGTTTTTTTATGTATTTTTGTTGCGTTTCCTGAATGAGACCCATAAGATGCAAGTCTTATTAATTTATCTATGTATTTTCAATTTTAAATATCACTTTAAATCAGACATTAGATAATCTGTCAGATAATCTGTCAGAACTTTTAATTCTTTATACCCCAACAGATTTTTTTATTTATTAGGAAAACTTGACTTTTAATTTAGTTTGTAAAGTGCATTGAGAAGCTACCTTTAATAGTGCTATATATAAAAACAAATATGAATGTATTTATAAATATTATTGATATTTACGATATTCATAATTATTTAAAAATACTTTTTTTTAGTCTGGCCTTCCTGTAATGTCTTATAATGCTTTTATATATTTTTTATGTTTCTTTTTTTTTTTTCATTTTTGGTTATTTATTTTATATTTTAATCCTTGTTTAACTTTATTCTCATTCTTGTATTTTAATGGGTCTTTTTTATTAAAAAAATTGTATACTATCTATTGCTTCTTTATTTCTGTAAAGCACTTTGAACTGCATTGATTTGTTTGGAAAAGTGCTATATAAATTAACTTTTCAAGTCTGTTGGGTTTTAAAATATAAATCAGTAAAAAAAGGACACCAGGTTGAATCAAAAGCTCCTGCAAGAGTTAATGACCATTAACCAGTCATGTAGTTTCTCATGATGACAGATATAACAAATGCACTCAACTCACTTGAGGAGAAACCATGGTATCTGCACTCTGTTTTATGTCCAGTCATGCTGAAGGCCTCCAGCGACACATTGTAGCTTGTGCCACATGTGATGCATCCCAACAGGCAGTGGTTGTCCATGGTGTGACATTTGGCATGACCTCTGGGGGACGTCAAAGACGTGACATAGGACTGCGACCCTGTGGCAGGCGACCAAGTGACGTTTGTCATGGACTGGGTCACCTGTTCAACAGTAAGAGTTTCTGGACAACAGGGTCCTGGAGAGAGAGAGGGTGCATATTTATATCGCTTCACCATTTTCAATGTAAACATTTGTCTCCAGATGTTTTCCATCTTCATTACTGCACCTGTTTCCAGGGGAATGGAGTAGCTGGGAAGACTCTGTCCTGCTGCAGTGGTGGCGTAGGCGCTGACCTCATATATGGATCCACAGGACACGCTGATGTAACAGGAAGTGCCGGTGGACGAGTAAGTGAGTGTGTCGGTGTGACCCGTGGCGATCACGCTGTAGTTGGCCTGAGTGTTTGTAGCTGTCCAGAACACCTCCACTGTGGAAGAGTTCACCTGGGTCACATTGAGGATCACAGGGGCACAGGGAGCTGAAAGACAAAAATGGATTACATGTAACAGTGATGGTATCACATATTATGGTGGTACTTTGAAATATACCATGTTACTGAAATTAATGTAACGTTTTATGAGGCGTTTTGAATGGTTTGGTTGCACATTATCTGTCAGAGCTTTTAATTTCATTACATGATTTTTTTTTCTGGGAAAGCCTTTAACTTGAATGTATTTATATATATTTTTTTATTCTTCATTATATTTAATTTCATATATAGCGTGGTCCTTTTGTTTTCTAATGTAAAGGGCTTAAAAAAGCATTTTTGAAAATACACCGTGTGAACACAATAAAAATGATATTACCTAAAAATAAAGGAAAAAAACAGTAATAATAATTATCATTATTATTTTATATACATGGTTCAAAATATACCATGGTACTGCTATAGCAAATGTACAACAAAACAAAGGGATTACCATGGTACTTTTTCGTATATGGCATTGTGCACACTAGTATCTTTTATTTTTTTTCTTATGTAAAGTGCATTGAGAATTTACCTTTAATGGCACTATATATAAAAAACAAATATTCTTAATATTAATATAAATGTCAATACAAATAATAAATATTATTTTTACAACATGGTATTTCGGAAATATTTTGTGCAACAAGTAAATACAATAATAATAATTATTATTATACCATGGTAGTTTTGGAAATACTTTGAGTAGAATTAGTAGAATTATTACAATAATTAATATAATAATAATAATATTTTTTATTATTAGTAGTATTGTATTTACATGATACTCAAAGTATTTCCAAAAAAATACCATGGTACTACTATGTATAAATGTACAACAAAACATGGTATTACCATGGTAATGTTTTGTACTGTATGTGGCATATATCACACTAGTATTCACTGTTAGTATCACACTAGTATCACACTAGTATTTAAATTAGCTTTCACTGTTATGCCGATGATACTCAGCTGTATATTTCTTCAAAACCTAACGAAACTTACCAATTCACAAAATTAACGGAATGCATAGCTGATATAAAAAATTGGATGACTAGTAATTTCCTACTACTAAATTCTGAAAAAAACAGAGATTCTAATTATTGGACAAAAAACTTCCACACGTAATAACCCAGAATACTGTCTAACACTTGATGGCTGCTCTGTTAAGTCTTCGTCGTCGGTTAGGAACCTGGGTGTGCTCTTTGATACCAACCTTTCTTTTGAAAGCCACGTGTCTAGTATCTGTAAAACTGCATTTTTCCATCTTAAAAATATATCCAAAATACGCCATATGCTCTCATTGCGGAACAATTAGTTCATGCGTTCATGACCTCAAGGCTAGACTATTGTAATGCTCTACTGGGTGGTTGCCCTGCACGCTTAATAAATAAACTACAGCAGCAGCTCGAGTTCTTACCAGAACCAGGAAATATGACCATATTAGCCCGGTTCTGTCAACACTGCATTGGCTGCCTATTAAACATCGTATACATTTTAAAATATTGTTGATTACCTACAAAGCACTAAATGGTTTAGCTCCGCAGTACTTGAGCGAGCTCTTAACGCATTATAGTCCTTCACGTCTATTGCGATCTCAAAATTCCGGCCAGTTGATAATACCTAGAATATCTAAATCGACTGCTGGCGGTAGATCCTTTTCCTATTTAGCACCAAAACTTTGGAACAGTCTTCCTACCATTGTCCGGGAAGCAGACACACTCTGTCAGTTCAAAGCTAGACTAAAACACATCTCTTTGACCTAGCATACACATAATACATTATAGACTTCTATAAATCAATGTTAGGCTGCATAGATTAGGTCAGCCGGAACTGGGAACACTTCCCTTAAATCTTGATGTACTCGTTACATCATAAGAAGAATGGCATCTACGCTAATATTAGTGTCTTTGTTTATCCTGAGGTTTTCCCGCAGCCTGCCGGATCTAGGCCGTATCCAGATCTGACGAAGGAGATCCGCCTGGACCCGATGACAATGCAGTGCTGAAGTATCCACTATCCTCTCCCTATGGAGGATCCCTTTCCCACTCTACAGATAAAGCGTTGTTGAAAATCCGGCTCGCGTACCCCGAAGTGATAAAATAAAACAAAATGCTGTATCAAAATTTATAGGCAAGACAAGTAGTTTGTTTAGGCTGGGTTGTATGGAATTGCAAACCTGCGCACATATTTTCAAAAGTACATAACTATAGAATCAATTCTTAATGCGCATGTGAACGCCGTCAGCGTTAATCACAGGTTCGCGTTTAAAGTCTGTTTAGACAGAACGGCGTCGTCTTAGTGGCCCCTAATTTAATAACAAATGATCATTTCAATGGAGGTGAATCAATCAAAACTAACTTTAGCTGGAAATAACATTATTCAAGAACCGCTATAAAGCCAAAACTATCTCTGTTACCTTAAATTATATGTTTATCTCTGTAAAGCTGCTTTGGAACAATCCATTGTTAAAAGCGCTATATAAATGAAGATGACTTGACTTGACTAGTATCCTGTGGGCTCACGTGCGTTTGTGTGTGTGTAGGCCTACCTGTCCGGCGTGCGTTTGTGTGTGTGTACCTGTCCGGCGTGCGTTTGTGTTTGTGTACCTGTCCGGCGTGTATGTGCACTACAGGTGTTGTTGCATCCTTGTATCTCACTGCAGGGCCGCACCACCACGCTGTACAGACTGTCGCAGGTGAGATCAGAGAGCGCACACACAGGAGCCGTGTCGTTGCAGTGGATCCATTCGCTTCCGTCTGCAGCGATCGTCTCGTATAACTCTGCTCCTCGAACGGCTGACCATGAGATCTCTAAAGTTTCTGTGGAGATCAGTGACACGGACACATCCTCTGGACAGCACGGGACTGGGGACAGAGAGAGAGAAGTTTCTCATACTTGATTTTACTTGTATAGCAAAACTTTTACATAAAATATCAAAATTAGTGTGTGTAGCCTACTGTATGTCTTATGACTTTTATATCTATATTATACGTAAGTTTGGTGTCGGTAAGATTTTTTATCTTTTATGTCTCTTATGCTCACCAAGGCTGCATTAATATGATCAAAAATAAATTGTGAAATATTATTACAATTTAATATAACTGTTTTCTATTTCAATATATTTTAAAAGGTAATTTATTCCTATCACACAACATTTTTTATATATTTACTGTCACTTTTGATCAATTTAATGCAGAATAAAAGTTTTTTATACCTTGCTGAAAAAAGTATACATTTCTTTTAAACCTTAACCTTAAACCTTTTAGACCTTAAACTTTTAAATGGAAATCTGTCTGTGTAAAGTACAAACTTGTAGTATAGTTGACTATTTGTCCTGGTGGACTTGAGCCGGCCTGGTTGTAAGCGAATACGGTCGAGAGGTACGTGTATCCGCACTTGCACTGGAAGTAGCAGGCCCTGCTGGTGGTGTTGCAGTTTTCCTCTAAGCCATCATCGCTCTTCACGTAGGCGATGTAGTAATTCACCCACGGAACCTCAGACCACATGACGGAGCAGTTCCCTGTGGTCACCTCCTCAATCCAGACCGAGTCAGGAGGACATGGGACTGAAAATGATTCAAAGAAGATGACAACCAACCGCACAACTCTTTATTAATGTGTATGTGTGGTTTTTCATGTGTGCATTCATGTGTGAGTAAAATATACAGGTCAGAAGGTCCTCTGGGTTTGAAGGGTCACTGGTTCCGGCCTGGTTGGATGCTACGAGGGTGATGGTGTGGTTCTGGCTGCAGTTGAGAGGACTGATTATGCAGTAGAGGTATGAGGAGCTGCAGTTCTGGCCTGTGGAGCTCACAGCAGTGTATGTGTCGGCACCGTAGACTGACTGCCAATACACCGCCAGATCGAGAGAGCGACCTGGCGTCAACAGAACCACCACATCTCCTGGGACAGAAGGACCTGTAGAGAGTGGAACAGAGAAAGAAGAGTTGTGAATTTAAGGTTTGATTCATCATTGTATTAACTTTACAGAGCTTATCTGGTACATAGAGTCAGACAGAACACTTTGGTTAAAGGGACACTCTTCACACAAAAATGAAAATTCGCACTCATGCTGTCCCAGATAAAATCAAAGTGAATGGCTTAAAAAACTTGACGCTTCAGAAGCCACGCAAAACGAACACGACGGTAATCCATACGAACCCATTTGATGAATCAATGTCTCCTGAAGTGAAAACAATTTGTGTGAGACAAATACTAATATTTTAACCTTTTCCTGCTATAAACTATCACTTCTGGCCAACTGTCAAGCGGTATTTCATGAGTTTGCGCTTGATGTAAACTACAATGTTGTAGAGCGTGAACTTGTGAAACTCACGCGAGAAGTGATGATTACGCGATGCGATGAAAAGCAATGGTTTAGAGTTGAAAAAGTTTGAAATATTAGTATTTTTCTCACACAATACCAATTGTTTCGCTTCAGAAGACAGATTCAAGATCTGGGTTCTTATGGATTAATGCCATGTTTGTTTTTGAAGCGTCAGCTTTGAGAAATCCATACATTTGCATTTTATGGATTCACAGAGATGGATTATTTTCCCTTTAAAAACTAAATAGGAAAATGTGTAATGCTCAACATGGCGGCTGTAGGAAACCAAAGGCCTGTTCACACCAAGAAGGATAACTATAATGATAACTTTATAAGTATCCACACCAGCACACGATAACTTTCTGTTTATTATAAGCGTGTGCTGCAGTTTTGTCATCTGTCGTGTTAAATGCCCAAGCTCTTTTAAGCAGGATTCTGATTGGCTGCCAATATTTTTATCGTTTATCAGCTGGAAAAGAAATCGTTCTGAAAGTGATTCCAACTGAATCGTGCAGTTATAGTTGCCATTGTGGTGTGTGCTTTTTTTTTTTTTAGATGATTTTTAAAACTATATATCTATCATTATTTTTATCGTCCTTGGTGTGAACAGGCTTCTTTCAATTAAAAGATCTAAGCGGCTTATTAGCAATATACCCTGTTCAAAAGACTATAAACGAGTCCTCACGTGTGATTTGGCTGATGGTGATGTCATCTCCTTGGTTACCATCAGGATCCCAGGCATTGCCCTTGATGGAGTAGGTGGTGCCAGGCTGAAGGTCACTGAAGGTCATGTTGGTCTCAGACGTGTTGCGTCTGACCCGCGTGTCGGAACCCTCCATGATCATGACCAAGGTGTATAACACAGCATTGTTCACTGGATTCCAGTTTATCACAATGGTGTCACTGCTGGGGGAGCTGGAATGCAGATCTGGGGCCACCACCACTGCAGAGAGAGAAACAATAAATCATTATTTTTAACAGCTGGACGAAGGAATGGAAACAGCCTGAGAGCAGCAGCACAGGAAGACTAAACAGCTACTGCCTCTGGTGGTGAGTTTCAATCATTACAGCTGGAAAAAAATGACCCAATTAATACACTAAATTATGAACCATGAGTCAAATTAGTTTATTGATATGTGCCAATGATAATCTTTTTTTGATCAAATATATTATTAGATTTAAAATGAGTATAGTATAAATGTCTGATAGGGACACATATGTGATGTTGAGATGAAAAGAACCTTCAGTGTGTCTGTAAGGTGAAATGGGATAGAGAGAAAGTTCTGTTGTTATATGTGAAACTTTATGAAATCGGTCCCTCTTATGTTACGTCAAGCCGTTCCTTGGGGAAAGGCAACAGCCTAGTTCTCATGGTTTATCTTTTCATACAGTTTTGGGTATAAATCTAAAGATGCAGTTACTGTCAACAGTTGGTAGGAGCCAGATGAACCAACTCTGCACAATAGCTGGAGTAAACAATACTGTGTTATTGTTACAATACCAACTCATTGTCGACCAAACGGGGAGTAGGGTTTAGTTTTCATTCTTTTCTACGATGTGTGATGTTTAGTAAATGAGCTTTAAATGAAAATGTCTGGTCTGGTTTAATTGTTTTAGAGGGGTTTTGGGCTGGTTGTTTAGAGTCAGTGTTGCTTCTCCATCCCTCAAAAAAACTGTGTCCTTATGGTTCTTCAGATCATGCATATATTGTAATTGTTCATGTGGAGTTTTACAGTTTCATTTCCTGTGGTTAGAGGAGTGGGCCTAAACTAGGGATGTGCACACCCTGGTTGGTGGTAAATGCTAATTGGAACTATTTAGGAAATATCAGTTGGGCAAATGACAATATTTGTTTTTCTTTTGCCTGTATGTTGTATTTATTGATTGTTTTTAAACTATTTGTCTTAACTATCATTGAGGGAACTTGCTGAAATGTATAGAGAGACAAGAGTTAGTTTTACAGAAAATGGTATGTTCCAATTAACTAAAGGCGGGAAAATTGTGCATTTAAGTGTTCAGAAGTGAGGCAGGAGGAACAGAGAGTGGTTTGGGGCTTGATGCAAAGGTTGTTAATGCTGCTTGAGCATGAAGTTGGTGCTAGTTTTAGTTCCCTAGTAGTGTTTTTGCTCTTATCCACTGTTGTATGGACATTTTGCACTTCCTTGCCTTTAAAGTATTAAACTTCTTTTGGAACGGCCTTTAAACGGATGCCTGGTGTGATTCTCCTTGTGACCGCTCGTGTCTCTATTACATTGTTTCAGCTGATCAGTTTGGAGACCAGCTGGCTGGCCATCTAAATGAGTTGAATAATAGTTTCCTCAGGTTTAGAGACCGCCTAAACCATCTTAAAGACCAGCCAACCACCAGGTTCAAACTGTTTTGTTTCTGCCACAAAAAACAGCAGGGATGTTAGCCCTTTTTTAAGTATGAGATAGCAAATATATAAATCAAAGGCATTTTTAAATCAAGCAGAAGATGTTTTAATTAAAGTCTGGAGTTTACCTGTCTTAGAGTTCATGGATAGAGAAGGCTGACTCCTTCCCCCAGTGTTGACGGACATCACGCTGAGGGTGTATTGGGTATAAGGCAGCAGATTGATCACTGTCCCGGGGGAAGTTACCACCTGGGTTTCAGAGAAGAACCCATCCTCGTTCTCTGCCCGGATGATGTAGCTGGTGGCACCAATCACTAGACCGAACTCCACCGTGATGCTGTCACTGTGTTTGGAGTAAGCCTGCTCTATAAAGGGAACCTCAGGAGCTGATGGGACACAATACAAAAACATAATAATTATACATATATATTTATATAGCCTATATAATTAGCAATAGCTTAATTTCTAGAAATAAATATTGTTAAGTTCATAATGATGGTAGAAAAAACACTGTTATTATCATTATTTTAAAAAAAATTTTGGAGAGAACTTATCACAATATTTTGCAGCTTAAAGTGCTTTATGAATAAATGGAATAAACAAAGAAATAAAAAAATTATAAAGTAAATTGTGAAGTAGGCTACCCTTCATGAAGATTGAGGCTTTACATTTGGTTCCACAATCGTGAATATTGTTACATCCTTTATATAAATAAATAAATATTCAAGACTGTATTCAACGTGCTAATGTACGTAGAACTTAATTTGTCTTAAATTATGTAATTATTAAATAAAATAAATAAATTATATAAATATCAAAACATAATATTCGGAATTCAAATGATTGATTTTAATATTTAACTAACTTAAATGAAAAAATGTAGGCTAGGCTATCTAATAAAATGAATACTTAGTTTATTATTATTTTAAAAGATAAATTTAAAAGTCACCTGTCTTAAATATCAGACCACCTCACTGGGCACTGATGATAAAGCCTTTTGCATCGGTGTCAAGTTTGAAATTTTCAGTTATAATTTATCAAGGTAGCTCTTGTCCAATGGCACAAACTTGCAGAAGTCAGAGGTCACCTCACCTGTAGTCTCCTCCGTTTCGGCGCTGCTGAGCACGTTCACCGCGTTGTCCATGGCTTCGACCCGCATCCTGTACACAGTGTTCGGGGACAAAGAGTTAACGGAGCCCATCACCGTGCTGCCGCTGAACTGCGCGAAGACCGATGGCTCTGGGGAGTTTTTCGGCGTGGCGGTGATTTTGTACGAGCTCGCCCCGGAATGTCCGCTCCAGCGCACCGTCATGCTTTTAGAGGTAACGGTGAACACGGATAACGTGATGTCTGCACGAAGACAAAGAGTAAAGATATCATAATAACCATAATAGGCCTACTGTTTAAAATTCATTAGCCTATTAAAAGAGACAGCCCGGTCATTCCACAAAATGGTAGCCTTTTCAATTTTGATATTTGACATGTTGACAGTTTTGTGGTTAACTTATCCATTACTATTATTGTGTATTAACACGATAATTTAATGCTACAAATATCCAGTTCCTCAAATATTGAAGATCTCCTACCGTTTTGTGCTGTGCATATCTGTAAATTAAGAGCAGAAAAACAACAAATCATTTTTAAAATATAGCCTATAAAACATGTTAGAAAGCATCCATTCTTCCTCGCTTATTTCAGGGACAACTATTACTCTGTCATATGGTATTATGTGTCATTAGTGACCAAGGAAGCTTATTTGAGCATCACTCAGCACAGATTTTAGATCCAAAGCTATTTTTTCCTATCCAGCATGAAGGTGTGTACAACTACAAAACATGCAGAAGTATAATAAAGAGGACTATTGTTCTATGCAATACAAATAACCTGTCTTTAAAATATATAATTATTTATTAAGAATCCCAATGTGCTTTTAATGTGCTATGTTGCTTCCACCAAGCATAGGCACAGTTAAACCATAACTTATTGTAGCCTATGTATAAAGAAAGTAGAATTTTTTACCTGTGGCACGATGATAATCAATAAGATGATGTTAGAAAGATGTAAATATTTCGACTCCATGCCTCAAATTTAGTTCTGCTCAGCTGCCTTTAGGGCACAATCTCTTCTCCTGATTTGACTATTTCTGCAGGGTAATGGGGCTTAAGTTCTGGGGATTTTTTTCTGTTTTTTTTTTTCCCCTATTACCGTCCAACAGGTATTTTATTGTTCTGGGAGTAGTGAGTGTTCACGTTTGCCCCCTCCCTCTGTCAGGGAGAGAGAGAGAGAGAGAGAGAGAGAGAGAGGACCTATCAGCGCTGGAGGAAAACACACACAGGTACGCATCAACACACTTGAGGATAGACACAAAGATGCACTCTGCCTGGTGAATGGGCTGTTCAGCATTGCTTGTTCTATTGTTATCAAATACACAAGACATTAAATGTTCTATGCACTCGTTTAAGATAATACTTCAGAATAAAATAGTATCAATTATATTAATCCCTATTATGAACTAATAAAGTAGGTTACCAGTCTGAAAAGAGGCATTTATCATATTACATTAGGCCTACTTATATGACAACTCTGAGCGGTTGCCCTTTCATAGCTCAGGTTATGTTTTGTTTTAGTACTTTGTCTCAGATGTTGTACCTAAAATTGCTTTAGTAGCCTATATAGGAGGAATAGAGCTATAAATGAATATATTGGATCATTTGATTTTAGAAGAACTTCTAAACTATGAACTGTGTGTGTGTGTGTGTGTGTGTGTGTGTGTGTGTGTGTGTGTGTGTGTGTGTGTGTCCGTGTCCTGGTAAACCCTACATTATGGGGACATTATCCCCACAAAGATGGCAATATCCGAAATCCTTGTCCTTGTGGTGAAATGTTTTTGTGAGGTTTTTTGAAAACGTAAAAATGCAGAAAGTTTACTGTGACGGGTAGGTTTAGGGTAGGGTTAGTGTAAGGGGATAGAATATACAGTTTGTATAGTATAAAAAGCATGGAAAGTCCCTATAAAGTCTGTGGAAAGTCCCTATAAAACATGAAAACACAACGTGTGTGTGTGTGTGCTGGAGGAACATGTGAGAAGAAGCAGGAGATCTAGGCTAACAAACATAGATTATTGTGACAAACTCAGATGAAATGTTTATGTGTAATATCAGTTTCACAAGATTTGTGTAGCTGAATGACCAGAGGAAATATAAAAGCCATAAATCTGCGGTTGATTTGTGTCAGTGTAACATGACATGCTGTAGTATATACCTTACATGGAGCTTAATTTTCCTTTCTAGGGGATATATGGGAATTTCAAAACCAAAGCAGAAACCAAACTGTCAATTAATTTTGTATAGCACAACAAATTAGTGTTGGCTTAGGTTGCTCCGGCTTAGGGGTGTTATGTTATGTTATGTATACAGCCATCAACATGACTGATGTATCATGAAAAATTTCCAAAACTGACTATGCAGCTTTGCTCTTACTATAGCCAGTGCTTAGGGAATTCATTCAAATGTCTCATTTGCAAGAAACATGTCAGACCATACTAAACTACCATTCACAAGTTTGGGGTCAGTAAGATTTTTATTTTTATTTATTTTTTTATACATTTGAAAGAAATTAATATTTTTATACAGCATTAAATTTAAATGCAATGAATTTAAATTACAGTAAAGACATTTATAATGTTACAAAAGATTTCTATTTCAAATAAATGCTGTTCTTTTGAACATTTCATTCATCAAAGAAAAATAAGGAATCATGGTTTCCACAAAAATATTATTGTTTTTCAACATTTATAATAATAAGAAATGTTTTTTTGAGCACTAAATCAGCATATTAGAATGATTTCTGAAGGATCATGTGACACTGAAGACTGGAGTAATGATGCCGAAAGCGAGCAAGTGAGTGTGTGTGTGTGTCCAGAATTTAACTTTCAGAGCAAACAAAAGTGTGTCATGGTGTATTTTAGTTTAGAAGTCAAATTAAATGTTTTAAAAACAACATGCCTCATTACAATAGCAAAAAAAATAAAAAAAATAATAATAATAATAATTCAATATGTAAAAAATGGCCAAAGGGACAATAAAGAAAGGAAGAAAGAATAGTGTATCTATTTCATTTAGTTTGGGCTGATGGCAGACAACTCAAAATCCCAGCCTGTAAATCACACTCATCCAGGTCACTGATAGGTTGCGTTTGCCTCAGCATTGTTAGGTTTTCAATAGAGAATGGATCATCAGAGTTGTAGCATATTCATGGGAGTCATGGGAGAAGGACATCTGATTTCTGACATCTTTTTTAAAGTGTGTGTGTATTTTACACTGAAATTGCTGTAAACACTGTCTCCCAGTGAGATGTTGAAAGTGGCATTATACAGTACAAGAGAAGAATCACACCTGTGATGTTTCTCCATTGTAGAGAAGCATAATGTAATGTAATGTAATGTAATAATGCATGCTTAGAACCTGCATGCTACAACAAGTGAAACATCTGCCAAAACATTATGACCACATGGCAAATATCCTGTTGGTCCTCCGCGTGCTACCAAAACAGCACCGACTCACAGAGGCATGGCCTCTACAAATCCAGTGGTATCTGGCACTAAGACTTTAGCAGCAGATCCTTCAAGTCCTGTAGGTTGTGAGGTGTAGCTGACGTGGATTGAACTTGTTGGTCCAGTACATCCCACAGATCCTCAATTGGATTGAGATCTGGGAAATTTGGAGACCAGAGTAGCACCTTGAACTCTTTATCATGTTCCTCAACCCATTCCTAAATAATGTGTGGCAGGGTGCATTATCCTGCTGAAAGAGGCCACTCCCACCAGGGAACACTATTGTCATGAAGGGCTGTACCTGGTCTGCAACAGGACTCACCAGACCAAGGTCCAGTTCGGATGCTCGTGTGCCCATTGTAAGAGCTTTCGATGGTGGACGGGAGTCATCATAGGCACTCTGATTGGTCTGCGACTACGAAGCAGAGTATGATGCACTGTATGTTGTGACACATTCCTCCCATAACCATCATTAAAATTTTGTGTGACTTGTGCCACAGTAGACCTTCTGTTGGGTCAGACTAGATAGGATAGCCTCTGTTGCCCTTATGCATCGATGAGCCTTGGGGACCCAACACTCTGTCACCGGTTAGTGGTTTGTCCTTCCTCGGACCACTGTTGTTAAATTCTCACCATTGCTGACCGGGAACATCCCACAAACCTTGTGGTTTCAGAGATACTCTGACCCAGTTGTCTTGCCATAACAATCTGACCCTTGTCAAAGTCACTCAGATCTTTATTCCAGCCCATTTCTCCGGCATCCAACACTTTGATAACGAGAACTGATTATGTGTAATATGTCTCTCTCTAGATGAATGGATGGATGGATGGATGGATGGATGGATAGATGGGTAGCATTTTATTTGTTGGTAATATGTATGTAGCATTTTATTATTATTTGTTTCATTCAGTTCAATCTTAAAAAGGACACAAATGGCACTATGTACTTCTTCATACTGTATATTTAAGCGCTAGAATGCTATTTAGACCATTCAAAGGTTTCATTCAACTTTCTTATACTGCTGGGACTGATGACAAGTTTGGTTTACACCTCTGTGTCATAGATTTCTCAGTTGCTCTAAGCTTTCATTGTGAGAGTCACCCTGCAGAAACATTTTACATCAGGTTACACAGACAGATTAATGGAACACATTTCTACTGTATCCTCAGGCAAAGATGAGTCCAGTTTTTTTTTTCTAATTTCCAGACATGTGTGTGTTTTTATAATATCTAAAATAAAACTCATTTTAAATTGTAATAATTTCACAATATTACTGTTTTTACTGTATTTTGATTAAATAAATGTAGCCGTGGTAAGCATAAGAGACTTCTTTCAAAAACATTTAAAAAATCGTACCATCCCCAAACTTTTGAATGTGTGTGTGTGTGTGTATGTATATATATATATATATATATATATATATATATATATATATATACAGTATATATATAATTGAGTTGGTGGGGGGAAAAAAGTATGATGAAAAAATA
Source organism: Tiaroga cobitis (assembly GCA_030578255.1). Lineage (NCBI taxonomy): Eukaryota > Metazoa > Chordata > Actinopteri > Cypriniformes > Leuciscidae > Tiaroga > Tiaroga cobitis. The sequence goes on along the minus strand of CM060592.1, from coordinate 45,334,369 downwards.
CTAATATGTTACCCCAGTTGCTCTCCGGTTCTATATTACACAGTGACAGATGTTTGTTAGTTTTCAACAGAGCATTTATTCTACACCAATAAGAGAGCGCAAGCTGCTTTACATCAGCTAGAAATACCAAGGTTTCACTCTAAGTCTGCTTTTAGCTATTATGCCAGCCGCAGCTGGTACCAGCTTCCAGAGGAGATCAGATGTGCTCCTACGGTAGTCACTTTCAAATCCAGACTCAAAACACATCTGTTTAGCTATGCATTTACTGAATGAGCACTGTGCCACTGTTCGTCCGACTGTTTTTACTGTACTTTATTTTATTTTTTATTCTAAACTGTTTTAATTATTTTTATTTGTTTTGATTATTTTAATTTCTTCTGTGTAAAGCCCTTTGAATTACCATTGTGTATGAAATGTGCTATATAAATAAACTTGCCTTGCCTTGCCTTACACGAACAACAGCAACGGCCAGAGGCTTACCACACGCATACGATATTGGCAGAAACTTGTCCGGTGTCATTTTTCAGTCTAGTGATTGCCAATGGCTGATATGGCTAACAAAATGATAGTCTTTTAAAACTGAGGGACATTTATGGGAACTTAACACAAAAAAAAAAAAAAAGTCAGGGAGGAAATCTTTAGGTGTTTTATGATAGGCTATGTTATACTGGAGACAGGCATTCTAGTATTGTGTTGTTATAGTTGTATCACACTTACAATGTTGTTAGTATCGTGTTGTATTGACTACATTAAGAAGTTCTATTCTGCCCCCTATTGATCACTATTACAAATAGAAAAATACAGTTTTTCAGGTCAGCAATGTTTTTTATTTTTGATGATAATGCAAAACCCAGTATACTATTAAACCGAAGTGTAAAAGCAGATTTAAGTGTAAATTGTAATTTAATGTTGTCTGTAAAGAGTGAATTCCAGCACTGCTAGCTGCCCGCTCTGCTGCTGAGAGGACGCAGGCCCTGTAACTTCTTCTGGAGTTGAGCCTTGGCTAGGTCAGCAGAGAGAGCGTCCGCCATCCTGTCCGTGGTCTGCTTCATTACAAAAGCTGCCTGCAGGGCCTTGTCCAGCGTCTTATGTATTGATTCCTCCTGATAAGCATTAAACACAAATTGTATGTTAATATACAATACACTACACTTCAAAAGTTTGAGGTCAATAGAATTTTGTAATGTTTTTGAAAGAAGTCTCTTATGCTCAGCAAGGCTGCTTTATTGATACAGTAAAACAGAAATATTATTACAATAACAGTTTTCCTTCAGAAATCAATCTAATATGCTGATTTGGTACTCAAGCAGCATTTCTTATTGTTATCAATGTTGAAAACTATGGAAGCTTGTTTCTGCCACGGAATAAAAAAGAAAAAGTTAATTGCAACCTTTTTTCCCCTCAGAATTGTGATTAAAAAAGTCATAATTGTGAGATATAAACTCATAATTGTGAGAAAAGGTCAGAATTGTGAAACAAAAAGTCTCAATGACCTTTTTTATTGATTTATTCCATGGCGGAAACAAGCCTCCATAGAAAAAAGTTGTGTGATTCTTTGATAAATAGTTCAACACAACAGCATTTATTTCCAATATTTATTTGTTACAATAGAAGTCTTTACTGTCACTTTTGATAAGTTTAATGCATCCTTGCTCAAAATAATTTCTTTAAAAAAAAAATCTTGCTGACCTCAACTTTTGAATGGTATGTTATGTTAATACGTTGGGATTATATTCTAAATAATCAACAATATAAAGTTCTTAACATTTTCCCCTTTAAATCCAAAATGTTAGCATTATTCAATTGTGTGCTATCATTCTGTTGTGTGAATGGCAGCTGTTTGACAGTCTAAACTGACTCTGCTAGTGTGGTGTCGTCTTCCAGTAGTCCGAGGCGAGGTCCGTTGAAAGAAGACGTTACTGGGAAGCAGTGCTGAGTCAGATTGAGTAGAGCGCCTCCTACTGGACACTGGTTCAGATGCTTGATCTCGCACTTTGAACCTGGGAAAACAGCCACCTACTATTATCAATTTTCAATATATATCACGTAGTATATCACTAAGTTTATCTGTATAGTTTATAATCTATTATCCTTGACACTGACAGATCAAACTGCATATGTACTTTGGTAATATGAGGTGTCTGACATATAATGAGGGTTACATAATTAGTAGATTGATTGTTTGCCTTTTAACTGATTATTTGCTTACCCAGCAGGTAGACTACAGGATGAGCCATAGTTGACCTGCAGCAGAGGCTTATGGGATAGATGAGCAGGAATAGAAGGGGCAGGATGTGTGCTATTTGAGAAGATATTCCTTAAGTTTCCCACTGAAACAACAAAGGACACAATTTCTTCACTTGGCTTTCCACTGGTGTAAACATACACTTTCTATGACACAGAATAAACAAATCGATTAATCACGATTAATAGCATCAAACATAAAAGTGTGTGTGTGTGTGTGTGTGTGTGTGTGTGTGTGTTTATTTATACACTTATGTTATATAATCACAAACCTTTATGTTAGATGCAATTCTTCGATTTGACAGCACTATACCGGTATATATAACGTTTAATGTTCTGTTCTTCCCTCAAATTTATAATATTTGTAAAAAATACATTTTGATGGTTTAATCGAACTTGTAGGGTCATTTAAAATTAATATAAATATATGTGTGTGTGTGTGTGTAATAATACACATTATTAGATTATTAAAGTGATTCCACACCTGCAGGTCTGTAGCTGGCACTTTTGTTGGTTGGCTCAGTGTTGATGCTGTGGATCGTTGGCCCAACGCTTACTCTCCGATGGCTTCTAGACTGGCTGAACTGAGATGTGTCCAAAGGAAAGCTCTCCGCTGAGGCTGTGACCATCGCGAGAAGAACATTTGGGTACTTTTATCTTACTACATGCTGGACTGTACCAAAAATGCTATTTACTAAAAGGTATCATACCCCTGGATGATGTTTTGGAGTCATGTGACCTCTTCTCAGCAGGAGCACCAAAGCGGGTGCGTATTTGTCCGTACGGTGGACTGAAGGCTCTCTGGAAACTCATAGTGTGATCTGAATCTTCACCATCTGTAACTGACAATACACTAATTCCCTTTCAATTTCTCTTCAATTTCACTTAACTAAAACTATATAGACTTAACACATCTTTAGCAAACACCAATATTGAACTGCATTAAACCACATTTAGAACAAATGTATTGCTAAAGAAGAAAGCATGAACCAGGTTGTGAAGCTGTCACCTTTGCTCTTGCTGAGCTCCATATCAGAAGAGATCCAGTCCTCAATCTTCTGAGGGTTTGAGTCTGTCTTTGCACGTCTGATGATGTAGTGAGAATTCACATTAGTTTGGCAAACTTCGAAGAACCAACAGTCTTAAAAATAAAGGTTCTTTATTGGCATCTATGGAACCTTTAACATCCATGGAATCTTTCCATTGCTCTAAAGTATTTATTAAAATGTTCTTTAAAAAAACTAATAGGATGGTAGCCATTCTTCAACCCCAATTTGGAGTACCTGGTGGAGGCGGCTCTGTTCTGGCAACGGGTCTGTCCCTTGTGCTTCTTCTCCAACGGACACCTGCCATTCAGATAATCAGTCCTCTTGCTCACATGAGGCATGTGACCAAGACTCTCCTCTAGCGCCCTCTTGAGGCGAGACACCTCATACTGCAGTGCGAGGATAACCTCACTACTGTGAAGAGCACAATGGAATTGTGATGGTTTCACAAATTGCAGGTATAAACTACAAGTATAAACTACTTCCTTTAATACTTACTTGTGACATGAACAGTGTGATGCTGAGTGCATCTCATTTGCAGAATGGGTCTTTCCCAGCTGAAGGTCTTTTCTTCCTTCAGTCACCTGGTTATGCGTGGGAGTGGCGCCACCTACTGATGTGACATTCTCTTTTGAAACTCTAACAGCTGCATTCTGGGTAATGGTTTTTGCTTCCATGCCTGGTGGAACCAGCTGTTCAAATTCCAGGTGATTCACTGTGGGCTGCACGGGTCTTGGTGCCATTGATATAGTTGTTCGTACATTGGAGTGGGAGGCTTCACTGTCCGGACCGCTCATACTCGCCATGCTAATTACATCATCTGAGAGCGCAGAACTAAAGAGCACATCAGATAAAGTTTTTTTTTAAATTTTTTTTAAATGTCAGTTCTGCTACAGAGCATTTTTCATTGAAAATATACAGTTTATAATCTGAAAACAAAAACACATTTAGCATTTGTAATCTTGTATTTTGGCATTTCAGTTTTGTAAATATACACCGTTATGCTTAATGTCCCCACAAGGATGGCAATACTTTGTCCTTTTGGGGACATTTTTCGGTCCCTATGATGAAAACAGCTTATACATCATATAAAGTGATGTTTTTTGAAAATGTAAAAATGCAGAAAGTTTTCTGTGATGGGTAGGGTTAGGGAATAGAATATACAGTAAAATCATTATGTCACCATAAAACATGGAAACCCAGTGTGTGTGTGTGTGTGTGTTTGAGAGAGAGAGAGAGAGAGAGAGAGATTTACCTCACAGCACTAGGAGGTGTTTTGGACAGTCCTGTGTTTGGACGGCTCAGGTCAAAACTGCCAAAGCCGCTGTCAGTTTCTGGACTTAAAAATCTCTAAAAGAACAAAAACACTTTCTCTGTCGTTTTGTCCTTTGCAGAAACAGCCCAAACATTCTGCAAGTGACACAACAAATAACTTCAAACAATAACACTTCTAACAAAAAATCACAGTATCTCTAGCGGAATTTGGGGAAATTGTTCCTTTAGGGGTACAACAGCTTGTCACTCTGGCAGGGACAACTTTGTATCTTACCCTAAAATGTTCATAATAGTACCCTCCTAACTAGTACCTTATTACTATCTGCTTTAAGGTACTAATGTGCAATTTTAGGAGTAGATAAGGTGCAATAAGTTGTTCTTTTAGGGGTGCTGTCCCAGTGACAAGCTGTTGTACTCCTAAAGGTAACATTTTTGCAACAAAAATAATAATATTAATAATAATTCTGACAGTTTATCAATCCATGAGGGAATGTTTCCCTTAACAATCAACATTTACATCAACTAGGCCTATCACGATCCTGAATTCTGTTCTGATTTGTCATAAATAATTCTGTTTATTCATGTCACTTGCAGCGTAATCCTAATACATAATTTGTGATATATATATATATATATATATATATATATATATATATATATTTTACTTGGAATCATATAGTAAAATAGGTCCATAATGACGTGAAAGTTAATAATATTTATATAATTATGTATGATTAATAATATTATATTATATAATACAATGATCATATGAAATAGTAGACTTGTGACTATCTTTGTGTACTTTACAGCATAACCACACTCAGATTATTAATCAATAATTTCAACAGGCCTATTAGCAATATTGACATTCTTGCAGAATACTCTTTTGTCCATGTAAAATAGATTTGTTTTCTCACAGACAAACCTAATCTCTGTCTCTCCATGTTAGTGTATGTGTTTGTTACCTGTGTTTTCGCTGTGGTTGGCTGAGGAGAGTGTCCAGCAGACACTCCTACAGAAGGGAAGGCTTCACTGGGTCTGATCTTCTCTTCGTACCTGAGAGAGGAATGACGATCACAGCAGTCATTAAAAACAAGGTTCTTTTTTACGTTTACAGTATTTTTAGATTTTTAAGACTGATAATGTTTGCACCATTTTAACTAAGAATGTTCAGTGTTAATGCAACAAAGGACTCACATTAGCCTTACAAAAAAGTCTGTGAGAGCACCATGGTACAATGATGATTTTAAGTACTTCAAAGTACAGTACTTCAAAAATACCATAGTATTAACATGGTACCGTGTTTAGAACTAGTGTAATGTAATAAAGTAATGTTAGTGTAATGTAATAAAGCAATTATATATCCACAAGCATGCAACATAAATCACTGGATACATTTTCTGAGCTAACAAAACTAGACAAACATTTTACTTCCATCAAAAGTTGTATAAAGTAATTATATTCATCTGAGGGATATTTACAATCATTAGTTATTTCAGTAGAATTGTGTTACTATTATAGTTTTTATTAATATTTTAAATTAATTTTTTATATTTTAATTTTCTGTTTTCATTTAGTTATTTTGTTTTTGTCTTTTTTAATAAAAAAAATGTTTTATATGCTTATATAGTTTTTATTTTATTTCAGTTTTATTTATTTTAGTACATTAAGTTAACCTAACTGAAAATGAGAGATGTTCCCCTGGCAACTATAGCTGAAATAAAATAAGTTTATTTATATATATATATATATATATTATTTTTATGTTTATTTTTTTCCATTAGTGTTTATTTTATTTCAAGTAACAAAAAAAGTTTGATGATTTTAGTTTCAGTTAACTATAATAACCCTGAATCATGCACCTTTGATTTACGATCTATTCTTGTACAAATGTAACTTCTAAAATTACAACATAACATCCCAGTTAAGAATACACCAGATTGCAGTCCATGCACAGCCACAAAAATACAAATCTGTCTGTAAATACTGACCTATCGTATGTCAGCTTCTTTAATGAAGTTGAGTTGGACAGTTGTGCCAGGATGTTGTCTTCCTCTCTTGTTGTTAGCCTGTCCTCCTCTTCCTCATTGGCAGTTCCAGGCGTTTCAGTGGAGAAGGTGGAATACCTCAGAGGAAGATACAGAAAAACTGACAGAGGGAACGAAGTGTTTCCATAATGAAACTGATATTCCCTCGTCCCTCCTCTCGACCTGTAACCCGATCATCCTCGGGTGAGCTGTGCTAAATATCACGATACACTCCCTCCTCTTACAACCTACATCAGTGATCTTTTAAGAGAACTAAACAAGGGACCGGATCACAACATTTCTAATTAACGTTACCCATTAGAATTAAAATAGAATCTTTTTCACTCTACAGCTGAATTCGTTTGCGCAACCTTGCCATATAATGGCATAATGTGAAGTTAATGTACAGGAACATGTTCTTTAAGCAATCTGGGATTGTGACTTGTTTAATGTGTTATGTTAAGTGCAATGTTAATGTCAATGATTGTGGAGTTTGAACCGGCAAACTTTTGATTACCACCCCAGATACATTCCATATGCATTTCTTAGTCTTTGTTTACATTTTAAAAAATAGCTGAACATGTGCCGGTATAACACAATACATCGCGGTAATATTAGTACCTCCATAAAACTCAAAACAATGAAACAATTCTGATTACTTAAAATATGTCAGTTTTGAGAACTCAAACGAAAAAGAAAGTTCTAAATACTCATAAAAGTCCATTTGATTAAACTAATTTGTTTAATTTAAGTTTACCCCACTCAAACCAATTAACTATTTTGAGCATTAGGGTTTACAGTGTGAGCACTTCAAAATACTTTGAATAATTCGGGGGAAAAAAAGAAAGTCTAACCATACTTAAATGTTTCAAACAGCCATTGCGAATTTCGTATTCGCTGTGGTTTATCACAGCAATAAACACTTATTTGACTTAATATGCTATTTATTTTCACAATATTTGTTTACACCTAAACATTTTTACATTTTAATCTGGACTAAAACATGGCACAAAAGATATCTAGATATTAGTCAAAAGTTTTCAGATTTTTTGTATTGCTCTTTTGCACTTTAATCTGTTTAAAACATTTGTTTACTCTATACATTTTGTGTATTTTTTTGTTGGATTTAAATGTTCAGAGTTGAGAAGAGAAGAAACCTTATTAAACATTATTAAGAGTTCAACCCTTTTTGTAACTTAATTCAATACCATGATAAAAGCTACAGCAATTATCGTGATATGAAAATTAGATACTGTCACATGCCTTGGTGTAAACGCGGCCTGTGTGAAGCATTATGTAGGCAATAACAGATAAAGAAGAAAATGTGGCAGTACTGTAGATAGAAGCTGTTTTCTGTGCAGCCGGGAAAAGGCACGTCAGCTCTGTGATCTTCATTGGCCTCTTCATCATCATTGTCCTCCATGTTGTGTCTGGCCGAGGAGATGCTGAAGACCGACTCCTGTAACATGACATGTTTTTTCATTCAGACCCAGCATCCACAAAACCTACCGCGGCCCAGTCATTTAGTTCTCACGTTACATAGCAAACGAACACATGCAAACGGATATGAGGCACACAACAATATCAGCTTCGCTGTGCTTGTCCACGTGAGCATTAATAATGGCTGACTCTAAACAGAAGTTGTTTAAACAGAAATTGCATAAGCTAACTTTGACATTTTGTGTATGAATGAAGGAGGGAAAGTGAAGGATAATAATGTGGTCAGAGAGTGTCATTAGCCGCGTTTCCACTGCTGGGCCAGGGCCGAGCCGTGCTAGTGCGTGCCAGGGCCAGTCGCGTTTCCACTGTCACTTCCGGGGCTTGATCGGGGCTTCCTCAGGGCCAACGGCCAGGATTTCTGGCCCGTCGAATACCTTGGGCCAAAGCGGGCCAGCTCGGGCTAGAGGCGTGCTCAAGGTAAAAGGCGGAGTTTATCGGTGTTATGGAACGTTATGATCTGAAGCAAGATGCACATTTCACTTTTTTATATCGCGCAAAATAATCGCTGCAAAGCTCTTCTGAGCATTTGGGCAGAAGAAAGGGTACAAGGTCAATTTGACGGCGTGTGAAGAAACGAGGACGTTATTAAATACATCGATGCTGAACTTTCTAAGCTAAGCATGCGGCGATCAACGCTTCAAGTTCAGGAAAAAATAGAAAAGTTGCGGGCGCAGTATTGTTCAAGGCGATTAAAACGCACAACGGACAAAGCGGAGCTCAGAAAAGGATTTTTCCATGGTTCGACTTGATGGACGTGTGTTGGGTCACCGTCCCTCTGTTAGTGACAACTCGCGAGACAATCGGGACACTATTGCAGCCACGGCCGGTGAGTTAATATACATGCTATCTTCCTAACTTAAAAAATAAATAAATTCATAATATCCGCTGAAATGGGTTGGGTTGTATGTATGACGTTTGATCCAGAAAGGCGTGTTAGGGGCGGGGTTTAGGGCAGCGCTGCGGGGCTACTGGCCCGGCAGTGGAAACGCAAGCCCGGTGCTTAAGGCCCGAGACCACTGGCTCGGCTCGCTGTTAGCCCTGGCCCGGCCCTAGCCCGGCAGTGGAAACGCGGCTATGGACCATCAAGTACTGTCTAATGCCGTGAATTTTTGTCCAAATGTCCCCTAAAATGTAGATCACTGTGTGTGTTACCTCATGCAGAGATGGATGGGATGATGAGAGAGGGATATTTTCACAAGGAGGAGGAGATGGAGTGGAGGATGACGAAGGAGGATAGTAAACATGGCAGACGTTTCTGTCGATCTGCTCTTTTATGTCCTCCAGGTGCATGCCTATCCTGAAAATCTGCCCCTCGACCTCCCTTAAACACAAACGTGAATACACAACACGTGCAGGTTGACCCTTTGACCCATGACAGTTTCGTTTCCTTGCTTTGAACGACTTTAGACTTACAGGAATCAGTCGATAGCTTTGTAGGCAGTGCTCCAACATGTAGACACTATGAACTATATTTACAAAAGCAAAAATATATAACCAGTACACTTAAAGTCGTGATGAAATTGAAGTAGCGACTGATGTTTTCCTTCCTATTGTGGCGTACGTCCAACTCCAAGCGTAACGAAAAAGTTAGGGCAGGGAATCGTTTCAATCCACCGGTTATCGATTGGATTTTGAAATTGTTGCACTCAATGAAAATGAGCTTGCTGTCAATTGTGGAGGGTGGGGTTTAAGCGGACTAAATACATAAAAAAAAATAAAACACAGATCCTTCACAATAACATCCGTTTACAAAATAGGGTGAATTTTCATTTCATGCCAATATTACGGTGGCCAAAAGAGCCGAAGAAAGCAACTGAAACACCAACAAATTAAGAAAGCATCTTCATCAGTTTGAAAACACGTGTGCTGCAAATACTCACAACGCAACCTAATACAGAAATAAGCAGCAAATACTCACAACCACAAGGGGACTCTAACAAGTGACAAACTTGTCTACTCGTCAGTGGTGTTGTCGATGACCTAAAAGGTGAGTTTTTTTTTGTTTATTTTAAACATCCTGATGGTATGTGCGTTGTGAGTTTTTGCAGCTCGTTTCTGTATTTGGTTGCATTGTGAGTATTTGCAGCACATCTTGTCAAGCAGTTGATGATGTTTTATTAATTTGATGGTGGATCTATTTGCATGTGTTTTCTTCAATTGAGCTCTCTCTGCCACCGTACAATATCCATGACTTAAATGTAATAGAATTTACCATCACTTGCTTATAATTTGAACAGTTTTCTTGATTATAACAATAGTTTTGTGAGGTTTCTAGATCATGCTGTCCAACCACATGACATGTCTACCTGTCAGGGTCAAACTCTCCTGTGTTTCTGGCGAGACCCCTGTAGTTCTGCATCTCCAGAGCACGATGCTCCTCCCTCTTTGTGAGGTAATTCCTCTCCAGCTGATCCTGGGCCTCCATCATGCTCTTCAGCACCTGTGGAGATATCCACCAAACAAGATGAAACGTTTACTTTTTTTCCCATTTGAGGGCTATAAACCTACAACTGCTTGATTTAATTTAGTATCTTATGATAAAACAGTGTATTATAAAAATGGTTTTGTGAAATTCATGATTAAGTATGTACAGTTACCATCTGTTGCTCCTCCACATTCATTGACATGCTGGTGACACATGTTTTGAATTCATCCACCTGGAAAAGAAGAAAAATACAGATGCATCATGCACCCATCAATACAAAAGCTAAATGCATGTTAAAGAGAACTAGAAACATAAGGCACAGGGCAAATCTTTGAAGGCAGGTCTTGCTAACTTGTCTGTACCTTCTGCGTAAATGATCTGATGATGTCTCTGAGCTCAGAGGTTAGTCTTTCTCCATCTGTCGGGCTCTGTGATTCAGTCAGCACAGGTACAGAGTTGGGAAGACTAAACTGCTTCTCACTTGGACCTGTTGAACATATACTCAAGATGTGAGGACGCAAATAAAATATCTAAACACAAGTCATGTATCTTTTATCTTATAGCACTTTTGATCATTTTGTACTTAAGTATAAACCTCCTGATGATCTCTTAACAATGTTTCTTGATTCACTCTCTTAGGAGGAGGTCTGTTGAATGCAAGCTCAAATTTCCCTGGCAGGGTTTCTCTGCTGTCAGGGTTACACTGTACTACAGTATTCAGCTGGAGAAAGAAATACAATGGCTTCTTGCCTGCGGCTGGTGCTTGTGGGACATTTGCTGTCAGCTTGGTGTTGTCATTGTTGCTAGTTGCATCGTTCCAGTCGATGGACACAGACGGCTCACTGGAAGCATGAATCTGCTGCTTAAAAGAAAGCAACAATATAATCCGCTCAATTGGGCCGCAAATCCGATTAAAATTAAGATATGTTGAAATGCGGATCATATCTGTATACTATTACACAGGCATATTGTGTATAATAATGTTTATACTTTAGTCTGGTATATTCTGCCTTTTGTTTAAGATAATAAAAACATAAAAATCTAAATGTTTCAACATTAATGGAAGATCTGACTTGTAGAAAAATCCTCTTGAGTCTCACCTGACCAATTAGGTTTTCAGCTTCTGTGTATTTAGCGAGCAATCTGTCATATTCAGCCTGTAAACAAATGAAAGGATCACTTTTTTTATTACTTTTTTAAGTTTTAACCTTTTGATGAATTTTTGTTCATGCATTAAAAAACAATTGGGTCCAAAACAACATTAGACCCCAATAACTTTCATTGTATGAACAAAAAACACAAAAAACACACTTCTCACATTCTTGTAATATTGCCTTTCTGTCACACTTCAGCGCTTTCTATATTAAGGTCAAAACAGCTTGATGCCTGACTCGAATCATGTGAAAGATCTTCTATTCATCCTAAGTAGTGTAACTAGTGTTGTAAATGTAGTCACCTGTAACTGATGCGCTACTTCCTTGTCTGTAAACACATTGTGCTTCTCCGGTGGCATGGAGTCCTCTAAAACCCTGCTGATGATATCTGCTGTAGCTTTACAAGAGGAGGTGGATTTACCCAGAATGCCTGGGGACGACTGGGCTCGGGTCATAGCTGGTGACTGGTTGACGGGTTTAACGATTCCATTACCTTTTGGTATTTTGACTTTAGGTGCCACTTTAGAGAAGTCAGGTAGGGGGTAATGCACCTTTCCCTGTCCGTATTTCAGCTCACTGTAGGACCTGGTCCTGCTAAAGGAGCACTTATGATTCTGTGCATCTGCTTTAGATAGATCTAGAGAGTTAGCACTGCTGTTCTGCTTAGGACATTCTTTATCATCATCATCATCATCATCAATGATACAAGTCGTTCCAGGTTTCTTAGATGAGCTCGATAGATCTAGAGAGTTTGCACTGCTGTTCTGCTTAGGACATTCTTTATCATCTGGAATGTTTATTTCAACCTGTCCATGACTTCCAGAAGTGCTGGGATCAGGTTCCTCCATCACATCCTGAATCTTCTCTCTCTCTCCTTTGCCGACCTGTGGAGCCCGAGAAGCTCTACTCAGCACGGTTTCATCAATGCTGTCCATCAAAGACATCTCAGGTAGGGTCTCTGCTTCAATGATCCTGCTTGAGTTAAGCAGCTCCTCCTGGGAGAAGTGTCTCAGCAGGAAGTCAGTGATGTGGTTTGCAGGTTGAATAGGTGTGGCTAAGGGAGAAGCCATGTCCTCTATTGCTTTATGATTAGATAGAAGAGCATGAGTAAGATTAGACTGGCACGCCTCTGTTTCTTTTGCATTACCAATTTGCCTACTAAACTTATCAAGTGTAGTGAAAGCCTGACTGGACATCACAGAAACCATTTCAGATGATTTTAAATTCGTCTCTGTTTTGTTGTTGGTGTGCGTACCATCATATGGGAGCTCTTCATGTTCTTCGTCACTGGTGTTGACAGCATCATCCTCATGTGTTCCAATGATTGGCTTTACTGCAGTTTTGAGTTTCTGCATTGCCGGCATGATTACGTTTCCCTTCCTGCTTCTGGTGTTTGAATGCTCTGTGCGTTCACTATTGACTGATTCGACACTCTCTGATGAGCCCTCTTCAGTCTCACATGACACTGACAGCTCTGCATTATCTGTACACAAAATAAAAAGACAGTGGTTTTGTTAACGTTTTTAATGTCTTGGTAAAATGTTATAATTTAAAGCCATTAGAAGACACTAAAACAGGATTTCACTTTTTAAGCAAAAGAGTGTTAAAGTGTTTTTGGCAAAACTGTATAAAGGAGATCTATAGCTGGCATTGGGTCATTATGAGACCATTGCTGGCAATCAGGTTTTAAACGCATTCAGTCAAAGTCAGTGGGAGTTTTTATAACTTAAATCATAAATTCTGAATGATTACCATACTCATACAATACCATTCAGAAGTTTGGGGTAGATTTTTCTTTCATAAATTAATACTTTTATTCAGCAAAGATGCATTAATTTGGTCAAAAGTGACAGTAAAGGCATTTATAATATTGCTAAAGAATTCTTTTCTAAATACTGTTCTTTTAAATTTTCTATTCATTACAAAAATATTAAAGGCCCACTGAAGTGCCTTGAAACGCACATCATTATTCAATGTTTTATCGTCATTTCCACTAATACAGGAAGACATGGACGGGACATATCAAACAGCTCATCCTCTTTTTTAAAATAGCCAAATCACTGAATCGTTCTCCGCCTTATTCACCTGGCGGCCATTTTGAAAACTCGAACGCCGTTGAGAGGTACACAAACCCGGAAGTTTGACTCCGACGCAGCAGCACCAGCAATAGAAACCCCAGTGTGGACCACCAATCTTTCCATGTATAATTGTATTGATCAAACTCAATCTGACTCCTGTACATCCTCATCCTAGCTAGGAAAACTGATGTGATGTATCCCCTAGGTTAGCTTGTGACTAGAAGCTAAATACCACACACCGATCACGCCCGTGCCTCTCTCTCTCTCTCTCTCTCTCTCCCTCACACACACACACACACAGTTCGATCGCGCCCGCGCCTCCATTTTTATTTATTTTTATACCGTGCAACGTTATTGTCCGTGTAAATTCGTGCACCGTACCGTGACGCCCGTACCGTTTTGGTTCAATACGAATACATACCGTTTCACCCTACTCAGAATGCTTATACTAGTGAATCTGTGGTGTAGATTTTAGTAATACTGATCTTTGGGGAAACGGTGAAACGTTTGTCGTCTGGATTTTTTCCTGTGTGATGAAGTGCAGCGGGGAACACAGCAGTGAGGCGCCATTGCACTGAGAGAAATCGCGTTGTGAGAACTACCGGAAGTGGTAAGTGTACCGCTCAGGCTCGGTGGAACGTTCGAGGTGAATAAGGTGAATAGTGCACTACTATGTGGGTTAGGGTTAGCCTAACCCACATAGTAACCCACCCACTCACCATCTAACCCTGTAGAAAATAGTAAATGTGTGGACAAGTGACAGATTTTAGCTGCAGCTTCAGTGTCTTGGGGGCGGGATGCTTTAGATTCTAAAGGGCATTTGATTGGACAGAAAATCTGATGAGATGCTGAAGTGCAGAGTGATGTCATCAAAAATATAAATATGATAAATATTGGCGGAAGTGAGAGACTTTAAGTTTTGAAAGCTTATATCTTCTAAATGCGTATTGTCATCGTTTTGGAGCACACTAGATAACAGTAAGGATAACATAAATTATGATTTCATAGGGACTTTAAGCAGTGTTTATTGCAGCACTTTATTATAATAATAAATGTTTCTTGAGCACCAAATCAGAATATTAGAATAATTTCTGAAGAATCATGTGATATTAAAGACTCTGGAGAAAAAATATATTAAAATAGAAAACAATTATTTTAGGTTGTAATAATAGTTGACAATATTACTGTTTTGCTGTATTTCTGCATATCATAGACTGTAAAAAAAAAAATTATATGATTAATTAGTCATGAGAACATATGTTTTTACATTGTTTTAACTCATCAAAATAAGTTAAGCAATTTTCAATTTCTTTAAAGTTGTTAATTTAAGTTTAAATGGCTGTGGTATTTACATGATAGCCTTCTCCATGGTAGCCAACTGAAAACTATGTTGGTAGCCAACTTTCAAAAAAACTGTTATTGCCATAGTACATGTCCAAAAAGGTGGTAGGCCTATTATGGTAGGCTACTGCAAAAACCATGGGAGTTCCATTGTAATTA
Organism: Tiaroga cobitis; assembly: GCA_030578255.1. Lineage (NCBI taxonomy): Eukaryota > Metazoa > Chordata > Actinopteri > Cypriniformes > Leuciscidae > Tiaroga > Tiaroga cobitis. The sequence goes on along the minus strand of CM060592.1, from coordinate 45,319,120 downwards.
AAAAATCAAATAAACTGTGGGGATTTCATACAGAAGTATTTCTTACCAGTGAGTTTCGGGCTCTTAGGTGCACCAGTGTCCTGTGAGAGGTGGACAGTGAAGGCGCCCTGCATGTCGCTGAAATGCAAGCTGTCATCATCACTGATATCCACAAATATACTTTGCTCAATGTATCTTTCCCACAGCACTGATGAATGTCTGCTGTGAGCGTCATCTTCTCCGTCCATATCCTCTGCGTCTCCCGCTGACGCTCTATCAAACCTGCTCCGCGCTTCTCTATTCATTTCTTAGCAACAAGAATACACAAAACTGTTACAAATGCAAGTGTATTTGTGTTTTTTCAATTATGTATCTTGTAATTATATTTATATTATAATAAATGGTAATGGTTAATGACTGAATTATTTGCAACTATTATGATGCTGGCTAAATAAATTACAAGAAACTAGAAAAATAACACTACACCGTCTAATAATATGACATTGCACTTACTTTTTATGCGTGTCCCATGGGTTTCTAGGGGTCATACAAGTATTTGCGCACTCCTCTTGCTTGTGTTCGGCTGTCTTATGGATGACATATCAGCCTATTGGAAAGTACAATGAAGCCTCTGTCTTGTTTCTCAAGCCAATAGTGCAGTGTCATCTTGAGCTTTTTAAATAATAAATGCCGTATCTGATGCTGATTCTTTGGGCAGGTGCTACACGCGCACGGGGGTGGGATGAACAGTGGTTGATATGGGAACGTGTAGTTAAGACTCAATATCAGCTGTCAGTCAGCCCTGCTGAAAAACTGTCTCATTCATTTGAAGAGTTAAAATAGCTAGATAATGTTTTATCTTGCCGTTTAATTTTAATGACCTCTGTTGTCTTACTCCACAATTAAAGCTGAATAAAAACAGTCTCTTGTTGAAGGAGAGGAGTTTTTTTTTTCGACAAAAAGTAGAACGATAAAACATTCAAATTTCATTGGTGATTCATACGGGGAGTGGTTATATTTGAATTCTGTGCTCTGATTGGTCAGTCGAGTTACAACCACGAATCGGCACGCCCCCTTTGTCCGGGTTTGTGTAAAGGGTTCTCTCTCTAAACTGCTTCGAAGTCAAAAGGAATTTAAACGCGAACATTTTTAGTTCATCGGTTCTTACAACATGTTCGGATTTAACTGATTTGTTTTATTGATTCTGGTGGTTGTAAGACGAGGAACCGAGCGAAGGATTGGTGGGAATCGGAGGAGTTTAAGTGAGTATGACTGAAGTTTGGCCCGTAACGGCCGTTAAGAGAAGAGCAGCACGTCACAACAAACTGATCATATCAACTGAAGCCGAAATTTAAACTTCAGGGCGCGCGGAGATCTTGCATATTATGATTTCATTAAAATGGAACACGGGTTGTTTTATTTATTAAAAAAACAAATTCTCCTGTGCCCTAGAGCGATAATATGGTAATACGTTTGGATTATTCTACAAGCAATATTGCATTGTTTGTGCTTTTCCTCTCTGGTTTTGTTTAGGTTTGTAATTAACTTACAGTACAGAAGTCGGTGTTGTTACGCATGTTCAAGCTTGGTGTTTTTGCGTGCTTTATACCTTCGGTATGGATTGTATAAACATTGTTCTTGCTTAATCCTGGGCTTTCTTTTACTATTTGCTTTGGGAGTGAGACATGGGTGCTTTATGAATGACGACTGACCCCGTGTTATTGGCGAACTGTTTTTTTATTGTTGTTTTTTTCAGAATTAACGTTATAGGTTTTGGTTGGGCATACAGTACAGTTTCTATTCATTATTAACTTTTAAACATCTACCTGTCAAAGTTATCTTTATTCAGACAATATTCTTATTCAAAATGCTAACATGGCCAACATACCTATCCTCCTGGCACAATGCAATGGAAAACTCTATGTTGAATTTGAGGAATGTTTACTGCTTACAAGTGTGTATAAAGGGTCTTTAAAAGCTACCTCAGTAACAGCTGTCAAGTGACAGTCATGCATAATGTGATGACAGTGAAGTCATAACTTCCTGTGTGTCATGGAAGGTGCAGCTTGTGTTTTTCTACAAGCTTTGTGTCTTTCTAACCTCTATTCATGCCTCATCTTGTCAAGATAACCTGCATCTGAGGTACTATGAGAACCAAAGCTGTTTTTCTGTTAGAATTATGACACACAAACCAGTTTTGTAACTGACTCTGTGTTTTGGTGTTCATTTTGTTCTTCAGAATGAAAAAAAAAAGAAAATACATTGAATTTGAAGGTCTTTGACACAAATGCTGTGTAACATGTTTTAGCTGGCAGTTTATTAGTTCTCTTGATTGAGACTGAGTGTATGTGTTGTTGTTGTCGTCATCAAGAAAATATTGCTCTTGGCCATTTACCAAGGGTTATCTTGTTGTTTAAACTTAAGTCTGGGAGTTTTTATTTTATTTTTTATAGAGACCAGTGTTTCTGATCTAATCAATTTCTGATTGACTAAAAAATAAAAAGAGTCCCACTTTTTTGGCAGCCTTGGTTCCAGAAGAATTGTGTTCCATTAAAGGGTTAGTTCACCCAAAAATGAAAATTAAGTCATTAATTACTCACCCCCATGCTGTACCAACCCCGTAAGACCTTCGTTCGTCTTCGGAACACAAATGAAGATACTTTTGATTAAATGTGACAGCTGGATCACTCCTCCATAGGGTGCCTAAGGGATTGAAACCTGACGGCCCAGAAAGTCAATGAAGAAAATGTTTAAATATTCCATGTCACAACAGTGGCTCAACTATAAGTTTATCAAGCGACGAGAATACTTTTTGTGCGGAAAAACAAACAAAAATAACGACTTTATTCGACTATTCCTTTTCTTCCTTGTAGGCCTGAAACGAGACTTCAAGAGATTTCCACGACGCATGCGCGAGAATTGCGATTTCCTTCAACTACTTCAGTTAAGTTCTCGCGTGTGCGCGTCGTGGAAATCTCTTGGTCTCGTTTCAGGCCTACAAGGACGAAAAGGAATAGTCGAATAAAGTCGTTATTTTTGTTTGTTTTTTCGCACAAAAAGTATGTGTATGTGACATGGAATATTTAAACATTTTCTTCATTGACTTTCTGGGCCGTCAGGATTCATTCCCTTAGGGAGCCTATGGAGGAGTGATCCAGCTGTCACATTTAATCATAAATATCTTCATTTGTGTTCCGAAGACGAACGAAGGCCTTACGGGGTTGGTACAGCATTGGGGTGAGTAATTAATGACTTAATTTTCATTTTTGGGTGAACTAACCCTTTAAGAGTTATAAGCATGAACAACCAACAATGAGATGAATCTCATCCTTACAAACTTGAACATATTTGAAAATATGACTGTATACAATTGCTTTAATCAAGGAAAGAACTACAATTCCATAAAGCATTACACAAATTTTGAAGTAGTTTGAGAATTGGGAGACTGACTCCATTAGCTACATCATTTGCAATTCTTCATAGAAAATGGGAATGGGTGAGTGAGTTCTCCGATTGGTGGAGATTTCTCTGCAGAATCATGGGTAATTTAGTTTCTTGTCAGCATTCTGTAAACACAATTATTTAAAAATAAGTTGAAAAAATGCAGGCAGATGACTTCAACAAAAGCATATTGACTAACAACCTTGTAGCTTAGTAGATCTGTCTTTAATGGTTTATAACTTTAAAAGTCTATTTCCCTTTGAAAATAACAGACCCCCCCCCCCCCCCCCCCCCCCCCATTTAATATCCAGTTTCCTCCGAATGTTACATTATGAAAGAAATTTTTCATGTTGATTTAAAATTTAATACACATTAAAGTAAGCTTGAAATGTAAATTCACCCTATTTTGTTATCGCAGAGTTGTTAGGTATGTTATAAGTTGATGAATAAGTTGTTGATCTTATTGTGAATGATTCAAATCAAATGTTTAATTTTATTTGACCTCGTTATTAATTTTTAATTAAAATGTCATAACTTCCGAGGAAAATAACAGACTTCTCTCTGCGGTGACGTATGCTGGACTTCTCCAATCTTTCAATCTGCTTATACCTTGCCTCTCTACAATCTACTGCAAAGTGCGCATTAAATTGAGTTCAACACCCACATTTCAATATCTAATCAACAGCCAATGGATAACCATGTCCTTGCCCTAATTATTGTTTTCATTTACAATAATCTGTTAGACTCAAAAGTATGTCACCTTACTATCTGTCGCAAGTTCCATTTCGTTGTGACTTTATGCACTAGAAAATATATAATGCACAATGTTGTTGTGGTCTGTCATAAGTATAATATAGACTGAATGTTTTAGTGAACATGTCTCTATGGTTCCTCAAGCTGATTATCTTGTTTCTGGATTAGTTTGGCAATGACAAACCAGCTTTCCAAATGTCACAGAGGTGTAATATGTTTGAAAGTAACCGACACTCACCATTAGAGTTTAAAATGGTATTTTTTTCCTACTATAATTCTTTTACATCTGTGTGGATTTGTAAGAGAAAGGTGAATAAAACTATTTTCTTGTCACAAACAAGAAAATGTTTTTTCATGCTTTGGTACTGGCCCACATGCATGGCAGCTGTGTTTATGGGCTGATTGCTCTTGCTTTCTCTCTTGCTGTTGGGCTCCCTTGGTTTAGCTTTCACATACACATCGCTGCTCACACACACACACACTTAATATCTGCCTCCCTTGCATGTGTCTGCCGCTCAGTGGGTGTTACCATGGCATTACGCACAGAATGAGGGTTCACACTCGACATCTTGTGTTCTCTTCACACAGAGCTCCGGAAGAACATCCAGGACAAAACACACAACAACACACAAACACACACTTCCCAGACCCACCGCTGTGGTGAATATAAGTCTGGATAAGCTCATCTGTAGCGCACTGGCCTCTGCCACTGGAAAACATCAGAGACTTCGGAAGTGTATGCAAAAACTAAAGTTCCAAGTGTTTTTTTTTTTTACTTTTTTTCTGTCTGGAATTCGATTCACTATTCTTCTCTGATGGATTACTTTCTGGACTTGGCTGGGATCAGTAGGCCTACTTCATAATGCTCTTCAATGGCTGTGAGCAGTGCAGTGGTTAGCATGCAGAATGAGAACCGAACCTTTGTCCACTACAGGTAGGCATGCGACACTTGAATTACATTTTCTTGTAGTTGTAATGCGCCTTTTAAGGTCTTTGGTCCTAGTCCAGTATTAACTCATTTAAGACACTTTTTAATGCTTAGTATCAAAAGTGGACCAAAATAGTATTTACATACCACTTAATCATAGAGTTTTTATTTAGCACTGTATTAAATCAACAGGCTACAAACATGTCCTTTGTCTCCACCTGGAGATAAGGATATAAGTAAATTAAACCTTTCATTAATTAAATAAATCATTGCTAATTATTGTCATAACTCCATCTCCCTTTGTTTTTGAAAATTAAGTTTTAATTGGGAAGGTGTTTGGCTGAATTTGAATGATCTGATATTGTGAAAGAGATCTAGTGGCAAAATAAAGCCAAATGTTGCATCTGAAATAAGGTTTTCATTTTAACTTAAAAGTGGTATAAATGTGAAATGTTTTTGTGTGTGTATGAGAGAAAGCAAGTGTGACTTAATTTGCTCAATATTTAATAACGTTTGAATAGTTTATGATGATTGCCTATATTCTGTTCTGCAACCCTTGAGTTGTTGGTTTTTATCTTTTCGTCAGTCCTCGGCAAACATCTGTCACTCATAGCAATTAAGCCAATTTTAGCCTAGGCCATCTCTAAGAGCATAGACACACTTATTTAGTTTGTGAATCCGTGGTACAAACTAAATGGATTTGAGTTACGTGAAGTTTATAATAATCAAACTAATTTACATTAATTTTCAGAGATGCGTTTATAACTGCATTCGCTGTTTCTGAGCGTCTTTTATGCAAATGATTAAATTTTTTATGGTGTAGTGGATTGATCAGTCCCGTGATGAAATAATCGTTGCATGCATTGCAAGTTTCATGACATCAGAAGCGAACGCAGCGGGTCTAATCTCACTATTGTTCCTCTCTCGGTGCGCGCTAATCACACACGACAGTGGAAAGCAGAAACACAATCAGATTAGCTGTTCAAGTGCTGAGCATGACAGTTTTTCCCAAAGCCATCTTCAACCTCTGCCCTCAAAGACGTCCAATGTGATGTTGTATGATGGAACTGCTGTGTAGAATATTCTTTTTAATATCATTTGAGTCTGTTGTAGTGTAATTCCTGCTGAAGAATTTAGTTGATTGGCAGCCTCATCGTGATGTATGTATGTTTGGGACGGTTGGTTTTGGAGATTACAGCCCCATCAGAGGACTTTTTAAAGAGACAACAAAGCATTTTAGATGCCTTTCACATGTCCAGTTATCTTTGGTTGTGTGAGACGGGGAGGCACCAGGTAGGGCCTCTACAAACTCTAACGGACTAGTTATTATAATGTGTAGGGAATAATCTACCATGAAATAGTGGTTAAATATTTGCAAGGCCACATATATTATGCAGTATCTGGTTGATTGTTGAAGAATTTTTCTGTTGAGTCTTTTTACCATTCAACTTGTTAGATTAAGTTAAGTTGCAAGGAGTTTTAAGGATCCTATGCTGATCAGTTTTAATAATACTAACATGAGAATAATCCATGGATGTGTGATTTTGACGTTAAATATCAGTGGCACTAATGAAGTATGAAGAGTCTGAAATCAACCTGAAAATGTGTGCAAAAAACGTACCGTTGTTATTCTTTGATTATAAATTGTCTCCCATTATAAGGCCACAATAATACTTTTTATATTTCCTTGGTTTACATAAGAAATAGAGATCAAATTAAACATTAGTCTCTCATTTGAAGTTCCAACTTTTTAAAATAAAAAAAATCATATCCAGAAATTGATCTTGCATGATGAACACATTTCCCAGGACAAAGGAATAAATAGCTTGTCATGGCAGCCATTTCATATCATTTAGTTGAATTTTCCCAGTGTTTGAAAATGAATATGTAAGATTTATAAATGGAGCGTTGTCCTTTGCACTATGTTGGGTTTTTGTATGCTTCCATAATGGCCGCATCCTACCTTATTTTATTTCTACTGATGTTCATGCTGAGACATTAAAAAAGCTTGTCAACAATAAACAATTGTGCTGCCCTCTGCAGGATGGAGGCATCCTGTTTGGACCTGGCTCTGGAGGGGGAGCGTCTGTGCAAGGTCGGGGATTACGGCGCTGGCGTTTCTTTCTTCGAGGCCGCCATGCAGGTTGGCACAGAAGACCTGCAGGTTCTAAGTGCCATCTACAGTCAGCTGGGCAATGCCTACTTCCACTTGCAAGACTACAGTAAAGCTCTGGAGTTCCACCACCATGATCTTACACTAACTAGGTATACTCAAACAACTTTTTAGCAATGTTGTATCCAGAGACTTTCAACCGTTTGGGGCCAGTAAGATTACTGTGTTTTGTTTTGTTTAATTAGCTGTGTGAAGGCAAGGCACTGAGTTATATAATGTCTGTTGCATAAACCAATGTTTTTCTCTGGGTAAAATAATTAAATACTTGCCAAAACAAAATGAAACCTGTACAAAACATAGCATGGCTCGACAATACTCGTCTGCCTGGTGCCAGCGTGAACGACGCTCAGGACAATTGACGGAATTGTCACTGCCCCGATCGGGCCAGTGCTGCATCGTCACGACAGTCTTTTGCATGTGTTTTAAGCCTTGCCAATTTAAATATTAAAGTGCAAGAAGGTGCGAAAGAGAACTCAATTTGGTACACTTTGTGTGAGAAGTTTTGTGTGTGCGCATACCCAGACATCACGAATTCTGAATCAACCCCCAAATGTTTTTAATGATAATTGTATCATATTTGTATTGAATGTTTGACAGCACTAAGTACTGATTTGTTCTCTCAGGACCACCGGGGATCGGCTTGGTGAGGCCAAAGCCTGCGGTAACCTGGGGAACACATTAAAGGTTTTGGGACGCTTTGATGAGGCAGTGGTCTGCTGCCAGAGACATTTAGATATTGCCAGGGAATTGGGTGACAAGGTGAGTGATCTATTTAATCAACACAATAGACCATAGCTTACCATAATGGAATATATTACATTTTACATTTATTCATTTAGCATTATTCAATGATGCTTTCATCTAAAGCGACTGCAAATGAAAAACACTAGGACTAGCAATTCCTCCTGATGAGGCAATAATATTAGTGCTGCAACAGAAAGCTCCGAAATTGTTTGGAAAAATGACCTTGCAAACTGACAAAACAAATCAAATGCGTTAACAATCAGTAAATGAATAGATGCAGACAGGATCTGGTTAAAGGGATGGTTCACCCAAATGTGAATAAAAGCCTAAATTGTATCTGTTCATCATATAAAGCGATCGAGTCTCTTAAAAAAAAAAACAAATTGGACTAAACTGCTAAATTCATATGGATTCGTTTTACGATTTCTTTATGAACTTTTTAAAGCGTCAAAGTGGTAGTTGCATAGCTGTCAATGGAGGGACAGAAAGCTGTCAGATTTCATCAAAAAGATCTTCATTTGTGTTTTGAAGATGAATGAAAGCCTTATGGGTTTGGAACGACATGAGGGTGAGTAATTAATGAAAGAATTTTTGGGTGAACTATCCCTTTAATGCTTTAATTATATAAAACTCGTTGTAAATGTAAAATGATCATTGCTGAATATTTCAATCATGCAGTTGTGTGAATCTCATGAATAAATAACTTGTTGTGGTTTACCCTAAAGTCAAAGTAGTAAATTGTTAATGAGAAATTGATTTTTGTGAGCTTAATGAGAGCAAGTTCTGTGAAGTGCACCTGGGTACTTGGAGATTAACATCTAGGGTTCACATGCTTAGTAGTACGTAGTGTTTTTGTTTGTTTGTTTCTCTTATTTATTTAGCTTTTTTACTACAGGTGGGACAGGCCAGAGCACTTTATAATTTTGGAAATGTGTTCCACGCCAAGGGAAAGAGCGTCTGCTGGAGCGGAGCAGAACCTGGAGACCTCCCTGAGGAGGTCACGACAGCACTTCAAAAAGCCTCTGAATACTACGAGTAAATGTCCCACCAACACTCACATAAGTGGACATTGTTTGCATGAGTGGTACAGAGTTTTTACATCCTCTTTCCTCTCTTCAATTGTTTAGGGCAGACCTGTGTATTGTGAAGGAGCTTGGAGACCGAGCAGCACAGGGGAGAACTTACGGAAACCTGGGGAACACATACTACCTGCTAGGAAACTTCAGGGATGCAGTGGCCTCTCATGAACAGGTAAGTGGTCTGTGTCATAAATTAAACTGTGTAAGGCAGTGCAAAAGCACTCACACTGCACTGTGTGTGAACCGTTTGTCTTCCAGCGTCTACTTATCGCTAAAGAGTTTGGTGACCGGTCTGCAGAGAGGAGAGCTTACTGCAACCTTGGAAACGCTTGCATATTCCTTGGGGAGTTTGAGAGGGCTGCAGAACATTACAGGTGAGGGTGATATTTTTAAACTTTTTTTTTTTTTGAGAGAGAGAGAGTGGATTACAGGCCATTAAAATCAGTGTCTACAAGTGATGCGGTGCGACAAGACAGTAAACTGATTCCCCATTCTATTTCTGACAAGACATACTCCAAGTGTTTGCGCTACGACGACGATGTGGTCATCATAGTTGGGTAACCTTCTATAGCGGTTAATACGAGACTACATTAAAAAATACAGAAAGATTGATAACGGCAATCAGAAGAGAGAAAGATTTCAATTTTACCATCACTCCCACAGCCGCTGTATTTAACACGTTTGATATACGTAGATTGTACTAGCGTCAGAACAATAATCTTTGTATTGCCTTTCTTTAAACGCTTTATCATATTAGCAAAATCCAATATTCAACCTCTCATTCATATATATTGATATACCAATACATAAACCAATTTCAATACATATGCATATGCTGTATTGAATAAAACATGTCTTGAGTATTTTTAACTTGCGGTTACACGGTTTTGTAGTTGAATGTGTGCTCCAGCCTTTTTATTTAAGTTTAAGATATGTTAATTATTTTGCGGCAGTGGCTCAGTGGTTCATGTAGGTTGTCTGCAAACCAGAAGGTTGGTGGTTTAATCCCCGGTCCCACCTGACCAAGTGTCGAGGTGTCCATGAGCAAGACACCTAACCCCAGCTGCTCCCGACGAGCTGGATGGCGCCTTGCATGGCTGACACCGCCGTCGGTGTGTGAATGGGTGAATGTGAGGCAAAATGTAAAGCGCTTTGGTGACCATTGGGTCTGTGAAAGCGCTATATAAGTGCAATCCATTTACCATTTAATTATTTTGAGATTGTATGGGTTTTTGTTTGAACACACAATATTATTTTATTTGTGCAGGTCTTAGTCTTACATAACATTAAACAAAAACCCTGTGCTGTGGTTGTGGCTGAGCTCTGACAGTGATAGTGTTCTGAGTGCAGGAAGGCTCTACAGTTGGCTCGGCTGCTGAAGGATCTGGCGGTGGAGGCTCAGGCCTGCTACAGTCTGGGTAACACGTACACACTGCTGCAGGACTATGAGAGAGCTATCGACTACCATCTCAAACATCTCATCATCGCTCAGGACCTCAACGACAGGTGCTTTCACGCATTAGTAGTAGTAGTAGAAGAATTAATAATTGATAATTGCACACAAAACTTGTATGCAATTCTTGAAGTGTAATCATTTGCATACTAAGTATGGAGAATGTATTTTCTGCAGGATCGGTGAAGGAAGGGCCTGCTGGAGTTTGGGAAACGCACATACAGCACTAGGGAATCATGACCAGGCCATGCACTTTGCAGAGAAGCACTTAGAAATCTCAAAAGAGGTACGTACAGCTACAGACTCAGTGGTAGCTAGACATTAGGATTTTTGTCATTTAACTACAAGCAAATACAACGATAGCTAAAGTGATGTTTTTTTTATAGAAATGCCCTTATTGTCTTTTATACAGACTGGAGATCGTAGCGGTGAGCTCACTGCTCGCATGAACGTCTCTGATCTTCAGATGGTCCTCGGCCTCAGTTACAGCACAAACAATTCAGTCCTATCGGAGAACAAAGAGATCGACTACAACCTGCACGGTACAGCACTTCTTTCAGAAGTAGCTTCTAAGCCTCTTCTGTATAGTTGTTGTCAACAATGAAGTTGTAATGAAGAATAAACAAGTTTTTGGCCATTGTCTTGAGTCAGTATTGTTGTTTTTTCTAGGAGCCAGACCCAGGATGAGCCGACGGCACAGTATGGAGAACCTAGAGCTGCTGAAACTCACACCTGACAAGATCAACATGAATGTAAGTGCAGCTGAATGTTAAAATCCTTCTTGCGTTGTACCCTTAATTCAATCAGTAGTGTATTTATTTGATTCATGATCTAAATGTATAGTCATATTCAAGTATAAATCCATGTATTCTGATCTCAGCAACAGGATTCATAGAGTAATTGAATCTCTGTCCTTCAGGGTCAGAAGTGGACAAGTGACATCCTCTTCAAGCAGTCCAAATCCACAATGGCCAAGTCGTCCTCAAAGCTCTCTTTTGTCAATCGTTTCCGAGGAAAAAAGCACAAGCTGCAGAGCAGCTCCAGTAAAATCCTGCAGGATACCAGCAACACACGGGAAGCTCCACAGAACAAAGTACTTTCAGCACATTTACTAAAACAAATAGAATACTCAAATTACGGCAACAATACTTGGACAGCATTTATTAATCATTGTAAATGTGAATCTCAGCATTTACTGATACTTTTAAGATCAAAAGTTATATCTGTTAATGGTTAATGCACTGAACTAACATGAACATGATTTTTATTTTTTATTAACATTAACAAATGCTGTAAAAACAGTTTGTTCATGTTAGTTAAAGGCATAGTTCACCCAAAAATGAAACTTTTGTCACAATTTACTCGCGCTCAATTTGTTCCAAACCTGTATGAGTTTCTTTCTTCTGTTGAATACAAAAGATATTTTAAAGAATGTTGGTAACCAGACAGTTGACGGTGGCCATTGACTTCCATAGTAGGAAAGAAAAAATATTATGGAAGTCAATGGCTACCATCAACTGTCTGGTTACCAACATTCTTCAAAATATCATCTTTGTGCTCATACAGGTTTGGAACAACACAAGAGTGAGTAAATGATGACAGAATTTTCATATTTGGATGAACTATCCCTTAAATGCATTAACTAAAATGAGACCTTGCTTACTGTAAAGTGTTACCAAAATTACTTTAATTTCTCATACATAATACACATACACATAGACTACATAACCACGTTAACTAATGACCAAAGCAGACCACAGTAAACCACAAACTCACATTCAAGTTAAGGTCTTCATTCTGGTTTGTAACGCCCACTTTTCACAATACAATCAACTACAGACATTTTTTGCGTCATATTGTCAAAGCCATAGCCTTGTTGGTTAGTAGTGTTATTTTAGTATTATGTATTTACTATTATTGTATTCATATTTCAAATTTTTATTTTTTTATTTTAGTGATTTTGTTTGTCATTTTTATTAGTTTTTGTTTATTTTATTCCAGTTAGTTGCCAATACAACATTTATATTCAAGTGTAAGTCAATTGTATTCAAGTTTCATTCAAGTGTAAGTCTAATATTTATTTATTTCAGATTTATTTTAATTAAACAGATTTTTGTAACTTTTTATATGTACAGTACATATAAAGAAAGAAATGCGTCATGTGGAGAGTAACTTGCTCTAATAATATTTCTTTGTGTTAAATTGTTAAAATGAGGGAACAGTTTGTTCTTGAGAACAGCTCATAAATCGAAAATACTGGTTACAAAATTGCACATCATGTGTTTTTCAATTCTTCATAGAGGACTGAGAGGAGGTTGTTGTTGTTTTTCCTTTAACCTTTGACCTTTCTGCCCACAGCATGGAAGTACAGACATGTTAGGAGATGAGGGTTTCTTTGACTTATTGAGTCGTTTCCAGAGCAACAGGATGGATGACCAGCGGTGTGCCGTACAGGATGGGAGGAGCCATCGGTCTGTCAATTCTAGCTCCTCCTCCCCACCCACCACCACCCCTCCCACAACCATCAGGAAATGTTAGGCACTCTCTTTTCACATTATTTTCTTTAATTTGACAATCAAGTGGCAATAAAAATGTCATTTTCTCTGTCTCTCTCTAGCATTCTCAGAGTCGGCTGCAACTCCGGGTCAGGAGCCGTTTCTCAGACTATTGGCGAGTGCTCAGGGCAGGAGGCTAGACGAGCAGAGGGCAGGAACAGGAAACAGTTTGCCCGGCCTGCACACTCTATCCGAACACAGCAGCACTAGCAGCAGACGGATGATCCTCAGTCAGGTCATGGCCAGCACAGACGCCACGGAACCCGACGACCAGTTCTTTGACATGCTCGTCAAGTGTCAGGTGAGACGATGTGTTTGTATTAACCAGAGATGGGCGTGTTGTAGGAAAAGTCCATTGGTTCAGTTAATCCATACATCTCATTCTGTCTCTCTCAGGGGTCTCGTCTGGATGATCAGCGGTGTGCCCCTCCTCTGCCCTCCGCCCGTGGCCCCACCGTCCCAGATGAAGACTTCTTCAGCCTCATCATGCGATCACAGGCCAAGAGGATGGACGAGCAGAGAGTCACGCTGCCCTCCTGCCGCTGATCAAACATGCAATCCCTCTTCTGAACTTCATATGCAGAAATGAGCTCATTTTCATGCATAAGTGCTACAAACCACACGCTGGTAATACACAATGATGGTCAGGTAACATGCCATCAGTCTGAGCTGTGTCCTATCTGCTAAATGATTATGGATGGCATTTTGTGTACAGCTGTACTGAGCAAAAAAGTACTTTTGTTGTAAATAACACATTTTATTTTTTTTTACTGGATTTAAGCTCTTTGTACATTTTCATTTGTTTCAGTTTAGGATGTATTAGTTTGATTATGATCACCATAGTGAATCACACAAATGTATCTTTTGATACAAGACTGCAGGTTTGTTTGTATTTATTGAATTAACATTGTTTCTACTAGTAGTTACCTTCCAGTTAGTATGAGATTTGTAATTATGACACAAATATTACTGTATTATTTTTTGTAGTTACATTTAGTTTATTAAAGAAGTGGTTAAACTAAAAATGTTCCTAAAATGTAAAGTATGATTCAGTAAGTTTAATTTACTACACAACTATATAGAAATAAAAACTGTATAGAAATAAAAACTGTATAGAAATAAAACCTGTACAGAAATTTTTGCATTCATTCACCTTATTCAATGTTCTTATCTTTTACAGGCAAGCAGACCATTTGCCTTTTCTTTAATTCCAACAATGAACATGTTTTGACTGAAATAGTCAAATACTCTGTAGAACAGTAATTTCTCCAGTTCATCACCTGTAGTTGTCATGTCATTTCACAAATCATGTGAAATACTACATGTACATTCATCTAGAAAAAGTTTAAGAGTCCGATAAAGGCAGATGATTTAAAAGGTTGGGATTTTCTTCCAGAAGAACTGAGATGAAACTTTCCTTCACCGCAACACTGCCTTTACGTACAATTCTGCAGATCTTTCTCATGCTTCTTTCTTCGGTTGAAGTCGGATGTGTGATTTCAGAATATATTTCCTCATGAATGATTTGCCTCTGAAGAAGTTTGTCTGCAATGGCGTTCACATTCTTAACGCTTTTGATAAGACCAGTCCAATTTCTATAAAAAAATTAGGCTTTATCAAAGTTGAGAGCCACTTGTGGTGTATTATGTTGTTGTAAATTTTGAAACCAACTTGACTCAGCTTTGTTTGGATTGATGTTGGTTAATTCTTTCCATATTGTTGCAGTCCATACTGGTTTCTGATCATCCACACGGCTGAGAGTCATTTTGATGTCATCGGCCAGAGTTTGTTTGACCTGAAAGAAGTTTGGGTCGATGTCACCTCTTAGCTTGATCTCTTTCGGTTGGACAGAAGCACCAGGAACATCAAGACTGTGTTTTTTCATCATCTGCAGTGGGCTTTCAGGTCTTGAACACTTGATTTGATGACTTGGCCTTTCCTCTGTTTTAATTTTTTTGCGACAACAGAATCTAATGGGAAAAAATACACATGGAGAATGATGGGGTTCTTTTCTTTCTTTTTTGTAATGAAGATAAGTAGATCACAGTGCATTTTCACTGATATCCCTAGTTTCATAAGTACTGTTTTAGGAGAAAAATATGGTTGGAGTATTCTGGCGTGAAAACGAGTCAACTCCACTGATTCCAAGGTTATTCCCTCATTTTCAACACTGAGGAGCTTCACAGCATCTTTGAGAGAGGGGTCAGACTCTGCTTAACAGGTGTAATGAGGCAGATGGGCCTCCTCCAGTTTCCCTGAGATCACGGTCACATCACTCACTGGACCAATTCGCTCACACTGAAGCCTCTCCAGCTCTGCACTGAGGAAACATCCATCCACTGCATGATACTGTAGAGTGACGTCACCTGCACAGACCCATTGCATTCTGGTCCTGCTGCACTCGAATCGACCCGCCTGAGTGCTGATGCTGAACTCTGACCCTCCTTCATCTGTACAGACTGACGGCTCCACCTGAACCCACTGATCACGGTTGACAATGTGAACACAAGAATGACACACTGGGAGCGGGTGAAGATCCAGTGTAGACGGTTCAGAGACGTTCAGCCTAGAGAACAGAGATCTTATGATAAAATGAGATGGAATGTCACATTTATTTTATAAATTAAATCTAAAAAAGACTTAATTAGCTCAATACCCACTAAATGAATGAAATAACAGATCAGAATTTTTTAGATATTTTCTGCAATAAAAGTTCTGTACATTTTTAAATTTCTATCCTCAAAGTAATCATTTGTTTTTGTGGTTTTAATCTGCTTAAAAAAATGAGGCATTAGACTAAAAAAAAAAATTTCTCAAGATTTTTCCAGGAGTGTCTGACAGATCAAGCATCCATCTTGGACTCTCAGCGCTGTATTTATCCTGTTGAACTCTAGTCACAGGAGAAGATAACTTTTCAAACAATTTATTTAAATTCAATAATTTATTAGTTGTTTAAACATTTCATATGGCTGTATTGGACGTGGGTATTTTTGTTAAAATTACTTCAGCTCTTTCAAAAATTTTGGATCAAATCTCCAGCTTCTGGAAGGGTTTTCACTGACAACCTTGAGTCAATCAATCAATCAAAAACAAAAATCATTTAGAAATTAAATGTTTTTCTGAATAAAACATTTAAGCCATGACATAAATATGACATTTGGGTCAATGTCAAATAAGGCAATGTAAAATAAATGTCCAAGATAAAGAAGACATCTCTTAAGAATCTATTTTAAAATATCTCAGATTTACAGATCTCATTGTTTGTAGAAAATTTCAGCAAATGTTCTGATTTAATGTATAAAAAAGGTCAATTTTTTATACATTAAAATATTAATCAATTAAAAAGTAAAAACCGTGATATTTTCTGTTTTATTATTGTTGTTGTCACTGACCCATATACCACAGAAACACTTGCAAGTACAAGTTAAGTAAAAAAATATTAATTATTTGTATTTTTAAAAGAGTTTCAATCAATCATGGATTACGTTTCAAGCCTTTCTCCATGCATCACACTGACCTCAGTGCAGTCTCACACATACAGAGTACTGGCTGAAGAATCTTGAGTTTATCGGCTGTTAAATCACAGTACATGAGGTTCAGGTCTCTGATGTGAGGACAGAACTGAAGACAGTACAGCAGGGCCCAACAGTCTGTGCTCCTCAGGGAAATGTTAGACAGATCCATGAAGCTGTGAGTTTTCAGCGCTTTCCTGACAAACTCCTCATCCTGGATCTCATACAGACAGTGGGAAACATATAGCTCACATCCATGCCATGTTGCCATTGTAAAAATTCTTTGCTTCAGTGTTTTCTTTTCCTCCGTTTTATGATGTGAGAAACAGTTCATTTGAATTTTTTAAAGAGTGAGCTGATCACCTCCTCGTTTAAGAGACCATAGAAGAACAACAGAACTGATGGGATGGGATTTGATCTTCTTTCTAGAGATAGCCATTTAACTATAGCTGAGCCCATCAAGTTCAACAGATCACAGACTTTCAACCAAGACTCTTCTTCACCAAGCAAGATGCAATAAAGAGCAGCAAAGAACCATTGAAGGCTGAAGTGCATGAACTTGAACACTGGTTCCCGTTTCTGTTTTCCATTAAGACCATCTTCATACAAGAACGGACACGTGGCGGCATCTAAGCCAGTCTCGGCCACACTCTTTTCATCAAAAAAGACTTGCTGATTTTGTATTCCTCTCTCTGCCAGCTGACCCAGACTCCTCAGCATGGTGAGGACAGACTGACTCTGGCCATGATGCTTCAGTACAGTGGACACAAAGTAAACAGGTGGTTGTCTTTAGTTTTTTCAACATAACCTCACTATCGGTTGAGTATGTCTTTAGACAAAAACAGACCATTCAACACAGCAAAGGCACAGAGCAAGTAGTCAAGAGGGTTTCATTTGCTTTCACACTCTCATATGTTTTCTTGAAGAGTTGCTCATCCTGAAAGAACTTGTGGAAGTACTCCTGCACCCCTCTCTCAGAGAAGCCCACAATCTCAGTGAGACGCTGAGGTCCTTTGACGAGATTCATCACTGCATCATCAGCTATAGATCCCGTAGATACAAGCACAAATGATTCAGGCAGCAAAACTCCCCTCAACAGATTCCTGAGAACAGCCATAGTTGCCGCTCTCTTTGATGGATAAGTGTGTGGTATGAAAAGAATAAATGAACAAGATACATACTCATCCATTCCATCAATGAGGAAGAGGACTTTCTCTGGTGTAAACTCTAGTATCTGTGAGATCTGATCTGATGTTAAACTGCATCTCCAGCTCAAGAGCTCATTCAAGCTCATCTCCTCAGAAATACACTTCAGCTCGTTACTCTTCAACAGAAAAACCACATCAAAGTGTTCAGAGTAAAGTTCTCCAGATGCCCAGTCCAACATGATCTTCTGTAACGTGAAGGATTTACCTCTTCCAGAATCACCACTGAGAATCACAGTTTTCGGTGTGTTTCCGTCACTGTCGGGACTGAACAACTGGTCTATTCTGATGCTGTGATTCTTGTCATTTGATAACAGTTGAGATGATGTTTTTATTCCAGAAGTGTGAGGAGACTTCACACGTCCACGATAGTATTTCTCATTCTGCTCTTTGCTCCTCTGAATGTTCAGTGTAACGGGCGGCCAGTTCCACACGTTCATCAGATAGAGGGTTATACTCTGTCACAAACTTGCATCTGTCAATGACTGTTGTCCTGTACCGAAGATTCATGCTGCTCCAATCTACATGAAAAAAATACAACAGGGAAAATAGGTGTGCTGAAAGCTGTTACCCGTGAGGCGTAATAAGTAGAATAAGGAAGTTGTTGAGGGCATTGCACACCCTTTTCGAGCAACAATCCTAAACATACTTTGTAAATAGAAAAATCTGATGCAACAAAAATAAAAAATAAACGTTGTAACTGACACTTTTGTGAACTGTGAAGCCTTGTGTACTTTTGACACAATTCAAAACTCCTTTCTAAATGTAAATAAACAATAACAACTTTACCCTTTCCATTAATCTTCTCTTTTTGCCATTTATCTTCTCTTTTTGCCATTTATCTTCTCTTTTTGCCATTTATCTTGTTTCTCATTCAGCTGAGAGGCAGATTTTTGTGAATCAAAAGTGTTGCTGACGCTGGAAGGTCAGTTGTGGGTTATGATATTTTGGTGATTTCAGCGGTTAATGTGTATTTTGACTTTATAGTTTATTTGGACTTCATAGTTTAAATGTGTATTTCTGTATTGTGATAATTTCATAATTTGGTTGCCGTTTGTATTTCATTATTATTCTGTTGCCGTTTGTATTTCATTATTATATTGTTGTTTAAGTTCAGTGTCGTGTATGGAATGCCAAAGCTGACTTAATTAAAAATAAATAAATACATAAATAAATATACGAAGAAATGTAAAAAAGCAAAAATACATAAATACATAAATAAATCTACAAAGAAATGTAAAAAAAAGTACAAATGAGTATTTATACTTTTATTTCCTTATTTATGTATAATTGTATTTTTTCACACATTTTTTTATTTTTTATTTATACATTTATTCATTTATTTATTTCCATTTTTATTTATTTCCACATTCATTTATATATATTTGTTTTTATGTTTACATTTATTTATTTTCACATTTATTTATTTCAACATTTATTTGTCCGTATTTTCACATTTATTTATTTCAACATTTATTTGTCCGTATGCTAATGAGGGAGGGGGGGGGGGGGGGGGTGTTTTACCTCAGACATCAGCAATCGAGCTCAGAGTGGCAGTGCTAAAGCTTTGAAGCCACAGTGACACCTTGTGATGTGACCAAACGAAACTGACTCCTTTCACTGACTCCTACACAAGCATATTGATCAATGAGTTTGAAACGTGACTCAATACACGGTTTACATTCGCGTTTCATAATTTCGTATGCATAACAGGTGACAATTCAAATGCTTAAAACACAACCCATATTTCATAGATGCTACTCTTAGATACTGATTAATCACACGTCATCAATTTGGAATTATTCTTAGATCAAACAAAAGGGAGTCATGTAAACGCAGCTAGTGAGCCACGCATCTCACCCCATGCAGTGGAGGACAGAAGCTAAGCATCGTCATGCCCATTCAAACAGCACCTGTCGTGCCCATGGGCGTGGTGATATTTCCCCCTATAAATCGATTTTATTTTCTTCCGCCACCTCGCAAACATGCCACTAAATATGTTTTAGTTTCATATTTAAACATACAATTTAATTGATTCCATCATTTCATATTTCTATATTCATTTATTTTTAACATTAATCTCATAACGACTTTTATGCAATTGTAATTGCAGTGTAAAAGCATTCTCCTCTGTATTAAGATTTTGACTTTTAATGACTTAATGACTTTTGTTAATTTTATTTTACTGATAACAGCCATAGTGCCTTATTATAATTATAACTGAGTAGTTTATCGATTAATATTAAGAACTTGACATATATGATGATGTATAGCCTAACTATAGAGGGAATGCATTAACGTCACTTTCCCGCCGGAACACGCCCCCCTCAGCCGGACTGAGTGGCAGAAGAGCTGCTGCGTGACTGGAGTTAATAGGGGAAACTGCGAAAACGCGAGTAAAACAAACTATTATCAGTTTAAACTAAAAGTTGGACTCGATATAGTGTTCCTTACAACTTATCAAAGATCCAGTGATCCATGGATATTGACATGCAGCCAGGAATCGTGTTTCCTGACATTTATATGTGCCTGATTTCGACGCCGGGGAAATAAATGAAGACAATTTGCCTGTAAACGTTTTATATAAATACAATATAGATAGGTCTAAATCCGAGTGATCACTTACATTAATGTTATACTGTATATCATCATATCGTCCAGCCCTAAAACTTGTATAGTTTTTTGTCAGTGTTTATTTAAAAACATCCAATTATGCAGAATATAGTCTGTTCTGTAGCTTTTTGCAGTCTGTAAAAATATACAGTACCTCAGATTTCTGGTCAAATCTAGTTGTACAGTCAATCGCAAACCTCTTTCCCGTTTTAGATGTGTTTTGTGTGTTTTTCACGACATTCACGCTGAAAACAAATGCTGCCGCTCAGTCTTTTTACCACTTGTGGGCGTGACCGCATTCACTCCGGCCGACGGTGACGTCATGCGCATACCCTCTATTTGAGGACGTGGTGGGGGAAGTGACGTATGTCGTAAAGCAGTCGAATTTTGTAGTTCTTTTTGTGCTTCGGTTACTACCCGAAACCCAAAGTTACATAGTGCAAGTAAAAGCGATACAGACCACGTCAGGCTATGGCAGACGTGTCATTTAACCTATTGTAAGTCGATGTACCATCACAAGGGTCTTGGAAATATATATTATGAAGGTTGAAAAACTACATAGTGTTACTTTGAATTCGGTGAAAGTCTTTGGGATGTGCTGGAGGAGACTTTGCAGAGTGATGGACTCTTGCATTGTCAATACAAGATCTATATTAGTATATACATGTGAATTTGCAGCTTGTTGCTTATTCAGACATTTTATTTCAACATATTTCAGTCTATTTTTACTCATCTTAGTAGGCTATAGCAATATAGTTTGTATGTGTTCATGTAAACATAACATTTACTAATGTAGGTGCGAGAGTGAATGAACAAGGCACAGACACGTGCTGCATAACTGTAGTAAACAAAGCGCGCGCGCCTATCAGTGGTGTAAAGTAACGAATTACAAATACTCTCGTTACTGTAATTGAGTAGTTTTTTTTAGGAATTGTACTTTTTTAAGTAGTTTAAAAACAGTGTACTTTTACTTTTACTTGAGTACATTTTAAGTGCTGTATCGGTACTTTTACTGCGCTATTTTCCCTGAACCTGCCGTCGCTACATTTATATTAATATTTATTTTTATAATAAGTCATCATGTGACTCCATGCGTGATTCCCGTCAAATCAAATCGCGCGCGGAAACATTTGCATCAAACCAGCATCAACAGACTTCGAGACACCTGGCGCCAATTTATTTTGTTCACGAAGTGACTTTCGGAGTGGATCTTGAGCCTGGAGGAAGTTCATGCATTTGTGTCTTCATATAGGCAAAAAAACAGCGCAAGCGTCACACCTCACACGTGCTTCAGTGTGTGTGTGTGTGTGTGTGTGTGTGTGGTAAATGAAACTGCGCGTCGGCTGCACCATTCATTCTCACAGAGCATGCAGGATTCGTATTTAAATTGTCTTTGTGGTTTAATATTCACACTATATCGCGCTTTGATTTCAAGTGTACTGAACTGCTTTCTATTTTTCTTCAAACAATTTACAAATTCCGTGAAATTCCGAGTTATAAATTCCTTTTTTATGACTGGATTTTGTCAGCATTTTAGGGGGGGCGGGGGTCGTCCAAAACAATGGTAGGGGAAACGCTGTATTTTTAGTGCTAGCAGTCAAAAATAAAACTGTTGGAGAAATATTGAAATACTGTTTCTTTTTTTCTATGAATCTGTGATAAAAGAGTACGCTACATTTTCAATTTGCAGGGTATAAGGTGGACTAACATTCATAGCATAATACTCACTACTCACTACTCTTGAGTACTTTTAAAAGGGCTACTTTTTACTCCTACTTTGAGTAGTTTTTAGGACCGGTACTTTTACTCTACTCTCACTACATTTTTTGACAAGTAACAGTACTTTTACTTGAGTATGCTTTTTCAGTACTCTTTCCACCACTGGCGCCTATGCCGTTCACTCATCATTTAGCCTACACACTAGGGGTGTAACGATACCCTCATGTCACGATTCGATACATATCACGATACTTAACTCACGATACGATATTGCGATACTCAGAGATATATGATAAAAGGTAAACAAAAAATGTACTGTTGATTAAAATGCTAACTTTGATATTACATTGTGGGTTTAAATGAATAGGCTTGGACTCTGTGCTTTTAACCCAAGGACAAAGGTGACACCAGAATAAAAATATTCATGATTCTGAAGCAGAAAATACAGAATTATTTTAGACGAATATTCTTGCACTTTTACTGACTAGATATATTTCAAATAATGTTGGACACTTTTTACTGGTCAGGTAACATTAGACATTGGTATTATCAGGACCCACAAATATTCCCCCATTGTATTATTATACATTATATTCAACATTATATATTGTAGTTTAATGTAGTACTGACGCTAAAACTCTGAAAACGTAAAAAAAATTCTCACACAGTAATTTTTTTTTTTGGGGGGGGGGGGGGGGGGGGGGACTATCCACGATACATTGTCACTATCCACGATACGTATTGTTGCATTTTTGTATTGCGATATATTGTGGCACAATATATTGTTACACCCCTACTACACACAGACACGCAATTCATATTTAAACAGTCTTTTTGCGGTTTACAGTCAGACACTATTCAATATCGCGATTAGAACAAAGCACTTAAGAATAAATGACTTACTACATCAGCTGGATCCGTTGCTCCTCGAAATGAAACTACCAGCACTTCTAGTACATTTTCCAGGGTTAGATAGCGTATCCTTTCGCTGTGAGGAATAATACTGTGTACACAGCTGTACAAGATACTTACTAAACACGATGTGTTTTATAATACAGCTGGTGGGCGTTGGCATGTTTGAATGGCTTGTCTAAGATCATTTGCGTTTGAATAGCGCGCGCTCTCCGTGGGCGTGGCACATTAACACGTAATTAGGTATATTGAGCTGGAAAGAAAAATACTGACATCTCTCTCTTTTCATACAGATTACATAAGCTGAGAATATTTGTTTTTTTATATAAATTAATTCATTTAAAAGAAGAGAGTTCAAGCTTCATTATGGAAAAACACTTGTGCCTGTATGACAAGTATTCGCGGAATTAGTTAATTTTCGGACGCGTTTCAGAATGGACTTCACTGACAGAGAGAAGGCAGAACGCGCATCATGTTTGTTTTTCTTTATTTGGCGAAAAGCACAACACTTTGTTTTTATTGTGAGTATCCACAAAAAAAAATAGACACTTATCAGGATCTAATGATGTACAACACTTAATATGTTAGATCAAAATCAACAGAGTATTTTGAGTTTCTTTTGCACTGATAAGAAAAAAGCGAGACTATCGCGCCGGCGCGATAGCCGACCTCAGAGGGTTAAGAAAAGGGCATGGCTCCAAAGACTGCAGAAATAGGGCTGTGTGTGTGGTATGCAAGAAGCACCATCAAACTTCATTACATGAAGATCGTCAGCCAGGAGACAAGTCATCTCCACGGACAGCTTTGCAGACGGAAGAGAATGCATTCTCTCTAACATGCTGTACGAATGGTGGAGAAGGTGATATAACATCTATGATTGTCCCAATATGGCTGTCTTTATCTAACTCAGAGTCTGAAGTCTGCGTATATGCTTTATTAGACACCCAGAGTAGTCACACATTTGTTGACCAGGAAGTGTGTGAAAGCTTGCAGGTATTAATGGAACCGGTAAAACTAAAGCTTTCTACCATGATGGGAAAAGACTGTTGTATCGAGTCACAGAGTTAGTGGACTTAAGGTTAGAGGATTTTCTTCGGACATCCCTATCTGTCTGCCTCCTGTTTATACGAGAGACTTTATTCCCTTTGTGCGCACACACATTCCAACCTGCGAAACAGCTAAACGGTGGAGACATCTAGAGGTGATCGTAAATGAAATGCCCGCACGGATGGATTGTGGAGTAGGTCTTTTGATCGGCTATGATTGCTCCAGAGCACTGACGCCACGACAGGTCATCACTGGTGGTAATGAAGAGCCTTATGCCATCAAGACGGACCTTGGCTGGAGCATCATAGGAGGAACTCCACGATGTGTAAACTCCAAGTTTGGGACTGGTTTATGCCACCGCATATCAGTCAGAGAGCTCCCCTCCGTGACGCCTGCCGCTGTTATTAGAGCACTTGAGCTGGATTTTGTAGATATTCCATCCGGTGAAAAGAGTAAATCACAAGATGATATTCAGTTCCTGCAGGTAGTAAAAGAGGGTGTCTATCAAAATGAATATGGGCATCTTGAGATACCCCTTCCCTTTAAAATACGGCCTCAGCTTCCAAATAATAGGAGGCTTGCATTAGGACAGTTGAAGCACCTTAAGAGGAAATTGGACAAGAATCCTCAATTCAGACAGGACTACATGACGTTCATGGAAGATGTCTTCAGAGATGGTGATGCGGAAATGGCAAATGAGCAACCAGACCCGGGTAATGTGTGGTATATTCCCCATCAAGGCGTCTATCACCATAGGAAACCAAATAAGATCAGGATCGTCTTTGACTGTGCAGCTAGGTATGAAGGTATACCGCCTTAAATGACCATCTATTGACTGGGCCTGACCTAACCAATGGATTGACTGGAGTGCTTTGCCGTTTCCGTAAACACCCTATCGCTGTCATGTGCGACATTGAGAAAATGTTTCATAGATTTCATGTTATTAGGGAAGACCGGGACTATCTGCATTTTCTGTGGTGGGCAAATGGAGATACCGACACAGAACCCAGAGAATATCGCATGAAAGTACACCTTTTTGGAGCATCATCTTCTCCAGGCTGCGCCAATTATGGCCTGAAGTATCTTGCCAGTATGAATGAGAGCGATTATCCTTTGGCAGCTGGGTTTATCAGGAACCATTTTTATGTGGACGACGGCCTCGTAAGCCTGGAATCTGTTGAGGTAGCAATCAAGCTGGTGAAGGAAGCTCAAGCCGTGTGTGCTAAAGGAAAGCTGCATCTTAAGTTTATTTCCAACAGTCGAGAAGTGTTGGAGTCAATCAGTCCGTGTGATCATGCTGCTGAAGTAAAGAACATTGATTTCTATCATGACTTTCTTCCAGTACAAAATGTCTTGGGCGTAAGGTGGGATGTAGAGAATGATGTACTCGCCTTTAATGTTGTTCTTGAAGAGAAACCTGTGTCACGACGTGGAATTCTGTCCATGGTGGCTTCAGTCTACGACCCATTGGGGTTTTTGGCCCCATTCGTCATATCTGGCAAGAAGGTCTTGCAGGAGATGTGCCATAAGGGCATCAGTTGGGATGAACCGTTACCCTCTGAGCTGAGACCAAGGTGGGAGAGTTGGCTGAATGATCTGCCCAACCTAGGAAAGGTACAAATTCCAAGATGCTTCACCCCTCCAAATTTTGGACGATTCTGAGCATTGAATTGAATCACTTTTCTGATGCTAGCAGTCAAGGCTATGGACAGTGCTCTTATATCAGATTGATGAGTGGAAGTAAGATACATTGTGCCTTAGTTATGTGTAAAGCAAGAGTTGCTCCTGTTATGGAATTTTCCATTTATTACTCTTATTTCAGTGATTCCTAATGATGGCCTCATCTGTTCTCTCACTTGTAGTGAGAGGGGGGTTTTGTGATAATTTACTGTGAATGGTTGTCAGTGGAGGTAAGGAAAAGCAGGTGGTCAAGGGGTCATCTTGAGTGCATTTGTACTTTATAGCCTAAAGGGTTAAGGGGGCATTTACCTCTCAGGGCCAGGGAGGAATGGAAAAGACAAAGTATATCTCTCTCTCTGAGGAGAGGGAAGAAATAAGGCCTTGGAAAACATAAGATATAAAAAAGACAGGCACTGCTTCTTATCTCTCCTCACTGACTCACAAATGTGTATGAGTGACGAAGATCTCTCTTGCAAGAGAATAAATACTTTTTAAACTGTTAAATTGGACTCGAGTGTCGCTTACTCAGTGGTGATGTTTGTTGAATGATAAAAAAGCCACAACAGTTTTGGTGTCAGATAGTGGGTTTCATGGACGTGATCCGGGGACTGACGGACGGTGGCTGATCACCTAGGAACTGACAAAGTTCTAACCCTACCTCGAAAAAAACATTAAGAGACGAGGGACCGTTTCCGCCGTTAGGACCGGATCCGGCCACTGGAATCAAAAGAACTCAAAGTGGCACAGAACAACATCTCTGGGTAAGCTAAGCAAATTCAGTTTAATTGGGGGGAAAGAGTGAAATTGAACCATATTGGCTGAGGGCTGTTTCTGTGGTACGTAATCTGAGATTAATTGAGATCTATATATAGATCAAGAGGTTTCAAACAGATATGAGAGAAAATTATCTGAGATTAATTGAGATCTGTAACGGATCAAGAGGTTTCAAACAGATACGAGAGAAAATTATCTGAGATTAATTGAGATCTGTAACGGATCAAGAGGTTTCAAACAGATAGGTAACCTGAAAATCAGTTGTTCCACCACGGAGCAAATTGTTTTTAGGTGCTGAGGCTAATTAGGGGGAGCCAGAAAAGATTTTTTTTTGGTAAACCTTAATTAGGAGGGCACTAATAGTGCAACCCGACCGATTTGGGTTAAAAGAAAAAAAATCGGGTCTGTTGGGGACGCCTAACAGATCAAGAAAACGCGGGTTGAAGAGAAATCCACAGAGAACAGAAAAGCAGCCAGTATGGGGAAATCTCAGAGCAAGATTATGAAATATGATACACCGGTGTACTACCAAATGAGAAAACATTATGGTCAGAAATGTATGCTAGATATTGAGAAATTAATCAAGCATCATGATTTTCCCGAGGGGGGAACATTGAGCCGCACAAGGCTGAAAGTGGTGAGAGACTCAGTGGAAAAGAGTAGTGAGAAACAACCAGCTTGTTGTTGCAAGTGTGTTAAGCATGTATGCAAAAAATGTGAAGACACAGTCGATTGCTGGCTTAAGGAAGCAGATAAAAGAGAAAGAAGGCAACTGCAAAAAGAATTAGCAGGAGGGAAAAATGAAAAGTGCGAAAGTCTGCCTGTATGTGTGTCTGCACCACCAGAACCGACTAACCCACAGTATGTTTGTGTTTCCCCACATGAAATTGCGGTGAGACCGGCACCGCCGGAGTACAAAACACACTTCCCAGGAGCCGGATTGACTGCACTGAAGTTCGACCCCGACCTTGACTGTTCTCCATCGAGACCGACCCAGCCGCAAGCACAAGCCGGACCGCAACCCGAGGCACAAGCAGCAGCGAGAGAGAGACAAGCACAAGCAGCGCGTGACGCAGCGCGTGAAGCGCAAGAAGAGCAAAATGACCGAGCAGCAAGAGCTGAAGCGCTGGCCGCGCGGGAGGAACAGGAGGCGAGAGAAGCAGCACGAGCAGAAGCGCAACAACAGCAAACAGCGCAGATGGCGTTGGCATTCCAGCAACTAGCGATGCAAACGGCGCAGGCAATGCAACAGGTGCAAGCAGAGGGACAAGCGTCCAGTCACGTGACCCAGGGCGAGAAGGAAATCACAGAGAACACGGACGAGCAACGCGGAGCCAAGCCGAAGAAAATCTTCACAAGATCACAGATCAGAGATGAAACAGCTAACATCACGGCTCCTATGCTAGAGGTGGCGGGGCCGGACGGACCGTTGATGGTCTACAGACCGTGGACAGTGACGGACATGAAGGAAGCAATGGCCCATTTGCCAAGCCCGGACGACGCAGGTGACAGATTTTCAAACGAGCTAGTCACTTTCTGTCAAGAGTTCAGCCCCACCACACAAGAACTGAAGCGGCTGCTAGCCCTGAAACTGGGAGCCACGAGCTGGCACAAAGTGAGCGGCTACATGCTGACAGCCGAACGACAAAGAGTGCACGGAGAGTGGATGAATGATGCCAACGAACAGTATCGAGCAGCTGTGGACCAACTCGCAGGAGAAATAAAGAAGGCTTTCCCACCATGAGTGGACACAGCAAAAATCAACGGCTGTTGCCAGGTGAGAGAAGAGTCGGTTCGTGACTATTATGCAAGACTTTTTGAAACATTTCAGAAACACAGCGGCATGCCTGAGCCGAAGGAGAGAGGAGAGCAGCCAGGCACATGGGAGTGTCATTTGCAGAGCTGTTTCCTGAATGGACTGAGACCTGAAATCGGACAAGTAGTGAGAACAAGTTACATCGAGTGGCGATGCTAATTAATTACGGGGCTTTCCCCCACAAAAACAGCCTTATGCTTCTTCATTCTCAACTTTTTCTTCACAGGTTCAAGGAGAGTGATTTGTATGTAATGACTTGAATTTGCATTTATTATTACTATTATTACAATGTTTGATTAATCAGTTATCAGAGTATGATAAACAGAGAGGAATTGTTATGGAATTTTCCATTTATTACTCTTATTTCAGTGATTCCTAATGATGGCCTCATCTGTTCTCTCACTTGTAGTGAGAGGGGGGTTTTGTGATAATTTACTGTGGATGGTTGTCAATGGAGGTAAGGAAAAGCAGGTAGTCAAGGGGTCATCTTGAGTGCATTTGTACTTTATAGCCTAAAGGGTTAAGGGGGCATTTACCTCTCAGGGCCAGGGAGGAATGGAAAAGACAAAGTATATCTCTCTCCCTGAGGGGAGGGAAGAAATAAGGCCTTGGAAAACATAAGATATAAAAAAGACAGGCACTGCTTCTCCTTATCTCTCCTCACTGACTCACAAATGTGTATGAGTGACGAAGATCTCTCTTGCAAGAGAATAAATACTTTTTAAACTATTAAATTGGACTCGAGTGTCGCTTACTCAGTGGTGATGTTTGTTGAATGATAAAAAAAGCCACAACACTCCCATAAAAGTTGTCACTATACCAAGATTAGAGTTAACTGCAGCTGTCATCTCTGCTGCTGTGAGTAGTATGCTGAAAGAGGAGTTGGCACTCAAGAGTCGATAGAGAATATTTTTGGACAGATTCTCAAGTGGTCCTTGGTTATATTAACAATGAAGCAAGAAGATTTCATGTCGTTGTTGCTAACCGGGTTCAGAGAATTCGGGAGGCCACCGATCCAAGACAGTGGTATTACATCAATACAGAAGAGAATCCTGCTGACCATGCCTCGAGGGGCCTCATTGTAGAAGAGTTGATCAGTTCAAACTGGTTTACAGGGCCCAGATTCCTCTGGGAGAAAGAGGTATTTGCTAACCAAGGAACATTGGAGCTGTCGGTGGGAGACCCGGAGGTCAAGGCTGTCCAGGTATTGAGGACCGAGATCATGACGCAAGTGGATTTTCAACAGCGACTATCAAAATGGACTACAGCTGTGAATGTCATTGCCCGGATCCAAAGATTAGCAAAGAAAATGAAGACACCAACATCTTTAAATGTGGAGGAAAGGAGGAGGGCCTCATTTACTCTCATTCAGCTCGCACAACAGGATGCCTTCAAAGAAGAGTTGAATGTACTTAGTCAGGACTCTGGTAGGCTGCCTTCAAACCATCCTCTGTATCAGCTGGATCCATGCAGGATGGAATAATGAGGGTGGGAGGACGATTGAGGAGAGCATGTGCTCCTCTTGAATTGCGATACCCAGCAATCCTTCCAAGTAGAGGTCTTCACAGTGCACCCGAAACCCGTCGACCCGGGACCCGGGTCCGGGTCCGGGTCGGGTCCGAATCTATTACTTCGGGTCCCGGGTCTGTTTAACATTGTGTGTAATACCCGTGCGATCGGAGTCATCGGACTCGATCAGAGGGATGACGTGGGAACCAGGAGAAACATGGTGCCGTGAATGAACATGGATTTAATGTTGCACTTCAAAACTCAAATATTATATAAACATATATTTAAATGTTATTTTTAATGTGATTACCAAAACATTATTTGTTCATCCTTCAAAGATTACCCCCATTTATAAACCTGAAAGTTTCAAGATGTAGAAAAACTCAAACTTATTTAAAAATAGTTTTTCTTTTAATAAATAGGAAATTTCTCTGCCATTTCTTTCTTTTTGCTGTATCGTGTCGAACCGAACCGCAAATTTTGTGAACTGTTACTCCCCTAATGTATATATATATTATCATTATTTTTTTTATACACTTTTAAAACATTTTTATTTTTTGCCTGCCGGGTATTTTATATTTGTTTTTATATTAGACTTTTTCTATATTTACTGTTGCACTAAAGTCCAAAAGTGAAGATTTTATGTTATTTATTACTTGATTGTACAAGCTACCTCACAGAAGTGCTCTGTAAGAGTTGTTGAATGTTAAAATAAGGTGAATTAAAAAAAAAATAAGGAACATCCTGGATCAGATTTTTCTCTCTTCTTTATTCTTTTTTTATGTATTATATAAGTATCGGATCGGGACTCGGTATCGGTAGATACTCAAAATCAAATGACTCGGACTCAAGGGCAAAAAAACCTGATCGGGACATCCCTAGTTAGAAGCAGAGCGCGCAGTCTCAAGCGCGTGTCATGTTTCTATGGCAACCAGAGCTTCCGCCAAACCGCGCTTTACATTTTTTCCCATTTTTATAATAATATAAATGAACCGTCTTGTTTAATCTTAAAGTTTTGGTGGTCAGATTCAGACTCAATGCAGAGCAGAGAGCACAGATATGATAGCAAATAAATAACGTCAGCGGCCATGGCACTGAACGAGCAATCGTTATTATAGTTCAAAAGGGCAAACAGTTAAAGTTATTATGTGAGTTAACTCGAGTCAGAATGTACATGTGCAAAGTTGCATTTGTCATCCATCACCGTGACATCAAGTGGACTTTTAAAGCTGAAATAATGAGTGGATTAAGCTTGGAATAACGAGAGAAATAACATGGATAGAACTTTCTTGTCGGTGGATTGTAACTTAATGCATCACAGTCAGTCAGGTAACGTTAACGTTACAAGGAAGTGAGACGACGGCTACTAAAATTAGGTAAGACAAAAAGTTTTATTTTTCGCAACTTGTGTGAAATAATATGTGACAATTGGGTCCAGTCGGGATTGTGTCTTTCCGTCGGGTTCGGGTCCAGTTTTCAAATAATAGACGGGTCCAGGTCGGGTCCGGGCAGTACATTTATGGCATTTCTCGGATCTGCACGGGTCCGGGTCCAACTTTTGAAATAATAGACGGCTCCGGGTCGGTTCGGTGTAGCACATTACCGGTCTCTTCCGGTTCGGGCATGAATTTTTGGACCCGTGAAGACCTCTACTTCCAAGTAGTGGTCTGGTCACACACCTTATATTGGCACACCATCATCAAAAAATTCAACATCAAGGCAGGGGACAGACTCTGAATGAATTGCGAGCCAATGGCTTTTGGATCATGGGTGGCAGTAAGGTGGTAGCACACTACATACTGCAGTGTGTTCATTGTAGGAGAGCACGTAGGCCAGAACAACAACGGATGGCGGACTTGCCCCG
Source organism: Tiaroga cobitis (assembly GCA_030578255.1). Lineage (NCBI taxonomy): Eukaryota > Metazoa > Chordata > Actinopteri > Cypriniformes > Leuciscidae > Tiaroga > Tiaroga cobitis. Next base: position 45,287,364 of record CM060592.1, on the reverse strand, counting down.
TGACCGAACTGATCCCTCCCCACCATTTACCTATTGTGGCATGGACCGTTTTGGTCCTTTTTACACCAAGCAAGGTCGTAAAACATAAACGATATGGCCTCCTTTTTACTTGTCTTTGCTCTAGAGCCGTCCACGTAGAGATGTTGGAGGATATGACGACTGATGCATTCATCAACGCTTTACGGTGTTTTTTAGCCATCCGTGGAGCTGTCAGACATATTAGATCAGACCAAGGAACAAACTTCATGGGGGCAAGGAATGAGTTGAAGAAAGCCTTAAGAGAAGTGAGTAAAGAGAGAGTTGCAGCATATCTGGCAGAGATTTCTGTCTGAATGCACCCAGTTCGAGTCACACTGGAGGTGTCTGGGAACGGCAGATTCGAACCATAAAGGGTGTGATAAGTAGACTGGAAGACTTAATGATGCCTCTTTGCGTACGTTCTTCTATGAAGCTATGTCTATAGTCAATAACCGGCCATTGACAGTGGATGGTCTCAGTGATCCTACAAGCCCAGAGCCTCTAACCCCCCACCACCTGCTTACCATGAAGTCGTCGGTTCCACTTCCTCCTCCGGGTGCATTTGTTAAGGAAGATCTTTATGCAAAGAAATGTTGGAGGCAGGTGCAGTGTTTGAGGGAACAGTTTTGGAGTAGATGGAGGATTGAATATCTTGCTAATATCTCTCTAAGGCAAAGATGGCATACACCAAGGCGGAATGTGCAAGTGGGGGACATTGTCATTGTTACGTCCTATGTTATTATTTGTTTGGTGTTGTTGTTTGTTTCCTTCTCCTTTTCTTTCTCCTCTTTAATTTCACTCTTAGCAGGACGATGCGGTTACCTGATTGGTCCATCCATCTGCCAGTCATAGAAACGCTCGGTGATGATGTAACGCGGCTCCACCAATGAGGGCGCACTGCGCCTATAAAGAGTGCACCTGTGTGGGAGGCGGGAGATTCCACTTTGATTTGTTTGAGACGCATATTTGCCCTGTACCAATTTAGTCTTTGAGAAATTGTGTTCTTTGAGAACTTAGAAGCCCATTTGGGTCGTCTTTTCTCTTGAGTAATGTGCCGTTGGTCGGGTTGTGAAACTTGTCATTTAACGGGGCAGAGAAAAGAACAGGTGAGATATCACGTGATATACATGTGCTACACTGAGGGATAAATCTTGTATAGAACACTAGTTTAGCGACACGTGCCATCTTTTGTATTTTTCGTTTTGCAGTCAGAGCAGTTTATGTAGGGCGTCTCTGACGCTGAAGATCTTTCGTTTCTTTGATTAGTTTCAATTTAGTTAGATAATAAATTGTTTTGTTTATAATTAGCCAGATTGGTTTTGGTTTTGTTTCTTTCTTTGATTTGGCACTGTCTAGTTCTTTTCTCTGTACCTCTTTCTTTTGTGAACTTTTGCTTTGTATGATTTGATTGTATCTAAATGGTACACCTATTTAATAAATTATCTAGAGGTATTCTGTACACCTTGCTTCTCATAATAAATCCTCAACATACTTCAATGAGACCGGTTTGTGTGAGATCTTTTTCCAGTACACGTTCAGTATTTTAATGTTGCACGCTTTATTCTCCCTAGACTTAAAAGGGTTTGTAACAGTCATTGTCAAGGAAGAGGAAATTCCCCGCAACGAATGGAGGTTGGCTAGGGTCATTGAAGTTTGCAAGGCTGATGATGGACTGGTACGGAAAGTTACAATACGGATTGGGGATCGGAAGTTGGGGAAAAGGGGTGAACGCCTCACTAAACCCTTTGTTATTGAACGACCTATCCAAAAATTGGTAGTTCTTGTAGCAAAAAGTGAAAATTAAAGGTGCAATCAGTAAAAATTGACTATCTATTAACAGAAATGCAAAATGACATCCATAACTATGTTTTCAGTGGTGTATAAAGAACTTACTTAATAAACCGTAATGTTTTTATTACCTTAGAATGAGACATTTATATCTACATAACCGCGGGAATCCCCTTCTATGAAGGTCGACATATTGTGACGTCATGTTTCTACCGTAGCCGAACGCGCAAAAACAGCGCTACAGAGCGCGTTTCGTCACTACCTTGAAAGAGAAGCCGCAGAAACCTAGAAGCTAGCCATAAACACCGTGAGTAGTGACTTGTCAGTGGTGTAAAATATGTAGTTGGATTGTTTCATGTAACTTAGTTCTCCCTCGCTGTGTTATGGCTTTGCTATGTGGGGATAAATGTGCTGGTTACGTTTGTGAGACAGCTGATTAGTACTCTTGTCATTGACCATAAAACAGTAACGTTACAGCAGGAATCACCAGCCCGTCGATCGCGAAGAGTTTTCAAAATCAGAGAAAAAAGCCTATTGTGTGTAGTAAATGGTGTCTAGGGGATGCGGAGGCGCGCGCGCTGTTATAATCATGTCATTTTTGCCACGCGCACCTTTGGGCTCATGCGGACGTGTCGAGTATAAACAAGGCTTTACGCTTTAACCAGCTCAGCCACAGTAACAGCCATAGACAGTAAAAGAAATGGACACAGCGACCCCATTGATTTCAACGGAGAAGACTGAAGCCCGATTATTGCACTTCCTGTCTGATGTCTGAGCGACTGCGCAGGCTCAAACTGAGCGTGACGACAGTCTAACAGTTGAAAATCTTCCAGTAGCTGTGCCAAACAAATCTGAATCACCTAATTCCTCAAAAACGTTGTTGAAATATTTTGTCCCGTTGCTTTTATGGACTCTCTATTTATGGGCTTCTACCTTGACTTTGTGCCTTCATGTCCCCCCGATTACCTCATAGACAGTAAAAGATTGCCTGCGAGCTTCTCCTCCTGTCTATACGGTAATGTCTCTATTGTGCGACAGAAAGTCCCGTGGTTATGACGCAATCTTTAGCCTATTTTTACAAAAACGGCTTCTACGGGGCCATACCGTAAGATACAAAGTAATGGAGCGTTTTATACATTGTCGTGTTTCTTTAGAAATAAATAATGGACAAATTAAGCCTTTGGACGCCTCAGATGTAAAGTTATTCGCTGTCAAAGTGACGCCAAAATGAATGGGAGTCAATGGGATGCTAACAGCAGGTGAAGTTCTGCTACAATGGCGGCTCCCGCGAGGCTTCAACTTCCGGCTGATGGATTACCCCCTTGGTAACAGCTCATGTTAGCCAGCTAAACTTTTACTAGCAGCTACCCTGTTAGAAAAATCTATAGTTGCGTGAAACGAGACTTCAAGAGATTTCAACGACGCATGCGCGAGAATTGCGATCTCCTTCAACTACTTCAGTTAAGTTCTCGCGCGTGCGCGTCGTGGAAATCTCTTGAAGTCTCGTTTCAGGCCTACAAGGAAGAAAAGGAATAGTCGAATAAAGTCGTTATTTTTGTTTGTTTTTTCGCACAAAAAGGATTCTCGTCGCTTGATAAACTTATAGTTGAGCCACTGTTGTGACATGGAATAAACATTTTCTTCATTGACTTTCTGGGCCGTCAGGTTTCAATCCCTTAGGCAGCCTATGGAGGAGTGATCCAGCTGTCACATTTAATCATAAATATCTTCATTTGTGTTCCGAAGACGAACGAAGGTCTTACGGGGTCGATACAGCATGGGGGTGAGTAATTAATGACTTAATTTACATTTTTGGGTGAATTAACCCTTTAATAAATGCAGTTTTTTGAGCCTGTAAGGTGGGAATGTCCCGTGGAAACTAAACGAACTGTGACACAATAAGAGGTTCTGAAAGTGCTGTAATTGTTTGTCTGATCACTCTGCTTACAGAAGAGATGAGTCCCACTGAAGAGATGGGTCCCAGCTTAGGACCCAAGCGATCCGATTGGTTCAAAGCTAGTTTTATGGGTAATCGCTTTAGTGCCTGGTTGCAAATCAGAGAAAATCACTTTATTATAAGAGACGTTTGAAGTACGTTATAACGAGTCATTAATGTATTTTAACTTATATGTTTCATATACTAGTATATAACCGAAGCTGTAGATTTTAAATTGTAACATTTCTCGTTCTTAGTGTTTTTTAGTTAGCTTACATAGCATACAGCTATCCGATTATTCGTGCTAGCTGAGGTTTAACTTACCTCAGCTTATACCAGCTTATTTCTCTGTAAAGCTGTTTTGAAACAATCCATTGTTAAAAGCGCTATATAAATGAAGATGACTATACCGCCTTACCGTATTCGAAATGCAAATTATAATTGTCACTGTTTTTATCTTAATAATCAGCACGATATGCTGTACACATTTTGTTATTAAAAGAATCATGTAACGTTAATGTTAAGTTATGTTTATTACTATTTTTCTTATTAACAGTTTATCCATTTAAATAAATTACAGAATGTTAGCCATGTTTTTTGTGTACCGTATAAATATGAATTGGTTGTCTAGCCTTGATTACAGGACAGTGTAATAAAAATTACTGAATCACAAATCGTTATGTAATCATTATCAAACCACTTAATTCATATAGTAATCTTTTATTTTTTATCCTGATTAATGAAAGAAATTGCATTTTCAGGTATGTTTTGCAACGTTAAAGGAGAACTCCGGCGCAAAATGAACCTTTGGTCTAATAAAACATTGGTACCTAGTCAACCGTTCTCTGAGATTTGTTTTCATGATAATCGAATGTAAAGAGTTTTATCTCTAAAAACTGTTTAGCGTATAACGCTAGTAATGGGGGCATTAATAAGTGAAAAGAAATCGCTAGTTAATACCACTAACAAGGCTCAAAATAACCCCACATGAACACAGTAACATAATGAGGGTCCCTACATGCAAAACGAAGCATTGAGAACTTTGTAATTGTACAGACCGTTTAATACGAAGATATTTTGTAAAGACAGTCCACTTCGTGTATACAGACAGGAGCCATCTTTGGAAAACAGTCTCGACTAGTCAAACCACGAACGCCATTCATGCAGTTCAGAAGTTCACTGAACTTCATACAGTTCAGCTCACTTAGCACGTCGTTCGTGGTTTGACTAGTCGAGACTTCAAGAGATTTCCACGACGCGCACGCGCGGGAACTTAACTGAAGTAGTTGAAGGAGATCGCTATTCTCGCGCATGCGTCGTGGAAATCTCTTGAAGTCTCGTTTCAGGCCTACAAGGAAGAAAAGGAATAGTCGAATAAAGTCGTTATTTTTGTTTGTTTTTTCGCACAAAAAGTATTCTCGTCGCTTGATAAACTTATAGTTGAGCCACTGTTGTGACATGGAATATTTAAACATTTTCTTCATTGACTTTCTGGGCCGTCAGGTTTCAATCCCTTAGGCAGCCTATGTAGCAGTCATGAACCTCTCAGATTTAATCATAAATATCTTCATTTGTGTTCCGAAGACGAACGAAGGTCTTACGGGATTGGTACAGCATGGCGGGGTGAGTAATTAATGACTTAATTTTCATTTTTGGGTGAACTAACCCTTTAATGGTCCTCGTCCTTACTAACAATTTTGACCTTAAGACCTCTTTTTAGGGTTAAGATGCTTTCTGAATTACTTTTTTCTTTACTAGGATTTTTTTATTTAATTTTAAGAGTAAACGCCCACATTTCTAAGAATTTTCTTAGAATTTTGTCACTAGGAGCAACTCTTTGCATTAAGATTTTTTATGAATGGGCCCAGAAGTTGATGTACATTGTAAGAATGTGTATGTGAAGGGTTGGATACAATGTACGTCACACACACACACACACACATATTCAAAATCATCAATTGTCAATATAGAAAGAATGGAGTTACGGCATCTATCAGAGACAATCTTCTAAAATTAACATGTCAAACCTTGGACACACCTATTTTGCCCAGGTTTACCTTGATTTGTAACATTCCAAGAACATTAACATGTCCAGTTTCCTTAATGTTAGAACATAATTTGAAGGTTATTATGATTTTCATTTGAAACCCCGTTAATTGGAAAAAGTGTCCCTCCCAATCAACCTGATTACACAATATAGTGTGGGTGAATACACAATATATGTATACACACACACACGTAGTGTGAGGGACACTTTTCCCAATTCACCTCAATGGCAAAAAGTGTCCAAATCACACTGAATTCACCCTATGAATCTACATCACAAAATATCAATAACATAAAATCGTTTAGTTTTAACATTTTATTCAAAAATAACAAATAGTTGTTTTAATTATGGAATTCTCCATTATTAAAACTCTTAAACTTCAGCAGAGAACCAATTTTTTTGTAAGGAAGGAGGGGTTTCTTTATTGTACATTTATTTGCATGTAGGCTATGTATGGTTTGCACTGCGCTGTTTAAATTGGTCAGCGCCGTGCTGACCATTGAGTGTCGCTAGGAAACACGTCCGCGCTGAGGTGACGAATCGGCCGCGCGGCTCGGACCGCGCAGATGACATGTCAGTGCGGCGCGAGCTCTGTAACCCCCGCTGTCTCGTCCCACTTTTGGTTTGTTTGGCTTCCCATACAAGACAGTTTGAAGGCTCTCTCTCTCTCTCTCTCTCTCTCTCCCTCTCTCTCGTCGTTCTTTCAGTAACATGCGCCCCGTCACACTCATCTACATCACTCACGAACAAATAAAGCTTTGGCGGGCTGCATATGCTGCAAATAAACTGCATCCAACTGATTTCCCTTACGTCTGGATCGTTCGGCAGCATTCAAACATGTTGTTTGTCCACAGCCAGGAACAGCACATCTGCGTGGCATCGCAGTCATCTTGTAAACAGACCCACTCGCTGCACGTCAACGCATGCGATGATGTCAAATGAGGCGTAGTTGTCTTGCGCTGGAGCCGGTCATATGCAAACGACTGGTACATCACTTCGTACCGTGACGTCACTAAGTTCAAAGGATCTAGAACGAGCTGTATTTAGAGCTTGATTAAATAAATGGTTCGTTTATAATGGGGAGGACGTCTTAAGCTATGAAACTTGCAGGAGGTTTTAATGGTACAAAGACCTCTTAAATACCAAAAGATCAAGGCAAATTTGGTTTCTCATGTCATTACCCCTTTAAAATCTCTCTTTTTTTCCTTCTTGGACAACCGACCAATCACAGTCTTCAAAAGATTGTGTCATACATAGCAACGGGGTCAGCCGTCAAGTTTCAATCCCTTACAAGCCTGTGTATGGAGGAGTGATCCAGCTCTCAGATTTAATCAAAAATATCTTAATTTATGTTCCGGAGATGAACGAAAGTCTTACAGGGTTGGAACAACATGAGGGTGAGTAATTACTGAAAGAATTTTCATTTTTGGGTGAACTATCCCATGGTGACTTCAAATGAAAACCATTGTTTATCAGTAGGCCTAAGAACTTTCGTAGCTACATGTTTGAAAGAAATAAAGTCAACTGGTTAGCAATAAGTAAAGCTGGTAAAACCTTTGTGGAGTTGTTAAGCATTCTCTGCAGAGACCTTGAGAGTTTTTTAATGTCTTCTTTTATCTTCAGTTGATTTCAGGCTGTGGCTGGAAGTCAGTTATTTCCGTTCTTGTTTCTCTTTCCTTCACTGATTCTGCTTGTTAAAGGGATAGTTCACTTTGAAATTAATTTCTGGAATGTTTTAGCTTACCTCAAGGGCTCCTGTTCTTTTTCTCACACAAACCGCTTGTTTCGTGTCTTCGGCCCAACCCTGTTCCTGGCGGTACACCAACACTGCGCGTATAGAGGGAATGCATTAACGTCACTTCCCCGCCGGATCACGCCCCCCTCAGCGGGACTGAGTGGCAGAAGAGCTGCTGCGTGACTGGAGTTAATAGGGGAAACTGCGTTAACGCGAGTAAAACAAACTATTATCAGTTTAAACTAAAAGTTGGACTCGATATAGTGTTCCTTACAACTTATCAAAGATCCAGTGATCCATGGATATTGACATGCAGCCAGGAATCGTGTTTCCTGACATTTATATGTGCCTGATTTCGACGCCGGGGAAATAAATGAAGAAAATGTGCCTGTAAACGTTTTATATAAATACAATATAGATAGGTCTAAATCCGAGTGATCACTTACATTAATGTTATACTGCATAATCATCATATCGTCCAGCCCTAAAACTTGTATAGTTTTTTGTCAGTGTTTATTTAAAAACATCTAATTATGCAGAATATAGTCTGTTCTGTAGCTTTTTGCAGTCTGTAAAAATATACAGTTCCTCAGATTTCTGGTCAAATCTAGTTGTACAGTCAATCGCAAAGCTCTTTCCCGTTTTAGATGTGTTTTGTGTGATTTTCACGGCATTCACGCTGAAAACAAATGCCGCCGCTCAGTCTTTTTGCCACTTGTGGGCGTGACCGCATTCACTCCGGCCGACGGTGACGTCATGCGCATACCCTCTATTCTTTGTCTCCCTAATCAAACACACCTGATTCAACTCATTAGCTAATAATCACATGGGTTAATGAGCTGATGAGTTGAATCAGGTGTGTTTGATTAGGGAGAAAAAGAATACGCGCAGTGTTGGTGTGCCGCCAGGAACAGGGTTGGGAAACACTGTCTTAGGCCATCAATGTGTACATTTACGAGTCATTAAATCATGTTTATTGTTTAATTTGGACTTCTCTGTGCATGCTCTTTGAGGTGGTGACCATAGACCTGCATTATATGACTGACAGACAAGAAGAACGGTTTGACCTAAAATATCAAAATTAAAACTACTGCGGAAACAAAGACACCTACATCTGGATGCCCTTGAGATTTCACAGATAAAACATACCAAAAAAATTAATTTCAAAATTAACTATCCCTTTAACAGGGTTTCAAATGAAAATCATAATAACCTTCAAATTATGTTCTAACATTAAGGAAACTGGACATGTTAATGTTCTTGGAATGTTACAAATCAAGGTTCCAATAATGTAGCAAAAATTAACATCAAGACTAACATCAAGAAAACTGGACCTTTTAACGTTTCCGTAACCAACAGTGAACGTTTGGAAAACAAAAAATTGTTCCAGAATCAAAATATTGATTGTGCTTCTGAAATTAGTGAGGTTGGTGTAATGTGTAAGCAACGGCTAGTCAAGGCAAGTCAAGTTAATTTATATAGCACATTTAATACACAATGGTAATTCAATGTGCTTTACATAATTTTTTTTTTTTTTAAGAATCACAAAACAATGCTCAATTCCTGCCTGATCACGAAGTTTCGTGGCATCACTTTAACAAGATTAACAACAGTGAAAGTTGTAGCCTACAAAAATACGAGATTTGTCATTATTACAAATTGCAAAAGCATTTAAAAATATATTTTGATAGAGGAAATTACTCCTTTCAGCTGAATTTGCATTGTTTAATGCACATTTAACATATTTTTGTCCTGTTCATTGTTGGATATCATCAATAATGGCAATTTCAGCAAATACACTTTTTTTTATTTAAAGAAGTTTACTTTGTTGACTAACATGGACAGAAAGCATTTAGTAAAACTAACAAGAGGTAAAGTTAACTAATAACAGCATAACTATTCCAAGCATAGCAACATATAACACATAGAATTCTTTGCATTCATAATAATGTTGTATCTGAGCTTTTAAAACAATGCTTTCATGTTTGCAGAGTAAAATGAAAACTCTGTCAGTAATTACTCACCCTCATGTTGTTCCAACCCCGTAAGACTTTCGTTCATCTTCGGAACACAAATTAAGATATTTTTATTAAATCTGAGAGTTATCTCATTCCCCAGGCTTCTATGTAATTGAAACCTGCCGCCCCAGAAAGTTAGTAAAAACATCGTTAAAATAGTCCAAGTGACTACAGTGGCTCAACCATAAGTTTATCAAGCGGCGAGAATTCGCAAGAATTTTTTGCGCACAAAAAGTATTCTCGTCGTTGATAAACTTAAGGTTTAGCCACTGTAGTTACTTGGACTATTTTAAACATTGTCTTTACTAACTTTCTGGGCCGGCAAGTTTCAATTACAGAGAAGCCTATGGAGGAGTGATCCAGCTCTCAGATTTCATAAAAAATATCTTAATTTGTGTTCCAAAGATGAACAAAAGTCTTACGGGGTTGGAAAAACATGAGGGTGAGTAATTACTGACAGAGTTTTCATTTTTGGGTGAACTAACCCTTTAATCATAACATCATAATATACATCATATACATAATTCACCCGCTTTATTGCTAAATGTACCCGATTTTTCAAATCAACAGAAAAGCATATTAAAAATAACACTTAGACACATACTGTATATATATATATTCACCACAGGGGGACTTTAAACAAAAGACTTTAAAAAAGAAAATTCATCATTTTTAGTATTCATCATTCATCATTTTCGAGCAGCTGCCCTTTTCACTTTTTTGGTTGCTGCACTCTTAACCCGAATTAGTTCACTTTACTCGCAAATCGCGTGGAAACCCGTTGCCCTATACCACTTTAGTTTTTACACAAGCTGGAACTAAACATGTTGAGTTGTATTAAAATGGAACCCTAACTTTTTACACAAGCTGAAACTAAACATGTTGAGTTGTATTAACATATAATCTTATGTAGGTGCAGTAGACAAAACAAGTTTACATTAGTAGTCTTTACTGAAAATCATTAGTTCACATTCTAAATCTTTTTGAGTTTAGGTGTACTATTAGGTACCCACCAGCATGCATTGCAACATGAAGCTTTTCATTTTTCATGACATTTTAATCTCTATTGATGACAATATCAATGTGCATTCATCACTGGATCACTTTACTATAGCTTTTTAGCTATAACAATTGTACCTTTTTAAACACACAGGTAAAGCAGCCAGATAAAAACTACTTTTCAAATGTCAAGGGCAAGAGCCCAACTAAAGCCAACACTCATCACCATTATGGTGACTATTTTTAAATTAAATTAAACAATAATTCATCAACATCTAAACCTCTGTTAATTCTCAAAACCGTCTGTTGCCGAGGCCTGTGCTCGTCCAGCCAGGTGTAGAGCCCCTTGGAAGCACGTTAGGCCTGGGACACACTGGCTGCGTGGCGTGCGCGTTTTTATTTCGGCTCCCATGTTAACAGGTTAGAGCTTGCACACTGCCTGCGTGACACGCGCGTCTCAGGCGCGGCCCGAGCCGCGCGGAAAATGCGTGCATGCTAGAAATAGAACCGACGCCTATTTTTCACGCACACGCAAGCGTGTTGGAAGCGTTTCCAGGCAAAATAGAATAGGAAACGATGTTTATATGTTATTTTGTACACGAATACATATTAATAAATTACATTTTTGATGGTTGAAAGTCTAGGTTTTGACATAAATTAACATATAATTTAAAAATAAATTTTGATCAACTTTCAAACATTGCACCTGTCAATACAGAACGAAATATCATGTAGTCTATCTTGCTGTCAATACTGCTGACAGTGTCTTTATCAGTAGTATAGGCTTTATATTTATGCTTAACATGAAGTAGCCTATAGGGCTTCCACAATACGTCCTCCCTGTACGTCACCTAGCAGCAGCAGCGCCGCGTCAGACACGTTTCTGGTGTGCAAAGACACAGAAAACGCGACGCAGCTGACACGCAACAGAAACGCCACGCTCACGCCGCGCAGCCAGTGTGTCCCCGGCCTTAGACGCGGGTCTTTTCACGTGACCAGGCAGGTTTTGAATACCAGTGGTTTCTGCCTTTTGATTTGTGATGTCGTGTTTGAACCCCTCCCCTCCCCTTATGAAACTAAACATACCAAGTAATCTCTGCTAAACTTGATTAGTGCAATGAATCTTTCAGCTAAATAGTGCAAACAACTAATGTTGTTTAGTAATGATAGCTGGTTTTTACAAAAAATAAACAAATCTGAGTTTACAGTGTGGGGTCTTCTTCGCTTTCTTGGGTGCAGAGGTCTTAGCTTTTTTGGGTGCAGAGGTCTTAGCTTTTTTGGGTGCAGGTTTCTTCTTCGTTTTCTTGGGTCCTGGGGTCTTCACTTTCTTGGGTCCTGGGGTCTTCACTTTCTTGGGTCCTGGGGTCTTCACTCTCTTGGGTCCTGGGGTCTTCACTTTCTTGGGTCCTGGGGTCTTCACTTTCTTGGGTTCTGGGGTCTTCCCTTTCTTGGGTCCTGGGGTCTTCACTTTCTTGGGTCCTGGGGTCTTCACTTTCTTGGGTCCTGGGGTCTTCACTTTCTTGGGTCCTGGGGTCTTCACTTTCTTGGGTGCTGGGGTCTTCACTTTTTTGGGTGCTTGGGTCTTGCATTCCATTTTGTTCAATTTTGGAATAATGCTTATGTTATTAGAAGGTCTTGTTTCTATCATCAGCAACATAAAGCACAAAAAATATATATTTAAGTGATGTCCACAAATACATACACATTGTGTATATAAAATTGCATATAAATGGCATTAGATTATTAATGTTTTTTTTTCTTTCATCAAGATAAATAATGGCAACAAAATGAATGTACTTAACAAAATAAAGTACATGCAAAAGATGCAAAATCCCAATTTACCATTAACTATGTTGGTCACAATGTTTATTGGTGCTGGTCTTGGTGCTGAAGTACCGGTACTAGCACTGTTCAAATTAGGGTTATTCTGTTCATTACTCTCAGTATTGAGTCCTGCAACAAAGACACATGAACAGTTATTTATTATGGCATCCTTGCACATAAACAATACTGTTTATACGTTACACTATACATTATATACGCTAACAGTTTATAACTTACGTTGGGGATTACGTTGGGGATTACGTTACCAAGTATATATAAAGAGAGAGTGCTGAATAAAGCTAACATTATTGTATATGATAAGAGGCATCCCTTATCACTTTTGAATTGTTGCCATCTGGCCGACTGTATTGCGTTTCCTGATGCATGAAAAAAAAGGTACAAAAGGTGCGAAATCTATCCACATTATTTGTACTTGCAGCCTCTTCATCCTCCTCATTTTGCAAGATTTGTAAAATGTACCCCGACTGAAAACTGTTTTTAAAAGAAAACTTCAGGTCGACTTTGCACCGGAGCCATCCTTTTTTTTTTTTTGTAGCGGGAATGTGAGATCCGATCTGTTATCCAGATACAGAAGCCACTTGATGTGGACAGGTGTAAACGCACCGTGTCCTGACTGGCTTATGATCCGATCTGCTTGATCGGATCACGGTGATCGCATGTTAATTCCAAGTGTAAACGCAGCCCATAATGCCATGTATCTGAACAAGATGTCCAGGACCTCTAGCTGAAAATTAGGCCCACGGCATTAAAGATACAGCAGAGTATTTCATTGTAAACATGGGGTACTTTTTTATACCTGTGTGCACCAAACCTATCTTAAGTGTTTGCTGCCAAAAAAGCAAAAAAAATTGTTTCATCTGACCATATAATAATAATAATACATTTAATTTTTATAGCGCTTTTCTAGACACTCACAGACGCTTTACAGGCAATTCAAGAGAGGTGGCGTGAAAGGATGAAGAATTAGAAAAGTCTGTTAATGGGAAAAAGCAAGTACAAAGAGGTGAGTTTTGAGGGCCTGTTTGAAGGATGTTGAGGTGCTTGACTGTTTGATGTGGTCGGGGAGGGCGTTCCAGAGAGTTTGCGCAGTAGCTGAGAAGGCTCTGTCGCCCCAGGACCGGCGCTTAGTCTTGAAGGTCTTGAGTGTGTCAGCACCAACGGACCTGAGGAGGCTGGCGTGAGTGTAGCGGTTTAGTTGGACGGAGAGGTATGGAGGAGCAAGGTTATTAAGTGCTTTGTATGTGAGAAGTATTTTGAAGTTGATCCTGTGTTTGACTGGGAGCCAATGAAGGTTGTAAAGGACAGGGGTAATATGATCGCGGCGGCGGGTGTTGGTGAGAAGGTGGGCAGCCGAGTTTTGGACATATTGAAGTTTATCGATGGTTTTGGTTGGTAATCCATAAAGAACGCTGTTGCAATAGTCCAGTCTGGAGGTGATGAGGGCATGGATTAGTGTTTCAGCAGCAGTGCTAGACAGAGAGGGACAGAGCCATGCAATGTTACGGAGGTGAAAGAAGGCAACTTTGGTGACATGGTTGACATGAGGTACAAAGGAGAGGGTAGGATCGGAGATGGTTCCAAGGTTGTGGATGCAGGTGGAGGTGGTGACATTGGAGCCATCAATGTTGAGGGAGAAGGTCTGGGCATGTCGGGTGAGGGAGTTAGGACCAATGATGAGAATCTCTGATTTATTGCAGTTGAGTTGGAGAAAGTTTTCTTGCATCCATGATTTCATTTTAGTGAGGCAGGCTGTAAGGGTTGAATGGGTGGAGGTTGTGATGGTCTTTGAGGAAAGGTAGAGTTGGGTGTCATCAGTGTAGCAGTGGAAGTTAAGGCCATGTTGGCGAAGGATCTGTCTAAGGGGGAGCATGTACAGGATAAAGAGGAGTGGGCCAAGAACTGAACTTTGGGGGACACCATGAATGACTGAAGTGGTAGAAGACGTGCAGTTGTTTATAGAGATATAATGGCATCTGTCAGAAAGATAGGAGGTGAACCAGGTTAGGACAGAGCCAGTTATTCCAATTTGGTCCTGGAGGCGTGAAAGGAGGATGGAGTACTTGATGGTGTCAAAGGCTGCACTGAGGTCTAGAAGGATGAGGATGGAGAGGAGACCAGAGTCGGCAGCAAGCAGAATGTTGTTGGTGATTTTGAGGAGGGCAGTTTCGGTGCTGTGTTTAGAGCGGAAGCCGGATTGGAATGGTTCATATAGGTTATTGGAGTTGAGGTGATTTTGAAGCTGAGTAGCAACAGCTCGTTCCAGGATTTTGGACAGAAAAGGGAGGTTTGAGATGGGACGGTAGCTGTTGGGAATGTCTGGGTCCAGACCAGGTTTTTTCAATATGGGGGTGATGGCAGCAAGCTTGAGAGGTGAGGGGACAATATGGGAGTTCAGAGAGGAGTTGATTTATGTTGGTGATGAAAGGGGAAAGTGAGCGGAGGCATGCCTTGGTAAGAAATGTGGGCATAGGGTCAAGCGGAGAGGTTGAAGACTTCATGCTGGAAATTATGGTAGATACATCGGTATCAGTGATATGAATAAATGACGAGAGAAAGTGGGTGGTGGAGGTCCAGGAGTGGTGGAGGGGGAGTTATGGGCTAGTTGATTATGGATGTTGTCGATCTTGGTTTTGAAGAAGGAAAGGAACAAATCACACTTAGAGGTGGTGAAGGATTTGGAGATTGTGTCCATGGGTTTTAGAAGTTTGTTGATTGTGGAGAAAAGGGTCTTGCTACTGGTGGAGCTGGATTGGATGACAGATGAGTAGTAGGAGGAACGGACAGAGTTAAGGGCGTCTTTTATATTGTTGTCTGTGAAGTTTGTAGGCTTCCAGGTGGGCAGTGAGTCCGGTTCTATTGGTGAGTCGTTCCAGTTGACGGCATTTGTCTTTGAGGAGGCGGAGTTGGTTAGTGTACCAAGGGGCGGAGTGTGTGAAGGAGACAGATTTGGTTTTAAGGGGGGCATTGTTATTGAGACAGGATGAGAGTACATCATTGTAGACGTTGACGAGGACCAATGGGGAAGTGTTTTGGGGTCAATGGATTTTTCAAGGGTGGTTGACAATATGGAGGGGAAAGAGGTGAGGTCGATGGATTTGAGGTTCCTGAATGGTTCCTATTATGCGTTTTTTCTTGATGGGTGGAGTTGGGATGTCGATGTCAATGGTAATAGCCAGGTGGTCGGAAATGGTGAGGTCAGTGTGGGTTATGTTGTTGATGGTGGTACCAGATGAACAGACCAGGTCAAGTATGTGTCCTTTTTTATGGGTGGGGAAATCAATATGTTGGCTGATATTGAAAAATTGTAGGATGTCCAGGAAGTCGGTGGTTGTTTTGGAATCTGTGGAGGCAAATGTGGATGTTGAAGTCACCTAGTAGAAGAATGGATGGTGATATGGGACAGAGTTGGGATAGAAATTCGGATAGCTCAGAGAGGAATGCAGATGTCCTGTGTATTATTGCAATTCCACCGCCGCGCCCCTCATTGTCGTGGTTTGTCTATGTATGTAAATCTAGTTGGTGTAGTTTGGTTGAGAGAGAAGTATACAAGTGGTTTTTGCCAAGTTTCGGTTAAGTAGAGGAAATCCAGATTATTGTCGAAAATAAATTCACTGAGGATGGAGCCTTTGTTGCTAAGAGAACGTGTGTTAAAAAGAGCGAGTCTGAGGAGTGGTTGGTTTTGGGTAGGCTGTTTGGATTTGACTAGTGTTTGTAGGCAGGCGCAGCGCACGTGCTGTTTGTTGTGATGACGTAAGCGGGAAGCGACAGGGCGGGCGTTGGACCAGATGGACGGAATGTCGTGGTTGAACCAGGAGTAAACAATCGTTCTACGGGAGCTTCGATGGATGTAGCGGGGGCTGATGATGGAGATACAGAATGGAGGAATAAGGGTGTTCAGCTTGTATAGTTGTAATATGGAGTATGTAAATTACATAATTAGCAGGGAAGGTTGAAAACTACAGTAACACGTTAGCTTTTGAAAAGTAGCGACACGACAGGACAGTCGGCAAAAGCCACGGTGGACGAAGCTTGGAGATGGTTAAGTGCTGAAGGACTGAGCGTGGATGATGAGCAGAGACCAGGACTGAGAGGTCGACAGTGTCAGCCACTTTCACGTGGCCGAGCTGCCGAAGCGAACTGTTGTTCGGTAGCTAGCCGCCTACTGACTTGGTAGCGGCTAGCAGATGTTGACTGGAGGCAGCAGTCCCAGGCAACAAGGCCTAACTGCACCCGGACAGCAACAGACTGTCCAGGGGTCTACCTCACAGTAGCAGTGCTGGAGAAGGAGATGAATTGGTGAGGGAATCCAAGTTCTAAGCTTCAGACAAACAGTGGGCGATTTAAAATGACAACGGATAGCTGAGCCAGCTAGCGTTTCCCGTTGAGAAGGGCAAAAAGTTTGTGGAGTTACCCAGGGATGAGCCGCCGGTGGCGGTGATGTTACCACGGAGAAATCCAGATGGCAACAACACGAGAGCTGGTGGTGCTGGTCAGGAGTAGAAGTCGTCGTAGGATGAAAATGATGGCAGGTAAGTTGGTAACCAAATAGGTATAATTCATGTACAGATGGTGAAGTATAGGATTACAGTTGACAATAGTGATCAGTAGATAACGCCAGTTTAGCATAGGCCTGTCGCGATAGTCAATAAATCAATTAATTGCACGATAAAAAAAATTAGCTTGATAATTTTTCCGGCCGCGATAATTTCCATTTGCATGCTTGTTTGTTTTCCTTGTCTCTCTCTCTCTCTCTCTCTCTCTCTCTCTCTCTCTCTCTCTCTACCAAAGAGACTGGATGACAACTCTTGGTTCCTTAGCGTGAACTAGAGCTTAGATTCTCAGCCCGAATTTGACCCGACCCGTCCCGCGGGCCGATATTTCCCAACACTATCCTCGGGCCGGGCCCTTGATCTAGAGATGTGCACTCGCAATAATAGAGTGCGGCGCGACACTAGACTTGATGGCCGAGTGCGAGTGCGAGTGCGAGCGCGAGCGGTAATGCACTCACTCACTGTGTGTGCGAGTTGCGGGAGAATAAAACGATTCGCGGGACTTCCGCAAACTAGAAATATCTATGAATAAAACATATAAAAACTAATATATTTTTATTCATCTGTTGCAGAAAAGCAAAAAGAACCACTAAAACAAAATAAAAACGATTTACAGGCCAGAGTTTCTATTCATAACATGTTTGCAGCGTTGAGCGATGTAGCCAATCACAGACATGATTTCTTGAACGCAATGGCCAATCACAAGCATTCAAGATAGACTCCCCTCACCGCTCAAAACAGACTTTTTGTTCAGTGCTGAATTCTGTATGCTGGCAAATCCTCTAATTATAACAAACAAAGTGTGGATATTATGAAAGATTCATTGTGCAGTCAGCTTCAATGTTATAACAGAGATGTGTGAGATCGCGATGAACTGTCAGCTTTTTAGAAATTATTAAGGGAGCGCACTTTGCGCGCATCCAGTCATGCCAAACCAGGCACGCAGTAGCCTGCTTGCTTTTATGTTAAATTAACAGTGGTTTGTGTGTTAATGCTTTATTAACAAATAATTTATTATAGGGTAGGGTCAGGTTTTGTTTCAACTTTTCATCCATTTTATTTATTGTTTTTGGTATTTATTCAAAGTGCATTATTTGCTAACAGAGACTGAGAGTCCATTGATTGCTTTTATTGTTTTTGGTTGTTTTGTTCATTTATTGTGGATATTTAAAATGTTTTCCATTTTCAGTGTTAAATAGTCTTTAGAAATAAAAGTTTATTGATCTTCGAAAAGGTGTACCTGCATTATTATGGCATTATCATTATTTTAGATGTAAATGGTCTCGGAACGACAATATTATCGTTTATCGCAATAATTTCATGGACATTTTATCGTCCAGAAAAATTTGTTATCGTGACAGGCCTAGTTTAGCATTAGCGTTTGGATGGAGAAGCGGCGAACAAACAACGCCAGCGTCCTCTCTGTCGTACAATGTCGCGCTGAAGGCGTTGACATAACCCGTCCCGTTTGAAGTTGCAGTAGTGTCAGTTACTTTTCAAATATGGTCAGATGAAACAAACAAAAAAGAGCTTTTTGGCAGCAAAGACTTAATATGGGTTTGGTTCATACAGGGATAAAAAAGTACCTCATGTGTAAAATGAAATACTCTGCTGCTGTATCTTTAATGCTGTGGGCCTAATTTTCTGCCAGAGGCCCTGGACATCTTGTTCAGATATATGGCATCATGGATTCAATCAAATACCAACAGATAAAAAATCAAAACCTGACAGTCTGTGCTAGAAATCTTATTATGGGCCTTGTTTGGATCTTCAAAAATGTGTCACTAAGCACAAAACCAAGCATCTGCAATGGCCATCCCAGTCCATGACCTGAACCCTATAGAAAATGAGTGGGCTGAATTGAAGAGAAGAAGCACCAACATGGATCTGGGAATCTGGAGAGATTCTGTATGGAGGAATGGTCTCTGATCTCTTGTCAGGTGTTCTCCAAACTCATCAGGCATTATAGGAGAAGACTCAGAGCTGTTCTCTTGGAAAAAGGAGGTTGCAAAAAGTATTTAATAAAAGGGGGCAAATAATTGTTCCCAATCTGTTTTGGAGAAAAACATATGTGATTTCCCACCACTTTCAATTCTTTTACTTCAATAAACATTTTTGCATTTTTTTAAAATAAAATATCAAGAGGATAAACAATGCAGATTTTTTTACAGCCATCTTTGATCATAATTACCAAGGGGGCAAATAATTCGGACCAGCATTGTATCTTTTATCCCCCAAGCAATTACATTTTTAAATTCTTCTTCTAGTGTTAATTGATGGTCAGCTGGTCTGGTTTTTTAAATTAGATTTATTTGCATTAAATTATTGTTTATATATGCGAACTGTGATTGTTTTTTAAATGTCTGTGTGAGTACACTTTTTAGTTAACTTTACTTAATGTCTAGCCTGGTTAAAACCAGACCATTCTCAGTTGTAACTGAGTTATGGTCTGGCAAAGCGTCATAGACAAATCATTTCCAGAGGGGCGTCACCAACGGATATCGCGGATAGAGCTAAAACCAATCAGAGCGATGAAGGAGATAACGTATGCAGAGCGGCGGAGAAACATCTCCATGGCCCGGTCCCAAATGGCACACTTCATATGCACTTTCGGTCTTGTGGACTTACAATGGCTGCCGCGTGCGCGTGTCCGTTAAAGGGTTAGTTCTCCCAAAAATGAAAATTAAGTAATTAATTACTCACCCCCATGCTGTACCAACCCCGTAAGGCCTTCGTTCGTCTTCGGAACACAAATGAAGATATTTATGATTAAATCTGAGAGGTTGATCACTTCTCCATAGGCTCCCTAAGGGAATGAATCCTGACGGCCCAGAAAGTCATTAAAGAAAATGTTTAAATATTCCATGTCACAACAGTGGCTCAACTATAAGTTTATCAAGCGACGAGAATACTTTTTGTGCGAAAAAACAAACAAAAATAACGACTTTATTCGACTATTCCATTTCTTCCTTGTAGGCCTGAAACGAGACTTCAAGAGATTTCCACGAAGCGCACGTGCGAGAACTTAACTGAAGTAGTTGAAGGAGATCGCTATTCTCGCGCATGCGTCGTGGAAATCTCTTGAAGTCTCGTTTCAGGCCTACAAGGAAGAAAAGGAATAGTCGAATAAAGTCGTTATTTTTGTTTGTTTTTTCGCACAAAAAGTATTCTCGTCGCTTGATAAACTTATAGTTGAGCCACTGTTGTGACATGGAATATTTAAACATTTTCTTTAATGACTTGCTGGGCCGTCAAGTGTCATTCCCTTAAGGAGCCTATGTAGCAGTCATAAACCTCTCAGATTTAATCATAAATATCTTCATTTGTGTTCCGAAGACGAACGAAGGCCTTACGGGGTTGGTACAGCATGGGGGTGAGTAATTAATGACTTAATTTTCATTTTTGGGTGAACTAACCCTTTAAGTCCGTGAGACCATAGTGTGTCCCATTTGTCATTTTTAGATCTCAGAAGGGTGCTCGCGAGCGCCCCGTGTGGTCGATTTGCGCCCTTGATGCGCACTTTTGCCGAGCCCGTACTGATGCGGACTCCACAGCAGACTTCTTCCCGACAGTCAAAGCGGCATTACGTTACGAAAGTGTGGACTCAGAGGAAGACCGCGAGTGCTTAGGGTTCCATTTGGGACAGGGCCCATGTGTTGTTCTTTGCTCGGTTTTTAATAAAAAGGAAACGTTCAGAAGCAATAGCTGATTCGAACGAGTGATGTTCGACGGCGGTATCCATCTTTGTAATGTAGGCTACAAAATCTGCTTCAAAATCCCAGCGCTGTCGTCATCGTGTAAAGCCCGCCCCAAAGTTTCTGATTGGTGCCTCGATTTCGACGGATTGGAAATGGGTTTGAAGGAGCTCTTTGCCAGACTAACTTTCAGAGCAAATCTAAATTTGCCGGAAGTTGTCTGGGTTTTCCCAGGCTACTTAATGTCTTAACTTAATTGTAAATATCTGTAGTAATCTGTACAATTCACATCCTATGCTTTGTTTACTCAGAAAACCCAAGTTAAGATTAATTGATTGGTTTGAGTGTGGTTTTTGAGGCAGGGAAATTCTTAATGGACTTTTCACTCATTTCCTGCACTTATTTTTCTCTGTTTGCATTCACTCATTTCCCAAAGTCATCTTGAATGTTGAATTGTCAATACAACAACAAAAATTGAGAGACCATCACATAAGATGACTTCATAAATTGATGTTGATTTTCCTAAAATGTCTAGTCACTATTATGGCGATTAGTGATTACTTTGGTTGGGCACTTGGAACTTCATTTACACTATTTGTAATACAGTTAATTGGTTTCAAAGGAAGAGAAGTAATATATAAATATATGTATGTGAATGAATGATGCATAACATAACTATATTTAATGTAAATTAATTATCTTTTATCATTGTGTTGCTAACACTTGTGTCCTAAACACCTTGTGAAACTTTTAATTGGATTTATTTAATCCCTCTAATCTATATTTGTGACAATCTTGCAATTGAGCATGCTTGAGTCACACAGACTTCAACATTCAGCATGCAAGACACAACAATGGTAACAATTATATTTTATTGAAAGTAAATTATCAAGTACTCTATACAGTTCTTTTTTAGTTACTAGAACTCTTGTGTAACTTGTTTTTTTAAGGCAATCGGTTTGCATGCTTTTTTTTAAGTAAGTCTAATTAGATTTTACAGTGTATGCTGCAAACTTACTTTCGTTACGGGGATAAATAAATGTACTACTATAAGCAAGTATTCATGTTGTACATATTAAGGTATTATGAATGTTAATATGAATACTGCTTATACAATGTGACTGTTAAGTAAAAAAAAAACGTCAACAAATATATAGCTTTAGACCAGTGGTTCTCAACTCCAGTCCTCGCGACCCACTGCTCTGCATATTGTGTATGTCTCCCTTATTTAACACACCTGATTCAGATCCTCAGCTCGTTAGGATAGACTCTATGACATAGGCCCTGTCCCAAATGGCACACTCCGGACTTGTGGACTTCCTCAGAGTCCACACTTCGGTGACGTCATGTAGTGCAGACCTATAGGGCCCTTAGCGCGAGTCCGCGAGGGCGCATTGAGAGGTATTTTTGGGCCAGACTCGATCGTCACGCCGGAAACAGGAAGACGGTCTGATTGTTGTTATATGGACAGGAGCTACAGGTTTGGGGAAATATGCTGCCTATTGTTGTTGTGTTTACATATGACTCAGTAAAGCCCTGACATTCTGTTCTATTTATTTAATGAATCATAATTCGATCGTATTATTCAGCTCGCTATTATTAGCCTATGTTTGAGACATCAACCACTGGTCGATGGTCATAATGTTTGTATAAACTTGTCATAAAAACCGTAATGATAATTACACTTAAATATTTTCTTCTCAGCCATGTTAACAATTGTCGGTGAGCAAAATCTCCTACCATCCGTTGTCTGATTGGCCTTTCGCAAGGATTCCTGGGTAGTTAAAGTGCGTGGAGCCTGCATCTATGCAGGCTTCGCGGAAGACCGCTTCAAGGGTACAAAGGGGGCGCTGCTGAGCACACTTCAGAGCGTTAAAATGCTAAATGGGACGGCCTACGGACTCGTAGACTCGGCGAGCACGCGCAATTTAAGTCCACGAGACCGAAAGTCCGCATGAAGTGCGCCATTTGGGACAGGGCCATAGAGACATAGAGTCTATCCTAACGAGCTGAGGATCTGAATCAGGTGTGTTAAATAAGGGAGACATACACAATATGCAGAGAAGTGGGTCGCGAGGACTGGAGTTGAGAACCACTGCTTTAGACAGAACCATAAATGGAGTCTAATAATGTTTGCCTTGTTCTCTAGCCTTTCAAAAAAATTCAGATGTTTGAATATTGTTCCCAAAGGTAATTGATTCCCACGTGTAAGCATTGAAAGTTGATACAGAAGAAAGAGTACAGCTGTAACATTTTTCACTTTTTGCTGTAATACTATACAAATCCTACATGTGATTTTTTTTTTCCCTCACGAGATGTGCTTATCTGTCCACTAATAAAAATGTTGTCCCCATGTAACACTATAGCTCAGGATGGGTAACACTAATTTTTAATGTGCTAAATAAGATATTAGGCCTACATCCAGACACATTTTATACTGATAGTTTTACAATATTTTTTAAAGTATGCATATTTATCAGTTTAGGTTTTTTTTTTACTTTATACTCCTAATCATTTTCACACTTGTGGCAGATATACTTTGTCCCATATCAAAACAGTCAACATGGGACTGTATATATTATCACATATTTTCTCATCATGCTAGCTGTATCAGGACATACTGTATCAGTAATTACAACTGGCACAGTTTAATAATTTATTCAAAAATAAAAGAGGAGGAAGAAAATGTCTACCAATAACAAGGTAAACTCACTTTTACATGGTACTGGTGAATCAGGATCATCAAGTTTGTGTTTCCTTCTGACACCACCTGTTAAAAATTAACCACAACAGATCATAGATTACACCTACTGTACCTACCGGTATATATTGAGCTCATAAATCTCTTTCATAAATGATTGTTCTCTTACCCAGGTCTTCGAAGAGGGGTAGTTCGTGCTTTTCCAGCAAATTATAAATGGCAATTTTGAATTTATCTCCAGATTTGGATGAATCAAAAAGCTTTCTCATTTGTCCCTGCTTGGTTTTTTCTGCTTTGATGTCATCATATTTCTCTCCATGTAACATGCCCATACTTTTTAACTCATCTGCTATTGGCATCACTGAATCAACCCTTTGAATAAGCGCTGCAGAGTTATCATCCACAAACTTGGCCTCTGGGGGGACAAATGAATAACATGTATTACACTGCAACCTTTGCTGACATGTAAACGTGCAGTTCTTTTGTTGTTTTTTACTCTTGTTCAGATCAGCCACCTCAGAACTATCAGGACTGAGCATCAGAGTGAAGTAGCCTGTGTTTAGTGAAACTAAAGTAAGTTTCACAATTCTAGTAAATTGGAGGAAAATGCAGTATCTGAGACTGGTGTCTCATGTTGATGTCTCCAAATTTTCTTCCCCATATCAAATAAAAACATAGGCTACCTTGTTTTCTTCAGCAGTCCTAAAGCATTATTGATAAGCACTTCCATTAACCAATAGTTTTTGTTCGTTTGTTATCAAAGTTCTTCTTCTTCTTAAAAAAAAACATGTCAATTTACATACAAATTTAGTTTATCTTAATAGATATCTACCTTTGCATCGCTCCCGCGGCTCTCCTTCAAGGTTGCTCTCGCACATTTTAGTGGATAACCCAAAAAACACGAATTCAGATGATAGGCTATAATCTAGGGCTATAGGGAAATATTTCAATTTGTAAACCTGTCGAGACTGTTTCAAAGTTTCGTTGTTTCACGGAAATGAAGTGGGGTTTAGTCGAATAAAACGAAAGTGATGTGTTTATGGTAAAAGACAATATAATTGGTCAATGTAACTGAGCCGCGGTATGATGAGGTATCTGCGGAACAAAAAAGGGCGTTTCACAATTTTCCAAGTAAGTGGTACTCGATGCAGAGCCAAATGGGAGGAGCTGGAGATTAGGTAACCTAGTCTTATTATTTTTTATTTCATGAATTAATCAGATGATTTAGAAATTTTAGATTAATTCACACAAATAACACGCGTTACTGCGGTGGACAAAAAATAAACGGGTGCACAGATAGTAAGCTTTCACATTGCCTTTTAAGTCTAGTAATTTACATAATCATATAGCAGACGCTTTTGTCCAAAGCGGCTTTAAAAGCAGTGGCGCCTCCAGAAATTTTTCATAGGGGTGGCCAGATGGGGCCACTTAAAATCTTGGGGTGGCACACCAAAACTATAAACCATAATTTCAGAATTGTATTCTACTGTTGTAGTAAACCGGCCTGTAGAAAACTATCAGAAAGACTTAAGGAAACTCCTACTGATATACTTTGGTTTATTGAGTTATATTTAATGTTACTAATGATATTAGTAGGGCCCTACTAATATATATTATATTATATATAATGATATATATTATATAGATATGATATATATAAGGACCCTCGCCCCGCGGCAAATTTCCAGATACTTACATAATTGTGATGAATTTAATCCTTTTTAAGTTATTATTTTGCAGTGTAAGATTACAGTTAAGACCTTTAAATATTTCATAAATGTATTATGAATTTTGAATAAACTTAACGAGTGTATAAATCAGCAGCAAAAAGCAATTCTTGAAAAAAATCTGCACAGTAATTTTATAAAATCTAAATATGTTAATAAAACAAATTACTATTAGTTCTCTTATAAAATTCAATCAGGCAATCATACATTTCACAATTTTATATTTATATATGAATGTCAAGAATTCAGAAGTGCATATATAGCCTACACTACAAAGAAATAATATGCAATTAAATTATGCTTATTTTAAATGTATTGAGCAGGCTAGGTATAACAAAATATATTGGCTTTTAATAATATTTCAGTGCGCAAGCCCATGATAACATGAAAAACAGAGCGCACACAGCGTGTATGCGCATCGCGGGATTCGCGGGTGCAGAATGATGTGCTCAAAGCAACATGGAGTCACAGTGTGCAGCGCTGCATAAGTGCGCATTTAAAAGTTCACGTCACAAAGCGAAGAAATGTCGAGCGCACAAATCCTAGTGCGATTTGTTCCTTTGTTTCACAGTTTTGAATGCCAGTTATTGTGCGTTTGATGCCGATTCATAGTCCTTGTGATGTGTGTGTGTGATCTAGCAAGCACACGGTAGTGAGTCGTTTAAAAACAGCAACAAACTCCAACAAAATAAAGTAATTTTATGCAAATCTACACCCTTTTATCTACAGATAATGCATTATAATGTGAATGTATCATATTAGAGAGAGTTTTACCGTGCATACAAGAGGCGCGCGCGCTGTTTGAATATGAATGGAGAATGATTGACAGCCGCAGAGGAGGGAAAACGAGTTTCCGTATACTTTAATGATGTAAATAGACGTCTGTCCCTCACATTAAGCTATGGAATGACTTCAGATGACTTTGTCACCCAAACTGAAGTGAAAAAATCGGGAGGCGCCGAAAAGCGCGCTGTTTGTGTAACAGGTATTAATTATAACTTGTGTTTTATTTTAAATTCACACAAAATCCTTATGGTTTCTGTTAGAAATTAATATCCATATGTGAGAAAAGGAAAATAATTAACTTTTATATATATCTTTATGAGTTTTGCGTTCGTCGTAGTTGTGACGTCATTGGCGCGTTGTGCGCGCTCTCGCTTCAGTCCGCGGGAGATCTGAGCAGAGCGAGGTATGTGTTTCGTGCACTCCTGATATAAAGTTTGTTAAAAGTGGAAAAAGAGTTATTAATTAATTCATCTGTGTTTTGTTGGGATGTAAATGAGTATGCATGCCATTTATCTTTCCTTTAAAACAGTTTTACCTGTGAAAGTGAAGTTTTAACCGAGTAAATGCAGTGCGATGTTGTATGTTAGTGTAAAAGTTGGCCTGTGAAGCGTGACTGCTAATTTCTCTTCTATTCGACTATTCGGCAGGAGCTGGCTTGATTACACAACCTGATTTTATACAACAATTTAACGGCATTTTCCCAACTTGGTATTTCACAGGTATGGTTAAACATTTTGATGTGGTTTTGTGATTCATTGTGTTTAAAATTTAATTGGTTCTATGTATAAACCAAATGCTGGAAATGTGGGTGATTGATATAAAATGAGTTTAATTTGAATAAGTGTTTGATATATTACAAACAATGTCAATATATATTTTTATATTCATTCATTGGCTGTTTATGTATGTAGAGGACATTTTTTTTATATAATGCAATGTTGTAGGCCTATGGGATGTGATATTATTTTTGTTATTGTAAATGAGATTCTGGCTGTAACGTGTGCTCTCGCTTGAGTCCGCGGGAGATCTGAGCAGAGCAAGGAGCTGGCTTGATTACACAACCTGATTTTATACAACAATTTAACGGCATTTTCCCAACTTGGTATTTCACAGTATTTCACAGATAAAAGAATCACTGAACCAGCAATTTCGACGCCAGTCTTTATTCACCACCACCACACACAACACAACGCAGAGGGGTAGCCGAACCGGTTACATTGGTGCCGTGACCCGGATTCCCAGAAGGATCGACGTCAGATTGACCGCCGGTCGTTGCTGAGTACAACATATTTCGTTTCAATGGACTGAGTTGAATTTTTCTTTTCCTGTCTAATCTGCTGGAGAGAGAGGTACAAAGACTGAGTATTACAATACCAAAAAAAAAAAAAAAACACTTTCATTGTCATTTTGTTTAACTGTTTTTGTAACAATGTCTTATACTTATGTTGTGGAAGATATGCAAGATGAAGTATACATTGGTGGGGGGAGAGGGCAGTTCTTTAGGGATATGGCTCACACTCCTGGA
Organism: Tiaroga cobitis; assembly: GCA_030578255.1. NCBI lineage: Eukaryota > Metazoa > Chordata > Actinopteri > Cypriniformes > Leuciscidae > Tiaroga > Tiaroga cobitis. The sequence goes on along the minus strand of CM060592.1, from coordinate 45,259,994 downwards.
GCCGCAGGTATCGCTGACTCTCCAGTGTTTTGCTCCACACGCATACAAACTGATAGACAGGCTCCCAAGTCAGAAACAACTTCCACTGATTTAAGCAACCTCATTACACAGTTAGCACATGAAATAGGACAGTCCATTTCAGCACAGCTAAAGAAGGGAAGCGAGAATGAGGAGAGAATGACTAGCAGCCAAAATGTAGGGTTAGGACCACTTTCTGCTGATCCTCATTCACTAACCATGACTGGTGTAAAATTGGTGATGCAATCTGATGTGAAAGAGCCACCAAGCTTTCGTGGCGATAGCACAGATAAACTTTCTATCCACGAGTGGGAAGAGCAGATTGACCTCTATTTAAGAAAGAGAGGTGTGCCGACAGGAGAACAGGCTCAGGAAATTATGTCAAGACTTGGAGGGAGAGCGAGAGACATAATCAAAATCACATTCCGCAGTAACCCATCATTAAAATCTGGTGAAGACCCAAGAGTTATTATTGATATCCTAAAGCAACACTTTAGTGAACTGACGTACTCTTCAATGCCACTCGCTGACTTCTACAACACCCTACCCACAGTGGGAGAAAACGCGATGGATTACTGGATTCGCTTGAATAAAGCTGTTGACGTGGCAGAGGAGTGCTTGAAGAGGCAGGGACGCAACCTTGAAGATCCAAGTAAAGAGGTAACCATGATGTTCGTTAAGCACTGCCCAGACCCAGCTCTTTCTGCAGTGCTCAAGTTCAAAACTGCTGACAAGTGGAAAGCTAGTGAAATTCAGGAACGCCTCGATGATCACCAGACACAACTGAAGATTCAGCAGCAGCGAGCCAGATCGAAACGTTCAGGTGCTGAGAGATATGCTTCTACAAACGTCCAGGCTGCTGCAATTGATGAATCAACTCTGGTGGGTGCTTCAATGAGACCACAAAGCCAAATGGACGCTGTGAGTGATGTTGGCACATCGTCTGATGATATCAGTATCCAGAGTCTCATAGCTCAACTTGATCGTGTGTTAAAGCAGAACCATCAAGCAGCAGTTAAGGCACCATACATGTCAAGCGGATTCCAGTCTTTCCGAAAGCAATGCAAAGTTTGCAAAGCGACTGACCACTCTACTACCATGCATTGCAGGCGAGATGGGTTGTGTTTGTATTGCTTCAAAGCAGGACATTGGAAGAGAGAGTGTCGTATGGCAGGATCTGGAGCCAGTGGTCCTGGTATGCATTCAAGCCAGGAACAACCACCGTTAAACTAACAAGCCTGCATATGGAGAGGGAATGTGCGGGTGAACAAAATCAAACCCTCAACGAAAAAGATGATGATGATTGGGAGCAGTGGTGTGAGCACACATCTCAATCAGAAGGTGTTCAAGTAGTTCTGCAGAATTCACAAAGAATTGAACTATTTAGTGAATTATTCTATGCTCCAGTAATCGTGAATAAGACATTCAGAGTCAAGGGAATGTTAGACTCCGGCTCCATGGCTTGTACAGTAAACGAAGCAACAGTAGCTAAGATGATTGAAGAAAATGTAATTACTACAGGCAAGCAGTTAAAGGAGCAAGTCATTCTGATTGGCTGTGGGGGTCATCAGACTCATCCTAAATGTGTGTATGAGGTGGAGATAGAAGTGTACGGTGTGCAGTGTTTCGTTCCCATTCTTGTGGTCCCAGGGCAGAAAGATGACCTCATTCTCGGATCTAACGTCATAAAGTATCTCATGCATGAAATGAAGAGCAGTGACGACTATTGGAAGGTGACCACTCAGGCCTGTGATATGTCGTTGTCTCCTGACGCTTCTCAATTTCTTGATATGATGGCAGGGTTGACAAGATGGCAGGGTGTCGATACTCCTAACAAGATCGGGACTGTGAAATTGACACAAGCTGTAACACTTTTGGCTAGACATGAACATCTTGTATGGGGCAGGCTGCCGAACAACACCCCTATGTCCCCCGGAAGCACAGTGATTGTTGAACCTACATCTTCAAGATCCGTGCCGCGAAATATTCTGGTTGGTCGGGTGGTTACACCTATGTGGGGTGACAGATACGTCCCCATGAAGATAGTGAATCTTTCTGATCGCCCTGTGACTTTGAAGAGGAATTGCAAGTTAGCTGATGTATCGCCCTGTATCGCTGCTGAAGATTTTACAGTTTTCCAGAACTCCAGTCATGTTGAGGCTAGTGAACAAGTAATCCGTTATCTAGAAGCAGACAGTGAAGATTTTGGGAAGCAACTTGCAGAAGTTGGTTTGAAAGATATAGACCTCAGTTCGTGCCAAATCAGTCATTCTACCAAAAGAGAGTTAGTTCAGTTTTTAGTAAGCTATAATGACATTTTTTCAAAACATGCATTAGATTGTGGTGAGGCGAAGGGCTTCTCTCATCGTATCCGCTTGATGGATGAACGACCATTCCGCCTTCCTTACCGGAGAGTTCCACCAGCTCATTACCAAAACCTGAGGCAGGTCCTGACGGAGATGGAGAATCAAGGCATAATAAGGAAATCCATCAGTGAATTTGCATCACCATTGGTCATGGTATGGAAAAAGGATGGCAGTCCGAGAATTTGCACTGACTTTAGGTTGCTCAACGCCAGGACTCTAAAAGACGCGCACCCACTCCCGCATCAATCAGATTGTCTGGCAGCTCTGGGCGGAAATGTCTATTTTAGTACTATGGACTTAACCTCTGGCTTCTATAACATTCCCATGCATGAGGAGGATAAAAAATACACAGCATTCACCACACCACTTGGATTGCATGAGTACAATCGTATGCCACAAGGTCTGTGCAATAGTCCGGCTTCGTTTATGCGAATGATGCTGAGTATATTTGGTGACATGAACTTCACCCAGCTATTGTGTTACTTGGATGACTTGCTGGTAATTGCAGCCACTGAGAAGGAGGCCTTAAGTAGGCTTGACGTGGTATTCCAGAGACTCCGCCAACATAATCTGAAGCTGAGCCCGAAAAAGTGTCACCTTATGCGCACTTCTGTGAGATTTTTGGGACACATCATCGAAGGGGGTGGGGTTGCTGTGGACCCAGAAAAGGTGGGTGTGATTTCCCGCATGACCAAAGATGATCTTATGGAGGATGACGGAGTCACTCCTGTGAAAAGAGTAAAGTCTTTCCTGGGTATGGTCTTTTATTATCAACATTTCATATCTAATTGCTCTGCCATTGCCAGACCATTGTTTGCCCTCACTGCTGGACAGAAGAGAAAGGGTAGAGGAAATGTCACAAGAAAGGCTGGTACTTTCAGAAAACTAAAGCCCTACGACTGGACACTCGAGTGTGATGCAAGTTTCAGCGATCTAAAGGAGAAGCTGTTGAACTGCGCAGTCCTGGCGCATCCTGATTTCTCAAGGCCCCTGATTCTGTCCATAGATGCTTCTTTAGATGGTTTAGGGGCGGTATTGTCTCAAATACCCCTGGGCGAGGACAAAGCAAGGCCCATCGCTTTTGCGAGTAAAACACTCAGTGCTTCGCAGAGGCGATATCCAGCTCACCGTCTAGAATTCTTGGCCCTCAAGTGGAGCGTCTGTGAAAAGTTTAGCCATTGGCTTAAAGGCCACACATTCTCTGTCTGGACGGATAACAATCCTCTGACATATATAATGACTAAACCGAAGCTTGATGCCTGTGAACAGCGATGGGTCGCGAAGCTCGCACCTTATACCTTTGAGATACGCCACATAGCAGGCAGCAAGAACATTGTGGCTGATGCTCTCAGTCGAGACCCCTTTTCAAAGACAATTGGCCATAGGCTGCTCAATGAACAATATGAGAGTTTGTTGTCTGAAGCTGAGGGTATTAGTGAGGAAGGGATTCAGGATACGTTCCGACTGAAAGTTCAATGTCAGCTGCAAGGGTCGGAGACTGACCCAGGAGAGATCTTTCCAGTGATTAGCCCAGGTACATGCAGTGTTGGCGACGTTCATGCCATTTGTGAAGCTCATGACAACTGGGAACGGGCAGCAGAGTCTAGGGCAGTGCAGTTGATCCAGTCTGTTCAACAGTTTGTACCATCAAGTCTGGACACATTACCTGAACTCTCGCTATTAGAACTTCAACAAAGACAGGAACAGGATCCTAATATATCTGTGGTCGCTCCTTTTGTGACTAGCAGGAGAAGACCTTCCAGACGTGAGAAAGCAAACCTCAATCCAAGTGCACTTTCTCTCAGTAAACAATGGGAGAGACTTACCTTCCTGGATGGCATACTTTATCGAGTGAGCAAGGACCCGTTGAGTAAGCACAGAAGACATCAATTTGTGCTCCCTCAGAGTCTTCGAGCCAAAGCGCTGAGTGGCATTCATGACCTCGCTGGACATCAAGGGCAGGCAAGAACGCTTCATTTAGCGAGGCAACGATTTTACTGGCCTAAGATGGAGCAGGACATCAAGTCTTATGTTAAATGTTGTCAAAGATGCATCCTCGCTAAAACGCCTGAGCCATCCGCTAGAGCCCCGTTGGAGAGTATCAGAACTTCAGCACCCATGGAATTGGTATGTTTGGATTTCTGGAGCGCAGAAGACTCTAGGCAGAACTCTGTTGATGTGTTGGTGGTCACGGACCACTTTACAAAATTAGCTCACGCATTTCCATGTGCAAATCAGACGGCTAAGCAAGTTGCCAGGAAGCTGTGGGATCACGTTTTCTGCGTCTATGGCTTTCCTGAGCGTATACACACTGATCAGGGCGCTAATTTTGAGAGTGGTTTGATCGCAGAGCTACTAAGATTGTCAGGAGTTGCTAAGTCGCATACCACAGCATATCATCCAATGGGCAATGGGGGAACTGAACGATTTAATAGGACTCTAGGAGCTATGTTGCGTTCTTTGCCCCTCAAAGCTAAACATCAGTGGCCGCAACAAATTCAGACTCTAACATTTGCTTATAATGCCACTGTGCATGAAACAACAGGTTTCTCACCTTTTTATCTCATGTTTGGCCGTGTGCCGAGACTTCCGGTAGACGTGATGTTCAAACAGGTACTCCGAGATCCTGTGGTGGTTGATTATAGTAGTCACGCCAAGACACTAATCTCTCATCTCTATGAAGCAGCAACTATTGCGCAACAGCATGCTGTCAAAGAACAGAAAAAACAAGCTCAGGGATATAACAAGAGAGTAAAAGGCACTCACCTAAGTGTTGGAGATCGTGTGCTGATTGCTAATAAGGGAGAGAGGGGAAGGAGAAAACTTGCCGACAAGTGGGAGTCAACCCTGTATGTTGTCATCAACCGGAATCCCCAGACACATACCTACATGGTACAGGATGAAAAAGGAGCTAAGAGAGTGGTACATCGCAATCTTTTGTTGAATATCAGCTTCTTACCCATTCAGACGGAACTTGGAAGAGCCCGTAACCCGTATCTCAATGACTGTGATGATGATGGGGAGTCAGTTGCTCATCCGCAGCTCCAGGATTCTGCAGATTCCTTGGAAAGTGAAAGTTCAGAGAGACGGACAAGCCTCTGGGTATTAGACGGAACAGAACATTCCTTGGGTCAAAGCTCACAAAGTGAAACTGGATCTGTGCAGTTCCATACTGAGGGTGAACAGCTGAGTCAAGATGGTGATTGTCCTGAGAAGCTTTGTGATGATGGCAGGCATTTTACAGAGCCTTTTAATGATCAGACAGACTGTTTTAGTCTTGATTGTGACAGAGACAATCCCATAGTGGAGGAAAGAGACAATCCCATAGTGGAGGAAAGAGACAATCCCATAGTGGAGGAAAGAGAGATGTCCAATACAGAACAGCCTAGTTCAGAGATTATAGACCAAGACACTCAGGGTGTAGAGCATACTCAAGAACGAGTTACACGTGCTGGAAGAGTGGTTAAGAAGGTCAATCGTCTTATTGAATCTATGGCACAAAGACAGTTAAATATTAAATCACTTACAAACACATTGGGTAGAAAGTCCCAGTCACTACTCACCTTGTTTTAAGAGTTATACTATAGTCTAAGTTCATATTCTCTGATACACTCGAGTCTTATCCCTGTGACTGTAGAGTAATGCATTTGATGTGATATAGATGCTATACATTTGACTTGGATTTATGGTTTGAAACCTGGTGTGGTGTAAAAGGCATCATTTTATTCTGGGAGTTTTTTAAGGCCTGATCACCCTTGAACTTCTCTTAACCTTTTAAGGAGGTAGCTTTTTAAGGCTGAAATGGGTAGAGATATTTAGGAGATCCAAGTCAAGTGTCTACGTGAAGTTGGTTGAGTCTTTGTGATTTTGGTGAATTCAGAAGGGGGTGAATGTAACAGGTATTAATTATAACTTGTGTTTTATTTTAAATTCACACAAAATCCTTATGGTTTCTGTTAGAAATTAATATCCATATGTGAGAAAAGGAAAATAATTAACTTTTATATATATCTTTATGAGTTTTGCGTTCGTCGCAGTTGTGACGTCATTGGCGCGTTGTGCGCGCTCTCGCTTCAGTCCGCGGGAGATCTGAGCAGAGCGAGGTATGTGTTTCGTGCACTCCTGATATAAAGTTTGTTAAAAGTGGAAAAAGAGTTATTAATTAATTCATCTGTGTTTTGTTGGGATGTAAATGAGTATGCATGCCATTTATCTTTCCTTTAAAACAGTTTTACCTGTGAAAGTGAAGTTTTAACCGAGTAAATGCAGTGCGATGTTGTATGTTAGTGTAAAAGTTGGCCTGTGAAGCGTGACTGCTAATTTCTCTTCTATTCGACTATTCGGCAGGAGCTGGCTTGATTACACAACCTGATTTTATACAACAATTTAACGGCATTTTCCCAACTTGGTATTTCACAGGTATGGTTAAACATTTTGATGTGGTTTTGTGATTCATTTTGTTTAAAATTTAATTGGTTCTATGTATAAACCAAATGCTGGAAATGTGGGTGATTGATATAAAATGAGTTTAATTTGAATAAGTGTTTGATATATTACAAACAATGTCAATATATATTTTTATATTCATTCATTGGCTGTTTATGTATGTAGAGGACATTTTTTTATATAATGCAATGTTGTAGGCCTATGGGATGTGATATTATTTTTGTTATTGTAAATGAGATTCTGGCTGTAACGTGTGCTCTCGCTTGAGTCCGCGGGAGATCTGAGCAGAGCGAGGAGCTGGCTTGATTACACAACCTGATTTTATACAACAATTTAACGGCATTTTCCCAACTTGGTATTTCACAGTATTTCACAGATAAAAGAATCACTGAACCAGCAATTTCGACGCCAGTCTTTATTCACCACCACCACACACAACACAACGCAGAGGGGTAGCCGAACCGGTTACATTTGCATCCCTGCTTGTCAAAACGTGGCAAAGACACATCAAAAAGCTGCTGAAACAGTATACTGTAACCGTTTGGCACTTAAAAAGCACGTCACGACACATAATTCCCCGTCTTCTTTTACTAAAGAATATTTTTGACTTATTTATAAAATGCATAACTGATGCTACTAAAATTTGTACTGGCCATTGGGGTGGCCAGGAGTCGGCCAGGGGTGGCCACGGCCACCCCTGGCCACCCCCTGGTGGCACCATTGTTTAAAAGTGAGGAAAACAATGAAACTGTTCATCGTAATAAAGAGAAAATAATACATAGATACAAAGTTTCAACAGTTTTTAGAAACACGCACACATAGTGTGAGCAATGTTCTTAAGTGTTTACGCGTTTGTCACAGAAACGATAAATAATTTTATAATTTATCATAATCATGACAAATATTAGAGAAAAATACAATATTATGTTTGCCAGCATCTTGCGCATCAAAACAAACTTGTCCTTTCATCACGGGTGAAACTCGCACTAACATTAAAAGGCTTGATAGCGCGTCATGTTCTGTCCACTAGATCCAGCGAGGGTGAGCTAGAGCTCTAGCTCCTCCCATTGGACGCTGCAGTGAAGCCCCGCCCACTAAATTTAGCGAGGTGGAGCTGGAGCTCCAGAAAAGGGGGAGCTCGAGCTCTAGCTACTCCCATTTGGCTCTGCATCGAGCACCATCTCCAATTTTGGGGCGTTTTCAAACGGGGATCGGTGTTTTTCGACCTCTAACTTATTTTCTCAAATAGAGTGCCGAAGTTACGACGTCACTCTGTAGGCCAAAACGCGGAAGTGAGTTAGCATTTTAGCACTCCCGGTTCCCTCGCTCTAAAGTCTATGGGATTTTTGAATGGGTTTTTGCTAAATCGCCTGAAATAAGGTCTGTGGTGAACAAAGCCTCTAAATATTTTCACGTTTTGATCTATGACATAGAACACACAGTTATAACCTGCTTGTGTTTTTTTAAACTTTATTGTGTCTGCTTGTGTTTTTTAAAAACTTTATATAGGCTTCAAAATGTATAAATTTTGGATTAACTTGTAAAGATTATCTTGATAGACAAAACGTGTAAGGGTCACAACTCTTTGTTAAACACAGATCTTATTTTTTGCGATTTTCCAAAAGTCTATGGGGAAAATGCATAGCTTTTCGATTGAGGGAACCCATGCGCCGCTAGCTTCCGAGTTGTCCTACAAAATGACGTCATCACTTCGGCACTCTATTGAGAGGGAGATTCACAGAAAAGAGAGATCGCTAGCATATGAATATAAACGGATTGTGTTAAATTAACGGTTGTTTAACGTTTCATTTGTGTGAATTTGCTAGCTATACCCACTGTAAAAAGATCCAATCTATCCAAGCAGTCTAATTATTAGGCCTATACTTCCACTCACAATCTAGCATTAACTATTAGGCAACGATTTACCATAACAGCAACAGTGAGAGTTGTGGCCTACAAAAATACAAGATTCATCATTATAATCTAAATATTTATAAAATAATAAATTATTTTGTTTTTGGAGTGTAGGCCTACTAGAATAGATTTTTATTCTTGATTGTTAAAAAAAATTCATTATTTTTCACATATTTTACAAAAAGTACAGTTCTGTAGCCTACTAGCCTATGTGAAACAGAATAACAGCAACTAAAAGAAAAACTAACGGGATAAAAAATGCTATACTATTAGGGCAGTTAACCTACATATTTTTTTAAAGCTTTACATTTTTTATTGTTTTTATAAGCTTTTTGTTTTGTGATCTCATGTTTGAGGGTTTCAAAGTATGTGGGATTACTAAATTAATTCATGAGAATTAATTTATTTTGTCTTAAAAAGTTATTTTTGTCTTATGATTATAGCCTACAACTTAGAACTACAACAAACCCTAACCCAAAATAATTAAAAGATTAATAATGTAATTTTTCAGAAAAATATGTTTTTTGAAAACAAAGTAAAATGTCATAAGGTTCTAAATTAAGAGTTTTGTTTAATTTTTTGTCATGTCTATTTTACAGTAAAATCAATCCAAAAATAAATAGGAAAGTGTCATAAAAATAACTGTTCAATATCTTCAAATTTATCACTAACAGTATGAATATATAATGGCTGCATTTACAGGATAACATTAACATGTAATTTTGAAAATTATTATATAAACCATGTTCCGGTTCACCATCTCAGGAGAATCAGACAGCTGACTTCTAAAAATCAGAAACCTTAGAAACACTTTGAACAACTTAGAATGTCAGTGGAGAAAAGCATATAGGCTAGTTCACCATAACATCGTAATATACATCATATACATAACTCACCCCCAATATTGCAAAATGTACCTGATTTTTCATATCAACAGAAAAATATACCGGGATAACCTGGCTTTTCTTGAGACTCCCCTGCTTCGCATTTAATAATGTGTTGCCCACAAGTTGACGTGATTGGTTACGAGATAGTTTGTGACATAAGAAACGCTGGCAATTTTTTAAGGACACTCAGCAATGGTGTTAACTTATTATTTGCACATGCTTTGTCTTAAAGCATGTTAAAAACACAGACATATAACAACCCTTGTGCATCCTTATGGACGTTTTTGTCCTTTTCAGTTTTTTTTTTTTTATCACTTTGCCTGTGTTAATGCTAACTGCATAACATTTGGCACAGGTGTGTATTTTTATTGGAATTTTACTATTTCACCACCATTTTCCTTAAAAAAATCTTTTTTTCACTAGCTACACAAAATACTCCCTCTCAGCGCCTTTTGGACAAAAAATGGCCCCATTGAAACCCATTAAAACTGCAATTTTTGCAGGTTCATTTAACTATAAAATTATGAAATCTTTGTTAAGAGGCTTTCATTCTGTTGGCAAGGCTTCAAAAGTTTAATTTTTACAATTTTTTACCAGATGGTGCCATTTTTCCAGGTTTGGCCTATAAAACAAATATCGCTTTATTCCTGTTTTCTGCGTCGGCATATCATAGAGCCAATTGGATAAATTGTGCAGCGATAATTGTGTGGATGTGTTGGTATGGATGTCAGAGTGTGGTTTGTATGTGTGTAATAAAAAAAATGTGTATGTTTGTGTGCTTCTAATATTTGAGAGAGAAAAACTCAATTGCAAATCTAAAATCCAATTACTGTGTGCACCAGTGGAGTTTTGCTGGCACCCAATGGGGAAAATCTGTTACTGCGCCCAAACAAACTTTTACCGAAAGCTCATTTTTTGAGATATCAACCTCAAATTTGGAACACAACTTGTTTAGATTTATGGCTTTGAATTTATATCAGTTTTAGAGTTCAACATGTTTCATAAAATATATATTTTATATAAAACAACGATAATAGTGTTCATAAATAATTTTCATAAACTTAAACCTCTATACAAAATTTTTGGTTTCACTTTTTTCACTTGTTTAACTTCAGCAATAATTTGCCAAGGGTCCTCTTTAAAATGAGACCAAACTTAAGTCTTTGCTCCCAAGCCTAACATTTTTGTGACAGATTTTTGACATGGACATTTTTGTCCACTTTGTAGCTATGTGTAATTTTTTTTTTTAAATGATAACTGCATGAATTTTGGCACAGGTGTGTATTTTTACTATAATTTTACTATTTCACCCCCATTTCCTTTGAAAAATCTTTTTTGCACTTGCTACACAAAATACTCCCTTTCAGCACCTTTTGGAAAAAAAATGCCCCCATTGAAATCCATTAAAACGGCGATTTTTAATCCCAGGTTCATTTAACTATAAAATGATGGAATCTTTGTTGAGAGGCTTTCATTCTGTTGGCAAGGCTTCAACATTTTAATTTTTACTATTTTTTATCAGATGGTGCCATTTTTACAGGCTTGGCCTATAAAACATATCGCTTTATTCCTGTATTCTGCTTCGGCATATTATAGAGCCAATTCGCCATTGGCTAAGCCACACCCTAGAATGTAGATTGACCAATCACAGCGCAGCCAAGAACGAGCTCCCACAGAGGTCCGACACGTTTTCACAGCGCTCCATTGACTTTAACCAGAGACTATTTATGCTTTAACACAGGCGTCTCATATTTTTGGTCTCGGCAGGCGATTACCGTCGTAGTTTTATCAAAAACATGGTTAAACGTTGTGCCTGGGGCATTTGTAACACAGATACACGTTTCCCAGAGAGGTTGGAGGGGGTTGTCCGTTTTTTTCCCTTCCCAAACCGAAGTCAAATCCTGACAAGTGTCGTCTAGCACACGCTGCTAATAAATGCAACGTTATACTCGCGTAGTCCGTTTGCTTTGTAATAACGATTATAGAAGTGAATAGAGACCTACCCAGCTTTGCATGAACAGTGTTGCTCCTTGATATTGTTAGTCCCAGGCCAGCCTCCGTCTCGATTAGTAGGATATGCGGTGGTTCATTTTTTGACTGTGACCGGTATGCTTTTGCCTCTATTTGTATGCCTTGTTGTTCCTTGCGTTTCACCTGTATGTCGTGATTCGAACGTATAGAGTGCCGAAGTGATGACGTCACTCTGTAGGCCAAAACGCGGAAGTGAGTTAGCATTTTAGCACTCCCGGTTCCCTCGCTCTGAAGTCTATGGGATTTTTGAATGGGTTTTTGCTAAATCGCCTGAAATAAGGTCTGTGGTGAACAAAGCCTCTAAATATTTTCACGTTTTGATCTATGACATAGAACACACAGTTATAACCTGCTTGTGTTTTTTTAAACTTTATTGTGTCTGCTTGTGTTTTTTAAAAACTTTATATAAGCTTCAAAATGTGTAAATTTTGGATTAACTTGTAAAGATGATCTTGATAGACAAAACGTGTAAGGGTCACAACTCTTTGTTAAACACAGATCTTATTTTTTGCGATTTTCCAAAAGTCTATGGGGAAAATGCATAGCTTTTCGATCGAGGGAACCCATGCGCCGCTAGCTTCCGAGTTGTCCTACAAAGTGACGTCATCACTTCGGCACTCTATTGCAGCCCCTTTTTCCTACTTCTATCGGACACTTTATTTGCTGCTTTATAAAAGTTTGATACAATTTCAGCAGGAAGAGCTGTCACAGCATAAGCCATGTTGATACCAGAGCCCAGATGAAGTTTGTTTGTCGGACGTATCAACAGTAACTAAGGGGGGCGGAGCTTAGCCAAAGGCGAATTGGATCAATTGTGCAACGATAATTGTGTGGGTGTGTTGGTATGGATGTCTGAGTGTGGTTAGTGTGTGTTATAAAAAAATACGTGTGTGTGCATGTGTGTTTGTAATATTGAAAGAGAAAAACTCAACTGCAAATAACAAATCCAATCACTGTGTGCTGTGCACCAGTGGAGTTTTGCTGGCACCCAATGGGGAAAATCTGTTATTGCGCCCAAACAAACTTTTAGCGAAAGCTCATTTTTTGAGATATCAACCTTAAATTTGGAACGCAACTTGTTTAGATTTATGGCTTTGAATTTATATCAGTTTTAGAGTTCAACATGTTTCATAAAATATATATTTTATATAAAACAACGATAATAATGTTCATAAATAATTTTTATAAACTTAAACCTCTATACAACATTTTTGGTTTCACTTTTTTCACTTGTTTAACTTCAGCAATAATTTGCCAAGGGTCCTCTTTAAAATGAGACCAAACTTAAGTCTTTGCTCCCAAGCCTAACATTTTTGTGACAGATTTTTGACATTTTTGTCCACTTTGTAGCTATGTGTAACTTTTTTTTTTTTTTTTAATGCTAACTGCATGAATTTTGGCACAGGTGTGTATTTTTACTGTAATTTTACTATTTCACCCCCATTTCCTTTGAAAAATCTTTTTTGCACTTGCTACACAAAAAAAGTCTTTTTCTGCGCCCAAACAAACTCTTACCAAAAGCTAATTTTTTTAGATATCAACCTCAAATTTGGAACACAACTTATTTAGATTTATGGCTTTGATTTTCTTGCCGTTTTAGAGTTCAACTTGTTTTAAAAAATATATATTTTATATAAAATAATTTTCATAAATAATTTTCATAAACGTATACCTATATAACTTTTTTTTAAATTCACTTATTAATTTTGTTTTACTTCAGCAATAATTTGCCAAGGGTCTTCTTTAAAATGATACCAAACTTAAGTCTGTGCTCCCAAGCTTCACATTTTTATGACAGTTTTTTGACACGGACATTTTTGTCCTCTATGTACCTATGAGTAACTTTTTTTAATTGATGCACAAGGGTTAAAATCTTGATTTTCAGGGGTCTTTAATATTTCTTTTCAGTTTACAAATTAGTTTATCCTGCATTCTAGCATTAAACAGTTAAGTGATTTTATAATTTACTTAGTTATTTCGCTGTCCATATTGCAGTGTTGTTCTAAAGCAATATATTCACTAAGAGAATCATTAAGAATCAGAACGCAGCAGTTCTTCAAAGAGGTAAGGCTCCTGTTTCTGAAGAATCGCAATAAATTTAACTTTTGCAATCACACCACTTGAATGCACTGCGTGACAGATCTTTCTCATGCTATCCTGACAAGGTTAAAGGGTTAGTTCACCCAAAAATGAAAATTAAGTCATTAATTACTCACCCCCATGCTGTACCAACCCCGTAAGACCTTCGTTCGTCTTCGGAACACAAATGAAGATATTTATGATTAAATCTGAGAGGTTTATGACTGCTACATAGGCTCCTTAAGGGATTGAAACTTGACGGCCCAGAAAGTCAATGAAGAAAATGTTTAAATATTCCATGTCACAACAGTGGCTCAACTATAAGTTTATCAAGCGACGAGAATACTTTTTGTGCGAAAAAACAAACAAAAATAACGACTTTATTCGACTATTCCTTTTCTTCCTTGTAGGCCTGAAACGAGACTTCGAGAGATTTCCACGACGCATGCGCGAGAATTGCGATCTCCTTCAACTACTTCAGTTAAGTTCTCGCGCGTGCGCGTCGTGGAAATCTCTTGAAGTCTCGTTTCAGGCCTACAAGGAAGAAAAGGAATAGTCGAATAAAGTCGTTATTTTTGTTTGTTTTTGCGCACAAAAAGTATTCTCGTCGCTTGATAAACTTATAGTTGAGCCACTGTTGTGACATGGAATATTTAAACATTTTCTTCATTGACTTTCTGGGCCGTCAGGTTTCAATCCCTTAGGGAGCCTATGGAGGAGTGATCCAGCTGTCACATTTAATCAAAAATATCTTCATTTGTGTTCCGAAGACGAACGAAGGCCTTACGGGGTTGGTACAGCATGGGGGTGAGTAATTAATGACTTAATTTTCATTTTTGGGTGAACTAACCCTTTAAATTACAGTGTGTGATTTCAGAATATAGTTCCTCATGAATTATTCTCTGCTCACGCAGTTTATCTGCAATGCTCTTCACGTTTTTAACCCTTTGAATGAGAGCCGATCTGTGTTTATCAAAAAAATTAGCTTTATCAATCACAGGATTCGGTTGCGGCTCATCTTGGACTTGCCTTTGATTTAACTGTGCAAGTTCGTCTTTCCATATTGTGGCAGTCCACACAGATTTTTTCTCCTCTTCTCTGAAAAGATTTATTTTTACGTCACTATGCTGATGTTGCTTGACCTTGAAGAAGTTTGGGTCGATATCTGTTCGAAATGAAATCCCCTCTACAGGATGAAAAGAAGAACCAGGGACCTCAAGAAGGTGCGGCGTTTTCATCTGAAATGGTCTGTTAGGTCTGGGATGGCTGATCGGATGACTTGATTTTTCATTCTGCTCAACTTTCTCTTTTGAAGAGTGTCATTCACTGGAAAAAAGTAGATGTGAAGAATGAGAGGAACTTTACAGCGGATGTAGAGAAGAAGGTTACAGTGTCCTTCCCACTGCATGAACCAGCTTATAATTAGAGTTGTAAAAGAGAAGGATGGTTGGAGTATTTTGGCATGAAAACGGGTCAACTCTACAGGTTGTAAAGATATTCCTTCTTCTCTTTTGCTGAGGAGCTTCACAGCATCTTTGAGAGAGGGGTCAGACTCTGCTTAACAGGTGTAATGAGGCAGATGGGCCTCCTCCAGTTTCCCTGAGATCACGGTCACATTAATCACTGGACCAATTCGTTCACACTGAAGCCTCTCCAGCTCTGCACTGAGGAAACATCCATCCACTGCATGATACTGGAGAGTGACGTCACCAGCACAGACCCATTGCATTCTGGTCCTGCTGCACTCGAATCGACTCGCCTGAGTGCTGATGCTGAACTCTGACCCTCCTTCATCTGTACAGACTGACGGCTCCACCTGAACCCACTGATCACAGTCGACAATGTGAACACAAGACTGACAGTGAAGATTCATTTCAGAAAGTTCAGACGCAGAGACGTTCAGCCTAGAGAACAGAAAGGGTAATGATACATTCGATGAGAGATGTATAAAAGAGAATTTTTTTATTTTTATTAAATGATCTCACTCTTCCAGCTCTTCCAAAACCTTCGGTTTGAAGTGAATCTTCACTTTCTCATTGCAGCTGTGACTCCAGTCCTGTTCTGTGCACTGGTCAGTGAGTTTACTGCACTTCCTCCTTTTAAAGATGGAGGAAACAAAATAAATAAATGTACAAGAGATATGAAATAATGATAAGAAAATGAAACTGTATTTCACTTGTATTGATAGCATTTTCAAAATACATTTTTGGAGATTAAAATGGAACTTGAGGGAGATTATGGTTTACCCTTCAATGATCACAGTCCAGTGTGGATCCATCAGTGATTCGTGCAGTAACTTGAGTCGCACCTCATGCAGCAAACCAGTGACACTGACACTATAATACAACATTTGATCATTTTTAGTCTTTTGTACAGGAACACTGTTGTAATGACAAAACATTCAGCACAAAGATTTTAAAATCAGTGATCACAGCATGGTCTGGTTCATCAATTAATACTAATCCGTCTATGCCTCATATCTAACCTAAAAAACAAAGTTTAAACATCAATGTTAATGCAAATACAGTTATTTGAGCAATGAGTTCTTTCAACGAAAATTTAGAATGCATTCCAAACACTGGATGTGTAGTGCTCGAGTTTATTTTTTTACTGGAAATCTGGAATTTCATATGCTCATTAAAAATATTTGTGTGTGTAGGGCAAAATAAAGTACAGTGCATGTTTTCATCATCGTAAACTAATACACTAAGAGTTGAGAAGAGACGATGGTTGCTGTCTTCCTCAATAAAACAGAATAAAGGATAAAATATATACATCGCAAAGTCAAATATCATTATTTATCTGCAAAAGAAGTACTTTATGAGAAACACTGAAAGCTGTCTGTCTCCACTAGTAAAAAATAAGTTAAGTTAGTAAAAACTGTGTAGAAAAAATGTCTAAATAATTATTTGTAAAGCGTTCCCTCTTTTTTCTAAAATATGAATCGTTTTTATGTCGACTGGCATGTTGTAGGGTTAAAAATAAACAATAACATTTGTTTTTCTGTTCCAAATCCCCTCTTTTTATTACCCCCTCTCTGGTAACATTCTGGGTTCAATTAACCGTACGTTTCATCATTTCAGACATCTATTCTGTAATAATTTCAAGTGTAATCATAGGTCATTATGACTTATGTCTGTAGGTCTTGCCAAACACTGTACATTGTACACATTGTATTAGATTCTGTACTACTCATGAGCTGCTGGACAAAACTATTTATTCTTCTTTACATCCAAATATAAAAAAGTCACTAAAAAGTACAACAAAGACATTTCAAAGTAAAAATTTAGTCAGAATTCATAATAAAATAAACCCCCTTATTTTTACCTTTAACATTTTTCTGATAGGTTATATAGACAATGGAGTCACTAAATGTCCCATAGAGGAAGCAATATTAAGGCCATCAGTATTTTTGATTAATTCATGTCTGCAAAAGATTACAACCATCCACACACAAATACACACATAGCTTGAGGTTAACCTCGCTCATAAATAAAAGGTCGTTCTACTTAGTTGCGCACATTCATGTAAGTGAGGAGAAAGACAGAAATCTAAAGGTACCAGATGAAGAGCCTGCTGCTTATCTCAGATCATGGGCCTTGGTATGTTCTTACCTTGGGCATCGATCTGCTGTAACACACCAGACACCTTTCAAACTTCTAGAGATAAATCAGAGACTAGAATAATCAAATGTAGTCATTTATTTGTCAGGTAAGAAAAATGCCCTTTACAAAATTAAGAAATAAAAAGAACAATGTAAACCAATTCACAAATTTATCAATTTATCAGGGAGAAGAGAATCCTTTCAACTGGAATGTAAAAACAGATGCAAAATAATTATGTCAATGTGTTGTGAAAGGAAATGAACAGTAAAGGCAATCAAAGATATAAAGACATGAAGGCGAGTATGTGACACTAAATTGTGACATCATCACTGATGTAAGTCAATGGAGGATTTTTACAACCACTGTAAAATCATTCCTTAATTATTTAAAAAAAATTCATTTTATTAATATAAAGAATTTAATTCAATAGATGATGATGTATAAAATGTTATCTTTATAGCATTAAAAGAGCAGTATAAAAATGTTTATGGGTTTAAAATGTTCAGCTAAAAAAATTATATTTTCTTCCATGTAACACAAAGGTCAAATGTTCCAAAAAAGTAAAACTTTACTTTCATACATTTCAAATGTGTAGAACACATTCAAATTAACCTACAAACTCTGGTATATTAAATGAATTAGATTTTCTTTTCTTTTTTTTACATGACAAAGTTGAACTGTTCCTTTCATTTTAAAATTTCTCTCATGTTCATGTAGCTGCATCTTCTCTCTTTTTTTCACATTAGGTCTGTTGAGCATCAAGGACAGAATATCAGCAATCTGTAAAAATAAAAATAAAAGTTTGCTTTGTTCTCCAGTGAGAATATTCCTAACAAAGGCGGTTATTGTTTGATTTCAGATCATAAGTGTTTGACATGTATATTAAGTATAACATGCAATTGACACTCACTGTTCAGTTCACTGTAGCTGCATTCTCTCCGGCAGGTTGCACTCACTGTTGTCCAGCTCACGTGTTTTCAGTAACACCACCTGTTATCATCAACCACAGGACAGGTCATATACAGGTTTGAGTTTATAATCTCAAATAATACCAACTGTAGATTATTTTACCCAGGTCTTTGAAGAGGAATGGTTCATGGATTTTAAGTGCATGATAAAAGTCAGTTTTCACTCTGTTTCCTCCGGCTTCTAGTGCTTCAAAGAGATTTCTCATTTTTTCCTGGTTGATTTTTTCTGCTCTGATCTCTGCATATTTTTCACCTTGTATCATGCCTTTATTTTGTAGCTCATCTGCTATTGGCATCACTGAAGTAACCCTTTGAATAAGAGCTGCACGGTTCCTATCCACAAACTGGGCCTCTGGACATAAAATAAGGAATCAGGCTATACATCATAGAAACAAGGATATATTTAAACGTTTTCGTAACTCGTAACCATTATCTAAAAACAAAATAAACAGGTTAATTGTTTACTTGTACAAAATAGAGATTTAGATTTGTTTCATCTATTTGAGTTTGGCAACTAGATCGCGCCGTTTCTCTCACTTACCAATCCTGTTCATCGTGTTGAATGACCTTGATCCACGAAATGGCCAGCTATGATCCGCCACGTAGTCTGCCTAGTTATAAGTTAGGCTATAACTCTTGAATTAAAAACAAAGAAACAAAACAAATACAAAAAGTTTTAATCTGCCGTAGCCTACAAACGTTGGCAAAATACAGTATATTTTCAACTAAACTAGTTTGACGTAAAGAAAGAGCTGCAGCAAGTCCCGGACGTGAAAAACGAAAGTATTCAATGTAAATGTAAACCATTTGGGCTGGGCGTAGCTATAAGACGTAGAAGCTAATGTCTTCGTAATGCATCACTCTAGTAGGTCTATTATTTATATGCTACAGTGTAGACCAGGGGTGGGCAAACTACGGCCCGCGGGCCACATACTGTTAGGCAGTAAACAGTTAGGCTGTTTAATCCATTATCCTGCCCGTCGAATATTTAAAAAAATGTCTTAAAAATTGCATTCGGTGGCGAGGGGGGCGTGGTTCAGCGAGGTCTGTAGCGGGAGAGCGAGGGCGGAGCCGGGCCGTCCTGACAGAGTGGGGAGAGAGAGACTGCTGGGAGCTCGTGCACGCTGTCGAGAGAGAAAACGCTGGCCTGCAAGCTGTATTCAGTGGAAAGTGTTGCTGCATTTGTGACCTGAGAAGCTGTATCTAGCGGGAAGAGTACTGTTTTATATGTGATTTATTTTTGAAATATTCTGAATTAATTGTGTGAGCGCGAGTAAGCGCTGTGGGGAGAGAAAGTAACTTAATAAAGCGCACGAGCCCCAGTATTCGTCGACCCTGTGTCTCCTTCCATCACCCATTCACCGAACCAACATCCCTGTCACACATTCATTTTGCCTTTTTCCTGCAATACTTGAATAAAGCCAGAGACTATTTATATAGAGACATGCCACTTCCTCAATCCTATAAACAACTATAAAGGGGAAACCCCGTAACGCCAAAGATGGCGGTTGTATGCACATGCCCCGCCCCTCCCGCTGGAAAGCCAATCGTCTGCTTTTAACAGTCAAGCCGGAAAACATTTAAGCCTATCGTCTGGTTCCACCGACGCATGCGCACAGTTGAGGTTTGCGACAGCGGAAAATATGTTACTGTTTGAAAAGGCGGCAGATTTGATATGTGTTAGTTGTGTAAATATCAGACATCCCAAGTCTCGCGGAAGTTCCAGGAGTCTCCCGCAGATTGATAGCGGCTCCCTGATGACCGCAAATTAGTTCAAATCTCCCGGAATCTAGAGCGAGCGAGCAGTAGCGCGCGCACGACAGAGAGCGAGAGAACCCTTGCGCATGCGCAGTAAAAGTATAACCTATGGGGAAAAAGGCGTTTTAAACCTTATTTTGGGGCAAAGTCCTCAAACTTTTTCAGCGATTTTTATCATATTTTATTACTGTTTGTATACATGCAGTTTTTATGTACCGGTGACCAGTGAAAGTCCAGTTCTGAGTCTCTCCCCATTCATTTAGATAGGAGCCTGGTCTTGTTAGTCCGAAATAGCTGCCCGGAGGCGTTGCCAAGATGGCGGCCGAGTGGCATGACTTGCCTAAAAGGACTTTGATCAAGATCAAGAAAATGAAAAAGTGTTTGACCCACTTCTAGTGCTTAATGCAAATGAATGGAGCCATAGTTGAGAAAAGGGTTATTTATTCCGACACAGCAGCAGCAGACGTGTCCCATTAGCCTTTATGTAGTCACTGATGTTCAAATATCATTTAAGAAAGGAACACAGGAACAACACAATATTTCACTACATGACTTCAAGAGGGCTGCTTATTAGCATAAACGTGTCAAAATGTTAGTTTGGCTTTGATTTCAAATTAATAACATTAATAATAGAAACCTAATAAGATTAAATAATAAAATCTATATTATTAGAAAATATACAACATAAACAACCCAAGAATATGGGAGACAAATATTTTAAAACACAAAAAAAGTGCAAGATCATAGTATCAAACTATTTCACTTGTTAATTGAAGTTTAACAAGCCTATGTGCTAATACCCAAAACATTTAATCTAATGTTTCTTTCAGCACAACATATAGACTGAAGTTTAGATTCCCTTCATAAATCTACTTTTAAAAACTCAATACTTTGATCCATGCCATCAATTCAGAGGCACTCCCAAGGGCTGCAAACTCGTTCAAGCAAAAACAGTGAAATCCAAACATCAACCACTTTAAATGACGGACTTACTTGACAGCATTTACAAAGGCAGTTTACATTGACTTGGTTTTGATATTTGCACGAGCAGCTGAATTTTGATACAGTATTTGCAGCAGGCCATAAAAATATCCATATTTCAGCCAAGCATTGAACTGCATGTACATCTCACTCGAACATGTTCCACTCTTACAGTTTTCACTCAGCAGTTTGCAATGATACATCAGAAATGGCTTAAATAAAGAAAACTGCATCTATTTCCAGAGGCTAGATTCAAACAGGCAAGTACAGATGCACTGTGATTGTGGAAAGCGGACACACAGAGATGCTATACAATCTCAGGAAGGCCACAGAATAGATCACATGACACCACTGAGTCTGTGTTTTTCCAATTATGTGTGGTGTGGTTCAGTGTTTGATATTAAAAGGTTACTGAATGGAAGCGCATATGTAGCCAAGCACACAACAGCAAAGCATCACATCCCAATATGGCTCAGGATCATGAGACGCACAGACACATGGCACTGGCAGTCAATCAGTTACTATGTACATAAAAAGGGTTTGCATTTATCTCAGCCATACACTGTGAATCAGAACTCAAGGTCCAGAAACAAAATAAATACACAATCATACCAATAAAACAGAAGCACAGCGCCACACATATATAAATGCACGTGTTGTTTCCCTCTAGTGGCCAGAGCTGGCTCTACGTGGCCTGTGTCCAGAGTGTGACAGTGCGGTCAGCGGAGGAGGATAAGAAGGAGAGGTGGTGTGTGTGCCACCTGCACTGGATCACCTTATCCGCATGCTCTCCTGCTACAGTCAACGGCAGCGGCTTCGTCAGGTCACCTGTGCACACATACAGTATAATGATCAAAAAATCATTTCATTGCTTTAAATGTTTCAAAAATGTTAAAATACATATTTTCACTGCATCATCTGCGTAGATTATACACTGCATTATAAGTGTGGTGGACACTTCCACAAACTATAAAACAGGTTCCTGTCCTTTTTGACCAATGAACTTCTTCAGTTATTTGAGATTATCGGATATTTTCCAGATAAAAAAAATATATATATTTGATTCAGAAAAAAATCACAAAGAGCAATTTCAAACTGATTACTGTAAATATTTTACAGAACAGCATAACTGGGAAAAATATATATTTACTATAATAAAAAAAAATATTTACTATAATTTTTGTGTGTGTGTTATCCTTTTGGCACATACCGAATAAGTGGGGAAAAAAGTGAAAAATTATGCCAAAAAATACAGTATTAATACTAAATACTTTAGTTTTTTCCATTTAAATAATTTTCCA